>OY992887.1:24185346-24785346 GCA_963921405.1 Cepaea hortensis | reverse complement strand
GTTGGGTTTGTGGTCAACGCGGACACGTTTCTCGTTTTTGTGGTAACAGGCATGTCCAGTCGAATACACCAAGTAGAAATGGCAATGGCAGGCTAAATAGGAATGTTGAAGATAGACACAGAAATTTTACAGGTACAAGAACGCAGGGAAACGGGCGCCCTACCTATTAAATAGGACCTGTGGTAGGAGGGTAAATAATAAGGTCCCAAGGTTTAAAGAATATGTTAATAACAAGCATAGTAGAACGGGTAGAGAATACTTTCAACTAGATGAAGTCAAACAGTTTACAGAAAATAAAACAGATCATAGCTCATGTATAATAGAAATAGGAAAATATAGAGTTCGTACATTAATTGATTCAGGAGCTCAGGTTAGTGTAATTAAAGAAAGTTTTTTATATAAAATAGTGAGAAATTGTAGAATATTTAAGAGTCATAATAATCTTCACTCTGTTACAGGACAGAATTTACAAGTAATTGGACAAACAATGATCAATTTTAAATTAGGAGGGGTCAACGTAAGACATCTTTTTCAAGTAGTGAAAGATTTAAATAGAAACATGCTGATAGGAAGAGATTTTTTAATAAAAAATGGAGTAAGACTTTTCTTTGATTTACACAAATTAAAATTCAAGGACGTCTATGTAGATATGGAAGAAGACATGCATATATCAGCACTAGTTAGAGTTAAAATGTCCACGACGTTAAAACCACAGTCGGTTAATTTGATACAAGCAAATGTGTAGAAAAACCCATATTATGTGGCAGGACACACAGTCAGAATCACTGAATTGCAACAGGAAGTAATTGATGAGCCTGGTTTGGAAGTTCCGGATGGAATAGTAGCGTTAGATAAACACTTAACTTTTCCAGTGATGGTTATTAACAACACAGGTAGAGAAATTAAATTATACAGAGGATGTGTAGTAGCTAAACTAGAACATGACATTAGTGATATATTGGCAACAGATAGAGTAGAAAGGCCGGGAGCAAACTATTCACAAACTTCTAGTGAAAGAATTAATAACAGACGCGGACGCGGAAGTAGAGGGAACGTACAAATGGATGAATTGATCCATCCATTCAGAAGAAATACAGCCCAAATACATTCACTAGACAAAATGACAAGAGAACAAGAATTGTTGGCACAGTTAAAAGCTCCACCAGAAAATAAGAAAGTATTAGAACAATTTATAAAGGAAAATCAGGATGTATTTGCAATTAATGATTTAGAATTGGGAAGGACAAAAACAGTTACAATGGAAATAGATACGGGAGACCATCCACCAATTAGTTTAAAACCAAATAGAACTCCTTTAAGAAATAGAGAAATTGTCGAAAAAGCAATAGAAGACATGTTGAAAGCGGGAATAATAACAAGATCAAAGTCAGAATGGTCATCTCCGATTGTAATCGTGGCCAAACCTGATGGTTCAAGTCGGTTCTGCTGTGACTATCGGGCGTTGAACAAAATCACTAAGAATGTAGCGTACCCACTGCCGGTGATTGATGATATTTTGGGGTTGCTTAATGGTTCTACATTTTTCACGACACTAGACGCAAGATCAGGATTCTGGTGTATCCCGATGTCGAAGGACGCTCAAAAGAAAAGTGCTTTCTGTACTCATATGGGTTCTTACGAATTCTTACGAATGCCATTCGGGGTTCGTACGGCTCCATCTCACTACATGCTCTTAATAAATGAGGTATTAGAGGGTATGCAAAAGTTTGCATTAGCATACATAGACGACATTCTAATCTATACAGCAGGGGATGTGGACGATCACTTAAAACATGTCAGACTAGTATTCGACAGATTAAGAATACATGATGTTAAATTGAAGCTTAGTAAGTGCCAGTTTTTAAAAACAGAAACAAAATATTTGGGGTATATTATAAATAGAGACGGAATTAAACCAGACCAAGACAAGATAAAGGTTATTAAAGAGTTACCTCCTCCAACTAACGTAAAAGAAGGGCGTGCTTTTATTGGAACTTGTGGGTACTATAGGCGATTTATCCCAGGGTTTTCAAAGATAGCAGAACCTATTACTAATTTAACGGGCAAATACGCTAGATTTAAGTGGGATGATGAGTGTCAAAAAGCGTTCGAGTTTTTAAAAAACAGCTTAACAGTGGTACCACTATTGACGCATCCAGATTTGAATAAACAGTTAATACTGTATACAGATGCTTCGGATAATGCTATAGGAGCGTGTTTGGTTCAACCATATGAAGGAAAAGAGTCTGGAATACCAGGGGTTAAAAATGAAAGGCCAATTTATTTCTTATCTCATAAGCTTAGCAGGTCGCAACGGAAATGGTCGACTATTGAGAAAGAGGCATATGCTATACACTACGCTCTACAGAAACTAAATTACTACTTACATAACGCAAATTTTGTTATTAGAACTGACCATATGCCTTTAAAATCTCTATCAGAAGCTCCAGTGCAGAACAGGAAAATACAGACGTGGGCATTGAATCTACAGGGATACAATACAAAAATTGAATACATACCAGGTAGGATTAACACGTGTGCTGATTTATTGTCTAGGATCCCGTACCCACAGTCATCAGGAGACACAGAAGATGAAGGTGAACCAGAGATTGACGACCGAAACTGGCAAGTAAATATATTAGATTCTGCCATAATAAATAGAGAAGAGTTTGAGAGTTTACCATCGGATCAAGAGGCTGAACCTAGAGCAGAAGACCCACATTTAGCACAATTTAATATGAAAGAAGAACAAGAATTAGATCCAAAAGTATTACAAATAAAACAGAAATTAAATTAAACGGAGGAGAATAAATATAAGAAGAATTATTTAGTTTTACAAGAAGATGAACAGTTATATTATATGAGTGAAAAGAATGAACAGCTAAGGAAATATATTCCCACACATTTGGAAAATGAAGTTTTAAAAGCATATCATGATGAGAATGGTCATCTCGGTCGGGATAAATTAGTGAAAGCACTTACGAGTAAATATTATTGGCCGAACTTATTTAGATCTGCTTGCAAATATGTGGATACGTGTGAAAGATGCAGGTTAAGGAATATGAAAACAATTAAGTGTCCCTTACAAGATACAGATATTCCTCAGTTTCCAATGCAAAAAATTAGTTTAGATATATCGGGTCCTCACCCTAGAACATTGTCAGGAAACGTGTATTTAATTCATATAGTAGACGTCTACAGTCTTTGGCCGGAAGTTTATGCAATCCCAGATAAGAGCGCAGATACTGTCATTAATATTTTTTTACAGGAGTTCGTACCAAGATTTAGTTGTCCACAAGTTATACTCACTGATAATGGTAGAGAATTTGTGAATAAGAAATTCGAAAAGTTATTAAAAGATTTGAATATAAAACATATAAAGACCTCATACTACAGACCTTCTTCAAATGCTAAGAACGAACGACAACATAGAACATTATACGATATTATAGCAAAGATTGTGGATGAACATGAAAAAGATTGGGATCTATTCTTAGGACCAGCGCTTAGTGCTATACGCACAAATCAAAATGAAAGCACGGGGTTTTCACCATTCTATTTAATACACGGGAGAGAACCAATATTACCTATAGATAATCTGTTAAAACCAAGACGGAAATATATGGGGGAAGACTTTCAAGAGTTCATCATACAAGAAATGCATAGAGCACACGTAAGATTAAAGAATAATATAATTAAAGCGAGAGAAAGACAGAAAAAGTACAAAAACGTGAATACAAAATTACAGGAGTTTAAAGTGGGTGATAGAGTTTATTACAAGAAGCATAGAAGGAACTCTAAGTTTGATGCTCGTTGGGTCCCAGGTTATTACGTTTTAGAAAAGCTAGGAAATGTATCGTATAGTATCAAGAACCAGGTGACGGGACATGTGGCAAGGGCACACGTGGAACACTTAAGAAGAGATGATGATGAGAAGGAAAATGATAATTATAATAATAATTATTATTCAGACACCGGATACTTAGATGAACGAGTCGTCAGGGGAACTATAATAACCCCAGGTTTTAGAAAAGATCCAGCACACAATCAGTTAAAAACAACTCCAGTTTACGATGATACTCAAGAACAGACTATACCGAAAACGATAGAAGAAGGAAATGTTAATGAGAGTCATTATGATAGTATAGAGTCCATGGAAGAGGAAATAGGTGCTCCATTTAAGAATACTAGACAAGCAACAAAAAGAAGAATGGATAAACAAAGAGAAAGAGAAGTGAAAAGACAGAGGAGAATTAGAGAGTATTCAACAAGCGGTGAAGATATGCCTCTACTAGAAAGGTCCTTAAGAAATAATGATAGACAAATTAGATGGGATATTGAACGGAAGAGATTAGCGGCTGCTAACGAGAGACATACAGATGAAGAAGAAGAAATGGATGAGAAGTCAGAGTCAAATAGTAGTATGGAGGAAGCTGATAGGTTATACGGGGAGGAGGATATTGATGTGGAGATAGCACTTATTCAAAGAAACTTGGAGTTATTGAAGAGGTGGAAACGTAAGAGGTAAATGGATAGAAAATATTGCAGATAGCAAGATATAAGTTTCATGGTTTAGAAAGGAAAGAGATACGTGATGAAGTATATGAGACGGTGGAAATGGAAAAGGCTTCTGATGATGCTTTTCATAAATGATCTTGAGGAGTAGTTAAGCATTAAGATAACTAATATGGATGTAGGTTCGAGTGAGGCATATATATAATTTTTTTTCTCTGTGATGGAGTTGCTGGTTGATTTTATGTTTCAATTTCTTATTAGATAGATAAGTTAGTCAATGGTACAGCAGGTAGATGTACTCTATAGTAAATAGACAAGTTTTTATTGGTGCTAGAAATACCGTGGTTAATGGTAATGATTAAGTAGTTATAGGAATATGTGGAACAAATCCAGGAGAAACAATTGGTGTGTCGAACCACAGGTTCTGTTGGTAGATAATACGCTCGTTGTTAGTTAAAGACTTTTGTAAAAGGAACATATATTGTTTTAAGTTAGAAATTGGTCTGTAGATAACAGGTATATATATATATATATATATATACTTGACAGTGAGTTGTTTTAGTTTCTCGCTTATAAAAACAATGAAGTGACTTGAGTGAATAGATATGAGTTACATTGGTTCGTATAGGAGGACAATGTTGCTTGGTCACTTTAAGTAGTTAATTCTATGTGAATTATATTTTTTTTTTTAAAACCTTCTCTTTAGCGAGAAGACAGTTGTTTTATTGAATCTGAGTTTTAAATGCCTCATATATAATATGTTTTTTTGTTGTTGCTTGATTTGCTCCTGTGATATGATTGTTATTATTTGATTTTAGAATAGGGTTAGTGTGTTCCTAGACTTTTGCGTACAAACTATTGGTCCGTAAAAGAGACCAGTAGTGT
This sequence comes from Cepaea hortensis, assembly GCA_963921405.1. Taxonomy (NCBI): domain Eukaryota; kingdom Metazoa; phylum Mollusca; class Gastropoda; order Stylommatophora; family Helicidae; genus Cepaea; species Cepaea hortensis. The sequence continues at coordinate 24,779,946 of OY992887.1, read as the reverse complement.
TAGGTAATACTAGAAAATTTTATTTTAATTTGATAAGATGCATGTTATATTATTTTAAAATGTGTTTTTCGTTGATTGAATTGGGGGGTATAATGTCTGGTTTTGATTTTATTTCGCTTAACTCATAATTTAATTAAGTTGTTTTGTGTATTAGGTTACCTGGTTATAAATTTAATTAAGTAAGTTAATTTTTAAATAGTTATGGTGTTGGCTGGAATAAAGAAAAAATATGAGTAGTTAATAAAACTACTGAGGGCTAATAGAGAGACATATAGTTAATCGGCATGAAGAGGTTCTTATGGTTATGAAATGGGAGCTGCATTAAAGTCAGCATTATATGAAGAAAAAGGAGGGGGGAGACTGTGAATGGCAGCATATAAGCGGGAGTATGTATATAGGTAGACAAGGAAGCAGATTATGGGATGTGAGGGGGAAAAGATATAGGAGCTGTGAAATACCAGCGGTTATTAAATTAAAAATGTTCATGGAATATGAACATTGGCTCGTGGTAAAAGATGAGGTAACGGAAATATAGACAAGATTGTGGATGGCAATATAAGTGTTGAATATATAAATGTTGAGAAAACTTGTGTCAACTTGATTTATAGAGAACAAAGATCTATTTCATAAGATGTATTTTAAAAAATTGTTTTACAAAAAATTTTTTATTGGCAAGGAAGGTAAATGTGATTGTGTGGACTATGCATTACTTTATGTAAATGTGATCATGTTGACTATTCATTCTTTATGCTTTTCACTGGGTGCGCACCCCTTCTTTACTTTTTCTAACTACGTTGTTTCTGTTTGTCCTGTGTTGTGAAAGAGTGAGGAATTTCATAATATCAAGTGTACGATAACGATTATACGAGCTATTCTTATGATATGTATATTTTGTACAGGAACTTTGAGGAGCCAAGAACGAACCAGAATTATATAGTGGATTACTATATGGCAGGGGAAAGAGTTATGAATAGATTGGTTTACTTGAAATAAAGTTGGTTTGGGGAAGATTAGAGGAGTTGTGGGAAGTAAGGAAAGGGAAGGAGGAGTGTTTAGTTTAAAAAGGTAACCATATGTGGTATGATGTATTGTATAAAGTTGAGATTTAATGGTTATTGATATGTGTTATGTTATGAAGAGGCAGAAACGAAGAAGAAGTTATAGTGGGTTACTATATGATAATATGACAGGGAGAAGAGTTAAAGAATAGAATATTTACTTAAGTTGGAGTTGGTTTGGGGAAGATTAGAGGAGCTGTGGGAGGTAAGGAAAGAGAAGGAATAGAGTAGGGGGATTGGGAGTAAAGAATTTTTAAAGGAAAAATTCTTTAGAAAAAACATAGGAAGGTGTAGCAGAAGTTGAGTATTAGGTGGGAAAAGGCTACAGCACGATTGAGCATCGGGATGGAATGGGAGGAGAGATGCTCAAGTCGTGACGTAGTTTGTTGTTAGGAGTTAGTTTACATCTAGAGCCAGAGCAGAGAAGACGCCATGTTGTGTCCAGATTGTCATCAATAAGAAATAAACAACATTTGTAATAAACCAGAGAACTCGTTGGTCCTACTCTGTTATACTTTCAGTCTGAGGAGGGTTTGCATCAAGTGCTCGAAGGATACTCTATTGTATGCGTCCTCTAAGTCTATGTCGGCCGCACATGTCTCTTCTCTGTCCTGACATCCTTCGTAAACATCTTGAGCAAAGACCGCCGCATTCAGCCATGACTCTTTGTTACGTTTGTATCCTCCAAGTGTGGGCGGGAAGCAGTCGAGTTGTTCCAGGTCACAAGCAAGTATCAAATTGTGTGCTACAATTTTCTCCAGTAGCTTTCCAGCGGTGTTCTGCATCGTAATGATTCTGTAGCCGCTTATCTTGGAATGGTCTTTGTTCGGTTTTGGCAGCGGCAGCAAGTAGCTGTGTAGCCATTCCTCTTTGATCTGACCCCTCTGGATACTGGTGTTGAACTCTCTGGCCAGTTCTTCCATGTCATCATCTGACATCACCAGTAGGTCCCCATATCGGATGCCGTATGGGCCTAGGGCGGTGTTAGGTGATTTCTTGAGCATCGCACGTATTGTCTCAGCTGTGATTATGCACTCTTCGTCTGTCCCGATCCCCTCGAGTCACCTGGTCGAGTGACTATTCTAGTGACCTTCCCATCATTCAGACAGACTAGGGCTGTAGATGCCAGGGCGTCCTCCAGATCTTCTCCCTGTCTATTGGTGATGCAATTCCCCCATTGACTGCCTCTGGCATTGAATTCCCCACAGTAGATGATATGCCTTTCATCCATATCGAACAAACTCTGCCATTGTCGCACGTCGACCTTCCCATTTCGCGCATACAGTGTTGTATCATTTCGCGCATACAGTTCCAACAGTGTTGCCATTTTGACGCTTTTCGCACTAAATTTAGTGCTTTTTCAAGTCAATTAATGCCAAAATTTTGCAGTTAGCGTGGCTGCTCGAATTTGGTGCTTCACAATTTTTGGGGTGCTTTTTAGTGCTTTTTGGGGTGGGTAAAAATTACTTTAAAAATCATTTTTGGGAACACTAAAAAGCCGAATTTGATTTGAAGCGAGGGAGTAAAACAGTCTTAGTACATTCATTCATTCATTCATTCAGTAGCATGTCCTTTGCAGAACCTCGCTCCCATAACAACCTTCCGGAAAACCTCTCGATCACAAGCAAGATGTCCCGCGTCTGATACACCCATCTGGAGATCATCCGCCACAACCTGCACCCATCTTCTCTTAGTACATTACTGCGTAATATTCACGAAATTTAACTCCCTTTAACATGATTTAGTTAAAGTGAGTGACTGCAAAGCGCAGGCAATAAGTAATACGTTAAAAGATTGTTTACACAAGAATGGACTTGAGTTGCAAAGACTAGTTGCACTCGGCACTGACAATGCATCTGTCTTACAGGTGTAAACAATGGAGTATATTGATTTATTTGTTTGTTTCGGGATTTGAAATTTAAATATTGAGCATAACCCACCACTGGCAACGCTGATCAAATCCCGGTATAAACCTAAGGCCTATCCACGTCAATATGGAAGCACTATACTCGAGTTTCGCTCTCATTTGAGCTCGTCAGTAGTGCATATCGCTGACCGGATCCGGAAACAAGCCCCGGATCACTGGCGTGTGAAGCGGGTGTGTAACCACGCGGCACACGCTGGACACAACCAAATTATCATAACAGAACACTACAACGTCACCCATCGTAGGCTATGCTCAAGATTGCCCAATCGCCGCGACTGACGTCCGTCAATCGACGTGGACCCGAACGATCAGGACTTCTCACTGGCAAGGAACACCAGGCCTCCTAAAATCCAGTGAGCAATAATCAAATTGCTTTATTTGGTTGTTTCGGGATTTGAAATCTAAATATTGAGCACAACCCACCACTGGCAACGCTGATCGTATCACGGTATGAACCTAAGGCCTATCCACGTTAATATGGAAGCACTATACTCGAGTTTCGCTCTCGTTTGGGCTCGTCAGTAGTGCATATCCCTGACCGGATTCGGAAATAAGCCCCGGATCACCCGAAACAACCAAATAAATCAATTTGATTATTGCTCACTGGATTTTAGGAGACCTGGTGTTCCCTGCCAGTAAGAAGTCCTGATCGTTCGGGTCCACATCGATTGGCGGACGTCAGTCGCGGCGATTGGGCGATCTTGAGCATAGCCTACGATGGGTGACGTTGTAGTGTTCTGTTATGATAATTTGGCTGTGTCCAGCGTGTGCCGCCTGGTTACACACCCGCTTCACACGCCAGTGATCCGGAGCTTGTTTCCGGATCCGGTCAGGTATATGCACTACTGATGAGCTCAAACGAGAGCGAAACTCGAGTATAGTGCTTCTATATTGACGTGGATAGGCCTTAGGTTCATACCGGGATACGATCGGCGTTGCCAGTGGTGGGTTGTGCTCAATATTTAAATGGAGTATATACAAAATTAAAATCCGAAGTTCTTCATCTGGTTCTAGTTAGATGTGCATGTCATTCCCTTTTAGCCTTTAGCTGGCAGTGTCACAGGCTGCGGCTGCTTTTCTGCCCAGGAACACAGAGTTCATGATTAGAGAAACATATAACTGGTTTTATCACTCAAGTCTTCGTTAAACAAAGTACAGAGCGCTTTTTACTTCAATAAATGATGGACAACATCCTGTCATAAGTCGGGATGCCCCACCGGCTAGATGAAAATCTTATTCACTGGCGAGCAACCCCAGATAGTCAGAAACTGACTAGGGACAAAATCTATATGGCTGAACTACAGATTAAGCCCTGAATATCCAACGTACAGCTCTAAGTGGCTCGTTACAAAATTGAAATGAACTGAGCTGAATATTCGCCAAAGACTAGGAAAGAGAAGGTTAGCTAGGGTAGATTTTTAAGTCTGAATTAAAGTTTAAAGACAACTATCCTAGTACAGGTTTTTCTCCCTGACTGCTCCTTTCCTTGGTGTGGAAGTGAACCCCCACCAATGTACACAACAACACGTATGCACAATTGGAATTAAAATATAACGAGAGAACTATGAGTTACAAGACTACAACATTTATTTACTAATCATAGACATATGATGGTCTTCAATATGGGGATGATGAAATCATATAACATATTGTGATGAGAAACATTACGTAACTTTACTTGTTACTTCATCTATCTGGAACTGTGGTCCAGATCCCCACTCTCCAGTAGACTCAAAAAAGAACAGCTTGCCGGTATTCTGACGATCCTGCCAGTCCTGACACTCCTAGTCGTCACTCGTTCTTGAGATCTACAACATAGGTGCTCCTTGTGAGAGCTTGAAAGAAAGTCAAGAATGTGTTATATCAGTTCTACATCAGCGCAATCCTAATTAAAACATATCATAACACAAACATATACAATGACCAGTCTGGCCAAGTTTATCTTCCAGCTCTACTGTGTTCACCATCCTCCTTCTCCCTACTGTCTTTAGTCTGGGACGGGCTTTTCAATTGTCTCACACGCCTGTAATGATTACATTTCTGCCGCCCCATGTCCATGTCGCTAATACAGAAATTCTGTGTCGTACAGCCGCTCCGTCCAAAGTTAGTTTAGCAGCTCACAGGGTCGGTAATGGTATTATAATAATGCCTGATCATCCGGGCTTACAAGCCGGGACCAGTAGCTGTGCCAGACTTCCCGTGAATTACCCTCCACCATATGATGAAAAAGGTTTAGCACCATATACCCCATAACACTTGTGGGTAATGTCTGTACCATTACACCTCTGCTACAAATGCAATCGATGGTTAGTGTACCAATGCGCACACCATAATATAACACTTCATATTGGTAGGCTTGCATATGACAAATCAATATACCAAACATGAAATACCCATAAAACATTAATTAAACTAGACATATTATGATACTTTAACATAATAGCATAATGCACTAGTTAGTTTGTAGGTATACGAAATTACACATACATACATCCAACATATCCGTAAACATTATATTACTTCAAGATGGACATCTAATGATACTCAACATAATAGCATCAGGCATGATTAATGAGTACTAATATTGTATAGCTACAAAATGAGATATACAACAAGTCTAATTGATGTTACCACTTAGTTACTGCTGTTGTAAGAATTAAATAAATAGTCAGTTGACTATATTCTGTACAACAAATGCACACACCAAAACGAGACTAGTCTAGTTTAGAAAGAGATGGCAAGCATCTGCTACGACACCTCAAGTATATCTAGACAAGACCTGCCTTCCATAAGTTTCTACTTCTCAGAAGAGTAGCACTTACAGCACAATGATATTGAACACAGAACTCAGAAAGAACACTCAAGTAACCTATTACAATGATAGTTCTTGCAATAACCTAGATCAGATATAGACTGAAAATCACTAACTAAGAAATAACTTTTGTAGTGAAATCTAACATAATAATCATGCATATGACTACAGAACATTGAGATAGTTCCTACCTGTTCTGAAGTCAGACTTAATCTAAAAGGAAAAGGTCTATCGTGGGTTTTTATACCTAGCCTAGCAGTAGACACTTATCTCCCAGGAATTCCATTCCTAAATTCTTCTTATCTCCTCCTGACGTTAATTGTAATTAACTCCAAGTCTGTCCAGTCATAAAATTCTTTCTGCATGCACACTAGCCTTCACACCTGTGGGTCTGACAATTATTAGCCCACTGAGTCCTATCAGTGATTTCACACCTTGCGCCTCTAGTCTCTACCAGATGGGGTCAGCCATCGCGGTTGGGCGATTTCCTAGCTATTCTTATCAGGTGTCATGTCAAGGGAACAATTAGGTTCTCATGGTCAACAGCCAGTTTACAACTCTGTTGGTAATCCAGGTTTGCTTGCGTCATGCCTGGTTGGTTTTAATTACTATTCAGTCCCCTTAGTCTGCCCTCCCGTCTGGCTGGATGGATAACCTCTGGGGGGTGACTGGTACTGGTGTCAAATTAACTTCCCAAATAGAAAGCCATTCCTGGTGGTTTGTTTACTTGCAGGTTTTGCAAGCTTACGTCAAGACAGTATAGCCTTGGATATAGAGAAAACAGTTTTGTTCGTCTGTTGATCCTCTACATGGCCCATCAAAAGTGAACCGAAAATTGTTCTGGGAAGTAAAGGCTGCCAATTCGTGACAGAGCTTTCCCCTTAAAAAAAAGTTTCTGCCAGAAATCTTTTGTCAAACCACGCCGTACATCCCAGAATAATGCCTAAGCACTCTCCGTTCTGTATCTGCCTAAAGGTTTCCAATATTCCTTGTGGTAGTGGGTTGTCCTGCATAAGGACGTCCCATTTCCATAACCCAAAGATACTCTGGATAGATCCTTGTACCTGGTTTTCGGCCGGGATTCCATGCAATAGCTTGGTAAAATCCGGTAATTGTCAGGAGGTTGTAATTTTACCCCTCTGGGAAAGATCACAATCAACGGGATTCTTCTACGCCTCTGGGCAGCAATTGTTTTACACCATTCACTCACGTGATTTACTCCTTTCAGCCGAGGATGTACCCGTAGTGAGGTCTTGCATAAGCTGGCCACAGCAAAGCTTGTCTCCGTGATTTTCCTCTGTCCTTTATAGATTCTTAACAGATCTATCAATATCTTCCTTTTAAAAGGAATAATGTTACACATCATGGTCCCATGATGCAAATTCAACTGGCGCTTTCCTCCTTTAAAGTCGGGAGTAACAATCGTCCCTCCTCGGTGTCGCGGTTTCTTCCCCTGATAATCAGTTAATGGGCTGAGTTTCTCTGCATTAGAGTTTCGTGTGAAAACCGTGCTAGAAAGTGGAATTTTAGTGTGCCAAGTTGTCCTGCCTTGAGAAATAACATAGTTACTCCAGGGCGATAAAGTGGTGTTACTTTTGAATAAAGTATCCACAAATAGCTGATCTACTCCTATCAAATCGACCTGACTGAAGGGTAGATTGAGTCCTAAGAGTGTTGATTCCAAACCACTCTTGACTTCTGTTACTTCAGGTTCCTGTTGCTGGAATTCCCTGATAACTTCAGCTAATGAGATGATAGGCGTTTCTTCCTCCATCTTGTGCAAAGAATTTTCGTCTTTAGCAACTACAGACAATGTCTGCACAATATCAGAGTCCATATTCTGGCTCAAGACAATTCCCTGTGTTTCCTGAGTCTCCGAACTGGTATACTGTGAGATAACAACTGGAAATGTTTCCTGGTCTGGATGTTCCTCTCTGGTCATGCTTTCATGGGCTAAGTCCAGTTGAGGTAAATCCTGTGATGGGCTGGTGTCTAAACAATCCATCCCACTACGTAAATCATTTGAACTGATGTCTAGTGTCTTTTCCTGAGCTGCAGCCTCAAAGATCACAAGGGGTTCCGGGTCTTCCTTCATCCCACTGTCAGTCAAATTTAATCCCACTTCATCCTCTCCTGAGCTGAAGGGAATAATAAAGTCGGTTACCTTTCGATCTCCGACCTCCTTAAAAGATGTCCTCAGGTCATCTTCCTCTTGAGTTTCACCTCTCGTTGAAGTAAAATGAGATTCCTGGGAGTCTTGTACTGGCGGACCAGTTAAACCACAATTTCCGTGGTGCAAACAGTTATCACGTTTGTGACTGCTTGAAATGCCCTGGGCACGTTTCTTCTTCCCTCTTTTCCGTTTAGGACTGGGTCGAATGAGAACCTGTAGTTCCCGGTCCACTACCTCTGATTCCGCGGTGGTTGGCAAAGATATCCCTTCCTTCCTGGTTGGGTGAGCATCCATATCTCCTACCTTATGTTCCGCTAGAAAGGTTAGCTTCTCTGCATTGACTACTTCCATATGCTTTATATTAATCTCTGCTTCTTCAGTTTTGCTACGCTCTTTTCCTTCAAATAACTCATCAATTGTTTTATTCATCTGTTCCTCCGCCATGTCCCACTCTTTCATCTCATCTCTGATGTATATTTCTAGTTGTTCTCCTGTTAAGCCCTCTATTATGCCTAACCTTCTCGTGGACTCTAAGTAATCGGTTCGCGCCTTCAGATAATCTAGATCCTGGGAAGGTGAGTCCATATTTGATAATGCTAAATTCAGGTAAGCTCCTATGTATCTATCAACTCAGAGCTAAGCTAGAAAGACAAGAGTGAACCAATGACAGCAGAACCTAAACCAATGTGTAGAGTTTAGCCTCAGCAATGAAAGACAACTGAAAGTAATATTCCAGTAGTTTCTGGCGACCGCAGTGAAGTAAGTGTGAGAGATATACTACACAGTAATCAATACTAATATTTACCTAAATAAATATTAAAATGCACTGCATACATGTCATAATGAAAATGGCATAAGTAGCATAAAATGGCAAATCAATCAAGCAGTTAAATCATCAAACACATCAATGTAAATATGATTAAAGTGATCAGTTATCATTAAATGATGAATGATACACTAAATGATAAGAATTAAAATACTTATCAATAAATGATAGATGAGGTAGTTCTCATAAGTTCTTATCTGTTATACACTTTTGAAAAGTTATATCTATACTCTGTAACTTCCTCAACTAAAATTAGCTACATCTGATGATAGTCTATTTTGATGACTGAAGATTACAAGAGTTAACTTCCATAATCGTATGTCTAGGGTCTAGTAGAATCACTATGATTACTAGAATCCTGGGTCAGGCTCGCGGACTGGACCCCAATCTGTCATAAGTCGGGATGCCCCACCGGCTAGATGAAAATCTTATTCACTGGCGAGCAACCCCAGATAGTCAGAAACTGACTAGGGACAAAATCTATATGGCTGAACTACAGATTAAGCCCTGAATATCCAACGTACAGCTCTAAGTGGCTCGTTACAAAATTGAAATGAACTGAGCTGAATATTCGCCAAGGACTAGGAAAGAGAAGGTTAGCTAGGGTAGATTTTTAAGTCTGAATTAAAGTTTAAAGACAACTATCCTAGTACAGGTTTTTCTCCCTGACTGCTCCTTTCCTTGGTGTGTAAGTGAACCCCCACCAATGTACACAACAACACGTATGCACAATTGGAATTAAAATATAACGAGAGAACTATGAGTTACAAGACTACAACATTTATTTACTAATCATAGACATATGATGGTCTTCAATATGGGGATGATGAAATCATATAACATATTGTGATGAGAAACATTACGTAACTTTACTTGTTACTTCATCTATCTGGAACTGTGGTCCAGATCCCCGCTCTCCAGTAGACTCAAAAAAGAACAGCTTGCCGGTATTCTGACGATCCTGCCAGTCCTGACACTCCTAGTCGTCACTCGTTCTTGAGATCTACAACATAGGTGCTCCTTGTGAGAGCTTGAAAGAAAGTCAAGAATGTGTTATATCAGTTCTACATCAGCGCAATCCTAATTAAAACATATCATAACACAAACATATACAATGACCAGTCTGGCCAAGTTTATCTTCCAGCTCTACTGTGTTCACCATCCTCCTTCTCCCTACTGTCTTTAATCTGGGACGGGCTTTTCAATTGTCTCACACGCCTGTAATGATTACATTTCTGCCGCCCCATGTCCATGTCGCTAATACAGAAATTCTGTGTCGTACAGCCGCTCCGTCCAAAGTTAGTTTAGCAGCTCACAGGGTCGGTAATGGTATTATAATAATGCCTGATCATCCGGGCTTACAAGCCGGGACCAGTAGCTGTGCCAGACTTCCCGTGAATTACCCTCCACCATATGATGAAAAAGGTTTAGCACCATATACCCCATAACACTTGTGGGTAATGTCTGTACCATTACACCTCTGCTACAAATGCAATCGATGGTTAGTGTACCAATGCGCACACCATAATATAACACTTCATATTGGTAGGCTTGCATATGATAAATCAATATACCAAACATGAAATACCCATAAAACATTAATTAAACTAGACATATTATGATACTTTAACATAATAGCATAATGCACTAGTTAGTTTGTAGGTATACGAAATTACACATACATACATCCAACATATCCGTAAACATTATATTACTTCAAGATGGACATCTAATGATACTCAACATAATAGCATCAGGCATGATTAATGAGTACTAATATTGTATAGCTACAAAATGAGATATACAACACGTCTAATTGATGTTACCACTTAGTTACTGCTGTTGTAAGAATTAAATAAATAGTCAGTTGACTATATTCTGTACAACAAATGCACACACCAAAACGAGACTAGTCTAGTTTAGAAAGAGATGGCAAGCATCTGCTACGACACCTCAAGTATATCTAGACAAGACCTGCCTTCCATAAGTTTCTACTTCTCAGAAGAGTAGCACTTACAGCACAATGATATTGAACACAGAACTCAGAAAGAACACTCAAGTAACCTATTACAATGATAGTTCTTGCAATAACCTAGATCAGATATAGACTGAAAATCACTAACTAAGAAATAACTTTTGTAGTGAAATCTAACATAATAATCATGCATATGACTACAGAACATTGAGATAGTTCCTACCTGTTCTGAAGTCAGACTTAATCTAAAAGGAAAAGGTCTATCGTGGGTTTTTATACCTAGCCTAGCAGTAGACACTTATCTCCCAGGAATTCCATTCCTAAATTCTTCTTATCTCCTCCTGACGTTAATTGCAATCAACTCCAAGTCTGTCCAGTCATAAAATTCTTTCTGCATGCACACTAGCCTTCACACCTGTGGGTCTGACAATTATTAGCCCACTGAGTCCTATCAGTGATTTCACACCTTGCGCCTCTAGTCTCTACCAGATGGGGTCAGCCATCGCGGTTGGGCGATTTCCTAGCTATTCTTATCAGGTGTCATGTCAAGGGAACAATTAGGTTCTCATGGTCAACAGCCAGTTTACAACTCTGTTGGTAATCCAGGTTTGCTTGCGTCATGCCTGGTTGGTTTTAATTACTATTCAGTCCCCTGAGTCTGCCCTCCCGTCTGGCTGGATGGATAACCTCTGGGGGGTGACCGGTACTGGTGACAAATTAACTTCCCAAATAGAAAGTCATTCCTGGTGGTTTGTTTACTTGCAGGTTTTGCAAGCTTACGTCAAGACAGTATAGCCTTGGATATAGAGAAAACAGTTTTGTTCGTCTGTTGATCCTCTACATGGCCCATCAAAAGTGAACCGAAAATTGTTCTGGGAAGTAAAGGCTGCCAATTCGTGACACATCCGCTGAAGGTTGTTCAATTAAGCCAGACACGATGGATATGCATTCCATCTGGCATTGCCAGAATATTGCAGCAGTGGGTCGAGCTCAGAACTCATTTTGATATAGCAAGACTCAACGAGCGCTGTTGTACAGCAGAACTTCTAAATTCTATGTTTAGTGACATGAAAAACTATGTGTATCTCATGTTTCTCAAGTATATTCTCGGAGAAGTTCAAAGTATGAATAAGAAATTCGAAGCAGATATGCAGGATCCAACAAAACTACTCAGCGATCTTGTCGAACTCACTGATTCTATCAGTTCAAAGATAGCTATTCCTGGGGGGGGGGGGGGGGAATAACAGAAAGTGATGCTATTCAAGATAATTTAGATCCTAATCCCAATCTAGGTTATGAGTTTGAGAAAGAAATAGCAGGCTACCAGGTTCCTGATGAGAAAGAAATTCGTGGAAGGTGCATCCAGTTTTTAATAGAGCTGTTGACCTAGAGTGTTTACGTTTGCCCGATAACGTTCGAGTGTTGCAGTCCATGTCATGTCTTAGTGGAAGTGAATGTCTACAGCCAATGAAGTCCTGTATATTGGATCTTGCTAAAATGTTTGTAGAAGATGCAGCTACTCTCACCCGGATCGATTTCCAGTGGAGAAAACTTCATCATATGCAGTGGACACAGACCTCTGACACACTTGGACTGTGGGCAGAAATAGCCTCACACAGGGATGCCACCGGTGAAAATCATTTCCAAGATCTTACAGATTTAGTTTTAACTGAGCTCATTTTACCTCATTCTAATGCGGACGTGGAGCGTATTTTCAGTCAGATGGGAGTTATAAAATCAAAATTGCGGAACAGACTGAGCACAAGAGTTTGACAGCTGTTTGACTATTATATATGGAATGAAAAGATATGGCAAATGCTGTCATGATTATAAACCACCTAAGGATATTCTACGAAAAATTGGATCACAGGAGGCATATACACGTTTCTTTCAATCAACATCATCAGCATCATCATCGCAGGAGCAAACACAGCAGGAAATGGCTACAGAAACTGAAGAGGAGTTGTCTGACTGGGATAAGCTTCATTCCAATATTCAGTGATAATAATAAATTATAATGTGCTACTTTATAAAATTTTGAATAAATACCGTCAGTGCTTGTTTTAGAGCTTTCCCAAAAAATAGTATTGCAATTTAGTGCTTTTTTGGCTCGAGACTAGTTCTGATTGGGATTTGGCGGATCTGGAATAAACTTCATTATAATATTAAGTGATAATAATAAATTATAATGTGGTACCTTGTTACATTTGTAATAAAAACAGTTCGTGCTTTTTTGGTGCTTTCCAAAAAATGTTGGTGCTTTTTGGGGTCAATTTGTGTGCTTTTTCACGAAAAGGAGATGGCAACACTGCTTCTAGCGGGGACTGTTGACTGCAGCCCCGATACTTGCGTGTCTGTGACAGGTGTGACCCTTTCACGTCGGTGAGTTGTCATTTTGTTTCTGTTTCTTGTTGTTGTCTTTTTTTGCCTTTGACGACGAGGTAGCGGGATACTTTCCTACACGCGGCAGTTTGGAATTAAACGTTGACTTACAGGACATTGCAGTCAACATCAGCATATTTGCTGTTGTGATCTCTTGGAAAGTTTACGTTCAGTAGTTTGCCACTGCTTTCTTAACGGCCAGCACCGATGCCAACGCGGTCTACTGCCAAAACGTGCGCAGCTGTGTTTCGTACGCGAGTATACGGAATCACGAACTGCGTTCGTAACGCCTTCGCCACGGAGCTATGGCAAGCTTTTTTTTAAAGTTGCATATCCCTTACAGGACGTTGCAGTCAACACCAGCATTTTTTCAGCTGTTGTTGGTGTTCTTTTGCAAGATTACGCTCAGTAGTTTGCCATTGCTTTCTGAGCGACCAGCTCACATACCCCGTAAGTAACCAACGCGACAAATCTCGCGCAGCTGTGTTCCTCACGTGGATATACGGGATTACGGAGAAAGTCATTAACACTTTCGCCAGGGAGACCGGCTATGGCAAACTACTTAACGTTAAATTGCCTAGGGAATCAATCTGAGGTTGCAATTGATCCCAACATCCTGCAAAGGAAATGCAGCATTAGTTTGGGAGCAGACCTCATTGCGCTGGTTTTCATACAATGGTATGAATTCCGGTCGTTCTGAAAGCAATGGCAAATTACTGAATGTAAACTTAGCAAGAAATCAGAAACAGTCAAAATACGCTGGGGTTGACTGCAACGACATGTGAAAGGTTATGCAACTATTTGCCTTTGTGCAAACTACAGAACATAAAAAAACTGCCTAGTAAATTACAATGTTGGTGTTGATGGCGACATCCTGTAAATGAGACAACAGTGCCTTTCTACAAATAGTTTATACGGTGTATGAAATTAGCGATCATATCAGACATATGACGTGTGTAATAAACTAAACATGGTAGATACTGATGAATGTAACTGTGGAACTGGCAAAACATTTGTTGTGGAAGTGTCCAACATATGCAGAACAGAGAAAGTTATGTTGGCCTACATTGTCTACAGCTGCTCTATTTGTGGAAAAACTCTATGGGGATATCAACAAGCTTGAGATCATGAGTTGACTGCTGTTTTCTTCGTATTTATTCATATTGATATCTAAAGATGAATGAAGAAGGGTAGAGTTGAGTTGAGTACTGTTGAGTCAAGAACAGACATCACAACACTCTGGACATTCGCCAACGTGTTCCGACCTCATCTGCAACAGCCAGCGATGAGTCCCAATACTAATGGTACCAGTAGCTGTCAGAGTATGTGTTCGTCTGGCCTTTCCTCGTAGTTCCAAGTGTCGACCAGATCCCCTGTTCACTCCCTACAACACCATTCTCTCCAAATGTGATGATCTACCCGTTTTTCTGCACTAATGCACGATTCCAAAGAGCCCCGATAACTTCTGCCTTATGCACCAATACCCCACCAATAGGTGTAGACCCAGCCAGTCTGTACGCCCGCTCGTTTCCCACCACACCAGCATGTCAGAAGAAGACATTTCTGCTAATAAGTTGCTCTTGTCATGAAATTGCTTGTAATTAAACACACTGCTGGACGGACAAGGAATCAAGCACTATGAGTATGAAAAAATGAAATCCAGCGGTACCTCATTCACGACGAAACGATAATTACAATGGACTATATAACATGATGATGATGGTGATGATGATGATGATGATGATGATGATTTAAAAGGCAAGATGATTGACTTCATTGCACCAGGTTTTATCCCATATGTCTCTGTTGCTTTCCGCAGGGTGGCCTGCTAAAAGGCTCGCACAAATCACGAACTCCGTGGCTCCAGATACAACCCTCAGGAGTCTCCTAGAAAACTGCACTCGTGAACCAAGCGTCGTAGGCTGGAATTAAACTTTCAGAGCGAGGCAGGTTGCGTAAACACTTTGCCACAAAAACTTTGATGATGATTTAAAAGCTAAACATTATGGTGACTATGCTGATAATGATGATTAAAATGATAACTGGAAACTTGTCTGGTGTCTAAACACATGATGAAAAAATAAGATATTGATCATTTCGACAAAAATAACATGTTGATGATGATGAGAAATAATAATAAAAAGATAACTATGCCTGCTAGTCTGATTATAATTTGGATCATTCTAGTGAAAAAGATGATTGTAAAAGGGGGAGGTTGGATGAGAAGATGATGTTAAGGTACAAAATTATAAATGTAAGTGATGATTATGATTAAAATAATGATTATGATTAAAAGTATTATCAGTGTGATGGTTATATTTAAAATGAGGATTAAATGATGATCAGTTTGATGATTTAAATTATTATCAGGGTGATGATTATAATTAAAATAATCACCATTGTGATTATTTTGATTAAAATGGGGATACAATTATGATCACATTGATGATTAAAATTGTGCCTAGGGTGATGATTATGATTAAAATGGGGATTAAATGATTATCAGGTCCATGATTATGATTAAATTTGTGACCAGGTTGGAGATCGTGATTAAAATTGTTATCAGGGTGATGATTATTATTAAAATGAGGATTAAGTGATGATCAGATTATGTGATTAGGCTGACGTTTGGCCACGCACAGCTATCTATCGTAACAACGACTATTTTACGATGACCCTAGTGTCAAAGCAGTAACCTGCTCAAGAACATGTCATTATTCATGAAGATTATAGACTTAGTATGCGATGACCATGGTGTCAAAGCCTGAACCTGCTTGTACCACCCGGGAAGATGTCTACTCAATTAGCAGACCGTCATCTGTATGCCATACGACCGGATGTAAGTAAAAATTATACACTGAACAAAGATACGTGGTCAGGAATACTCAACAGGTGTCTACTGGCCGAGTCGTTAAACACAAACTCTGGTACATGGATTACTGTAACCTTCAGCAATACAACTCACTGTGACACATTTTGAACTTGTTTGTTTAACTATTACAAACATTAGCTCATCAAATCCAAACAAGACAAGCATGGGGCGCACGTGGAAGACCTGATTAAAACCCCACTGTTTAAAATCCACCTATATCATACCAAAAATAAGCTGTTGGTGCAAGGAACTGCTGAAAATATTAATTATTTGTTTAAAATAGACTTTATCGAGCTTAAAAACAACTCTGACACCAACCAATCCAACCAAGTCACCAGCATTGCTCAGATGATACCATATTAACAGATGTGTGATGCACCAACCTACAATAATCAACATATTGCACCAAACTACACTAGCCAGATGTGGGATAAATCCTGCGATAGTCAAATGTGTGATCAGATGTCAGCCTATCAGATGGGGGACAATCAGACAAACTGTTCCTACTCAGACAATTTTATTCCACTGAAGAATCCAAGAAGAAAGAGACAATATGTATAGTTCACAACAACCTGTCTATTTTGACAATAAAGAAAATACACATTTCCCTTTTTCTTTTGATTTGTTTTGTAATATATGTTGTGATTGCTATAACTTTGTCTTTCTGATGTGTGTGTGGGGACATTAAACGTATCCCTATTCAATAGGCTTCTATCTGTATATTATTATTTTCCAATGGCCATTCTTCTTCATAACATTGCCCTATATCACACCATGACTACCATCTACATTTCTCTGTTCAACGTACTCTATTTACTACATTTGCTACACTGTTCTCATGGAGTCTCTATGCCATAATTTGTTATTGATCTACATGTCATTAATTTACCATCCCCGTCATTGAATTCCTAAATTCTCCCAGGCTTATTGTCTAATCACATATCTCCAATTCTGTCAGCTTAACTTTCATTGTTCGTGACAATACTTTCGCGTTTCACATCGTCAGTAAACTTTTACTACCACCACTTCAACACTTTTCTTCAATGCCCCACGTGCTCTCATGTCTTCCTCACTTAACTGATTCACTGCCAAACAAAAAGTTGATTTAGACCAAACAGAAATTGATGGCAGAAAATGAGAAGTAGATGTGTGTCACAATAATGCTGTAACAATTGTTAAAATGGTAGCAAATATATTGTATTATATATCAAATTAAATACAATTGCACATGGAATACGCTGGTATTGCTAATATTACTGTAACAGAGCCAAATCGACGTGTCTTGGTTTGGCTTGTTTAACGCGAAAATCTGGACAGCGCAGGAACACCACTTGTAAAAAAGCAACTTGTGAATTCTTTGTCTGATGTCGGCCCGGCTTGTTGATAGGAACAAAAGTGCTGTTCTGTTGTATTGAGATGTGGGAACAGTTCCCTGAGCTGATCTGTGGCCTTGGTAAAACTGAGTGGCTGACTAGTTAGTGTCAGCATGCCTGGGTTTATGGCGGAGTAGTAAATTGTGTCACAACTCTTTTGTTTATGTCGCGTCTTAAGATTTATGTTGTGTAACTTTTGTAGTGTCTTATTGTTGTCTGTGTCAAAGTCCTTTATTGTGTCATTCTATTCAGCTACTGCTTGGAACACCTGTGTTTTGGTATTTGGTGTACCCTGTTCTCTTAGGTTCTGGTGACTGGATAGGGACCACCCTTGGTTGATGTATGATATATGCAGTTGTCTGTTGTATCTGTTATTGAACATCTGTTATTGGATGTGAAATTCAATGTTATCCAACATGTTCTGTTAGAAGAGATAAATAAAGAGCTAATTTTGTACTGTTCTTGATTTGTTTGTTCAGTCTCTTTTTTAGTTTTTACAACCACTATTTCTACCACAATCTAACACCTTAATACATTGTCTTCTTCTTCTTCAGCGTTCCGAGCCATTGAGGTTCTTTGCTGCAGATACAATCCGTCTCCATTCGTCTCTCTGGTGGACCTTCTCTTGCCAGTCGTTGATTCCTAGTGCTTGTAGGTCTGTATATGTATTATCTCTCCCCCGCCTTCTTGGTCTACCTCGTGGTCTACGGTCATTTATTTCCTGAGTGTAAGCGAGTTTTGTTTCACTATTATCTTCCATTCTTTCTATATGCCCCAGCCATTGTAGTCTATTAGCCTTCATGATACCAGTGATTAGCGGGTACTTAAACAAATCATACATGTCTTTGTTACTTCTTCTTTTCCACTCTCCACTTTGTGTGTCCCTAATGGGTCCAAAGATGCGTCTTAAAATTTTGTTCTCAAAGGTTTGTAACAAGGCTTCGTCTCCTTTCGTTGTACTTCAGGTTTCAGAGCCATATAGCACAACTGGTCTGATCAGTGTTTTGTATATTGTGATTTTGTTGTTACGAGATAGCGCCTTTGATTTTAGTAAATGTTGTAGTGCATAGTATATCTTATTTCCAGAGTTGATTCTAGTTTGTATTTCTTCCCTTATGATGTTGGAGCAGTTGAAGATTGTACCCAGGTATTTGTATGTTTCCGTTCTTTTAATGGTCATATTATCTATTTGTATGTGGCCAGAGTTTTTAGCCATTCCGTCTCTTGAAATTACCATATATTCTGTCTTATCTTGGTTGATAACCAGCCCCATCTGTTGGGCTTTTTCCTTTACGTGAGTCAATATTTCCAATGTCTTTTGTTCACTTTGCCCTATAATAGCTATATCATCTGCATAACCAAGCAGCTTGGATGTTCCTCCAATATCACATTCCTCCTTTATCTTCCTTACAACTTTCTCTAGAGCCAGATTGAAGAGTAGCGGCGATAGTGCATCACCCTGTTTCAAGCCAGATGTTATTTGGAAGGGGTCTGATTTCCTGCCTTTATATGTTACTATATTATAAGTATCTTCCATGCATAGTCTGGTCATGTTGATTAACTTCCTTGGTATTCCAAATTCCTGCATAGCATTCCATAGACTATTCCTATGGACACTATCATAAGCCTTTTTAAAATCCACAAAAATGTTATGGAGATCTCTTTTATATTCCCAATTTTTCTCGGCTATTTGTCGTAAGATAAATATCTGATCTATTGTTGATCTGTTTTGTCTAAAACCTGCCTGGTAGTCACCTAATATGTCTTCTGAATATGGTTTTAGTCTATTTAGTAATACTGCTGATAGTATCTTATAGCTGGTGGACAGTAGTGACATTCCTCTATAATTTCCACATTGGAACTTGTCTCCTTTCTTAAAGATGGGTATCAATAATGACTCTTTCCAGTCATGGGGTAATTCTTCTGTCCTCCAGATTTTTATTATTAGTTCGTATAGCTTTAGATGTAATTCATGGCCACCTGCCTTTATAAATTCAGCAGCAATTCCATCAGTCCCAGTTGCCTTATTGTTTTTAAGTCGTGTGATTACATATAGGATTTCTTCAAATGCAGGTTCTTCAATTTGTGGTTCGCATGTTAGAACCTCTTCCTGTGGGAAAATGTTACTTGGAGCTTCACAATTTAGTAATTCAACAAAATATGTTTTCCATGTGTTGCACATTTCCTCATTGGTACTTATCATATTCCCTTGTTTGTCTTTTAAACCATATGTGTTTTGTTGGTGCCCTCGTTTAATTGACTTCAGTTCTTTAAAAAAATTTTCTGGATTCAATTTTCTGGTGATTAGTTTCCATATCTTTGATTATATTACTCATATATTCTCGCTTCTGCTGTCGGACTATTTTTGTAGCCTCTTTACATTCATTTCTATAATGCTCTTCCTTTTGGATGTTGTTGATGTCATTTAACCATAAATGTCTGGCATTCTTTTTCCTAATGACTGCTTCTTCACATTTTTGATTGAACCATCTGTTCTTTCTATGCGTGGTTAACACACCGAGACATTCTTCTGCGGTAGATTGAATTGTATTCTTGATGTTCAACAAAGTTTGGTCAACGCTTTCCTCCAAAGGATTTTGCAGAGTTTCAAGTTTACATTTTATTTCATCTGTAAATTTCTCTTTGACTGTAATTTCTTGTAGTTTTTCTCTGTTATATGTTGGGTGTAATCTATGTAATTTAGTATAGAAAGCTCTCTTAAGTTTCATTTTAAATTTTGCTCCAACGAGGAAGTGGTCACTGTGGCACTCAGCTCCTCTATAACTTCTAACTTGCTGTATGTTTGATGCATTTCTGTTGTTAATTAAAATGTGATCTATTTGATTATAGGTTCTCTTGTCACATGATTTCCAAGTTTGTTTGTGTATATCCTTTCTTTGTAGTCTGGTACTGCTAATCTGCAGTCCTTTGGCTTCTGCCAGGTTGATGACTCTCCATCCATTATCATTTGAAGTTGTATGTAGGCTTTCCATACCGGCCACTTTTTTTTATTAGTTTGCTCTCTACCTATTTTTGCATTTAAGTCTCCCAGCACAATCAGGATACATTGTATGGGCCTCAAATATGACAGTTATTGTCCAGAGTTGAAGCCCCTGTCCAAGGGCTCGTATATTCTTACCTAATTATCATCTTTTTTGTCAGTTGAGGGCAATGTGACGTTCTCTCTCTCTTACTACTTCTCTTCTTTGGCCGTAACGAAGTCAGAGTTACTCTCTACCTCTTAGCACCGTAGCAAAGGAAACATCAGTCTTTCCCATCATCAGACTTTTCCCCTCAGCTACATTACTATATATTAGAAATATAATAATAATAATAGCAGATGTTGTTTTAAACAAAAATAAAGACTGTGGTGACAATTACGTAAAATTTCCATTTACCAAGGCACTACGACTCAATCGCTGATGTTAATCCAATGAAATTTACTGAATAATGATAACTACACTCATTTGTCTGCACCAATATCACTAGAACTGCTCAATAATACCAATAAAGCACAAATAAAACTGTCAAAGACTGCCTCATGATAGAACACCACCAGGACGTGGGGCCAACCTCAGATAGAGTGGAGAGAACAGGGTGCCCGGGATCGGGGCAGGATGGATGATAGAAAGAGGGGGACTGTTGACTAGTCCTCACACGGAGGCGTTGACCAGATAGTTAGCACTACTGGTCACGACAGAGTCACGCCTGCGTGATCGCTACGATCGCCACTCAAGCCAAAGCCAGCTAATAGAAACGTGCTAACTGATTTAGCACGCAAAGGGCCGAAGGGCGTATGAAGGTCCTTCCGCGAGGCGTGTAGCGACGCGAGTGAAGCAAGTCAGACTGGGGACTGACTTTGTAGTGTTCACATCGTGTAGAATAGATTTGTGTTTTCATATAGCCTAGTAGATAGAGAATAGCTATAGGGGTTGGGAAAACTATTGATAGAGAATATTGTGACTTTATGTGTGATTAGGTAGCGACTGTTTTGCAATTGTAAAGAGCCAACGGCAATAAAATGTACCATTTCATTCCTCGCACACGACTTGCAAGTTTCTTGTATGGTGTGGGAGAAGTAATCCGATGATGCCTGAAACATAAGTTGTTGATAAAAACATCATATTTTGAATCGCATCATTGTCACACAAAATGTAAATCGTCATTTACAGGGCATAACAATTAAGGAAGATACGCGAAATCAAACAAATAACGAACTGTTAAGAATCTGTCACTAAAGCGGCATATGGAAATGAATAAGTTAATACGCTAGTACAAAAGTGTCCATCACCTCACACCATTTTGTAAGTTCATGTCTTCGTCAGCAGTTTCTGTAAATTAATGTCTTCATCGACCGTTTTTGCAAGCCAAAGGCTTGCGATCGTGGTTCGTGATCCGCTTACCAGGCGTTCGAAATGCAGCTGCGACCGATTTGTGCAGCAGACCATAAAAACTTGCCTAGTACATCAAAAGAAGCTGAAAAATTCTGGTGTTGACTGCAAAGTCCTGTAAGTGATATGCAACATTTTGCGTTATTGCGTGGCATTCTGATTTCTGTGGTGCGCCTCCTGGCTGGTTGCCTCCGTCTTCAGCACCTTTCCTTTGCTAGAGTAGACTGTGGTCTCACTCGAGTTTAGATGTGTACGCGCGCACACACATGTTTGCGCATGCATGTACGTGAATACACATCTATAGCATACTTTTTATTTTTCGGCGCCAGAAACTCGCCGTCGCCCCTTCTCCTGTTAGTTAAAACAGTTCCGCCACGTGAAGGCCAAGAGTTGGACTTTTGCTGCAGAGGTTATGTATTCACGAGCCATTGGGGTATTTAAGCAAGGTTGGGCGCTCACCCCAACACTGCGCCCCGGCTACATACAACAACATTTGGAACAAATCTTCCTCTTCTTCTGCGTTCATCTGGAGAGTTTTTTTTTTTTTTTTTGGACGTGATTGCATTGTGTCTGTTTACATCAGAGCTGCGCTTTTGTGCCGCTTGGCCGACACATCCGACTTCTGCGGGTATTTGTTGACCTGGTTAACCTTCCCAGTCCCTCACAATCGATCCCATTGCCTTTAAACCAGAATCCAGGCCTTCCATAACTGTTCCCCCCAAGCGTCTGATAAGGCCAACGTATTTCAGTTTCCTAGTCATGATAAAAATGAAGATCGTAAACTGATTCGAGTCATTAGACGTAGACATTCAACATTTTTGGGCATGTTGTGAGAAGACATGACTTGGAGAATTTGGTGACAACTGGCAAGATAGAAAGGAAGAGACCAAGGGGAAGACCAAGAAGTAAATACCTGGATGGCTTGGCCACGTGGTATGGTCGAGACAGGAATGCCGATCTGATCCACGACTTTAGTGATGGAGTGAGATGGCAAAACATGACCGCCCACTCTTATCGACATGGCACATGATGGATGGATGGAGTCATGATATAAAGATTCGATATGCTTATGACATAGTATCGCTATCCACAACGCAGAATGGTATAGAAAACCTAATAACCTCAACTCAATCGAATAGTGAAAATCACAACTTGTATCTTAACATAGTGTGACGAGGTGGCCCAACTCGTTTTTATTAGATTGGGATAGCAATCAGTAAACCCCACTTATATATTTATGTATTATTTTGTATTGTTATCTATATGTCCATATATTAGCTAAGATCATCAGTGTTTAGTGTATGTTTATACATAAAACTATAGAGAGAGATAAAATACGATTTCTTCTAATAGTTAGACGTAGATGTAGTGTAGAGTTTGTGTACACGCCAAGAAATCAAGTCAGGCTGAATTTTATATTCAGTTTGGCTGTGAATTTAATTTGGCCACAGGAAGTCGAGGAGAACTCTCATGCAAGGGAAGTTAACTCCCGTTAGAACCCTGACTTCTGCCACTTTGATCTCAGTACCGGACGGTGAAGGATATGGCAAAGTCCCCTGGCTAAAATAGAACACATATCTGTGTCTTAGACCTTTTTCTGGCTCTTGTTAAGCCGTACAATTTCTAATTAACATAGCAAAGCCAGTGCCACTTCTCACCCGATAGGCCTAATCAAACCAAGTTGCAGGGTAGGTTAATAATGATTTTTTAAACATTTTTCTGTGTGTGTCAATATGCCGGCAAAATCTAAAGGCCATGCCGATCGATAATAGATACTATTAATTAAAACTAGTGTTAGTTAACTAATACTAAGATTAGTACAATGTTTGTGTCGTGTGGCTTGCCGACATAGGATAACGCAAAGCTAGCCTCGTGTGGCATTAAACATGCATAAATTACATTACTTGATTTTCGAAAGTAAAAAGTATTCGCATGCGGAAACGAAACCTGAGTTATTCAGTAGACGATTAGAGTTAAGATATATTAATTATGCGCTTATCTTCGGAACTAGCGTATTTCTCTAGATAATATACGTATTAGTCTAAGGAATTAGTTCAGAGAGTAAATAAGTTACAATTAATTATTATTTATTAATCTTTATTTTGCCCATAGTCAGATTACTACCACGTGGTCCAGTATGGCTCACTTAACAAAGTTCAAACCCTGGGGGATTTCTCCAAACCTAATATTGTTCTTGTGTATAGTGAAAGTAATCTTAAACCTAGCTAAGAAATCTTCTGGATAATTATGTTTTAATAAATACATGGAAGGCTATTGCTAGAAGTACAACTCATAACCCTGGAAAAACGACTTGTATTGTCTCATAGATTTAATGACTCAATCATACATCGTGACGTTATAGGTGTGGTGTGTGATTTATTTCATACCATTAAATTCATGTGATGTTAATTCATCGTATGGAGTGTCGTTTGTGTGTTTCCAGACTTGGGAAACGAAGTGTGGTGTTTCATAGATTTGATGGTTTGTTAATGTATATCGTGATGTCGTAGTTGTGGCGTCTGGGTTTTCCATTCAATTTAAATCATCCGATAATATGTAATGTTAATTCGTTATGTGAATTGTGGTTCATGTATTTCCATGATTACTCATGATTTAGAAAATATGTATATTTAGGACTATAGTCCCTGACGTAGAGCGTCTAAGGGGTTGTACATGTTGATCTAAATGTAAGAAGAAAGAATAGAATATCATTTGTGAACTGTTTTAGATCAGTGTACTGTTGTAGATCTCCGTATTTCAAAAAAAAATGCAAAAACAGCCCATGCTGGTTCTTAGTTGATATGTAGGACTAGGCCATGTAGGAATAGGACATGGCCAAAACAATTTACAACTCTTGTCTTGAAGGAATATTCACCCCTTCTCACTGTCATTCGCATAGCCTACACCCTGATCAACAGTAGCCGTAGTCACGACCGGTGATTGAGCTTGTCACATTGATGCAGCAAAGAGTGGAGTCCATACCACTAACCAGTCAGCACCTTTCAGCTTACCATCCAGGAAGCCAAGGATAAACAGATAAGTGGCTAACAACCCGTTTGCCACTTCACAGCAATCACCAATTTATGTCCGATATTGGCTCACATACAGGTCGATGATTAATACCTCCAATAGCTGATTAACGTATTATTGATGAACCTTTTAGTAATTTAGACTAACCAGGGATCTGCGTATCTCTTATGTGTCCGTGAGTTCTCCGTGGGTCTCACGTAGTGTTATTAGAATTAAACAGCTATGTTATATTTGTAATTATAACCAACTGCGTCTTTCATTATAGAATTAGATTAATAGCATCATCAGATTATGTGACGACTGAAAGGACTATATCTATACTTATAAATCTGTCTTATCTCCTGTGTTGTGAGAATGCATTAGACGGTGGGGGATCATTATTTATCCAGGCACGATAACAGGAATCAATTGACATACTGTCTTCTTTTGTTAGTACAGTGGGTCGTTGTCATCAAGCGATGCTACAGGCATTATGGGATAAACTTCTCTCGCACCACACAAAAAGACTTGTCAGTCGTACGAGAGGAATTGATTACACATTTTTATTGCCACTGGCTCTTACAATACATCAATGCACAAAACTGTCTCTAACGAACCACACATGAATACACAGAACGTCCTATCACTAGTCGTCCCTAGCCCTACTGCTAAATCTATCTACTCATCTAAAGAAATACGCATCGACTCTAAGCGATGTGTTCCCTACGAAGTCTGTCCCCAGTCTGACAATCCTCCGCGTGCTGATTACACAGTACGCGGAAGGACCCCGTGCGCACTTCGGCTTTTGCGTGCTACATCATTCAACACGCTTAGAGTAGTTAGCCTACTCTTGAGTTCTATTCTAGTTCTTGGTGTCTATCACGTTGGCGTGATTATACCGTTACCAGAGTGCTTACTCTCTGGTTGACACTTCCGTGTCTCATGAGAGAACTGTTTGACAGTTCCCCTCCCTACACCTACCCTGCCCTCATGTTGGAGCACTGGGTTACCTCTAATCTACTTGAGGTAGACCACTCATTCAGGGTGGTCTTCCCTCCTGTCTATTCTAGTCTTTGACACACACCCTCCCCTCCTGTGTTGCGTTACAAACTTTGACTCATGGTTGTGACGCAAGAGGTTTCTAAAAATTAGTGTATCTAATTTTTGTCAAAGACTACTTGGTTCTGGGTAACTCATTAGACCTATACTGACTATTGTCACAATGTAGTATTACTTTACTTGGCTACTGCTGATCGCCACAAACTTGTCTGGTTGGCGTGAGCCCTCTTCTCAATCGCAATATTATATTTATTAGAGGTTTGTCTGAACCGGTCCATTGTCTTATAAGACCTGCCCTCAAATAGCAAATTAACTCACTACCCATACAAAGTTGATTTTCTTAGGATCAACACACGAATTACTTCATGTCCCCCATATAATATTAAACAACCCTTGCACAAGCTTTGTGCGAGGGGCTTCACCTATCTCGCTTCCGCGTGTAAAGTTATCTTTCACTGTTAAGTTAGTGTTTCGTTGTCTATTGTGTCCCCTGACCGAGAGTTATCTCCTCTTGTTCTAAAAATGTATGCACTTTACATGTTTGTTTTCCTGGTTGTTTGCGTGTTTGGATGTAACTAATAATATAATTTACCTTCTAACATGTGTGTCTGTCTATATTTTGTATGTAAGTTAGTTTTCAAGTGCCATAATCCGGTTAAATGTGGCCACAAACAAGTGTATAACACTAATTCGTGACTACGTTTCCGTCTTATGAGACTTAAAATACTTTCTCTCAGGTCTACACTAAACTATACATAACACATTAGAGACAGCATATTTCAACATTGAAAGTATACGCTTGACGCAGACAAATAATAAAAAGTCGCGTTGAGCGGCAGAAAAAATCCGCTGGTTGTCTTCACTCTTCCTTGTATATTTTCCATTTTCTCTTACTTTCACACTTCTGTCACACATCTTTTATCCTCCCAATTATTTAAAAACCTTGAAGTGACACTGTACAAGTTTGGCTCAGTTTGAAAGGAGTTGAGCTTAATGACTGTGCGTAACTAACTGCACGAGTCATGTATTTACAAAATATTTACATGGATGAAATAGGGGTGATAGTCCGTACCCTGATAATACTAAACACTATATTCTACTGACATACTAATTCTGTAAGTATATATATTCTAATATTTTCCATAAAATTAATCTAATTTAAGGGAAGTAATCTAACTAACTAAAAAAATGAAAATGATGTGAGATGAGTTATGTACCTTTCTGAAATGAGTAATGTGAAATGTAACAAAATTGTAAATAATGGGTTATTTAACCCAAAAAAATGTTTTATTGTCTAAATAAAAAAATATGATTGATAATATTACTATACATGGTGTAAATGATGTATGTTGAAATGTATAATCCTATAAGGTATAAACTAATTTAATCCTAAATAATGAGGTTGTTAAAGTGTTTAATAAGATGGAATGCAATAATGTGAAATGAAATGAACTAACTGGTACTGTTCCTAACTAAACTTTTTATCTTAGTCTTTAATTAGCTGTTATTAAATTTAAAGTACTATCCTAAGTAAGTGGGTAAATTTAGTGATTTATCTAAACTTAAAAAAATCTATTATATTCCATAATTCTATTTTAAATCTATATTAAAGTAACTAATCTAACTATAATTTATCACTATATTAAAAACATGTTATAATACATATCACAATAACTAAATATATATACATGGTATTTAACTACCTCAGGTTAGTGGTTGCCATGACGTTCAGAAATTGCTTTTGTTGGCACAGTTCATAGATACACATTTGTCCTGGGTATATTAAATAAACTACACAGTCATACTTGTGTCATGGGTATTCTTCCACTCGTAGAGTCTGCTGGTGTCGGAGACATGTATATTCGTGTCTGTTATTTACGCATTGTTCTGACACTGTTCTTCCATGCTTAACACAGTTGATTCACCGGAACACAAATGGAGCATAGTAAGTATCGAGCTGTCTATGTACACACGGTGATTTACTTGTTCTTGGAGCACAGTTCTTATTCTGCTGTATATGGACACATGGTGATTCCCTGTTATTAGCACACAGTCCTGATCATAATATCTATGTATTACATAGGATATTTTACACAGGTTATTTTAAGTGTACTAAATTACATCATCTTAGACTACATTTTCATGTGGAGTATCAGGTATTTCTACCTCAGATGGTCGACTAAGGGTATCAGCAAGAATGTTGTCCCTACCCTTAATATGCTCTATACTAAAAGTATAATTTTGTAATATTAACGACCACCTGTAGATGCGGTCATTGCGATGCACCCCACTTTGTATGACCATGATTGGGGAGTTGTCGGTCTGCACTACGAAGTGATTACCCGCTAGAAATCGATGTAACTTCCTTACTGAATAGATGACACTTAGGGCTTCTAACTCTGATATGGAATATCTGGACTCAGCAGGTGTGATCTTGCGGCTCACGTAGCAAATTGGATGGAAGATGCCATCATAAAACTGGCCTAGTACTGCAGCGATGGAAATCCTGCTGGCATCTGTCCTAAGATAATAAACGAGCCTAGGATTAGGCAAACGCAGGATTGGTACATTACTAAAAAGGAGTTTCAATTTTGACAATGCAGAAATTAATAATGCATCTTTGACATCTAATTTTACCGATGCTTTCAAAACATTTGAAAATACACTTGTGATTTCAGCTAAGTTCGGTATGAACTTACTATAATAATTTACTAAACCCAAAAGGCTCCTGACCTGCTTCTTTGTTGTAGGCATGGTCAGGTTCATGATTTTAGTAACAATTCTATTGTCGGTTTTTAGTTGTCCTTGTGAAATGACATGACCCAAAAAATCAATTTCTTGTAGGCCCAGTTCAACTTTGCTAGGTTTGACAGTGAGACCAAAGAGTCGCAACCTATCGAAGACATGTCTGAGTTTCAGTAAGTGTGTTGTCCAGTCACCTGTATGGACACAAATATCATCTATATATGTCACCGTATTCGTCACTCCATGTAGTAAATCTCTAGTTAGGTGTACGAAAGTGGCAGGAGCGTTACGAAGTCCGAAAGGAAGAAACCGCCACTCGTAAAGACCTTAAGGTGTTGAGAATGCAGTAAGATGGGTGGATTGAGTCTGCATAGGAACCTGCCAATATCCCTTAGTAAGATCTAATTTAGAGAAGATTTTGGAGGTGGACATATCAAGAATAAGATCTTCGCAGGAAGGAATTGGTTCTGCGTCGATCTTAGTCACATTGTTGAGTTTTCTATAGTCCACACAGAGACGAATTGTGGAGTCTTTTTTCTTTACCAAGACGATTGGAAAGGAGTACTCAGATGTAGATTTCTGGATTATTCCACTAGCTTCTAAATTAAGAATTTCCTTATTTAGACTTTCTCTGTAGCTAAGTGGGATAGAGTACGGCCTGCATTTGATAGGCTTTGAGTCCGAAAGAAGGATGGAGTGCTCGATCCTATCCGTCCTACCTGGAATGTCGGAAAATATGTCCTTATACTCCGTCACTAATTCTATTGTCTGTCGTCGTTGCTCTTCTGTTAGTCCCGGTTCTAACCGTATACAATCTAAAGTCGCAGTCTTGTCTACAATTGGAACAGGTAGTTCCATCCCGTCGTCGTCTACCTGATTCAGTACGGTGGTGGTGCTAAGTGCGTTTTCTGTATGCTCACTAAGTGTATGCATCTCGTCAACCTTGCCAGTCTCGCTAACTAGTGTAGTTGCGTTATGTATGTCTGTCGTCTCATCAATAGGTGTGGGTGCATTATGTTCGTCTGTCTCTAGTTCTGTCTCTTGTCGTGAAAAGTAGGGTTTCAACATGTTGATATGAAATATCTTTAAGTGTCCGTTTATCGATATTTCATAATCGACATCTGAAATTTTTCGTACCACTTTGAATGGCCCTTGCCATGAGGTCAATAATAAATTACGTTTGTCTGGGAGTAAAAGCAGTATGTCTTGATCTGGTTCAATATTAATAGTCCTAGCACCTCTATTGGCGTATTGGCGGTAGATTCGACTCTTCCTCTCCAAAGCTGCCTTGGCTATGACACACGATTTCATAATTTTCTCTCGTGTTTCTGTTACCATCTCATAAGGTGTTTTAGGGGTTGGAATTTCAATCTCATTAGTTACTAACTGATGGTAAATTGTTAGGGGTCCACGTGGGTTAGCCCCGTATACTAATTCAAAAGGTGAGAAACCCGTGCTTGAATGGGGAATCTCCCGATAGGCGAACAGCACTGTTGGCAACAGTGTATCCCAATCAGATGGGTTTTCTGCTGTCACCTTAGCCAGCATACGCTTTAGGTCTCAGTTAATTTTCTCTACGATTCCATTGCTGGCTGGATGATAAGCTGTTGTAAAATGCTGTTTAATTCCTAACATTTTCGTAAGGGCTTGCGTTGCAGCCGATATGAATTGGGTTCCACGGTCGGATAAGATGGTACGTGGAAATCCGAATCGTGAGAACAAATGTAGAAATACATTGGCAATATCTTTGGAGGTGATGTATTTCAAAGCTACTGCCTCAACCCACCTTGAACACAGGTCTACTAGCATTAAGATGAAGCGATTTCCTTTGCCGGACACCTGGTTCAGGGGTCCAACAATATCCACCGCCACACTCTCGAATGGCCTAGAGGCCAGTGTTGAAGGTTGTACTTCAGCTGTAGGATGTTTACCCTTACGTACTAGCTGTTGACAGACATTACATGAACGACAAAATACTTTTATGTCATTACAAAAACCCGGCCAGTAAAAATGAGCCTGAATCCTGGCCCTGGTTTTATCGTATGCAAGGTGACCAGCAAACGGTGACTCGTGTGCAATCTTTAGCACAGTTTGGCGGTGTTGTACAGGTAACACCGTTTGCTGAATCTCATGGTTGTCAGTTGTATAATAACGAGTAAGAATCCCATTATTAAGTCTAAAGAACCATGATGCGTTTTTTGTTACTTTGGCTTTTTCTTTTAACAGTTTTAGATACGGAGACACACTCGGATCAGCTTTTTGCTGGTCTATAAACTTTTGTCTGGTGGTCTCATCCGTGCTAGTTGGTGATAGCAACAGTAGTCTTTCTTCCTGTAGTGTGTCTTGGTGTTTAATGGTATCTGCTCTGGTTGTTGCATTCATCATCATCATCAAGTGCCGTGCCGGCTGGCGTAGGCGTTCATGGCTCTCCATAGATCTCGGTCTTTGGTTCTCTGGATCAACTCTGCTGCTGATATTCCTCCATGCCACCGTCTCAATCCATCCAGCATAACTTCTCTTGGTCTACCTCTGCCTCTCTTCCCCTCGATCTTTCCAGTTGTTACGATGTTCTCCAATGCCTCTCTTCTCATCACATGACCGAGGAAAGCTGTTTGTCTCTGTCTTATTGTTGTATATAATGTTCTAGTTTCATTAGCCTGTTTCAGGCAGTCGTCGTTAGTTACTCTGGCAGTCCAAGGAATTCGCAACATTCGTCTCAGGAACCACATCTCTGTTGCTTCTAATTTCTTCTTAATTTTTTCATTTACATTCCAAGATTCACTGCCATACAGCAAAACTGGTTCTACATAGCATTTCAGCACTCTCTTTCTTACATTCAGTGACAGTGACTTATTGCATAAGATACTCTTCATTTTACTGTTTTCTTGATATTCAAGTTGAGTCCTTTCCTTGCACTCTCTGTTACTACAACGTCTAATAATTCTTGTAGGTCTGTTGAATTATCCGCCACCAATACTGTGTCATCTGCATAGCGTATATTATTTATATTATAACCTCCAACTAGTATTCCTGGCATCTCTTTGATCTCTCTCATTATTACTTCGCTATACAGGGAGAAAAGATCTGGTGACAAGACACACCCTTGTCGTACTCCTAGCTTTATCTGTTCGTAACTACCCTCTTTATTTCCCATTTTAATTGCTGCTACTTGGTTCCAGTAAATATTCTTTATTATTCTTAAATCTTTTCCATCAGTGTTGATATCTTCCAACATTTTAATCAGTTCATCATGTTTTACTTTATCAAATGCCTTAGTATAATCTATGAAGCACAAATATATGTCCCTCTGTTTCTCTATTGACCTTTCTATTAGTGTCCGCAATGTATAAATTGCATTGTTTGTGCCCTTTCCTTCCACAAATCCATACTGTTCTTCACTAATTTCCATTTTTATTTTATTTTTGGTTCTTCTCATTATGATTCTGAGTAGAAGCTTAGTGATATGGTTTATAAGGTTAATTGTACGAAAATCTTCACAATCAATTGCTCCTGGTCTTTTTGGTATAGCTATAAATACAGATTTCAGCATATCACTGGGTAAATATCCACTGCTGTAAATATCATTCAACATTTTGGTTAATATATCTACTCCAAATTCTCCCAATACTTCTAATTCTTCTATTGTGATTTCATCTGGCCCAGCTGTTTTTCCTTTCTTCATACGTTTCATAGCGTCAGCGACTTCTTCTTTCAGAATAGGTGGACCTTCTAAGTTACTATCTTCTGTTAATTCTCCCCTTTCTCCTTCATATAATTCTCTTATATACTCATTCCACCTCTTCATTATAGCATCTTCCTCTAATATTATCTTTCCTGTTTTTGATTTCAAACATCCTGTATTTATTCTTATTCTTTTTCCTGTAAGCTCACTGATTTGTCTGTGCATATTTTTTGTATCTTTAATGGAATTTAATTCAATTTTTTTGCATTGCTCGTTTAACCAACTTTCTTTAGCCTTCCCACATTTATCTTTTATTTCTTTATTTATCTTAGCGTATTCTTGTTTGTCATTTTTATACTGTTTTCTTTTGTCCATCAGGTTTAAGATATCTCCATTCATCCATTTTTTCTTAGCTATTTTGCCTCTCTCTGGTAATACTTCTTTGCTAGTTTGATGAATGGAGTCCCTTAACATTTCCCATTGTTCATCTATACTCTGTATTTTAGTTATTGCATTGTACCTATTTTTCACAGTCACTCTGTATTGTTCTTGCATTTCGTTATCTATTTTTAGAACCTCTTTATTAAGTCTCATGTTCTTAACCATTTTTTTCCCTCTTTTTAATCTTACTTTTATTTGTCCACATAGTGGTACATGATCACTATTACAGTCAGCACCAGGCATTGTCTTTACATTAATTAAAGCATTTCTAAATCTTTTATTAATTAGTATGTAGTCAATTTGGTTGCGTATTTTCTTATCAGGGCTTATCCATGTGTACAGTCGTCTTTTATGGTGTTTAAACCATGTGTTTCCAATTATCATATCATTGATATTTGCCCATTCTATTAGCTTTTCCCCTCTTTCATTTCTTGTACCTAAACCATAATTCCCCACTACATCCTCCATTTTTCCCTTTCCTACTTTTGCATTAAAATCACCAAGTATTATTTTTATTTCTTGTGATCCAATTTGAGCCATCACCATTTCTATTTCGTCGTAAAAGTGTTGTATTTCTTCATCACTACTACTTCCTGTTGGTGCATATACTTGTATAATATTTATGTCTATTGGTTTGCCTTTGATTTTGACCATAATAACTCTATCTGAAATACACCAGTATCCATTAATTGACTTGGCTGTTTTTTCATCTAATATTATTCCTACCCCTTTCTCATGTGTCTCCCCTCCAGAATAAATTATTGTGTGATTGTCAGCTATAATTTTGCCCGATCCCTTCCATCTCATCTCACTAACGCCTAGTATATTCATTTTCATGCTATCCATCTCTCTTAGAACATTGGTCAACTTTCCTAGCTCATTTAATGTCCTAACATTCCATGTTCCTACTCTAAATTTATTTATTTTAGTTAAGATTTTGCCATCAGTAGCTGGATGACGGTCTGGTGTCACCTGTGGCTCATGACTGTCCCTACCGGACGAGGATGCCCTAAGACAGCCATTAACGTCCTTCACTAACTTTGATTTATGTTTTGCCATGAAGTCTTGGGAAGATAATGTGGTGGTTTCCCCTTGCCTTCCACATTCACATGGTGGTCTTTTTACCTCTGCTTTTGACAGCCATTTCCGACTGCAAGGACAAATGAGTGCCCTGCTCTGCTCAGCTGCAGAGTTGTCCACTTATTCCGGTGGATACTCGGTCCCCAGAGCTGTGTTAGCCACACCGTAGTGTGTTTCCATCCTCTACCGCGTGGAGGTGCAGTTGGGATTTTCCCTTCATAAAGTTATGGTCTCTGACCAAAACTCTCCAGTACTTTTAGAGGACGGTTGTTGCATTAGCTGCATTTAATTTTCCCCATGCAGCTATTTCTTCGTTAGTGCAATGCTTCACTTGGGGTAAGCATCCCAAAATTAAATCAGTACAATGGTTATCTAAAATAGCACATGTAAAGGTACCAGAAAGGAAAGGAGTGTTAATACGGGCTCTTGCTAACGGGTAAATTTCAATATTACCCGAAAAAGTTCGGCATTTGACTGAGTCACCTGTATAATCATTTGAATTCACCAATTCCTTTCTAAGACCGATAAGAGTGCTTCCACTGTCAAGCAAACACTGGCATGGTATTTCGTTGACCAATGCATTGTGGAACACCAAATTGCCTCTGGAGGCTAATGCTGCATTTACATTCTCAATGGAGAATGGTACTGTATGTCCACATTCTAATTTTCCGTCTGCATGAAATTGGTGACATCGCTCACAACTGTCAAAGCTTAAAATATCGTTTACACAACAAACATCTTCAGATTGATTAAAAGGTAACTCATTCTCGACCTCGCACTCAGTCTCGCTCCCACTATCAGAACATGTATCAATTAACATTGCACTGTTGGCCTTCATTCTTTGGCGGCCTAGGCACTTATTGGAATAATGCCCGTAGCTAGAACAGAAGAAACATTTGACTGCACGCCTGTATGCATTTCTCTTGTTTTGTTGTTTCTTAATGATCATCTCAAGATGTGTTGGATAGTTTGGTGATTTATCACACATAGCATAAGTATCATGAAAAAGTTGGCAATACACACATTTAGGTAATTTTTGATCTTTCTTGTCGACTCTCTGAAATGGTTTTTTATTGCTACAATAGCTTTTAGGTTGGTCCTTAACAAAAGAGACTATTTCAGAGTCGATGTTTGATGTTTTAAAAATATCTCTATTTGAGGAAAAATATGCGGAGCCTTTCTTCTCGAATTGCTCTATTGTTTCGATGTCTGACTGCTGCAGGAATTTAGCGAAAGGAGATGGGATTGTGGATATGACTTTATCCATGGCTATTAAATTTTTAAGTTTTTCAAAGTCCTTTCCTATTTTTGCTTCACTAAGCCATCTATTCAGCACGCTTTGGACATTCGAGACATAATCGATGAAGGTCTCACTTGGTTTTGGTTTTAAGTTAGAAAATTGCACTTGATACCCAGGGGCATCAAGTAAAAAATGTTGCATAATCCTATCGTGAATGTACTGATAGTTAGATCTAAGATCAGTTGGTATTGATTCAATAACTTTAAGGGGCTCCCCACTGAGGTTTTTCATGTAGATCATGGCCCACATATCGATTGGTACTTGATGGTATTTCAGCTGGTATTCGACATTTTCTGTCCAAGCTGATATGGAATCTTCTTTACAGAATGGCTTAATAATATGTTTGTATTTATTAAGTTTATTCTCTTCTTGCTGACTCTTTAGTTTTGTAGCGGAGATCTCTACGTGTGAATCTACTTCCATACCTTTCATCTTTACCTGTGTTTCTGATTCAATCTGTATTTGTTTTTCTTTTACTCTTGCCATTTCATCTATCTCTCTTTGCTTTAACTCTCTCTCCTGATCTAATTGTTTTTGCTTTAACTCCCTCTCCTGATCTAATTGTTTTTGCTTTAACTCCCTCTCCTGATCTAATTGTTTTTGTTTAATCTCCTTGTCTTGTTCTAACTGTTTCTGTTTAGTTATTTCAGCTAGTTCTACAATCTCCTTCTGGTGTTGTCTCTCTTGTTCTAACTGTTTCTGTTTAGTTATTTCAGCTAGTTCTACAATCTCCTTCTGGTGTTGTCTCTCTTGTTCTAACTGTTTCTGTTTAATTTCTTCAGCTAATTGTGCCAACTCTTTTTGGTGTTGTCTCTCTTGTTCTACATTCTCCTTCTGATGTTGTCTTTCTCGTGCACGTTCATCTCTCTCAGTATCTTTTATTTCTTTAAATTTTTGATCAGCATATTGCTCTAATTCCTTTCCTGTGTGTCCTAATTCCTTGCCTGCTTGTATGAAATCAGCTAAAGTTGACATGTTGTTGGATAATTAGCTAGAGTTGCTAGGCACTGAAATATTTACTCAGGTATCTTAGACTTATTAAGTTTTTAAATGCCTGTGTACACAAAATATTATTAGATTACACCCTGAAAAAGAGATGCATTATTAATTATATTGCATTCAAAATTAATTGGGTATACTCATCTTAACAATCCAGAACAATCAGGTACAATCGTTTGGCCCCTCAGGTACAATCGTTTGGCACCTCGACATACACCTCACGTTACTTCTCTAAACAGCTCTTGTTATACCTGGTTTACAAGAGCATCAATAATTAACTATTTGTAAACGACATATGACTTTGACATTTGTTTGACATTTACAATCACATGCCCCCGGACAAACCAATGTGGTATATTTAATAATAAATGTCACTGTCCTGTCTTCGTTCTAATGTCTTCTGCGTTCCCTAACTATTGCTGTTTAATTTATGAAAGTGCTGTGCAGACCGAAACCTATTTGCATAAAGAAAGTAGTGCCATCGTGACGGTAGAAAATAGAATATGTCCACAAATAAATAAATAAATGCTTTAAGATAAATATAAAGAAAATAATAATGTTCAAATTAATAAGTATATTTAATAAATAGCTTGTATAAACAAATAATACTGAATGTAATTCAAAGATTCAGGCGAGCAGCCACTTGGCGATTTGTAAACAATCTGTCGCTGATTGCAAATGGCGTAGGACAGCTGTTTGTCAACCGCGATACGTCATAGGCGCAGCGCTATTTTTAGATTGAAAAATCGATATTGTCGCCGGCTCATTATTTTGTGTATCGCTCAGCCGTGAATCATGTTTCATAAATACACATAAATAATCAAATAATTGTTGAAATAAATGATACAAAACTATAATAATAATACTTACAAATCAGAATAATCAGAATACTTACAAATCACCACTTTTGTCCTAGCCTGTCATCAAGCGATGCTACAGGCTTATGACGACTTAGAGTCGATGCGTATTTCTTTAGATGACTAGATAGATTTAGCAGTAGGGCTAGGGACGACTAGTGATAGGAAGTTCTGTGTATTCATGTATGGTTCATTAGAGACAGTTTTGTGCATTGATGTATTGTAAGAGCCAGTGGCAATAAAATTGTGT
Source organism: Cepaea hortensis (assembly GCA_963921405.1). Lineage (NCBI taxonomy): Eukaryota > Metazoa > Mollusca > Gastropoda > Stylommatophora > Helicidae > Cepaea > Cepaea hortensis. Next base: position 24,742,735 of record OY992887.1, on the reverse strand, counting down.
AATCAAAAAAATTATAATATTTAATAACAATTATTTGATAGTCGTCATCGTCAAAACTTTCCGCCTGGCACTGTTTAGCAGTAGTGATCCATTCTGGGACTTTGAAAATCATACTTCTAGAATTGCGAGTCTTTTGATCGCGTCTTCGGCAGTGGTTAGATTCTCTATTTGTAGAAGTCTATGTTGTATCTATTTTAAATCCTAGTAGTATATGCTACGCTACACTAGTGGATCGGTCCGCGCATGACAATCCTGTAGATTGTTGGGTTCAGTCGAGTATCTAACTTCATAGATATTTCAAACTTTCAGTCACTAACAAGAGGCAGCTATTAATCATACTAGTTAAACTAGCTAGTATACACACACACACACACACACACACACACACACACACACACACACACGCACACACTTATAATATAGGATAATAAACATAGGATTATAATATACTAACTAGGATTATAATATAACACACATAGGATTAGCATAAGAATATAAATAAGATAACATAACACAGAACTAAAGTTAGGGCAAAGGTGAATTGCTGGCAAACAGGTAAGTCTGTGTTGTTGTGCCAATGTGTAACATTTTTTGTACTTGTCATTGAAGATAATACTTGCGTATCTTTAGGAGAAACACATTGTTGATTAAGTGAGTGAGTTTATTCAGGTTTATCAACAGATATCTTATTACATAACTAACATGTCTTCTGAAAAGCCACCTACTAAGGAAGAACTGCGAGAACAACGAACATTGTTAGGTTATGAGGGTGTAGAGTTGGGCAAATATGTAATAGAAGAAGAAAGTGTGTGGCGCAGAGAACAAAGGGACATCATCAAGGAGAGAGAGAAGGAAGAACGGGAGGAAAGAATTAAATTAAAAATCCAGATGGCAGAAATTGAATCCAAAGAGAAGATGCGTCAATCTGAATTGGACAACCAGTGAAACAAGCTGAATTGGACAACCAGTTGAAGCAAGCAGAAATGGAAAAGGAGTTGAAATTAGCTGAGCAGTTAAGACATTACGAGTTAGAGCTGAGGAGATTAGAACTTCAAAATCCTGATGCCTCCAGATTTAGCAGTGCCAGCTTTCCAACTGACAGTAATGACATTTACTCAGGACCACATATTACTCCAGGATCAATGAGTTTTTCACTGGCCCACTTCAACCCGAAGGAGGATCAGATGGATGAATATCTTGACAAATTTGTGTTAATGTGTGAAGCCTACAATCTGTCTAAAGATAAATATAATATTAAACTTTCCCAAGGACTCTGCGGACCGGCGTATGAGATGTTTCCAAAACTCTCTTCAGGTCTTGAGAAGAAATTTATCACACTCTATAACGCTCTCTTTAAGCGATGTCAGTTACCTTCCAGTGCCTACAGATTGAAGTTCCGTACAGCCAAACGGTCACAAGGAGAATAATTTCCTCAGTTCGCCTCACGGTTACATACTTATTTTATCAAGTGGGTAGAACTGAGTGATTTTGTTGCTATTTATGATGGGCTGGGGGAACTAATACTTGTTGAGCAATTTAAAGATGTTCTTCCAAAACAGCTTCAAACATTTATTGCAGAGAATGGTGGTGCACGGCTATAGGAGGATCTCACTAGCCAAACAATATTTAACTGCCCATGGCGAAGTAGCTGTCACTAAATCTAGTAATGCTTCTACTGCTCAAAATACTCCTGCAACACAGAATAAGGGTTTTCGGCAGAACAACTCTTACGGTAAAGACACGAGAAAGCACACTGGGGATCCGTACCAAAATCCTGGTTCCCAAAAACAAATTGCACAAAAATTGCCAGCAAACAATAGTGGATGGGGTAAACCATACTGCAAGAATTGCAAAAATAATGATCACCACACGAGAGTGTGCAGGAATAATCCCCCTACCCAGTATGGGTGCGTGTACGATTACGGGGGTGAGTACCCAACAGAACATATGTTCAAGTAATGCAACTAGGCCACCCACAGTCGAAACTATTCTGGTTATTGGTAGTCCAGTACTATGTCTCTATGACAGTGGACTCCAGTGTGGTGCACTAATAGCTAAGCAGTTAGTGAAACCATCACAGTTAACAAAGCAAACTGTTGTAGGTAAAGGGGCTACAAGAAGCTCTCAAACTATAACGGCTAAGATAGCCAAAGTAATGTGACATCGAAGTATGTCACTGGAATCATTTTAGCTGCAGTGATTTATGATCCTATATATCCTTTCATGCTCGGTTGTAGGTACGTATATTTAGGAGAACCATCATCACCCATGATAATGGTAGCAGTGGAGATCCGGAGTCAAGTTGCACAGTTAAATGAACCTGTACTCGGGAGATTAGAGCTGCACAAAATGAATGTCCAACTTTAGCATCTTGTTTTGTCGAACTGCCAAAAGGTAGAAATCATCCGGTAGCTGGAAATTTCAATTTAAATGACTAGTTGTTATACCATAGGGCTGGAACTATTGGTCCGAACACAGGCAACTTGTCATGCCGAAGCAATATCGTAATGAGAGTTACAACCCAGCGTATTTCTTGCCATTACTTTTGGCCAGGAATGACTGCTGACATACGAAGATACGCCCATCTTTCCGGAGTGTCAACACGGCTTCCCCAAGCAATTGTTTACTCCTGTTACCATAGGGGAAGGGTTAGTTTTGAACACACATTTTGAGCGAGTGGCTGTTGACATTATTGGTCCACTGCTCACTTCTAAAAAGAAAAATTCTTATATTTCAACTGTAGTGGATACAGGTACGATGTGGGCTGAAGCTACTGTACGGCATGCCATCAATACAACTAGGGTAGCAGAGTCTCTCATAGAAATATTCACCAGGGTAGGATTCCCTATTATTATTGTAAGTGATAGTGGTTCATCATTGAACGAGAAGTTAAAGGGAGAAATCTTTGACATCTTCAGGATGCACCATGATTTAGTCTCACAGAGAATAAGCGACTTGTGGTTGATCTTGGACAAGTTAGTCCAGGAGAAACCAGATAGTTGGGACACGTACTTACCAGCAGCAATGTTTGCCTATCGAAAAGTACCACATGTCGCCACCGCTTTTCCACCAGCTACACTATTATTCGGACGACCAATTAAGCGACGACTTGAGGCTCTTTTGAAACCTGAACTGACGAAGGAACAGATGAGAGTGTCGTCAAGTCTTCACAGTATGTAGAGGAACTGAAACAGAAACTGCAGACGGGATGGAAATTACCTAATTCCACTCTCCGTCGTGCCAGAGAGCAACAGGCATCCTTCTATAATAAACCTATTAGAAACCAGTCTCTAGAGGTAGGAGATAAAGTGCTATTCTTATTAACCAAAAGGGATAAGTTAGAAATTGCTTGGCAGGACCATTCACCATTAAAGAGAAAGTGTCCAGCAACAAGTACTCAGTTTATATTCACGGGAAAACTTCAGTATTCCACGTGAATTTACTCAAAAGAAATTTTGATAACAACACGAACTCACCAGTTCATAACCAGCCTATGGCTGTGGTTGAGAATGGATCCAAGGGGGAACAATCCAGATGGGAAGACAACCCCGACAGATGCAATGGAGATGACGCAGCTGAACATGATCCAAACTTAGAGACGTCTAAAGGGAGAGTAAGGAAGACGCGCAGGAAGTATATGGATCAAGACCAATCAGGTCAAAGGAGAGATGTTGGAATCGTAGGGCCTTTATCAGTGACAGACGAAGGACGCCTCGACCAACGAAAGCAAGGTTTCCAGAGAAGATTTCTATGGAAACGGCATCAAGAGAGAAGAGCTATCAGAAGTTGTCTTAGGAATGAAGTAGAGCATTTTGAGTAGACATTGTTCTATTGGGGAGGAGGGGGACCTGTCCAAATGACCCATAAACGTCAGAGTAAGTGCTGACAAAACTATATGAGAGTTCGGGCTGGAGAAAAAGTTGTTTCTCCAACTTTTTCTTTAACTGTGGGCATTTGTGACTAGGTGGCCCAACTCCCACATCATTTTTATTAGATTGGTATAGCACTCAGTATACCCCATTTATATATTTATCTATTATTTTGTATTGTTATCTATATATCCATATATTAGCTAAGATCATCAGTGTTTAGTGTATGTATATACATAAAACTATAGAGAGAGATAAAATACGCTTTCTTCTAATAGTTAGAAGTAGATGTAGTGTAGAGTTTGTGTACACGCCAAGAAATCAAGTCAGGCTGAATTTTATATTAAGTTTGGCTGTGAATCTAATTTGGCCACAGGAAGTCTAGGAGAACTCTCATGCAAGGGAAGTTAACTCCTGTTAGAACCATGACTTCTGCCATTTTGATCTCAGTACCGGACGGTGAAAGATGTGGCAGAGTCCCCTGGCTAAAAGAGAACACATATCTGTGTCTTAGATCTTTTTCTGCTGTTACTGTTCAAATCCCGAAACAACCAAATAATCAGATACTGTTAATTAAAACTAGTGTTAGTTAACTAATACTAAAATTAGTACAATGTTTGTGTCGTGTGGCTTGACGACAAGGGGTAACACAAAGCTAGCCACATGTGGCATTAAACATGGATAAATTACATTATATGATTCTCGAAAGTAAAAAGTATCCGCCTGCGGAAACGAAACCCGAGTTATTCAGTAGACAATTAGATTTAAGATATATTAATTATGTGCTTAGCTTCGGAACTAGCGTATTTCTCTAGATAATATACATATTAGTCTAAGGAATTAGTTCAGAGAGTAAATAAGTTACAATTAATTATTATTTATTAATCTTTATCTTGCCCATAGTCAGATTACTACCAAGAGGCTCAGTATGGCCCACTTAATAAAGTTCAAACCCTGGGGGAATTCTCCAACCCTAATATTGTTCTTGTGTATAGTGAAAGTAATCTTAAACCTAGCTAGAAATCTTCTAGATAATTAATTATGTTTAATAAAATATAAGGAAGACTATTGCTAGTAGTACAACTCATAACTCTTTAAGTGAACTTGTGGTGTTTCATGGATTTAATGGTTCAATCATGTACATGGTGACGTTATAGTTGTTGTGTGTGATTTCATTTCATTCTATGTAATTCATCAATATGTGATGTTAATTCATCGTGTGGAGTGTAGTTTGTGTTTCCATACTTGGAAAACGACGTGTGTTGTTTCATCGATTTAATGGTTTGTTAATGTATATGGTGACGTCGGAGTTGTGGCGTCTGAGTTTCATTCCATTGAAGTCATCCAATGATATGTACTGTTATTTCATTATGTGAATTGTGGTTCATGTTTCCGTGATTAATCATGACTCAGAATATATATATATATATATATATATATATATATATATATATATATATATATATATATATATATATATATATATATATATATTGGAATGTGGTCTTTGACGTAGAGCATTGTGATTGTACATGTTTGATCGAAATATCAGCAGAGAGAATAGAATATCATTTGTGTGCTGTTTCCATTAGATCAGTGTGCTGTTGTAGATTCAGATAAGGAATCAAAATATGTAAATTGAGATAGTACATGCTATTGAAAATTATGAGACAAGCAGGCCATGCAGGACTATGACATGGCCAAAACAATTTACAACTCTAGAAGGATTATTCACCCCTTCTCACTGTCATTCGCAGAGCCTACACCCTGATCAACAGTAGCCGTAGTCACGACCGGTGATTAAGCTACGAACCACTCACTTGATGCAGCAGAGAGTGGAGTCCATACCACGATCCAGTCAGCACCTTCAACTTACCATCCAGGAGGCAAAGGATAATCAAATGAGTGGCTAACCACCCGTTTGCCACTGCACAGCAATCACCAATTTATGTCCTCTATTGGCAAAAATACAGTCAGTGATTAAGGCATCCTCTAGCTGGACATACTCGTGTAGAGATTTAGATTAACCTGAGATCTGCGTATCTCTTTAGTGTCAGTGAGTTCCCCGTGGGGCTCACGTAGTGTTTTCTAAAAGTAAACAAACTATGTATATTTGTAATTTTAACAAACTGCGTCTGTCATTATAGAATTAGATTAATAGCATCATCAGATTGTGACGAGTGAAAGAACTATATCTATACTTATAAATCTGTATTATCTCCTGTTGTGTGAGAATACATTAGACGGTGGGGGTTCATTATTCATCCAGGCACGTTAGCGGGAATCACTTGACATACTGTCTTCGTTTGTTAGTACAGTTAGTCGTCATAACTTTCCGCCTGTCACTGTTTAGAAGTAGTGATCCATTCTGGGACGTTGAAAATCATCCTTCTAGAATTGCGAGCCATTTGATCACTTCTTCAGCAGTGGTTAGATTCTCTATTCGTAGAAATCTATTTAGTATCTACTTTGATCTATTTTCCATCCTAGTAGTATACGTTACGCTACATTATGTTCCAAAAGTTTTCCAGAAGGTTGTTATGGGAGCGAGGTTCTGCAAAGGACATGCTACTGAATGAATGAGTCACGATACCTAAGCATCAATACGGTGAAAATACCCCACGATTGGCTGCATGGCTACCTGGTTCCCCTCCCAAAGCCAGGTAAGGATCATTCCAGACTTAATGGATACCGAATCATAACCCTGCAAAACACGTATGGCAAAATCCTCGAAAAAATTGTAGCACGCAGGCTCCAGCAACATTTGGAAAGTCGGAATCTGCCTCCCCAAGGACTCTGGAGCTACCGGCCGGGAAGGGACACAAGGCCAGTGCTGCAACTTTTGTATTTGATGTCTGCGAGGGATTTCAGGATAAACAGGAGACAGTGGCGGTAGCTCTTGACCCGGAGGATGCGTATAACAGGGTTAGGTATTATCGGTTAATACACACACTGTTGGAAGAGGAGGTCTGCCCTTGCCTTGTTAGATGGGTTGCAGCAGTCCTTTATGAGCGTAAGGTTTCACTGCGCATGGGTTCCTGGACTTCTGACCCCTGTACTATTACACCTGGGTTGCCGCAGGGATCTGCCTTGTCCCCAGTGCTCTTTAATGTCTACACCAGCAAAATCGCAGCTATTGAGACACCAGGTGTAGGTAGAATCTTGACATTTGCAGATGATGTGCTGGTGTACAGACAGGGCAGAGACAGGGCCAGTTTGGCGAAGACTTACAGTAGCGGTAAACAGGGTGGCGGAGTGGTGCAGGGGCCATTATAAACCCGGACAAGGCATCGGTTCTGTGGTACTCCTTGGATAACCGGATTCTCAAGGCAGACGTCCCAGGTATTATGTTGAATGGATGTCCTCTTAGTCGATAGAGTAAATTGAAGTACTTGGTATCACCTTTGACAGGTGTTTGTCTTTTAAGGATCATGTGGAGGCTTTGGTGGTGAAGGCTGGTAGGGCACTTAATGCATTAAGAGCTATGGCAGCAACCGGGGTAGATCAGAGGATGCTGTACAGGCTCTTTCAGCAGTTAATAATTTCTGTCATTGAGTATGGGTTGGGGCTGCTGACAGTATCAAAGAGCCAGCTTGAAAGGTTGGAGCGCATACAGAATGCTGCCATGCGGTTAATCCTGGGGTGCACAAAGGACACACCAATTATATGTATGACGCATATCCTGGCGCTACCAACAATGACCGATAGGCATAGGGTCCTTCAGGCCAAATGGTACCTGAGAGTTGCTGCAGACAGGGATCACCCGCTGCATGCAGCAATGGATATGGTTAAGGGTCATAGACTAAAACGAGGCAGGTCCTGGATGGCACAGGCAGAACTTTCTATAAGTCAGGTATGTGATCAATCGTAAAAGAGAGTGGGTGGAAGTTCCGGAAGACATGACGGACTGGCACAATGTAATAATAACACTGGATCGTGAGTGCAGAGAATGGGCAGCGGGCCGCACTAAGTTTGAAGTGCAACAGCTGATCCAGAGCAACACACATCAAGGTGACATAGTCATCTACACCGATGGGTCAGTGGTGAGAAATAGACGTAGTGGCTGGGGCTTTATTGCAAAGGCTAATAGGCAAATCTTGAAAAAGGAGAGTCTGGCATATGAGACTACGACCTCTGACAGGCTTGGTGGAATTTTGCCTATGGACAAGGAGGAGGTGGTCGTACGCTTGTGGGACCAGGTGGAGAAGGTGGAGGAACAGATTGAGAACCCTTATGTTGAAAGAATGAAATTGCGGGGGATCGGCAGGGGTTCTGGAAGAATCTCAAAACTGAGAGGGAAGACCAGGAGAACTTTTAATCAGATAGCGGTGGGAACGATTAGTGGTATGACTCTTCGCTGGCTGCTGAACGAGGGGACGGAGCACGTATGGGAATGTCCTGAGTGCAGTGATGTCGGTTCTTAACTCAACTCAACTGATGAGCCAGGTTTCTTCCGTGTCCAGATCTTATAGAATATAGAATGCCAGTGTTTGGTTCTGCTTGGTCCGCGGTATTCTGATTGTGTTTCTGTAACAATTCAGTTCAAAAGTCTGGATTAACAGTTTATGCAATGAGTTCTATTAAAAAATGAAGTTTAGTAAGAACATTCATCATCATCATCATCATGTGACCTGCCAGCCGGCGTAGGCGTTCATGTCTCTCCACAGATCTTGGTCTTTGGCAGAAAGAACATTAGAACTTATTATTGCTTTTAAGAAGCTCGAGAGTTCCAGAAATAAAAGTATTTGTGACATGTGCCAAGAGCTGGAATCACTGGTCATGTCCGACATCTTGGTTTTGGTCTAGGTGTTAGAAGATTTAGAAGTATCTACGGGCTCTTATAAACACTGTACGAATCACTAATCTTTCGTGCTCACAATAAAACAAGTTCAACGCGTCCTTAGAGCACACGATCACTTTATTGTAGCACAGTTATCACCGTGGTTGCCATAATACACCGCCGGCTTCCTGCCCTTTAGCGTTCTGTGTAGGACCAACACACCCACTGTCTACCAATAGAGAATGCATGGATCAACTAATCGTCATTAGGACCTTATTGTTGCTGCACAATATAGATTTCACAATTCACTGGTAAACGTTAATAACACGTCTAATAACACACGCACATTACACTTGTGACCAACCAGTCTTTATCACGGCGTGTCTCTCTCTCCGCCATTCTTGTCGAAGTGTTCACGAAACGGGGTCAGCTCTCTCGCCACCGCTGGTCTGCATTTACTGGCCCATCGTCAGTCGTTAGCATCAGTGTACTGCTTCTTCAATCACAGCCTTCTTCAACAGAACACTCTTTAACTGTCGACTGCATCTTGAATAACTGCAACCATCGCAAACCGCTTTCAACCTTCTCAAAATCTCTCCGAACCAACCTTCTCCTTTCACGTCTCAGCTCGCTCTGCTGAGCACACCTTTTCTGACCTGGCGTAGTCATGTGACCACAGAACTCCGCCCCTTCGTGCCCCGGTGTTTGGTTGATTTCTCAACTCGTGTCTTAGTGACATAAGTTTACACACTTGCTCTATTTCTCGTATCCATCTCATGGCACATGTATATAGTTTTTTTTTTTCTTTCTTAAAGATATATCCCCATTTAAAAAAAATATAGATAATAAATAAGAATATCCCTTTGCCCAGGATGACTACTATGGCGTGACAATTTAAATTAAGACCATATTTAAGGCCATATTTCAAGCAAACGAAAGAAGAAGAAGAAGAAGAAGAAGAAGAAGAAGAAGAAGAAGAAGAAGAAGAAGAAGAAGAAGAAGAAGAAGAAGAGTTGATAATAATGGCACACATGCTGGCAGTAACTGGCTGATTATAAGGTTAACATACTTTACTTACAGTGGAAAAGATCAAATAAACGTTTGTGTTGAAGACTATAAATCTTGAAGGGATAAGTGCCCGGATTCCTGTTCTCTATCTTTCAATGATGAAATAAATACCTTTGTTGCCCATTTTAGGCTAATTATGATAGTATCTAACTAATTGTGTATCCTATTGGTCGGTCTTGTCAGTGCCACATTTCAGTGTCAAGCCTTTCCCTGTTTGAAAGTTGATTATGCAGAGGATGCTTCACAGACTCTTTCAGCAGTTAATAATTTCTGTCACTGGGTATGGTTTGGGGTTTCTGACAGTATCAAAAAGCCAGCTTGAAGGGTTGGAGTGTATACAAAATGCGGCCATGCGGGTGATCCTGGAGTGCACAAAGGACACACCAATTATATGCATGAGATATATCCTGGCGCTACCAACAATGGCGGATAGGCATAGGGTCCTTCAAGCCAAATGGTACCAGAGAGTTGCCGTATATAGGGATATGGTCAAGGATCATAGACTAATACGAGACAGGTCCTGGATGGCACAGGCAGAAATATCTATATGCCAGGTGGTGTGTGATCTATTCAGTCAGTTATCAGTTATCAGTTGGGGTATCTTCGTTTTACTCCGGACATGTCCATAGGTGCTCAGATCCTCCCCCCCCCCCCCCCCAGCATATGCATCAGCGTCCGGTGGCTAATAGTGCCAGTTCTGTGTTGGTTGACGAGGCACTTTGTTTTCCCGATGTACCTCTCGCGTCTGGCTGTGCCGATTCTTACTCCCAGGTGTTTCATCCTGGACAGTGATGTGGAATCATTGACGTCAAAATCCTCTGTTCTCGCCAAATCTTTAAGGACGTTAATAACATCGGCACGATCCATGGGCTGGCCATCTACAGGGGGTGCAGAGCCAGCCAGTTTGTCAGCTCGTTCATTTCCCTCGACTCCCGCATGTCCCGGGACGAAGATGAAGGTGACTTTACGGACAACAGACTTCCGCAGCGATTCAGTCCACTGTCTACGTACAGATCCAGCTTCGACCTTCTGAATCATGCTCATTGAATCACTTAGTACACACACATTGGTATAGTGCTGTGATTCCAGCCATATGAAAGCCTGTGTAACTGCCATCACCTCCATCGTCATGCTGCTCGTGGTCATAGAGTGGGCACCACTGGATTGTTGAACGGTTCGGCCCGCTGAACGGGCTGTAAATGCCCATCTCTGCTGCTTTACAACAGATCCATCTGTATAGATGAGCACTTCGGGGCTATCTGAGTGTTCATAGATGAGCGCGTTAACCTCTGCATTGACAGCGGCAGGGTTCTGCTCTCTGCACCGTCTGTCGAGTGTGATAATGCAGGAGAAAGTGCACTTAAAGACTGGAGGCACCGGCACCCATTCGTTGCCGGGGTTGATACTGGTAAGACTGCAGACCTGTCTAACGACATCTTCCGCCCGACCCATACATGATTTGCCCCTCTTTAGCCTGTCACCCTTTTCTCTGAATATAGCGTCATGCAGAGGGTGCTGCTCATCTGCACTTATTTCTAAGTATGCACGAGCTCTCCAGATCTTGATACTGTGTTCCATTGTCGGGAAGTCAAGGAGGTATCTCATTGCTACACAGCTGGTGTCTCTCGTGCAGCCCAAAATGATGCGCGTGGCTTCGTTTTGTACCTTTTCGAGTCTTCCAATCTGTGTAGGGCTGACAGTGAGGATGGCCAGGGCATACTCGATGTGTGAAAGTACAAGTCCTTGGAACAGAAATATTAGCAGTCTTTGCTCGATATTGGCAGTCGCCATGACTCTCATTGCTGACAAACCTTTTCGAGCCTTCGTTATGACATAATCGACATGATCTCTGAAGGACAGGCTACGATCAAGCCTCACGCCAAGATATGTCATTGACTGGGTTCTACTCAAACTGCTCCCATCCATTCTTAAGTTATGTAACAGTAAACTTCAGCAATCTGCCATCAGATCACAATGGAAAGAATATAGGCGAGTATAGTGCAAACATATGCACCATGGACTTCTCACGGGCATCTTATATTTCTACTACTGTGAGGAGTATATATTTATTTGTCCTGAGTATTGTCTTGTTTTGTCAACAAAGAAACAAAAGGAACACGATGAACAGGTTGTTAATGTGTATTAGTTTTATTAAAGAAATTATTTGAAACACAAAAAAATTTGAACAACATCCTTCAAGGCATCATACAAGGAAACCACTGAGGTAACACTGAATGCTAGCGGCAAGCTAGAGTCTAATAGACTTGTCAGCTTTAAATGACAGTATCTCTCTGAAACGTGTCTTCAACCGTTGATGTACTTAATGTCATAAGTCGGGGTGCCCCACCTGCTAGATGAAAGTATTATTCACTGGCGAGCAACCCCAAATAGTCAGAAACTGAGTAGGGACAAAATCTATATGGCTGAACTATAGATTAGGCCCATGAATATCCAACGTACAGCTCTAAGTGGCTCGTTACAAAATGAAATGAACTGTGCTGAATATTCGCCAAGGAATGGGAAAGAGAAGGTTAGCTAAGATAGATGTTTAAGTCTAGATATATGAGTATAGACGACTATCTCAGTACAGGTTTTTCTCCCTTACTACTCCCTTCCTTGGTGTCTAAGTGAACCTCCACCAATGTACACACCAACACGTATGCACAATTGGAAAAAATATAATGACAGAACTATGAGTTACAATACTACAACATTTATTTACTAATCATAGACATCTGATTGTTTTCAATATGAGGATGATGAAATCATATAACATATTGTTATTGATGACAAACATTACATAACTTGTTACTTGAACTCTCTGGATCTGTGGTCCAGATCCCCACTCTCCAGTAGACACAAAAAGAAACAGCTTGCCGGTATTCTGACTCCTGTCAGTCCTAGCTCCACCTAGTCATCACTCGTTCTTGAGATCTATAACATAGGTGCTCCTTGTGAGAGCTTGAAAGAAAGTCGAGAATGTGTTATATCTAATTCTACATCAGCGCAATCCTAATTAAAACATATCATAACACAAACATATACAATGACCAGTCTGGCCAAGTTTATCTTCCAGCTCTACTGCGTTCACCATCCTCCTTCTCCCTACTGTCTTTAGTCTGGGACGGGCTTTTCCATTGTCTCACACGCCTGTAATTATTACATTTCTGCCGCCCATGTCCATGTCGCTAATACAGAAATTCTGTCGTACAGCCGCTCCGTCTAAAGTTGGTTTAGCAGCTCACCGGGTCGGTAATGGTATTATAATAGTACCGGGTCATCCGGGCTTACAAGCCGTGACCAGTAGCTGTGCCAGGTTTCCATGCATTACCGTGAACGCACGCCCACAATACACTGAGAAAGTTTAGCACCATATACCCTATACCAATTGTGGGTAATGTCTGTACCATTACACCTCTTCTTCCAACACAATCGTTGGCCAATGTGCCAATGCGCAGACAATAGCATAACACTTCATATTGGTAGGTTTTCATATGACAAATCAATATATCAAACATCCAATACACATAAACATATTGATTAAACTAGACATATTATGATACTTTAACATCATAGCATAATGCACTAGTTAGTTTGTATGTATACGAAATGAGACGTATATACACAAAAAGAATAGGTACGAAGCATATTCCTAGCATCGTATATTCATATGAAATTACACATACATACATCCAACATATCCGTAAACATTATATTACTTCAAGATGGACATCTAATGATACTCAACATAATAGCATCAGGCATTATTAATGAGTACTAATATTGTATAGCTACAAAATGAGATATACAAGTCTAATTGAAGTGACCACACAGACCAGCCATATTTGCTGATCTGCCCGGTTTAATCACCACTTAGTTACTGCTGTTGTAAGAATTAAATAAATAGTCAGTTGACTATATTCTGTACAACCAATACACACACCAAAAGGCAACTACGATAGTGTACAAAGAAATGACAAGCATCTACCAAGACACCTAAAAGTATACCCAGACAAGATCTGTCTCACATAAGGCAGCACTCCAAGCAATCCGACATTGAACACAGAACTCAGAAAGAACATTCAAGTAACCTATGACAATGATAGTTCTTGCAATAGCCTAGATCAGATATAGACTGAAAGTCAGTACAGTACATCCATCTAAGAGACTAAGAGACTTACTAAGGGACTAGTTACTAAGAAATAATTCTCCTAGTGAAATCTAGCAACATAAGAATCATACGTATGACTACAAACGAGCTGGTTGTCTCACCTGTTCTGAAGTCAAACATTTTCTAACATAAAACAGGCTAGGGACCCTTATTTAAGCTGAGTCCAGCAGACAGTATTATCTCCTTGGCATTCCCGTCATAAATTCTTCTTATCTCCCTCTGACGGTAATTGCAACCCTAACTGCAAAACTTGCTATCACTCTCATTCCTCCTGTCTTGCTCTAATAAAATGTTTCACACATTCCTACAGTGCAGACTCTCCTCTGTCTGGTACAAAGCCCACAGGCCCAGTGTTAATTGCCTTATGAGACCTGGTTCACACCTCCCTGAGTCTGCCAGTCTGAGTCTTATCAGTGATTTCACACCTTGCACCTCTAGTCTGTTTTCAGGTGGAGGTCAGCCATCACGGTTGGGTGATTTTCTACCTCTGCTTATCAGGTGTCATGCCTGGTCGGTTTTAATTACAGTCCATGGAGTCTGCCATCCTGTGGGTGTAATTATCAGTTTGACCCATAACACTTTGAATCTGGACTGGCTGGGTAGTTTGACTGGTGTCAAATTACACTTCTCAGATAGAAAGACATTCCTGGTGGTTTGTTTACTTGCAGGCTTTGCAAGCTTACGTCAAGACCGTATAGCCTTGAATATAGAGAAAACAGTTTTGTTCGTCTGTTGATTCTCTACATGGCCTATCAAAAGTGAACCGAAAATTGTTCTGGGAAGTAAAGGCTGCAAATTCGTGACAGAGCTTCCCCTTAAAAAAAAAGTTTCTGACAGAAATCTTTTGTCAAGCACGCCGTACATCCCAGAATAATGCCTAAGCACTCTCCGTTCTGTATCTGCCTAAAGGTTTCCAATATGCCTTGTGGCAGTGGGTTGTCCTGCCTCTGCATAAAGACGTCCCATTTCCATAATCCAAGGATACTCTGGATAGGTCCTTGTACCTGGTTTTCGGCCGGGATTCCATGCAATAGCTTGGTAAAATCCGGTAATTGTCAGGAGGTTGTATTTTTTTACCCCTCTGGGAAAGATCACAACCAACGGGATTCTTCTTCGTCTGTGGGCGACTGTCTTAGTCCACTCCATCACGTGATTTAATCCTTCCAGCCGAGGATGTACCCATAGTGAGGTCTTGCATAAAATGGCCACAGCAAAGCTTGTCTCCGTGATATTCCTCCATCCTTTAAAGATTTTTAACTGATCCATCAATATCTTCCTTTTGAAAGGAATAATGTTACACATCATGGTCCCATGATATAAATTCAACTGGCGCTTTACTCCTTCAAAGTCGGGCGTAACAATCTTCCCTCGTCGGTGTCGCGGTTTCTTCCCCTGATAATCAGTTAACGGGCTGAGTTTCTCTGCATTAGAGTTTCTTGTAAAAATCGTGCTAGAAATTGGAAATTTAGTGTGCCAAGTTGTCCAGCCTTGAGAAATAACATAGTTACTCCAGGGCGATAAAGTGGAGTTACTTTTGAATAAAGTATCCACAAATAGCTGATCTACTCCTATCAAATCGACCTGACTGAAGGGTAGATTTAGTCCTAAGAGTGTTGATTCCAAACCACTCTTGACTTCTGTTACTTCAGGTTCCCGTCGCTGGAATTCCCTGATAACTTCAGCTAATGAGATGATAGGCGTTTCTTCCTCCATCTTGTGCAAAGAATTTTCTTCTTTAGCAACTACAGACAATGTTGTCTGCACAATATCAGAGTCCATATTCTGGCTCATGACAATTCCCTGTGTTTTCTGAGTCGCCGAACTGGTATACTGTGAGATAACAACTGGAAATGTTTCCTAGTCTGGATGTTCCTCTCTGGTCGTGCTTTCATGGGCTAAGTCCAGTTGAGGTAAATCCTGTGGTGGGCTGGTGTCTAAGCAATCCATCACATTACGTAAATCATTTGAACTGATGTCTAGTGTCTTTTCATGAGCTGCAGCCTCAAAGATCACAAGGGGTTCCGGGTCGTCCTTCATCCCACTGTCAGTCAAATTTAATCTCACTTCTTCCTCGTCTGGGCTGAAGGGAATAATAAGGTCGGTTACCTCTCCATCTTCGACCTCTTTAAAAGATGTCCTCAGGTCCTCTTCTTCTTGAGTTTCACCCCTCGTTGAAGTAGAATGAGATTCCTGGGAGTCTTGTACTGGCGGACCAGTTAAACCACGTATTTTGTGGTACGAACAGTTGTCCTCTGGGTAACTGTTAATAGGCAAATTATCTGAACTGATAATTAGTGATTCTTCCCGCGTTGCAGTAATGAAATTCACCTGGGATTCCGTTTCTTCCTTCCTCCCTATTTCAGTCAGATGTAATTCCACTTCGTGATTCTGTGAACAGAAGGGAATGTGAGAATCGGCTAGGTCTCTGCCTGCGACCTCATTAAAGGTTGTCTTCAGTTCCTCTTTCTCTCGAGATTCATTTCTCATAGAAGTCAAGTGGTTTTCCTGAAGGTCCTGTACTGGCGAACCAGTGAGACCACAATTTCCGTGGTTCAAACAGTTATCACGTTTGTGACTGCTTGAAGTGCCCTTGGCCCGTTTTTTCTTCCCTCTTTTCCGTTTAGGACTGGGTCGAATGAGAACCTGTAGTTCCCGGCCCACTAACTCTGATTCCGAGGTGGGTGGCAAAGATGTCCCTTCCTTCCTGGTTGGGTGAGCATCCATATCTCTTACCTTATGTTCCGCTAGAAAGGTTAGCTTTTCTGCATTGACTTCCATATGCTTTTTATTAATCTCTGCTTCTTCAGTTTTGCTACGCTCTTTTGCTTCAAACAACTCATCAATTGTTTTATTCATCTGTTCCTCCGCCATGTCCCACTCTTTCATCTCGTCTCTGATGTATATTTCTAGTTGTTCTCCTGTTAAGCCCTCTACTATGCCTAACCTTCTCGTGGACTCTAAGTAATCTATGCACGCCTTCAGATAATCTAGATCCTGGGAAGGTGAGTCCATATTTGCTAATGGCTATATTCAGGTAAGCTCCTATGTATCTATCAAATTCAGAGCTAAGCTAGAAAGACAAGAGTGAACCAATGACAGCAGAACCTAAACCAATGTGTAGAGTTTAGCCTCAGCAGTGAAAGACAACTGAAAGTAATATTCAAGTAGTTTCTGGCGACCGCAGTGAAGTAAGTGTGAGAGACATACTACACAGTAATCAGTAATATTTACCTAAATAAATATTAAAATGCACTGCATACATGTCATAATGAAAATGGCATAAGCATAAAATGGCAAATCAATCAAGCAGTTAAATCATCAAACACATCAATGTAATTATGATTAAAGTGATCAGTTATCATTAAATGATGAATGATACACTAAATGATAAGAATTAAAATATTTATCAATAAATGATAGATGAGGTAGTTTTCTCATGTTCTTATCTGTTATACACTTTTGAAAAGTTATATCTATACTCTGTAACTTCCTCAACTAAAATTAGCTACATCTGATGATAGTCTATTTTGATGACTGAAGATTACAAGAGTTAACTTTTAAAATCGTATGTCTAGGGTCTAGTACCGGAGTCTATTGAAAGCGAGAAGTCTGAATTCAAATCCCGGACGAGCCCCCAAGCTGTCATAAGTCGGGGTGCCCCACCGGCTAGATGAAAGTATTATTCACTGGCGAGCAACCCCAAATAGTCAGAAACTGACTAGGGACAAAATCTATATGGCTGAACTATAGATTAGGCCCATGAATATCCAACGTACAGCTCTAAGTGGCTCGTTACAAAATGAAATGAACTGTGCTGAATATTCGCCAAGGAATGGGAAAGAGAAGGTTAGCTAAGATAGATGTTTAAGTCTAGATATATGAGTATAGACGACTATCTCAGTACAGGTTTTTCTCCCTGACTGCTCCCTTCCTTGGTGTCTAAGTGAACCCCCACCAATGTACACACCAACACGTATGCACAATTGGAAAAAATATAATGACAGAACTATGAGTTACAATACTACAACATTTATTTACTAATCATAGACATCTGATTGTTTTCAATATGAGGATGATGAAATCATATAACATATTGTTATTGATGACAAACATTACATAACTTGTTACTTGAACTCTCTGGATCCATGGTCCAGATCCCCTCTCCAGTAGACACTAAAAGAAACAGCTTGCCGGTATTCTGACTCCTGTCAGTCCTAGCTCCACCTAGTCATCACTCGTTCTTGAGATCTATAACATAGGTGCTCCATGTGAGAGCTTGAAAGAAAGTCGAGAATGTGTTATATCTAATTCTACATCAGTGCAATCCTAATTAAAACATATCATAACACAAACATATACAATGACTAGTCTGGCCAAGTTTATCTTCCAGCTGTACTGCGTTCACCATCCTCCTTCTCCCTACTGTCTTTAGTCTGGGACGGGCTTTTCCATTGTCTCACACGCCTGTAATTATTACATTTCTGCCGCCCATGTCCATGTCACTAATACAGAAATTCTGTCGTACAGCCGCTCCGTCCAAAGTTGGTTTAGCAGCTCACCGGGTCGGTAATGGTATTATAATAGTACCGGGTCATCCGGGCTTACAAGCCGTGACCAGTAGCTGTGCCAGGTTTCCATGCATTACCGTGAACGCACGCCCACAATACACTGAGACAGTTTAGCACCATATACCCTATACCAATTGTGGGTAATGTCTGTACCATTACACCTCTGCTTCCAACACAATCGTTGGCCAATGTGCCAATGCGCAGACAATAGCATAACACTTCATATTGGTAGGTTTTCATATGACAAATCAATATATCAAACATTCAATACACATAAACATAATGATTAAACTAGACATATTATGATACTTTAACATCATAGCATAATGCACTAGTTAGTTTGTATGTATACGAAATGAGACGTATATACACAAAAAGAATATGTATGAAGCATATTCCTAGCATCGTATATTCATATGAAATTACACATACATACATCCAACATATCCGTAAACATTATATTACTTCAAGATGGACATCTAATGATACTCAACATAATAGCATCAGGCATTATTAATGAGTACTAATATTGTATAGCTACAAAATGAGATATACAACAAGTCTAATTGAAGTGACCACACAGACCAGCCATATTTGCTGATCTGCCCGGTTTAATCACCACTTAGTTACTGCTGTTGTAAGAATTAAATAAATAGTCAGTTGACTATATTCCGTACAACCAATACACACACCAAAAGGCAACTGCGATAGTGTACAAAGAAATGACAAGCATCTACCAAGACACCTAAAAGTATACTCAGACAAGATCTGTCTCACATAAGGCAGCACTCCAAACAATCCGATATTGAACACAGAACTCAGAAAGAACACTCAAGTAACCTATGACAATGATAGTTCTTGCAATAACCTAGATCAGATATAGACTGAAAGTCAGTACAGTACATCCATCTAAGAGACTAAGAGATTTACTAAGGGACTAGTTACTAAGAAATAATTCTCCTAGTGAAATCTAGCAACATAAGAATCATACGTATGACTACAAACGAGCTGGTTGTCTCACCTGTTCTGAAGTCAAACATTTTCTAACATAAAACAGGCTAGGGACCCTTATTTAAGCTGAGTCCAGCAGACAATATTATCTCCTTGACATTCCCGTCATAAATTCTTCTTATCTCCCTCTGAGGGTAATTGCAATCCTAACTGCAAAACTTGCTATCACTCTCATTCCTCCAGTCTTGCTCTAATAAAATGTTTCACACATTCCTACAGTGCAGACTCTCCTCTGTCTGGTACAAAGCCCACAGGCCCAGTGTTAATTGCCTTATGAGACCTGGTTCACACCTCCCTGAGTCTGCCAGTCTGAGTCTTATCAGTGATTTCACACCTTGCACCTCTAGTCTGTTTTCAGATGGAGGTCATCCATCACGGTTGGGTGATTTCCTACCTCTGCTTATCAGGTGTCATGCCTGGTCGGTTTTAATTACACAGTCCATGGAGTCTGCCATCCTGTGGGTGTAATTATCAGTTTGACCCATAACACTTTGAATCTGGACTGGCTGGGTAGTTTGACTGGTGTCAAATTACACTTCTCAGATAGAAAGACATTCCTGGTGGTTTGTTTACTTGCAGGCTTTGCAAGCTTACGTCAAGACCGAATAGCCTTGAATATAGAGAAAACAGTTTTGTTCGTCTGTTGATTCTCTACATGGCCTATCAAAAGTGAACCGAAAATTGTTCTGGGAAGTAAAGGCTGCTAATTCGTGAGACTTAATAACTTTCAATATTTGCATGGTACAGTGCTTCCTCCAATTAATTATTCTCTGTATTCTTTCATGAGCGCCAATCAACATCTCTCAGCTGAACTTTCTTGATACTTCAAGGCAATTAACAACATATGAACAGCTGACTGGAGAAACTAAAACTAGGACATCAATACATAGGTCACCTGATATGACAAGCAGTGATTCACACATGGACAGTGCTTCTACTTGTTGTGCTGGTCCATCTCTTGTAGAAAGATGTACATACATAACAAACAATCAATAATTATCAAGATTCAGTTTAAACAATATAGATGTGCCTATTGCTCCTAGAAAATCATATTCACAGGAAATACAAAATATGTGCTATAATAAATGTATGTTACAGTGCCATCCTCCTTGGTCTTGGGGTTACACGACTTTCTCCGTAATCCCATATATTCTCATGAGTAACGTGACGTGCGTGAGAATCGGTAGCGGTTCACTCCGCCTAGGTAACTTACGAGGTATGTGAGCCGGTCGCTCAGAAAGCAATGGCAAACTACTGAGCGTAATCTTGCCTAGTACATCAACAGCAGCTGAAAAATGCTGATGTTGACTGCAACATCCTGTAAGGGATATGCAACATAAAAATGAGTCATTTTGCCGGGAATGGCTCTGCGTCGTTAGAATCTACAGTCGAGCATTTTTACATTTCAGAGGTTTTAATTAATAATAATACATTTCAATTGACATCACAAACACTGGATACCGTTCTTTTGACACTTGATACATCGGGTTATCAGTTTAATCTAAGGCCTAACAAGCTCACCCGAAATTCAGACATTCTGCCTTGTCCATTGAAAATTTTGGTCACACAATCTTCTCACATCTGTTCAGGAGGCGGGTTTCAGAAAAGAGTGCGGGCTCATTAACATTTCTGATGAAATAGTAACATATGCTAATTATGCTTTGGCGCGAAGCGGTCACATGTCCCTTTTCGTCCAATGGTCTTCCGAGCTTTGTCTGATGCAATCTTTCTAAGAATCCACGTCATTTGTCACTTGTTCAGTTCCAGTTTCGATGTTAAGTTTTAAGTCCTAGTCTCCGTTTGTGGTTGTGAAGTCAATTTCTTTTAATGTTGTTTCCACTTTTTGCGGCAGTAGTTGGTAAATGAATAATGTTGGTTGCGTTATGCCACATGGCCCCACTCCAGATTTTTCTATGGTATGGAACTATGTTTCCAACATTTTCAGTTATCAAGCTGTTCCCATTTTTCCTCCCCTGTATTCTCTTCTGTATCTGATTGACCTGGTTCATCAGGCACTGGGTGTCGACTCAGGAAGTCCGCTCCCACATTCATTTTCCCAGGAACATACTCAACCTGGAACGAGTAAGGTTGAAGAAGCAGCGACCACCTCATAAGTCGGGCATTTAGAGTCTTAGATGCTGCGAGAAACATGAGTGGTTGATGGTCACATTGCACTGTGAAATGTTTGCCATATAGGTATGCTTGAAATTTCTGTACACTCCATACGAGCGCAAGACATTCTCTCTCGATAGTACTGTAATTTCTCTCTGCTGCATTCAATTTCCTGCTAGCATAGGCTACAGGGAATAGCTCTGATGGTACATCTCCCTTTCTCTGCAACAGCGTTGCCCCAATTCCTATGTTACTGGCATCGGTGCGCAGCACAAATGGTTGGTCGAGGTCTGGTAGATGTAAGACTGGATGAGCAGTTAATGCCTGCTTTAGTGCTGTGAAAGCTCTCTCACAGTCAGCTGACCAAGTGACTTTCTCTGGTTTCCCCTTTTTGGTAAGATCCGTTAAAGGTGCTGACAGAGTATTGAAGTCCTTGATGTATTTTTGATAGAATCCACATAAGGATACAAATGATCTTACATCCTTCTTTGTTTTTGGACGAGGTGCTCTCTGGAGTTTGTCCACATTTCCCTCTTGTGGAGTTATCAGTCCATGAGATATCGTATGACCTAGAAAGTCCAATTCTTGGAATCCTATCTGACACTTCTTTGGTCTAGCCGTCAATCCAGTTTCTCTGAGGCGCCTGAACAAAAGATGCAGTGTTTCTACATGCTCTTCAAATGTTTCAGTGGCGATCAGGATGTCATCCATGAAGTGACTGATGTCTGGATGCTGTAGTGGGTCAAGTAATTTTCTCATCATACGTGTAAAGACGCTGGGAGCATTACTTAATCCGAATGGAAGAACGTTGAACTCATAGTGTCCTCCAGGCGTGCTGAAAGCTAACCATGGTCTAACTTCCGGTTTTACAGGAATCTGGTAATATCCCTTACTGAGATCAATCCTAGTAAAGTACTTAGCTCGGTTGAGTGCTATGAAGAGTTTATTCTGATCAGGCAGAGGTTCTGCTTGGAATTCAGTTATAGCATTGAGCTGTCGATAATCGATGCACAATCTATGTTCTCCACTTGGCTTTCTCAATAAGACGACGCTAGCACTGTAAGGTGATTCAGATGGTGAGATTATTCCTGCAGTGAGCAGCTGTTGTATTTCTTCCTCTAAAGTCTTTTGCTTTGCATAAGGAACTGGGTAAGTCTTGACTCGCACAGGCACTGTGTCATTCAACTTCATGTCAAATTCCTCCAAATCAGTTATTCCTGGCTTATCAGTAAGTACTTCTGCATATTTTGCCATAAGTTCCCTAATCTGCTTTTGCTGATCCTTTGTTAAGTTGGGATTGATTTCCACATCCTTAAATGTCTCTTTGGCTTGCAGTTGGCACTCGACTCCCATTGTTGATCCTTCTTCGACTTCAGTAGCCACACTCATGGCCATCAGATGTGCAGGTTCGGTGGTTGAGGGTCTTTCATGATATTTCTTCAAGAGGTTTATGTGAAATACTTGCATCTTGCCTTTGACTGAAATTCTGTAGTTGGTACGTGAGATCTTCTCCGTCACTACATAAGGTCCTCTCCATCCTATTTGCAGCTTATTCTGACTGGTTGGAAGCAGCAACATCACCTTCTCTCCTACCTCTAACTCTCTATCCTTTGCCTTGCGGTTGAAGTTACGAGCAATTCTTCGTCTGGCTTGACGTAGATTGACATTCGCTTGTTTCCAACTGTGTTGTAAACGATTTTTCAACTCGGCAACATATGCAGATGCAGTCACGACTGTATCATCTGTAGTATTATCAGTCCATGTTCGCAGTAACGCCTCAAGTGGTCCCTTGATCGGTCGTCCAAACAACAGTGTGGCTGGAGCAAACCCTGTTGAGTGATGGGGTACTTCCCTGTAAGCGAATAAAGCTGCGGGTAAATACAAGTCCCAATCCTCTGTCTTCTCCTGGGCAATTTTGCGCAGGATACTAATCAATGTCCCGTTCCACCTTTCCACAAGTCCATTTGACTGAGGGTGATATGGTGAACTGAAGATATGGCGTGCATGAAAAAGTCTGAAGGTCTCTTCCATGAGCTTACCACGAAACTGTGAACCGTTGTCCGTCAAGATCCTTTGTGGGAATCCTAGACGTGTGAATATTCCTAATAATGCATCAGCGACGTGTTTGGAGTCACAGCTGGGCATAGGAACTGCTTCGGCCCACATGGTTGTTGTGTCCACAAGCGTTAATATGAATCGGTTTCGCCTCTTCGTTGCTGAGAGAGGTCCGATTATGTCTACAGCCACTTTCTCAAATGGAATTCCAGTGATTGGCGATTCACCCAACATTGCCGGTGGTGTCCGGTGTTTTGGTGATACTTTCTGACACTGTGGGCATGATTTTACAAACCGTTGTATGTCTGAATTCATCCCTGGCCAAAAGTAGTGAGTGGTAATCCGCTGTGTAGTAGCGTTGATACCCATGTGCCCACTGAATGGTAGACTGTGACCCATCTCTAAGATCTGAGTCCTGTATTGAGTTGGTACAACAAGTTGATTAAACTCTTGTCCAGCTCGTCCTGCTTTTCTGTAAAGAAGTGCTGACTTCATGAACAGATCACCTTTACGTAGAGGTAAATGTGATTTTGGCAGTTTTCTGAAGCAGGGTTCCAAGGTGCTGTCGGCCTCTTGTGCCCTCTTCAGTTCCTCCGTTCGAGGGATTGGCGTAGTTGTTTCTGGAGTTTTTGTTGCCTGGGATCGAGTGGTCATGGTCGCCATCGCCACAGGTTGAACAGGTTCTCCTAGAACGATAAATCTACAGCCGAGGATTACAGGATATATCGGATCGTCCAAGATTGCTGCCTTGATCGTCCCAGTGACATACCGCGAGGCTATGTTCACTTTTGCCACTGGAAGAGACATATTTGTTGAACTCTTCAGTGGTCCCTGTAATTCCACTATTTCCTCTGTCACCTGTTCAGGGTGAACTAAGGATGATGAGACAACACAGTCATATGATAATCCAGTATCATATAAACAGGTCGTTTTGAATCCATTTAACAAGATGGATTCTACAACCGGAATACGAGATGATGTGTCTTGATGAGGTGTCTGTTTGGACGTTTCACCAGTGCTCACTTTTTCCTCTTTTCGGTTGGCCAAACATGCCGCTGTGTGTGGAGGTGGCTTCTTCCTGCAATTCTGAAATGTGTGACCTCTAATTTTGCAATGGGTACAGAATGGTTTGTCCTCCTTCGGCGCTGTTTGGACTGAGTTTTGAGTGTTTTTCTGGGATTTCCCCTTTTTCCTGGTGGCTACAGTGTTTTCACCCTCTTTTGGCTGTGGAGTTTTGTTTTGAGAGAGGGTGTTGTTCGAACGTCCCTTTCCTCCCATCTCCTTCTGAGATTTCTCCAATCTCTCTGCCAGGATGATTATAGTTTCCAGGCGGTCAGCCCCGTTTTGGGTTAAGAATGCCTTCATTTCGTTCTGCATTTTCCCCTTGATCTGATCAATGATGATCATTTCACGGAGTCCTTCATAATTTTCCTCAAATCCTCCCAAGCAAGTCCATCTTTGTATGTATGACTTCAGTCTTTCGACTAGTTGTACGTAACTCTCACCCGGTTCCTTCCTTGCGGCTTTGAACCTGAGTTTATAAGATTCGGCGTCCACTTCGAATCGGCTCAAGAGTGCCGTCTTAAGTGTTGTGTAGTTCTGTTGTTCCTCTCTAGTGAGTCTTGAGAACACCTCATACGCCGTGGATCTTAAGGCCTGCGCTAACTTCGTCGCCCATCTACTTTCTTCAAGCCCACAGCTGACAGCCATTGCCTCGAAGCGTGATAAAAATCCTTCGATGTGGTCAGTCTGTTCATTAAAGGGGTCCAGAGGAAATGACATAGCTACTGAATTAAGTTGAGAGACGTGAGGTGGTTCTGTCACTGGCAATCCTGATGAGGTTGTGGGTGTAGGACCACTCCCTTTCTCTATTCTCCGGATCTCCACTTCAATCTCCATTCTCCTCAACTCCAGTTGGTGTTGACGCTCTCTCTCCTTATCTTCCATTTCAGCCTGTAGTCGTTTCTCTTTCTCCTCCAATTCTGCTTGAAATCGTTTCTCTTTCTCCTCCAATTCTGCTTGAAACTGTTTTTCCCTCTCAGCCAATTCAGCCTGAAGCTGTTTTTCTTTGAGAGCCAATTCAGCCTGCAGTCTTTCTCTTTTGTCGAATGCATCTGAAACATAGTTAGCTAGCTCAAGGCCATCTAACCCGCATTCTCTACCTGTTTCTGTTATTTGGGCTCTAAACTTTGCAGTTTCCGCCATGTCTATAATTTATTGCTTTGTTCTGCCAAAATTATAATTGCAGTTAGTCTGATCCGCGTAAGCTTGTCAGTCCCTGATCTGCAAATATACAACAGAGCATATGCAATATTAAAAACACCCTATGTTATGTCTGTCTGTCAATGCTGGAAAAGCCAAAGGCAGCAGGCACTGAAATAACCAGATTTAATTCCTAGTAAAGAAAAGAATCTGAAATTAGACAGAGTTTTCCCAACGGATAAGATTTTCCGGTGGTTGATGAAATGCTGTTAAGTTCAGACTCCACAGTAAAAGAACACCTTCTCTGAAAGAGAAGTAGTGTTGGTAGAGTAGATACACACTATATATTTCTCCTGGCGCACTCCTCTCTGAAGTATAAGCCTATTTGAACATGGCCCCCTTCTCCAGGAGTAAAAATCAGTCACCTACTCTTATTTATCTATAAATGTCATTCATATCATGTGGCTGTCAATCAATACCCCACATGGTATCTGTTAAACATTCTAGAAAATGACAATGTTCAAAATCTAAGGATAATTGTGTTAATGTTTAAAGGTTAATATATGGGAACCATCCAGGACGTAGGCCTCAATGTGTCATATATTTTGAAAGGAGTGGGAGATCACTGTAGTGCATGCCCCATCTCTAACAAAAGAATTAGAGCCCCATCCTCTTCTATCTTCAATAACCCCAGAATATGAACCTTGAGTTATCTGCAGGCCTCGTTCTATTAAGTATGTCTAGGAGATATAGATTATGGCCCTGGTGAGAATGGTAATTACTAACTGGGAATCTGCCCCTTCTCCAATGATTCTGATAGCTCTGGAGCCCCCTTATTGATTATCAAATCTGAGGAAAGTCAGGAGAATTTTCTCAGCCTGATTTAGATGAAGAAAACATGGATGTTGAGCAGTTGATAGATCTAGAGTCTTCTATCCCCTTTTAGTAAGTCATTATGAGTTAATTTATTTTTAAACAATCAAACACATAATCAATCACATTAGAGTCTGACAACATGATGTACAAAGAAGTTGTTGACACAGATAGGTTTGAACTGATAAATTAACAGAAGGTCAATTCATGTTAATCATTTATTGACTGGCCTGAGCCTTCTGGTCAGTACATACATCTCTATTGTGATTTACACAAGATAATAGAAAAGTTGCACATTGGACCATTGTCCCAGACAATCAATCAAGCATCAATATATGAGATGTCAACAAGTGTGAAACATAGTAAACATTTTGATGTTGTACATATTAAGTGTGATGGTGATTCAACAAGTATCTATCAGTTTTCCTGAAATTGGGTGTGGTGTCTACCAATTTAGAAAGGTAACCTGGTGACTGGAAGATTAGGTAAGCCAGGGTCCATTGACTGATGGATCCACTTCAGGTCTGCCCGTATAGCTCCTCTGAAGGCCTCCCCATACTCTGCTCATAGCCAAGTCATCCTCCATCTCACCTGTGGTTCATCTCTTTCTCTCGGCTTCCCTCTCTCAGGTCTGATTTAGGTGGTTAGTTTGCTGATGTGTTGGGTGGTTGTTGGTATGTAGCCACCAAGATCACTGATGAATATTCGCATAAATATATACATTCCTACCAATACAATCGTTTAAAAGTAGGTAAAAGAAACCTAAATTCCTGAAGTAGGAACTAGTTCCCCTCCCCTCCTTTTCTCTCTAAGCTAGTGTTGGGTTAAGTTGGGGGTGGTCAGAGTTTATCACACGGTGTACGCCTTGTATCAACTTGTTCCTGCTGTATGTAAGTTCTCATTTGACCTGGGGTCAGTGAACGTGTACAGTAAGACATTGACAAGAGTGAGAATATGTCAAGATGCATGTAAATAAATGACATACATTTATAACATTTCTTTCACTAAATGGTGTTTATCGCGTGTTTAAATAATTCTCTGTGTTTTCCCAATTAACTTCTTCTTCTTCTTGTGTCTAATAACTCTCTCCCATTATCTGTTGTTGTGATGTTGAGTGTTGGGTTGGGTGGTGATGAGTGGTGTTGAGTTTTAGGTTATGTTGAGTAATGAGTTAAGTTCACTGCGCGTGATGGTGTTCCGCGAAGCACAACTTTCTCATGTATTGCAGTTCATAAGTGCTCTTATCTAATTAAAATTTGACATAAATATAAATATTTATTCCGTCAAACCCTATTAATTCAATAGATGAAGGAGAAAGGAAAGATTGATTTCTCTTTCAGCTTTCTAAATTGTAAATAGGCATAGATAAGTCTGTTTTAGAACAAGGCACTTATTCTAGTCCACGAACTGTCATTTCAGCTGTAGATAGTGATAGCATCTTTTATCAGTGTTTCTGGTGAAATGCACAAGATTGCTTTAGAATCATCACTTCTCACAGTTGTTTAGAATAGAATGTAGTAGTATAATGCACTTCTTAAAGTTAATAATTATCTCTAAGAATATCAGAGATTGCAGTTTCATCTAAGAGAATATTAGAGAGTCATTTTGCCGGGAATGGCTCTGCGTCGTTAGAATCTACAGTCGAGCATTTTTACATTTCAGAGGTTTTAATTAATAATAATACATTTCAATTGACATCACAAACACTGGATACCGTTCTTTTGACACTTGATACATCGGGTTATCAGTTTAATCTAAGGCCTAACAAGCTCACCCGAAATTCAGACATTCTGCCTTGTCCATTGAAAATTTTGGTCACACAATCTTCTCACATCTGTTCAGGAGGCGGGTTTCAGAAAAGAGTGCGGGCTCATTAACATTTCTGATGAAATAGTAACATATGCTAATTATGCTTTGGCGCGAAGCGGTCACATGTCCCTTTTCGTCCAATGGTCTTCCGAGCTTTGTCTGATGCAATCTTTCTAAGAATCCACGTCATTTGTCACTTGTTCAGTTCCAGTTTCGATGTTAAGTTTTAAGTCCTAGTCTCCGTTTGTGGTTGTGAAGTCAATTTCTTTTAATGTTGTTTCCACTTTTTGCGGCAGTAGTTGGTAAATGAATAATGTTGGTTGCGTTATGCCACATGGCCCCACTCCAGATTTTTCTATGGTATGGAACTATGTTTCCAACATTTTCAGTTATCAAGCTGTTCCCATTTTTCCTCCCCTGTATTCTCTTCTGTATCTGATTGACCTGGTTCATCAGGCACTGGGTGTCGACTCAGGAAGTCCGCTCCCACATTCATTTTCCCAGGAACATACTCAACCTGGAACGAGTAAGGTTGAAGAAGCAGCGACCACCTCATAAGTCGGGCATTTAGAGTCTTAGATGCTGCGAGAAACATGAGTGGTTGATGGTCACATTGCACTGTGAAATGTTTGCCATATAGGTATGCTTGAAATTTCTGTACACTCCATACGAGCGCAAGACATTCTCTCTCGATAGTACTGTAATTTCTCTCTGCTGCATTCAATTTCCTGCTAGCATAGGCTACAGGGAATAGCTCTGATGGTACATCTCCCTTTCTCTGCAACAGCGTTGCCCCAATTCCTATGTTACTGGCATCGGTGCGCAGCACAAATGGTTGGTCGAGGTCTGGTAGATGTAAGACTGGATGAGCAGTTAATGCCTGCTTTAGTGCTGTGAAAGCTCTCTCACAGTCAGCTGACCAAGTGACTTTCTCTGGTTTCCCCTTTTTGGTAAGATCCGTTAAAGGTGCTGACAGAGTATTGAAGTCCTTGATGTATTTTTGATAGAATCCACATAAGGATACAAATGATCTTACATCCTTCTTTGTTTTTGGACGAGGTGCTCTCTGGAGTTTGTCCACATTTCCCTCTTGTGGAGTTATCAGTCCATGAGATATCGTATGACCTAGAAAGTCCAATTCTTGGAATCCTATCTGACACTTCTTTGGTCTAGCCGTCAATCCAGTTTCTCTGAGGCGCCTGAACAAAAGATGCAGTGTTTCTACATGCTCTTCAAATGTTTCAGTGGCGATCAGGATGTCATCCATGAAGTGACTGATGTCTGGATGCTGTAGTGGGTCAAGTAATTTTCTCATCATACGTGTAAAGACGCTGGGAGCATTACTTAATCCGAATGGAAGAACGTTGAACTCATAGTGTCCTCCAGGCGTGCTGAAAGCTAACCATGGTCTAACTTCCGGTTTTACAGGAATCTGGTAATATCCCTTACTGAGATCAATCCTAGTAAAGTACTTAGCTCGGTTGAGTGCTATGAAGAGTTTATTCTGATCAGGCAGAGGTTCTGCTTGGAATTCAGTTATAGCATTGAGCTGTCGATAATCGATGCACAATCTATGTTCTCCACTTGGCTTTCTCAATAAGACGACGCTAGCACTGTAAGGTGATTCAGATGGTGAGATTATTCCTGCAGTGAGCAGCTGTTGTATTTCTTCCTCTAAAGTCTTTTGCTTTGCATAAGGAACTGGGTAAGTCTTGACTCGCACAGGCACTGTGTCATTCAACTTCATGTCAAATTCCTCCAAATCAGTTATTCCTGGCTTATCAGTAAGTACTTCTGCATATTTTGCCATAAGTTCCCTAATCTGCTTTTGCTGATCCTTTGTTAAGTTGGGATTGATTTCCACATCCTTAAATGTCTCTTTGGCTTGCAGTTGGCACTCGACTCCCATTGTTGATCCTTCTTCGACTTCAGTAGCCACACTCATGGCCATCAGATGTGCAGGTTCGGTGGTTGAGGGTCTTTCATGATATTTCTTCAAGAGGTTTATGTGAAATACTTGCATCTTGCCTTTGACTGAAATTCTGTAGTTGGTACGTGAGATCTTCTCCGTCACTACATAAGGTCCTCTCCATCCTATTTGCAGCTTATTCTGACTGGTTGGAAGCAGCAACATCACCTTCTCTCCTACCTCTAACTCTCTATCCTTTGCCTTGCGGTTGAAGTTACGAGCAATTCTTCGTCTGGCTTGACGTAGATTGACATTCGCTTGTTTCCAACTGTGTTGTAAACGATTTTTCAACTCGGCAACATATGCAGATGCAGTCACGACTGTATCATCTGTAGTATTATCAGTCCATGTTCGCAGTAACGCCTCAAGTGGTCCCTTGATCGGTCGTCCAAACAACAGTGTGGCTGGAGCAAACCCTGTTGAGTGATGGGGTACTTCCCTGTAAGCGAATAAAGCTGCGGGTAAATACAAGTCCCAATCCTCTGTCTTCTCCTGGGCAATTTTGCGCAGGATACTAATCAATGTCCCGTTCCACCTTTCCACAAGTCCATTTGACTGAGGGTGATATGGTGAACTGAAGATATGGCGTGCATGAAAAAGTCTGAAGGTCTCTTCCATGAGCTTACCACGAAACTGTGAACCGTTGTCCGTCAAGATCCTTTGTGGGAATCCTAGACGTGTGAATATTCCTAATAATGCATCAGCGACGTGTTTGGAGTCACAGCTGGGCATAGGAACTGCTTCGGCCCACATGGTTGTTGTGTCCACAAGCGTTAATATGAATCGGTTTCGCCTCTTCGTTGCTGAGAGAGGTCCGATTATGTCTACAGCCACTTTCTCAAATGGAATTCCAGTGATTGGCGATTCACCCAACATTGCCGGTGGTGTCCGGTGTTTTGGTGATACTTTCTGACACTGTGGGCATGATTTTACAAACCGTTGTATGTCTGAATTCATCCCTGGCCAAAAGTAGTGAGTGGTAATCCGCTGTGTAGTAGCGTTGATACCCATGTGCCCACTGAATGGTAGACTGTGACCCATCTCTAAGATCTGAGTCCTGTATTGAGTTGGTACAACAAGTTGATTAAACTCTTGTCCAGCTCGTCCTGCTTTTCTGTAAAGAAGTGCTGACTTCATGAACAGATCACCTTTACGTAGAGGTAAATGTGATTTTGGCAGTTTTCTGAAGCAGGGTTCCAAGGTGCTGTCGGCCTCTTGTGCCCTCTTCAGTTCCTCCGTTCGAGGGATTGGCGTAGTTGTTTCTGGAGTTTTTGTTGCCTGGGATCGAGTGGTCATGGTCGCCATCGCCACAGGTTGAACAGGTTCTCCTAGAACGATAAATCTACAGCCGAGGATTACAGGATATATCGGATCGTCCAAGATTGCTGCCTTGATCGTCCCAGTGACATACCGCGAGGCTATGTTCACTTTTGCCACTGGAAGAGACATATTTGTTGAACTCTTCAGTGGTCCCTGTAATTCCACTATTTCCTCTGTCACCTGTTCAGGGTGAACTAAGGATGATGAGACAACACAGTCATATGATAATCCAGTATCATATAAACAGGTCGTTTTGAATCCATTTAACAAGATGGATTCTACAACCGGAATACGAGATGATGTGTCTTGATGAGGTGTCTGTTTGGACGTTTCACCAGTGCTCACTTTTTCCTCTTTTCGGTTGGCCAAACATGCCGCTGTGTGTGGAGGTGGCTTCTTCCTGCAATTCTGAAATGTGTGACCTCTAATTTTGCAATGGGTACAGAATGGTTTGTCCTCCTTCGGCGCTGTTTGGACTGAGTTTTGAGTGTTTTTCTGGGATTTCCCCTTTTTCCTGGTGGCTACAGTGTTTTCACCCTCTTTTGGCTGTGGAGTTTTGTTTTGAGAGAGGGTGTTGTTCGAACGTCCCTTTCCTCCCATCTCCTTCTGAGATTTCTCCAATCTCTCTGCCAGGATGATTATAGTTTCCAGGCGGTCAGCCCCGTTTTGGGTTAAGAATGCCTTCATTTCGTTCTGCATTTTCCCCTTGATCTGATCAATGATGATCATTTCACGGAGTCCTTCATAATTTTCCTCAAATCCTCCCAAGCAAGTCCATCTTTGTATGTATGACTTCAGTCTTTCGACTAGTTGTACGTAACTCTCACCCGGTTCCTTCCTTGCGGCTTTGAACCTGAGTTTATAAGATTCGGCGTCCACTTCGAATCGGCTCAAGAGTGCCGTCTTAAGTGTTGTGTAGTTCTGTTGTTCCTCTCTAGTGAGTCTTGAGAACACCTCATACGCCGTGGATCTTAAGGCCTGCGCTAACTTCGTCGCCCATCTACTTTCTTCAAGCCCACAGCTGACAGCCATTGCCTCGAAGCGTGATAAAAATCCTTCGATGTGGTCAGTCTGTTCATTAAAGGGGTCCAGAGGAAATGACATAGCTACTGAATTAAGTTGAGAGACGTGAGGTGGTTCTGTCACTGGCAATCCTGATGAGGTTGTGGGTGTAGGACCACTCCCTTTCTCTATTCTCCGGATCTCCACTTCAATCTCCATTCTCCTCAACTCCAGTTGGTGTTGACGCTCTCTCTCCTTATCTTCCATTTCAGCCTGTAGTCGTTTCTCTTTCTCCTCCAATTCTGCTTGAAATCGTTTCTCTTTCTCCTCCAATTCTGCTTGAAACTGTTTTTCCCTCTCAGCCAATTCAGCCTGAAGCTGTTTTTCTTTGAGAGCCAATTCAGCCTGCAGTCTTTCTCTTTTGTCGAATGCATCTGAAACATAGTTAGCTAGCTCAAGGCCATCTAACCCGCATTCTCTACCTGTTTCTGTTATTTGGGCTCTAAACTTTGCAGTTTCCGCCATGTCTATAATTTATTGCTTTGTTCTGCCAAAATTATAATTGCAGTTAGTCTGATCCGCGTAAGCTTGTCAGTCCCTGATCTGCAAATATACAACAGAGCATATGCAATATTAAAAACACCCTATGTTATGTCTGTCTGTCAATGCTGGAAAAGCCAAAGGCAGCAGGCACTGAAATAACCAGATTTAATTCCTAGTAAAGAAAAGAATCTGAAATTAGACAGAGTTTTCCCAACGGATAAGATTTTCCGGTGGTTGATGAAATGCTGTTAAGTTCAGACTCCACAGTAAAAGAACACCTTCTCTGAAAGAGAAGTAGTGTTGGTAGAGTAGATACACACTATATATTTCTCCTGGCGCACTCCTCTCTGAAGTATAAGCCTATTTGAACATGGCCCCCTTCTCCAGGAGTAAAAATCAGTCACCTACTCTTATTTATCTATAAATGTCATTCATATCATGTGGCTGTCAATCAATACCCCACATGGTATCTGTTAAACATTCTAGAAAATGACAATGTTCAAAATCTAAGGATAATTGTGTTAATGTTTAAAGGTTAATATATGGGAACCATCCAGGACGTAGGCCTCAATGTGTCATATATTTTGAAAGGAGTGGGAGATCACTGTAGTGCATGCCCCATCTCTAACAAAAGAATTAGAGCCCCATCCTCTTCTATCTTCAATAACCCCAGAATATGAACCTTGAGTTATCTGCAGGCCTCGTTCTATTAAGTATGTCTAGGAGATATAGATTATGGCCCTGGTGAGAATGGTAATTACTAACTGGGAATCTGCCCCTTCTCCAATGATTCTGATAGCTCTGGAGCCCCCTTATTGATTATCAAATCTGAGGAAAGTCAGGAGAATTTTCTCAGCCTGATTTAGATGAAGAAAACATGGATGTTGAGCAGTTGATAGATCTAGAGTCTTCTATCCCCTTTTAGTAAGTCATTATGAGTTAATTTATTTTTAAACAATCAAACACATAATCAATCACATTAGAGTCTGACAACATGATGTACAAAGAAGTTGTTGACACAGATAGGTTTGAACTGATAAATTAACAGAAGGTCAATTCATGTTAATCATTTATTGACTGGCCTGAGCCTTCTGGTCAGTACATACATCTCTATTGTGATTTACACAAGATAATAGAAAAGTTGCACATTGGACCATTGTCCCAGACAATCAATCAAGCATCAATATATGAGATGTCAACAAGTGTGAAACATAGTAAACATTTTGATGTTGTACATATTAAGTGTGATGGTGATTCAACAAGTATCTATCAGTTTTCCTGAAATTGGGTGTGGTGTCTACCAATTTAGAAAGGTAACCTGGTGACTGGAAGATTAGGTAAGCCAGGGTCCATTGACTGATGGATCCACTTCAGGTCTGCCCGTATAGCTCCTCTGAAGGCCTCCCCATACTCTGCTCATAGCCAAGTCATCCTCCATCTCACCTGTGGTTCATCTCTTTCTCTCGGCTTCCCTCTCTCAGGTCTGATTTAGGTGGTTAGTTTGCTGATGTGTTGGGTGGTTGTTGGTATGTAGCCACCAAGATCACTGATGAATATTCGCATAAATATATACATTCCTACCAATACAATCGTTTAAAAGTAGGTAAAAGAAACCTAAATTCCTGAAGTAGGAACTAGTTCCCCTCCCCTCCTTTTCTCTCTAAGCTAGTGTTGGGTTAAGTTGGGGGTGGTCAGAGTTTATCACACGGTGTACGCCTTGTATCAACTTGTTCCTGCTGTGTGTAAGTTCTCATTTGACCTGGGGTCAGTGAACGTGTACAGTAAGACATTGACAAGAGTGAGAATATGTCAAGATGCATGTAAATAAATGACATACATTTATAACATTTCTTTCACTAAA
Organism: Cepaea hortensis; assembly: GCA_963921405.1. Lineage (NCBI taxonomy): Eukaryota > Metazoa > Mollusca > Gastropoda > Stylommatophora > Helicidae > Cepaea > Cepaea hortensis. The sequence goes on along the minus strand of OY992887.1, from coordinate 24,707,522 downwards.
TGGTGTTTATCGCGTGTTTAAATAATTCTCTGTGTTTTCCCAATTAACTTCTTCTTCTTCTTGTGTCTAATAACTCTCTCCCATTATCTGTTGTTGTGATGTTGAGTGTTGGGTTGGGTGGTGATGAGTGGTGTTGAGTTTTAGGTTATGTTGAGTAATGAGTTAAGTTCACTGCGCGTGATGGTGTTCCGCGAAGCACAACTTTCTCATGTATTGCAGTTCATAAGTGCTCTTATCTAATTAAAATTTGACATAAATATAAATATTTATTCCGTCAAACCCTATTAATTCAATAGATGAAGGAGAAAGGAAAGATTGATTTCTCTTTCAGCTTTCTAAATTGTAAATAGGCATAGATAAGTCTGTTTTAGAACAAGGCACTTATTCTAGTCCACGAACTGTCATTTCAGCTGTAGATAGTGATAGCATCTTTTATCAGTGTTTCTGGTGAAATGCACAAGATTGCTTTAGAATCATCACTTCTCACAGTTGTTTAGAATAGAATGTAGTAGTATAATGCACTTCTTAAAGTTAATAATTATCTCTAAGAATATCAGAGATTGCAGTTTCATCTAAGAGAATATTAGAGAGTCATTTTGCCGGGAATGGCTCTGTGTCGTTAGAATCTACAGTCGAGCATTTTTACATTTCAGAGGTTTTAATTAATAATAATACATTTCAATTGACATCACAAACACAGGATACCGTTCTTTTGACACTTGATACATCGGGTTATCAGTTTAATCTAAGGCCTAACAAGCTCACCCGAAATTCAGACAATTCTGCCTTGTCCATTGAAAATTTTGGTCACACAATCTTCTCACATCTGTTCAGGAGGCGGGTTTCAGAAAAGAGTGCGGGCTCATTAACATTTCTGATGAAATAGTAACATATGCTAATTATGCTTTGGCGCGAAGCGGTCACATGTCCCTTTTCGTCCAATGGTCTTCCGAGCTTTGTCTGATGCAATCTTTCTAAGAATCCACGTCATTTGTCACTTGTTCAGTTCCAGTTTCGATGTTAAGTTTTAAGTCCTAGTCTCCGTTTGTGGTTGCGAAGTCAATTTCTTTTAATGTTGTTTCCTCTTTTTGCGGCAGTAGTTGGTAAATGAATAATGTTGGTTGCGTTATGCCACAGTCAACAAGCCTAAAGACCTTCACATAATTCATAAAAAGGTGCCTATGAAATCTCACATCAGTTACATGAGTATTTATTAGAGGTAGCGCCTCACACCATTCATGCAGACTATTCTACACATACGCTCTCATTATAAGCATGGCTGAACAACAACAGAATGCCTGCATAGGTATTATTTTTCGATGACTTACACTTGAGAATCCAGCGTGCATGCACAAATGGTCCAAGAGCATACAGATGTTAGGTGAATGGGTGAATATATCATGCGCAAATCAGGACCACCCCATGCCAACAATTATATAAATAATAAACACCATTCTGGTGTGTGTATCCAAGCAGAAACAACTGTGGAATATCAACTATTGTCTTATTATAGACACATCTCATGATTTTTATTCTTCATATTAATGGGTTATGCTGATCTACATAAAGAACATATTTTAACATAGAACTACATAAATATAATGGTAGAGTGCATACAGAAAAGAAACATTATAACAAGTGCATTAGTTAACATTAACAAATGAGTAAATGAACAATAATTTCAGGATTCACAGCAAAATATTCTCAGGATAGTTAGAAATTTGTGCCACTTACATGACTGGTTGATGAAATGTAAGCAATCAGATTGTAATTATTGTTTGTATTATATCTTCTTTTCAGATCTTTTTTCCCTAAACGGTGAAAATATTTTCAGAAAGGTAGAAGATATAAATGGAATCAGCATTGGAGGATGAAACATCAATAACATTAGATATGCAGATGATACAGTATTGATTGCAGACAATGCACAAGATCTGCAACAATTAGTAGATGCGGTTGTTGTACACAGTGAGCAGCTGAAGTTGGAATTAAATTGTAAGAAGACACAGGTTATGGTCGTCACTAGGAAGAACGAAGTACCACAATGTAATATACAAATAAATAGGAATATTTTTCAACAAGTGAATCAGTACAATTATCTCGGAACAGTCATAACATCTGATGGGAGATGCCTTGAAGAGATTAGAACAAGAATCGCCATGGCGAAAGTAGCCTTTAACAAGATGAAAAACATTCTGACCAATAAAAAGATGTCAATTGAAACGAGAAAAAGAGTGTTGAAGGGATACATAGAGCCTGTTCTTTTACATGGATGTGAAACTTGGACAATGTGCAGTCAAGCTGAGAAACATCTGATGGCCGCAGAAATGTGGTTTCTGAAGAAAATGCAAAGAGTACCATGGACAGATAGAAAAACCAATGACCAAGCACTACAGGAGACAAATGAAAATCGTAAATTGATTAGAGAAACTAGACGAAGACAGTCAAAATTTTTTGGACATGTTATGAGAAGAAATGGATTGGAGAACTTAGTGACAACTGGCAAGATCGATGGGAACAGACCAAGAGGAAGACCGAGAGGAAAATACCTGGATGGCTTGGCCACGTGGCATGGATGAGACAGGAACACTGAGCTGATCCACGACTCTGGTGATAGAGTGAAATGATGAGTCATGACCGCCCACGCTTTCCGGCATGGCACATGATTGATTGATTATATATGCAAGAAATGAACACATCAAAGTGTATGTGGGCTTAATAAATTGTACATGGCATCTCAATAAGAATGTTGTAATGCACAGATGTTTTTAAATAATTCAAACCTCATATTATAAGACTAGTATCTGTATGCTGTTTTCTGTGTTGCTTCAGTTGAAAACTGTATGTGCATCTTACATTACAAACATCACTTCTCTCTTGTGTGTATTCTTTTATGTCTCTTTAAATCTCCACTTTGAGTAAAACCAACATTACAAACATCACACTTGTAAGGCTTCTCTCCTGTATGTATTCTTTTGTGTTTCTTTAAATCTCCACTTTGAGTAAAACCAACATTACAAACATCACACTTGTAAGGCTTCTCTCCTGTATGTATTCTTGTGTGTGTCTTTAAACTACCATGTTTAGTAAAACCAACATTACAAACATCACACTTGTAAGGCTTCTCTCCTGTATGTATTCTTTTGTGTTTCTTTAAATCTCCACTTTGAGTAAAACCAACATTACAAACATCACACTTGTAAGGCTTCTCTCCTGTATGTATTCTTGTGTGTATCTTTAAACTACCATGTTCAGTAAAACAAACATTACAAACATCACACTTGTAAGGCTTCTCTCCTGTATGTTTTCTTTTGTGTTTCTTTAAATAAACACTTCGAGTAAAACCAACATTACAAACATCACACCAGTAAGGCTTCTCTCCTGTATGTTTTCTTTTGTGTATCTTTAAATCTCCACTTCGAGTAAAACCAACATTACAAACATCACACTTGTAAGGCTTCTCTCCTGTATGTATTCTTTTGTGTGTCTTTAAATGAACACGTTGAGTAAAACCAACATTACAAATATCACACTTGTAAGGCTTCTCTCCTGTATGTATTCTTTTATGTTTCTTTAAGCTACCACTTTCAATAAAACAAATATTACAAACATCACACTTGTAAGGCTTCTCCCCCGTATGTATTCTTTTGTGTTTCTTTAAATAATCACAGCGAGTAAAACCAACATTACAAACATCACACTTGTAAGGCTTCTCTCCTGTATGTATTCTTTTGTGTTTCTTTAAATCTCCACTTTGAGTAATACCAACATTACAAACATCACACTTGTAAGGCTTCTCTCCTGTATGTATTCTTGTGTGTTTCTTTAAATTACCAGGATTCTCTCCTGTGTGTATTCTGGTGTGTACCTGTGCACTACAAATGTTAGCAAAGTTCACAGTAAAAGCATTACCAGGATTATAAGTGTTTCCTCCTGTTGATGTTATTTTTTCTTTCTGTGAATACATTTTGTGAAACTCTTTACTGTTGACACCACACACTTTATTCTTCTTTCCATGATCTTCATTTATGCAGGACTTAACAATTTTACATTCTATGTTACATTCATCATCTCTGGTCAGGTTAGTGCATTTAATAGAAACACAGAGCTTATCATTTTCCTTATCTGTATAATCATTTTGTGAGCTAGAATTATAAGAAATCCCAGCTTCACTCACATTAACTGTGTTCACATGATTCTGAATACTTTCTGACAGTATTGCTACAGTCAGTTTTGTATTATCAATGTCATTTAATGTCATATTTACATCACACTTTTCATATTTATTTTTAATATTTGTAAAACTGTTTACTACCAGTGAAAGGTCTGTATGCAATTTGTTGCAATTCAGCTCCAAGTATTTATTATGATGTCTGTATTTCATATGTGTTTGCAAATACCAAGACTGATTGAAGGACAGTTGGCAATCAGCACAAGAGAATATTCCTGAAATAGTAAATGAAAAAGAAAATGTATTCTTCTAATCGTCATGAAACAGACACACATGAATTATTTGGTGAATTTATGAATTTGCTGTATGAAACAGGTGATAAACATGGCGTCTAATTATTTACATGATGAATCTGTAGACAGCGTATGCAGACCGTGTCGCGCTGGGGTTTTAATGTCTTGATATAGGAGTCGGTCGTTCAGAAAGCAATGGCAAACTACTGAAAGTAAACTTGCCAATACATCAACAATAGCAGTAAAATGCTGGTGTTGACAGCAATGTCCTGTAAATAGGATATGCAATAAAACAAGACAGTGTATGATTAAATTTCACATTTTAAAAGTCAACATTATAATCATTTTATGTTCTAATTTAAAGACATAAGATTGACTTCATTCCACCGGGTTTTACTCCAACTGGCCAGTCTCTTTCCACAGGCCAGTCTGCCAAAAGCATCACACAAAGAACAAATCCCAGCAAAGACCCCCAGGAGTCTCAGGAAAATTGTATTCATGAACTGAATGGCAGTCTGAAGTTGAACCCACAACCTTCAGAGCATAAGGCAGGCAGCTAAGCCACTTCACCACAGAGACCCCTATTTTCTCATTTAAAACTAACAATTTCATGTTTTTTTTTAAAGAAGCAACTATTGTGTATTTGCAAAAAGTTCATGCACCGAATCATACACCACATTAAATAAAATATACTATATACTGTCTAGCAGGCACGATAGCAAAGTTGATAGTGATCTGCACTGATAATGTCATGAGGACAGTTGTATGTCGGTACTGCAAGACAGCCACTTATTCCTCCGCAAAGTCAGACCCACAAAATGTGATAGTGTTATCATATGACAGCCCCATAGCAGAAAACTGATTCGGGGAACATTTTTGTTTTATATACAGTACATTTGCCTGCATCTCTTATTTGGGAAGTCATTCTGTTTAAAATGAACAAAGGTCAACAAAGGTATGTCTACTGCTGCACCAAGTCAATAAACTCATACATGTTGATGATTTGTCCATAAATGTCAAGAAACTAATTTGCAAGCTGGTGTTTACAGTGCAGCATAAACTATTTTGGTTCAGTGATCTCCTCAAGCTTGTTGCTTACTTCGCAGAAGCCATTTCTTGTAACTTGTTTACTTTTCTCAAATTTTGTAATATTTCCGGGTCTGTATCCATTTGCATCAATCCTGAAGTCTTCTTCCTTTTCTCAAGCAATATTAATTTACTGGTAGCTTGCTAGACAAGACTCAACTTCTAGGAGAATATTACTATTGTTCATCTAAGTAAGCTCTCTTTTTGGTTCACAAGTGAATTTTTCAGGAGACTCATGGGAGTCGTCGCTGGAGCTACGGGGTTCATGCTTTGTGCAGCACTTTTGGTGGGTCGCGCTGCAGAAAGAGACTGAGCAATATGGGATAAAACCCGGGTCAATGAAGTCTTTCTGGTGACTGCCGATTCCATCGGCGATGAACTGTATTTTTCGTGGAGGACTTTTGTGTTGGCATTCTGGCAGCGGCATTATACAGTGTACCTGTGCAGGCTGTTGGCTTGCCAAGACTCCTGTCTTTTCCACTTTTCACATTGGGCAGTGAAGAGCATTTTGTGTGATATTCACTGGCACAGGAAAGGAGCATAATAGGGATGACCCGTTGCCGTGAAGTTGGAACCGCAACTAACTAACTAACTAACTAACTAAGCCCTCAGAAATGTTTTGACTATAGAAACTCTTCTCAACCTGCAGTTCAGCAAAGGGTTCCTAGAGGTTCTGTGATAGAGGTACCAACAAGAAAAAGGTTAATTTTGTCAAAATTAACAGATGTACTGCCAAAATATTCTCTAGTCAGTAGAACATTAACAATTACTTGAAGATTGTATCTTAAAATTACTGATCATGCTTAAGTGCCATTAATTTGCATTAATATGTCTAATATAGACAAGACTTTCTTGATACATTGACACTGTTTCAAAGGTCCTGCTTTTTCAAAAGGGCAAGTACAATATAATAATAAGGCACAAATTAACATAACAATCAAATAACAAGAGATGAAGGTGTATGATGCACCACATATACACTTAATGATAAAAAGACACGACTTGCAGATTTACTCTACAAACAAAGAATATTAATCCATAATATGTCTACCTTGATTATCATGTGTCCTGCAAACTGGCGTAGGCATTCACTCAACTCCACAGATCTCAGTCCCTGGCGTTTTGTATCAATACATTTGATGATATTCCTCCATTCCACACTTTCAATCAAATTAGTATAATTTATCTTGGTTTGCCTCTGCATCCACTGATCTTTTCATGATATCTTACATTGCCTTTCTTCTCACCCTATGACCAAATAAGGCTTTTTGTCTCTTCATTGTAGCTGTACATGATGTCCTAGTTTCATAGTTTCTTCCAGGTAATCATTAGTTACTCTAGCGGCCCAAGACAAAATGGTCCTTTACTGGTTGTATGAACAAAGTTAGCATGAAAATAATTCTCTGGGACTATATACATGTACCAATGTAGTTATGAGAGATTACATGATGAAAGACATGCAACATAGGACAGAAGAATAGGTTGTATTTCATGCAACAAAATCAATCCAATATATAAGTTCTAGAGATGATGGGAATGAAGAGATTTGATGTATGAAATAAAATGACACGTGAAATATTTTGGCTGAATTAAAAGACATAGTATCTTGTAAAAACCATACTGGAAGGAAAAGTTGTAGGCATTCAAACAAGAGGTATACAAACAGCAGTCTTATCAGTGTTCACAGCAAGGTTTGAGACGGCAAGTGCTGGAGGTCCACTGCAGCCAACCTGCACTGTGCAGATGGCACATGACTGACTGATACAACAAAATGTTCCTTCACAGTAAATTGAGAAAAGTTGGACTATAATGTACATGAATCTAGCTATCGTTGATTTTGCACTGCTGAGGAAAACTATAGTATGTCCACAAACGAATGCCGTCATTCACGATCAATTATTTTGAAAACTGTCTGTTGCATCGTTATGCAATTTTTCCAGCCGTCTTATATTTACCCCCATCCAAGGAATATGTCTTTGATAGGTCCAAAAACAACTTAAATCATTGAAAGCGGCGACATTCCTTTGATCTTTTGCTGAACAACTAGTGATTTCTCGCTAACGAAGTTATTTTTACGGTAATGTGAGACATGTCAATTCTGTTGACACACAAAGGCGCATCCGGATTCGTATGAGAGTGGGTGCAATGAAAGAATTAGCTTAAAATCGACAGGGTTGGCTGCATTGCACCAGTGTTTATCCCATATGGCTCAGTTTCTTTCCGCAGTGCGCAAAGCGTCGCACAAAGCACGAACTCCGTAGCTCCAGCGACGACCCTCGGGAGTCTCCGAAAAAATGCACTCGTGAAATGAAGGACGCGGCCCGGAATCGAACATACAACCTTCGGAGCCCGAGTCAGACGGCTTGACCACTTCACCACGGAGAATCCCGAGAGGGGTGCAATGTGTAATATTAGTAAAGACAGAGAATTTACAGAGCCCGGGGTAAATAATTTGTAAATTAACAGGAAAGTAGAAGGAATATATTTCTTACCTTATTTTTCATTTCCTTCTTGTTTCTTCAGCTGATGCTGATGCTGTAATGTTTAGGGCCTGCAATTCGTCTGAATAGTTGGAGCAAAATATCCCAGTAAGTGTGTACGTAGATTAAGGTCTGCGATCTGCTCATACCTTAATCTGTGTCGGACGATTCCAGTAGGTTGATGATTGCTCTCGGTTGCATAAAAGTCAATCCATCCTTTCTCCAATAGTCCTCTTCCTCTTTCAACACATGATCCTGACGTTTTTTCCAGTAACTTTTATCAATATTTAATAGCGCGGACAGACAGACAGACAGGTAGGTAGGTAGGTAGGCAGAAAGGTAGGTGGGTGGGTGGCTGGCTGGCTGGCTGACTGGGTGGGTGGGTGAGTCTGTGGGTCGGTTGGTCGGTGGGCCGGCCAGCCGGCAGGCAGGCAGGTAGGTAGATTAGATAGATAGATAGATAGATAGATAGATAGCTAGCTAGCCAGATAGATAGATAGATAGAAAGATAGATAGGTAGATAGATAGATAGATAGATAGATAGATAATAATAATAATAATAATAATAATAAGTCTTTATTTTCAAAGGGTTAAGAATTGGGCACGCAGGCCCGTCTGACATTCTGCCCTTCTTCTCTATTTCCTCTCATACATTCTTTCATTCAACATCACTTTTGAAGCAACTTTTGACAACAAAAGAACATTAAAACGCATGAAAAATAATCAATAACAAATGACTCACTGAGGCAGTGTTTAACATGGGCATTATAAATACCTAAGGAGGGTGTAACGTGCCATACATAAGGGAATGTTTTTTGGCTAGTTGTCGTTTGAGATAAGTTACCATTATTGTCTTTTTTGTGTTGTTTGTTATGGGGGCATGTAGTCTGTACTAAGGTAGTGTTCAAACAGGTTGCGATGTATGTATCATGATTGGTGGTGTCTTTGATTTCTTGTGGAAGATTGTTCCACAACTGAGCGGCAGAGTATGCTAAGCTTGTTTTATATAAGTCTATCCTAGGTTTAGGGACATGAAGTATATTTAGTCGTTCGCTATGTCTAGCGTTATATTTAAACAATGGCCAAAGGTAGCTTGGAGCATTTTGAAATAGGATTTTGTGAATTAGTTTGGTCTTATTAAAAAGCAGGCGCTTGTGGAGTGGCAGTAACCGGAGACGTTTATATAGGTTAGAATTGTCGGTAAGCTTTTCACCATTAATTAAACGCACTGCCCTTTTCTGGAGCATCCATCCCAGACTGTGGAGCAGTAATCAATATGTGTTTGTATATGAGAAGTATAGAATATCTTTCTTGTGTTTTCGTCAAGGAAATTTTAAATTTTGGCAAGTTGGTATACTTTTTTGGCTATTTGTTTAACTAGAGCATGAACATGTGAGTTAAAAGTTAGATTTTGATCTATGATAACACCCAGTGTCTTGTGCTCGGTGACACTTTCTACAGGCGTGCTGCCAATGTGCAGCTGAAGAGTTCTCTGCGAGTTTAGAGTGTGAAGTCTTTGCCTGGTTCCTATTAACATAGACTTTGTTTTAGTAATGTTAATTTGCATGCGGTTTGCATGACTCCAGTTAACTACACTATTTATTTCCTGTTGCAAGGATAATTCTAGCACATTACGATCAACAGCGTTTGTATATACTGTGCAGTCATCAGCAAATAGATCGCAGGACGGCGACAGATTTAATGGAAGATCATTTATATAAATGGCAAATAATAGAGGGCCAAGATATATAGGATAGATAGGTGGATAGATAGATAGATAGATAGATAGATAGATAGATAGATAGATAGATAGATAGATAGATAGCAAGATAGATAGATAGACAGATAGATAGATAGATAGATAGATAGATAGATAGATAGATAGATAGATATCGGTCGGTCGGCAGGCAGGTAGGCAGATAGATAGATAGATAGATAGATAGATAGATAGATAGATAAGCAGGCAGGCGGGCGGGCGGGCGGGCGGACGGACGGACGGACAGACAGACAGAAAGGTAGGTAGGTAGGTAGGTAGGCAGAAAGGTAGGTGGGTGGGTGGGTGGGTGGATGGCTGTCTGGCTGACTGACTGGGTGGGTCGGTCGGCCGGCCGGCAGGTAAGCAGATAGATAGATAGATAGATAGATAGATAAGCAGGCAGGCGGGCAGGTAGGCAGATAGATAGATAGATAGATAGATAGGTAGATAGATAGATAGATAGATAGGCAGACAGATAGATAGATAGATAAGCATGCAGGCAGGCAGGTGGGCGGGCCGGCCGACAGATAGATAGATAGATAGATATCGGTCGGTCGGTCGGTCGGTCGGCCGGCAGGTAGACAGATAGATAGATAGATAGATAGATAAGCAGGCAGGCAGGTGGGCAAGCGGGCGGGCAGGCATGCAGGCAGATAGATAGATAGATAGATAGATAGATAGATAGATAGATAGATAGATAGATAGATAGATAAGCGGGCGGGTGGGCGGACGGACGGACGGACGGACAGACAGACAGACAGACAGATAGATAGATCCCTGCCAGAAGCCGGGCCTTGTCAGCTAGTTTATTTATATAATCACGTTTCATGAAAGAACCCCCATTTGGAGACACCTCTGAATCTTCGCGCTGTTTGTTTCAAAATGGAAATCACGTGAAAATTTCAAAATCTGCCAGGACGTCTCTTGGTGAAGCTGTAATACTGTTAAAATCATGGACATAATCTCTAAATCGTAATTAATATACCGCATATAAACTAACTTTAAAATTTGCTGTAAAATCTCCAGAACAAAAATTTTTTTGTTGGGTGGACATAATGATAAGGTTATATACTAAATCTCATCATTTTACCCCAGTTGGTTACTGATATATTGAATTTTATATTGAGGCAACAACAAAAAAACACACTATAGTCATGCCCTGCCTATGATTTTGGATATAAGTATGTGGTGGCGAATATTTGCTCTGACAGCTTTCTTCTGTGTCTTTTCTTTTAAATTTTAAAATGTGCTCCTTCTTTCTGTTTATATTTGTAAACTCCTGCTTTAAAGACATGTAGTTGTAAAACAATGAACTGACATTACCACAGAAACATACAACTTACCATCACTTTCTGTATTTCCATCAGATTCTTGCAAATTATCCTTTCGAAGCAATTTTCTTCCCAATTTGGGACTATTTATACCCAGATCCCGAGCATAACTGTCACCATAGTATACCTAAAATGATGTGTTTGTGTAACAAACTATACTGTAAGTGACATACAATAATAATTAACAAACTATACTGTAAGTGACACAATAATAAGTATCACACGATACTGTAAGTGACACACAATAATAATTAACAAACTATACTGTAACTGACATACAATAATAAGTAGCAAACTATACTGTAAGTGACACACAATAATAATTAACAAACTATACTGCAAGTGACACACAATAATAATTAACAAATTATACTGTAATTGATATACAATAAGTAATAAACTATACTGTAATTGACACACAATAATAAGTAACAAACTATACTGTAAGTGACACACAATAATAATTAACAAACTATACTGTAAGTGACACAATAATAAGTATCACACTATACTGTAAGTGACACACAATAATAATTAACAAACTATACTGTAACTGACATACAATAATAAGTAGCAAACAATACCGTAAGTGACACACAATAATAATTAACAAACTATACTGTAAGTGACACACAATAATAATTAACAAACTATACTGTAATTGACATATAATAAGTAATAAACTATACTGTAATTGACACACAATAATAAGTAACAAACTATACTGTAAGTGACACACAATAATAAGTAACAAACTATACTGTAAGTGACACAATAATAAGTAGCAAACTATACTGTAAGTGACACACAATAATAATTAACAAACTATACTGTAAGTGACACACAATAATAATTAACAAACTATACTGTAATTGACATACAATAAGTAATAAATTATACTGTAATTGACACACAATAATAAGTAACAAACTATACTGTAAGTGACACACAATAATAAGTAACAAACTATACTGTAAGTGACACACAATAATAAGTAACAAACTATACTGTAAGCGACACACAATAATAAGTAACAAACTATACTGCAAGTGACACACAATAATAAGTAACAAATTATACTGCAAGTGACACACAATAATAAGTAACAAACTATACTGCAAGTGACACATAATAATAAGTAAGAAACTATACTGTAAATAACATACAATAATAAGTAACAAACTGTTATGTTATGTTGTTTGTCCATCAAGAATGATGATGACCATTCATTTCATCCAGTGGGGTTGAAAGTAAGGAGCAGTGAGTTCTAAGATGGCTGATAAGGAACATTTTGGCTTGAAATGTTGGAAAAAGAATGACTTGCACAATAAATTGGATTAAAGTGAGGAAGAGTTGCGCAATTCATCGACCTCACTCTCTTGCCTGAGTCCATCTGAGTAAAGTGGAAAGACAAGTCAAGACAACTGGAGACGAATACAGAGGCAGTAGATGACCAGGGCGCTCTACGTGCCTTGCCGTACTCAAAGTGACACACAATAATAAGTAACAAACTATACTGTAAGTGACACACAATAATAAATAACAAACTATACTGTAATTGACATACAATAATAAATAACAAACTATACTGTAAGTGACACACAATAATAAGTAACAAATTATGCTGTAAGTGACACACAATAAGTAACAAACTATACTGTAATTGACACACAATAATTAACAAACTATACTGTAATTGACATGCAATAATAAATAACAAACTATACTGTAAGTGACACACAATAATAATTAACAAACTATACTGTAACTGACATACAATAAGTAACAAACTATACTGTAATTGACACACAATAATAATTAACAAACTATACTGTAATTGACATGCAATAATAAATAACAAACTATACTGTTAAGTGCAATATGATAATAGGAAAAACTGTCAGAACAACAATATATCCAGTAAATGGAATTTGAATGCCGAAAGACAGTTATAGAAATACATGCTATTATTATTCTCAGTGAAACTAAACTAAAACTGACAAGCAAAAGAAACACACATCTATACCAATATCTGAACCTAACAATGCTAAAATTCACATTTCTGATATAGGAAGTAACAACTGTAATGACTGGTTCACAGCCAATACAGAATATCCAATATTCCTAACATCCTTTATAGCAGTCACAGAGAAACATTACTGTCTGCTGAATACTTATTTATGATATATTTTTGTTTAGTAAACACATCTAACTTTCTGCAAACTGAGAATGTTGGCAACACAAATTTCTCTTCTTTGTTCTTGCAGCTATAGTATTTTACAAAACAAACCCACCAAAAACTAACTTCTATTGTATATTTGTAACAATCATTAACTGTAGATGGATCATTTTTTTCACATTATGATTTTTTAAAATTTCATTTACTATCCTGATATCTGTAGTATCTCTTCTGACCTGATGTCCTCAGTTGTAGAATTTTGTAATGGATGTTAACACTAGTTTATATCAGCTGTCATCAAATGATACACCCATTCATATATTTTACAACTTTAGTCAATAGCCTAATGAGAACACACAATGCTTGTTTAGATGCACAATATTCTATCAATACACAAGAGATGATTTACACATACATGACTAGATAAGATTTTTGTACAATCAACTTCATAAACCATTGCACCAGACTTCTAACCAGAATTATGAGAACAAGAAAGAAAATAAAAGTGGAATTTGTTGAACAGTATGGATTTGTTGAAGGAAAAGGTAAAAATAATGCAATATACACATTACAAATACTAATAGCGAGATCAACAGAGACATGATATTTGTGCTTTATAGATTATACTAAGGCATTTGATAAAATGAAATATATTTGTGCTTTATAGATTATACTAAGGCATTTGATAACGTGAAATATATTTGTGCTTTATAGATTATACTAAGGCATTTGATAAAGTGAAATATATTTGTGCTTTATAGATTATACTAAGACATTTGATAAAGTGAAATATATTTGTGCTTTATAGATTATACTAAGGCATTTGATAAAGTGAAACATGAAAAAATGATTTGTTTTAAAATGGTCAGCATGGCCATATGGATAAGAGCACCTATTCTTAAACATCTAGTGTGCTGATGCTGAGGTAATGGGTTCAACCCCTACACCAGCCAGTTGGACTAAAATGTTGACTTCTTCTGCTTGACTTGCGGGCGTAAATTACAAGTACCTCTGAAGTCAGAGTGGGTTTGCCTGAGAGCGAGGAACACTGGTAAAAGGAAAAGCTAATCCATGCACAAAACTCAGTCCAGTGCACTAGAAGCCTGTGTATGGACTATGCTTGAGTTCTGAGTGATTGAGTGCAAAACAACAAAAGAATAAAAATGTTGGATGATATTAACAATAAGAGGAAAGATCTCAGAATAAAAAACTGTCATTTACTGCCTATAGTACCTTGCGGTGTAGGACAGAGGGGTCTTGAGCCCGAGGAATTAAAGCCACATGGCTAGTGCAGTCGCCACGAACTGTGCAGGTTAGAGTTTTCTTTTTGCCCTGGACAGAAAAAACTCCACACCTTACCGAGGATTTGAACCTGGGTCTCCCGAATGAGAGCCCGGCATTCTAGCCACTTGGCCAGCCGCTCCCCACATCTCAGAATAAGAAACAATATTTAATGGAAACAAGCAGCAGCAATTAAAATGGGATATAAAGGGGACAGTTATGAACAGTTAAAACAAGGAGTAAGGCAAGGATGTGTTTTGTTGCCAGATATCTTCTCTCTCAGTAGTGAAATAATAATCAGAGAGATCAAAGAGAGGCCAGGAAAATGAGCTGGAGATTGTACTATATAAACAATCTACGCTATGCAGATGATAGTATTTAAGAAAGAATTGATCGCTGAAAACGGAAAGGATCCACAACTGTTGGGCATTGTAGTAATGGAGAGTACACAAAAGGAAAAGGACTTTTCTGAATATAAAAAAAAAAACCAGAAGCAAGTTATTTCAAAGAAAAGATGACAGCAAAATGTGACAAAACAGAAGGGAAAATGTTTAAGCAAGTTGTTAAATTTAAATACCTAGGGGTAATGACAACATCAGATGGAAGATGCACGGCAGAGATTAAAAGCAGAATAGGTCAAAAGTTGCATTTCACAACAAAACAATATCACCGTCACTGATTGTAAGAAAGAGAGCATTGAAATGTTATATAGAACCTGTTTTGATTTATGGCAGTGAATCATGGAACATGAATAAACAAATTAAGAAGAATTTGGAAGCAACGAAGATGTGGTTCCTTAGATGAATATTATGAATAGCTTGGACTGCCAGAGTAACTAACAATGACTGTTTGGAAGAAGCTATTGAAAGTAGAACATTATATACAACTATAAGGATGACATAGAACATTATATACAACTATAAGGATGACATAGAACATTATATACAACTATAAGGAAGACAAACAGCATTCTTTGGTCATGTCTTGAGAGGCATTGGAAAACGTGACGACTGGAACTATCAGTGACAGAAGAGGTAGACCAAGATAAATGATGCTAGATGGACTGAGACGATGGCATGGAGGAATATCATCAGCAGAGTTGATCCAGAAAACCAAGGACTAAGATCTTTGGAGAGACATGAACGCTGTTAGTTGGCAAAGCACAGATGCAAATGAGCTATTGTTTCTTGCTATAATGTGGCAAGAATATTAGAAATATGTGTTATCGTTGACATCGTCCTGTGCAGTTATTGCCAGGTGTTCTAATAACTAAATCTCCATCAAAAATGATCCACACTCACACTAGAAAAGACAGTTGCACTCACTAATATTTCTGTTCCAGCACAGATAGGTTTGAGAGACCTGTAGTAGATTTCTCCCTGATACTGGTAGGCTGTCACACACTGCTCATCTTCATGTCTGGCACAGTTGACATACCTCATCCAGTTTGACTTGCTCGGATCTTTACCATCCACAAAGTGAAAAGTGTGTCCATCTTTCACAATCTGTTCACAGAATATCATATGCAGATTATATGTCAAGATCATAAACATCATCTATCTGTGATCTGAAACTCCAAAACACTCACCACACATATAAATACACAAAGACAAAATGCTGAACATGTGAACAGTAAGAGATTACAGCAATGAACAAGGATCATGTACCAACTTAACTTGTTACATGTTGTTTGCTGTCACTTGTCAGGAGGTTGGAATGATGTCTGACCATAGCCACTTGTAACGATTTCAATCAGAACGTTTGGATTTAAGTGGTAATATTGGTGCTTTGTCCAGCATCCTTATAATTATAAGAATTATTTTCAGATCATTCACCCTCCCTGCCTGTCTGGGTGTCTTGACCATAATTGGCACAACTCTTTACAGCAGGCGGCTAAGTCAAGGTCATATTTTTTACTGTCTGTTCTTTAGGTTCTATTTTGGATCCTCAGGCACAAGACCCTGGTGTTAGGAGGTCTCTCTTTCTGTCTCTTTTATCTGTGTATGCTTTGAGGTCCACAGTATCTCACCTTCTCCTCTCACCATGTTAGAATCATAATCATTTTTAGACTACAGCAGTGGTTCTCAGTGGAAATGTGCAACACATGGAAAGAATATTTTATTGAATTACTAAATTGTGAAGCTCCAAGTAACATTTTCCCACAGGAAGAGGTTCTAACATGTGAACCACAAATTGAAGAACCTACATTTGAAGAAATCCTATATGTAATCACACGACTTAAAAACAATAAGGCAACTGGGACTGATGGAACTGCTGCTGAATTTATAAAGGCAGGTGGCCATGCATTACATCTAAAGCTATACGAACTAATAATAAAAATCTGGAGGACAGAAGAATTACCCCATGACTGGAAAGAGTCATTATTGATACCTATCTTTAAGAAAGGAGACAAGTTCCAATGTGGAAATTATAGAGGAATATCACTACTGTCCACAAGCTATAAGATACTATCCGCAGTATTACTAAATAGACTAAAACCATATTCAGAAGACATATTAGGTGACTACCAGGCGGGTTTTAGACAAAACAGATCAACAATAGATCAGATATTTATCTTACGACAAATAGCCGAGAAACATTGGGAATATAAAAGAGATCTCCATAACATTTTTGTGGATTTTAAAAAGGCTTATGATAGTGTCCATAGAAATAGTCTATGGAATGCTATACAGGAATTTGGAATACCAAGGAAGTTAATCAACATGACCAGACTATGCATGGAAGATACTTATAATATAGTAACATATAAAGGCAGGAAATCAGACCCCTTCCAAATAACATCTGGCTTGAAACAGGGTGATGCACTATCGCCGCTACTCTTCAATTTGGCTCTAGAGAAAGTTGTAAGGAAGGTAAAGGAGGAATGTGATATTGGAGGAACATCCAAGCTGCTTGGTTATGCAGATGATATAGATATTATAGGGCAAAGTGAACAAAAGACATTGGAAATATTGACTCACTTAAAGGAAAAAGCCCAACAGATGGGGCTGGTTATCAACCAAGATAAGACAGAATATATGGTAATTTCAAGAGACGGAATGGCTAAAAACTCTGGCCACATACAAATAGATAATATGACCATTAAAAGAACGGAAACATACAAATACCTGGGTACAATCTTCAACTGCTCCAACATCATAAGGGAAGAAATACAAACTAGAATAAACTCTGGAAATAAGATATACTATGCACTACAACATCTACTAAAATCAAAGGCACTATCTCGTAACACCAAAATCACAATATACAATACACTGATCAGACCAGTTGTGCTGTATGGCTCTGAAACCTGGAGTACAACGAAAGGAGACGAAGCCTTGTTACAAACCTTTGAGAACAAAATTTTAAGACGCATCTTTGGACCCATTAGGGATACACAAAGTGGAGAGTGGAAAAGAAGAAGTAACAAAGACATTTATGATCTGTTTAAGTCCTCGCTAATCACTGGTATCATGAAGGCTAATAGACTACAATGGCTGGGGCATATAGAAAGAATCAAAGATAATAGGGAAACAAAACTCGCTTACACTCAGGAAATAAATTACCTTAGACCCCGAGATAGACCAAGAAGACGGTGGAGAGATAATACATGTACAGACCTACAAGCACTTGGAATTAATGACTGGCAAGAGAAGGTCCACCAGAGAGACGAATGGAGACGGATTGTATTTGCAGCAAAGAACCTCAATGGCTCGGAAAGCTGAAGAAGAAGAAGAAGAAGCAGTGGTTCTCAACCAGTGGGGAATTTTAGGGTTTCCAGGGGGGGAATTAAGATTATTTCAAGATTGCATTAATGCAAGAACTGATTACTTGATATTGGTTTTTCCCTCCATACTTTACAGTTCTGTACTTCTCGCCCTTCTGAAATTCATTTTATAGCGTAAGTAGACCCGCAAATCACGTTGTATGTGGATGTCTAGACTTGTTCTAGTATGTGTTATTAAATTTAGCTTCCATTTTTACGTATACTATGTAGGGGTGGGGTGGGGAATTTATAGGGAGGAAATACAAAAAGGGAGGGGGTGGGGGGAAATGATGTTCTGAACATATGATGAAGGGGTGCATGGGCCAAAAAAGGTTGAGAACCAGTGCCCTACAGACTTAAGGAATGTACAGAAATCATTCACAACCAACAGAAACCACTAGATTCTGCTAGTACAGGAAACTGCATCTCAATCATGTCAATTTGTACATTGTGACAGGTTGGCCCACCTCTCAGATCGTTTTGTTACTAGATGGAGATAGCCCTCAGTAAACCCCTCTATGTATCCTGTATTATTTTTTATTTTTTATCTATATTTTCAAATATTAGATAAAATCGTCTTTGGTTAGTGTATTTATATACATAAAACTATAGAGAGAGTTAAATACTATTTCTTCTTATAGTTAGAAGTAGATGTAGGGTAGAGTTCGTTTACAAGCCAAGAAATCAAGTCAGGCTGAATTTTATATTCAGGTTTGGCTGTGAATAATAATTTGGCCACAGGAAGGGAACTCTCCTGGATGAGAAGTTAACTTCCGGTAGCACCCTAACATCTGCCATTTTTTGACAGCAACCTGGAGGGAGCAGGAGCTACTATCACGTCAATTGGCTAAAATTGAACACCTGTCTGTGTTTAAACATATTTTATTGCTGGCTCTTGTTAAGCCGAACAACACTCTAAAACATAGAAAAGCCAATGATAGTCTCCACTCCCGATAGGCGAGTCAAAATCTAGTTGCAGGGTGAGTTAATAATAATTTTGTTAAATATTTTTCTGTGTGTCAATCTGCCGGCAAAATCTAAAGGCCATGCCGATCGATAATAGATACTATTAATTAAAACTAGTGTTAGTTAACTAATAGTAGAATTAGGACCATGTGTGTGCCATGTGGCTTGCCGACAAGGGTAAAACGCAAAGCTCGTCACATGTGGCATTAAAAACATGGATAAATTACATTACGTGATTCTCAAAATTAGGTATCCGCCTGCGGAAGGACACCTGAGTTAGTCAGTAGACGATTAGAGTTAAGATAAATTAATTATGTGCTTAACTTCGGAACTAGCGTATTTCTCTAGATAAAATACTTATTAGTTGAAGGAATTAGTTCAGAGAGTGAATAGTTACAATTAATTATTCTTTATTAATCTCTTATCTTGCCCATAGTCAGATTACTACCATGTGGTCCAATATGGCCCACTTAACAAAGTTCAAACCTTGGGGGAATTCTCCAACCCTAATATTGTTCTTGTGTATAGTGAAAGTAATCTTAAACCTAGCTAAGAAATCTTCTAGATAATTAATTATGTTTTAATTAATATAAGGAAGACTTGCTAGTAGTACAACTCATAACTCCTTAAGTGAACTTGGGGTGTTTCATTGATTTTAATGGTTCACTCGTGTACATCGTGAAGTTATAGTTGTTGTGTGTGATTTCATTTCATTCTATGGAATTCATCAATATGTGATGTTAATTCATCGTGTGGAGTGTAGTTTGTGTGTTTCCATACTTGGAAAATTATGTGTTGTGTTTCATCGATTGAATGGTTTGTTAATGTATATGTGACGTCGGAGTTGTGGCGTCTGAGTTTCATTCCATTGAAGTCATCCTATATGTACTGTTAAGTCATTATGTGAATTGTGGTTTATGTTTCCATGATTAATCATGACTTAGAATATATATTTGGAATGTGGTCTTTGAAGTAGAGCATTGTAATTGTACATGTTTGATCTAAATGTCAGCAGAGAGAATAGGATATCATTTGTGTGCTGTTTCCATTAGATCAGTGTGCTGTTGTAGATTTCAGATAAGGAATCAAAATGTGGAAATTGAGATAATACATGCTATTGAAAATTATGAGACAAGCATGCCACACAGAACCATGACAGGGCCAAAAGAATTTACAATTCTGTCTTGAAGGATTATTCACTCCTTCTCACTGTCATTCACAGAGCCTGCACCCTGATCATCTGTAGCCGTAGTCACGACCGGTGATTGAGCTACGAACCACTCACTTGATGCAGCAGAGAGTGGAGTCCATACCATGATCCAGTCAGCACTGACAGCTTACCACACAGGAGGCTAAGGATTATCAGATGAGTGGCTACCCACCCGTTTGCCACTGCACAGCAATCACAAATTGTCCGCTATTGGCTAGGAGTCTATGATTATATCCTCTAGCTGAACATTATCTTGTAGAAATGTCAGGGATCTGCGTATCTCTTATGTGTCAGTGAGTTCCCAGTGGGACTCACGTAGTGTTCTTTAGGATTAAACGTTATGTTATATTTGTAATTTTAACAACTGCGTCTGTCATTTTAGAATTAGAATTAGCATCATCAGATTGTGTGACGAGTGAAAGGACTACATCTATACTTATCATTCTGTCTTATCTCCTGTTGTGTGAGAATACATTAGGCAGTGGGGGCTCATTATTCATCCAGGCACGTTAGCAGGAATAACTTGACATACTGTCTTCGTGTGTTAGTACAGTTAGTCGTCATAACTTTCCGCCTGGCACTGTTTAGAAGTAGTGATCCATTCTGGGACTTTGATAATCATTCTTCTAGAATTGCGAGCCATTTGATCGCTTCTTCAGCAGTGGTTAGATTCTCTATTCGTAGAAGTCTATTTAGTATCTACTTTGATCCAATTCCATCCTAGTAGAATACGTTACGCGACATACATGTCAAATAGAATACAACACAGTTGTGTGCAACATTTCAGTGATTTTTCCATTTTATATGTACAGTACAATGCTGGCCTCATCAGCGACAATGACACAAGTAAATAAAATCTAGCCAAATAAAAACATTGATTCTTATTTCAACATGAGTATTTGTATGTTTCCAAGCTTGGAGGTTGAAGATTTTGAAGAATGACCTGTGCTCCTAAACTCTTGATGTCAATGGTTAATGTAAAATCAACACCATGGTACTCCAAGTAAATCCAGATTCTCCATCACTTCAACTAATGTAGATTTTTGTTTATAAAATTGTAGAAATAAAGCACATAATAAAATAGACAGTCACTGCGATTTTGTAGTTGATAACATAACATATTTTTTTAAGAAAATGTATTTCAAAGTCAACACTGACTGTTTCAGTACAAGGAAACTTTCACATTGTTATAAAAATAACAATTCACCTGCCAACTATAACCAGACTCATGGGCAATCATTTCATCCACTTCCTTCTTCCCTCTGTAAGGTCCAAATCTAGTACGAGCAGGGAAGTCTTTCACTGCAAACACACCCAAACCTGCATTTGGAATCTTGGATTTCTTGATGACTAGACCCTCTGGTAGAGTTCTCTTGCTGTACTCATCAGATTTGCTTCGTTGTATCTTTAATAGTTGTACAAAAATCAAAGATGAGAATTCACATTTTAACATCTTGAAATGGAACAAGTTACAGCTAAATATTTAAAAAATCTAAAACATGGAAGATACTTATAATATAGTAACATATAAAGGCAGGAAATCAGACCCTTTCCAAATAACATCTGGCTTGAAACAGGGTGATGCACTATCGCCGCTACTCTTCAATCTGGCTCTAGACAAAGTTGTGAGGGTAAAGGAGGATTGTGATATTGGAGGAACATCCAAGATGCTTGATTATGCAGATGATATAGATATTATAGGGGAAAATGAACAAACGACAATGAAAATATTGACTCACTTAAAAGAAAAAGCCCAACAGATGGGGCTGGTTATCAACCAAGATAAGACAGAATATATGGTAATTTCAAGAGAAGGAATTGCTAAAAACTCTGGCCACATACAAATAGATAATATGACTATTAAAAGAACGGAAACATACAAATACCTGGGTACAATCTTCAACTGCTCCAACATCATAAGGGAAGAAATACAAACTAGAATCAATTCTGGAAATAAGATATACTATGCACTACAACATCTACTAAAATCAAAGGTGCTATCTCATAACACCAAGATCACAATATACAAAACACTGATCAGACCAGTTGTGTTGTATGGCTCTGAAACCTGGAGTACAACGAAAGGAGACGAAGCCTTGCTACAAACCTTTGAGAACAAAGTTTTAAGACGCATCTTTGTACCCATTAGGGATACACAAAGTGGAGAGTGGAAAAGAAGAAGTAACAAAGACATTTATGATCTGTTTAAGTCCCCGCTAATCACTGGTATCATGAAGGCTAATAGACTACAATGGCTGGGTCATATAGAAAGAATGGAAGATAATAGGGAAACAAAAGTCGCTTACACTCAGGAAATAAATGACCGTAGACCCCGAGGTAGACCAAGAAGACGGTGGAGAGATAATATATATATACAGACCTACAAGCACTTGGAATCAACGACTGGCAAGAGAAGGTCAACCAGAGAGACGAATGGAGACGGATTGTATCTGCAGCAAAGAACCTCAATGGCTCGGAACGCTGAAGAAGAAGAAGAAGAAGAAGAAGAAGAAGAAGAAGAAGAAGAAGAAGAAGAAGAAGAAGAAGAAGAAGAAGAAGAAGAAGAAGAAGAAGAAGAAGAAAACATGTCTCAGAGTTCAAATATTTAGACAGCTAAGTTAGTTGTATGTCCTTTTTCAGGACAATACAATGAACACTAGCATTTATTTGCTGTTTGTGATTTACTGGGCAATTTAGTTCAATATTCTGCCATTGCTTTCAGAATGGCTGGCAACTCATACCATCATAAGCAACACAGAGAGGTTGTCACGTCCATAGGGTCTATTAAACTTCCAGCATTCCTTTAAGTACACCAATCTTCATATTTGCCAGCCATATGTTTCAATGAACCTCATTATCCCCCCCCCCCCCCCACACACACACACACACACACACACTTTGACTCATCTGCAAACCGAAATGGATGTTTACACTTGCTATTGTTTAAGTCTACACTAACATTTAGCAAGCAAGCAAGTTAGTTAGTTAGTTAGTCGACAGATCATCCTCATTGCACATCGAACCATTCAGTCCATAAGTGCTCGGATCCCCTCCTCAGCAAATCCCGCAGCGTGTAGCGGCTAACGACGCCAGTTCTGTGTTGGTTTATCAATCTTCTTTGGCTTCCTGCGTAGTGTTCTTGTTTGGCCACCCCTCTTTTAATTTGCTGTTCTCGCAGTCTGGCTATGGTTGTAGATTCACAGTCATCACTTGGTTCACGCAAAAGTCTTACTTCTCGTAGAGCATTCAGAATGTCAGCCTGGTCCATGGTGCGTCCGCCTTCCACGGTAGCCTCACCTGCGAGCTTGTCAGCCCGCTCATTTCCTTGTACTCCCGCATGCCCTAGCACGAAGATGAAACAAATCTTTGCCAGCCGAGACCGCTCCAGAGGCAGCAACCATTCTCTTCGGATCGACCCCTCCTCTATCCTCTTGATCATGTTCATTGAGTCGCTAAGGAAACATGCCCTAGTGAATGTCTGTGTCTCGAGCCATGTTATTGCTTTACTTATTGCCATGACTTCCATAGTCAGGCTACTTATGGTTTCAGTGAAAGCACCAGAGTCCTCCTTCACAATTCTCCCTCCGGTCCAAGCCGTAAAGGCCCATGAGCTTCTCACATGTCGGACGACCGACCCATCTGTGTAGATGACAGCATCACCGTCTAGCGAATTCTCAAAAATCAACGCTTGTACTTCAGCCTCCACAGCAGCTGGATTTTCTTGTCTGCATTTTCTATCTAGTTGGATGAAAACTGAAAAGGATGTGCAGAAATCTGTTGGCACTTGCACCCACTCCTCGCCAAGCAAGCAAGAGGTAGACAACGATACAAATGGGAAGATAACACCAAGAGATGGACGAATATCAGCCTGCCAGAATGTACAGTCAGGCAAGAGACAGACAGAATGTACATTCAGGGCAAGTGACAGACAGAATGTACATTCAGAGCAAGAGACAGACAGAATGTACAGTCAGGGCAAGAGACAAACAGAATGTACAGTCAGGGCAAGAGACAGACAGAGTTGGAGATCCATTGCAGCCAACCTTCATGGTCGAGACGGCACCTGATTTATTGATTGAACATTTAGCAAATCAGGAAAGCATGCTTGCTGCTAAGCTACTGTGTCCCACAGGCTGCTGAATTAAAATTAAAATAAAGAACCCTTTTTGCAAGCTGTGAGACATAATGAGCATATAGTGGTAGGCCCATATGTTTAGACCACTTGACACGTGAGGGAGATGTGGGCAATATCCCATCAGCCGCCTTTACTTTCCCATATATTTTCTGGTACCCACTTTAGGTTGGGTCAACCTGGGAGTTTAGGTTAATTTTTAAAATTCACGTCATTGCAAAGTTGAGCCCATGGCAACCGGGATGGCAGGCAAGCATGTTAATCAATGTGTATCTGCGACTCCCAGGCTGAGTGGTATGTCATTCATTCATTCAGTAGCATGTCCTTTGCAGAACCTCGCTCCCATAACAACCTTCCAGAAAACCTCTCGGTCATGAACAAGGTGTCCTGCGTCTGATACACCCATCTGGAGATCATCCGCCACATCCTGCACCCATCTTCTCTTTGGCCTTCCTCTTCCTCTCTTCCCAGGCATATACCCCTCCATTATTGTTCTCTCCAAACTTTTGTGACATTTCAAGTGACCAAAATATTTAAATTTTCTTTGTTTTATCGTCTTTAATAGCCAACCTTCTTTAATATTCAGCTCTTGAAGTACTGATGCATTTGTTCTTTTCGTTATCCAAGATATCCTTAGAACTCGTCTATAACATTTGTATTCAAAGGCATTTATTCGCTGTTCAGCTTGTTTAGTGCTTGTTCAGGTCTCACAGGCGTACGTTGCAATGGGAAAGATGCATGCTCTTAAAAATCTAATTTTTGTAGTTCTATCTGTCCCTCTCCACATATGGTATGTAGTTGACTGAAAATAGTTATAAATAAAAGTCAGCAATGAATGTGTAAATAAAAAAATTGTTATGTGTTTGCCGAAGCTGTTTCCTGCTATGGTCCTCTATGAGGTGATAGGATGATCATATTTTTTAGGCCTGAATGCACAGAGGAGTTGGTGGCCAGTCTGTTCCTGACTTAGCAGACAAGCCCAGGAGTCAAACCTTCATCTGACCGCACGCAATGTGTAAAGGAGTCGAACCAACATCCGACTGCATGCAATGTGTAAATGAATTACTAGAATAAGTGGGTCTGAATGAACTTTCATTAGCCGAGGTCGGATTTGTCTCACTTTTTTGACTGCAGATTTGTCTCACTGTTTTCAATGTGCAGATAGATTTGTGATGCCTATATCTTAAGGAGAAAAAAACAGGATTCATGGGAGAAAGAGACAATGATGTTTGCTGCCATTGTACGCTGGGTATGGACATAATCACCACAATCAAATTGAGATGGTAAAGTAGGCACTGCATCAATGTATCAATGTGACAGCTGTCTTTGCCGTCAACAGTGTGTCTAATGGACAGACAATGAAAGAAGAAAGAACAAGGAAAATCTTAACACTGCTGTTATAATTCAATGATTATGCATATATAAAGTCAGAAAAGTCTTCAGGCTGATAAAACAGCTTACCTCGACATCATGAACAACCAGCAGTGGTCCATGTACAGGACAGTCCCCGTCATATTCTTGCCTGCAGTCCTCACAGTCTGCCATGTGAATACAGAAAACATGAATTATATGACTTATTGCTGTACATTCTGATAGTATGTTCTCTCCTACTGATGTTCATACAACGAGAATTATATTTTGAGTGGCATACATTCTTTCAAATGAGCAAATATAATAATCACCTCAAGATATGTTCCAACTCCACAAACAAACAATGTAGATGGAAATACGGTAAATTAATTTAGTGCATTCAACATTTGACTGTTCAGTCCTAGATTTTTATAAATTCTACTGAGGGTAAGATGGTCACCAACACAGATGGGTCAGTTGTTCGACACATGAGGAGCTCATTGACTTTTACCGCTCAGGTAGGATGAAGAATTGAGACAAAAAGTAGCCTAACAATAGAGGTCATGGCAGTAACTAAAGCTATAGCCTGACTATGGAGGTCATGGCAGTAACTAAAGCTATAGCCTGACTATGGAGGTCATGGCAGTAACTAAAGCTATAGCCTGACTATGGAGGTCATGGCAGTAACTAAAGCTATAGCCTGACTATGGAGGTCATGGCAGTAACTAAAGCTATAGCCTGACTATGGAGGTCATGGCAGTAACTAAAGCTATAGCCTGACTATGGAGGTCATGGCAGTAACTAAAGCTATAGCCTGACTATGGAGGTCATGGCAGTAACTAAAGCTATAGCCTGACTATGGAGGTCATGGCAGTAACTAAAGCTATAGCCTGACTATGGAGGTCATGGCAGTAACTAAAGCTATAGCCTGACTATGGAGGTCATGGCAGTAACTAAAGCTATAGCCTGACTATGGAGGTCATGGCAGTAACTAAAGCTATAGCCTGACTATGGAGGTCATGGCAGTAACTAAAGCTATAGCCTGACTATGGAGGTCATGGCAGTAACTAAAGCTATAGCCTGACTATGGAGGTCATGGCAGTAACTAAAGCTATAGCCTGACTATGGATGTCATGGCAGTAACTAAAGCTATAGCCTGACTATGGAGGTCATGGCAGTAACTAAAGCTATAGCCTGACTATGGAGGTCATGGCAGTAACTAGAGCTATAGCCTGACTATGGAGGTCATGGCAGTAACTAAAGCTATAGCCTGACTATGGATGTCATGGCAGTAACTAGAGCTATAGCCTGACTATGGAGGTCATGGCAGTAACTAGAGCTATAGCCTGACTATGGAGGTCATGGCAGTAACTAAAGCTATAGCCTGACTATGGAGGTCATGGCAGTAACTAAAGCTATAGCCTGACTATGGATGTCATGGCAGTAACTAAAGCTATAGCCTGACTATGGAGGTCATGGCAGTAACTAAAGCTATAGCCTGGCTATGGAGGTCATGGCAGTAACTAAAGCTATAGCCTGGCTATGGATGTCATGGCAGTAACTAAAGCTATAGCCTGACTATGGATGTCATGGCAGTAACTAAAGCTATAGCCTAACTATGGATGTCATGGCAGTAACTAAAGCTATAGCCTGACTATGGATGTCATGGCAGTAACTAAAGCTATAGCCTGACTATGGATGTCATGGCAGTAACTAAAGCTATAGCCTGACTATGGATGTCATGGCAGTAACTAAAGCTATAGCCTGACTATGGAGGTCATGGCAGTAACTAAAGCTATAGCCTGACTATGGATGTCATGGCAGTAACTAAAGCTATAGCCTGACTATGGATGTCATGGCAGTAACTAAAGCTATAGCCTGACTATGGATGTCATGGCAGTAACTAAAGCTATAGCCTGACTATGGATGTCATGGCAGTAACTAAAGCTATAGCCTGACTATGGATGTCATGGCAGTAACTAAAGCTATAGCCTGACTATGGATGTCATGGCAGTAACTAAAGCTATAGCCTGACTATGGATGTCATGGCAGTAACTAAAGCTATAGCCTGACTATGGATGTCATGGCAGTAACTAAAGCTATAGCCTGACTATGGAGGTCATGGCAGTAACTAAAGCTATAGCCTGACTATGGATGTCATGGCAGTAACTAAAGCTATAGCCTGACTATGGATGTCATGGCAGTAACTAAAGCTATAGCCTGGCTGGAGACACAGACTTTCACCTAGACATGCCTTCTCAGTGACTCAATGAGTGTGCTCAGAAAGATTGAGATGGGCTGGGCTTGAAGACGGTGGATGAAATATCTGATTAGGTTAAGCCTGATGAAAACTAGGTCAATTTTGTTCCAGGACATGTGAGTGTAAGAGGAAATGAGCAAGCTGAAAGGCTTATGAGTTGAGCTACTGTGGAAAGCAGACAAGCAAAGGACTATGATGATATAGTGAATGTTGTCAGAGAGGCAGGGCGATTAAATGAATAAAGAGACAACTGCAAATCTGCAGCCATGACTAGACTGTAGGAACATCAAGTTAGGTGTTGAAGTCAGACAGGAGCGATATCACGGGGCCAAGGATGAATATTAATCCAACATAGAAATGGTGTTGTCAGACACTATACGCTGAGAAAGATACTGAGGAGGGGATCCGAGCACTTATGGATTGAATGACTCAATGTGCAGTGAGAATTATCTGACAACTAACTTACTGTGAGGTATAACAAATACACTAACACTCAAAAGTGAACAGTTATTGTAAACTAATGACCCTGTTAATTGGTCAGAAGAAGAAGTTAGCAAAATTAAGAAAATGGCACAATGAAAACAGGAGAAGACACGAGTCCACATTACAGAGGACAAGAGAGGAAGGCTCTAGATATAGATCAGATAGCAGACACCAAAGATACAATGACAAGCCATGATTCAGAAGAGATCGGCGGAGCACCAAACATTTATGGATCCTGCTAAGTCCTCAAGACGACCAACCTGAACTAACGACACTAATGAAGCAACAACCAACAGAAATGGGAACCATCCTCCAACGCTACAAAGCCTTGGAAGTGTGTAAAACTGAACAGACATGACATGGCAACAAAGTAAAAAGCAGCACCAAAACAATGAGTTGCAGACAACACAGCAAGTAAAACCAGTGGGAAAAACCCCACAAGCAAAAGTAGAACGGTAACACCACTCAGGCCCCAAATGTAACACGTCAATAGAACAGGTGAATGAGACCTAAACATCTTTCTTCAAACTAGGACTCGGACAATGTCATGCATTTAGTTTTGTTCATGTTGAATGACACTTCCTGCTTCTGACTCTCCTTCATTACCCAGTCTAGAATGGCTGGCAGACTACATTCAGACTGCTATAAATATTGTGCAATCAGATTATCTCATAATATTTGTATTTTGTTTATGAGATGCAGGGGCTGAGTGGTCTCAAGGTATGGTGTCCGCCTCAAGTGCTGGAGGTCCCGGGTTCAAGCCCCGGTGAGGGCCAGGATTTTTTCATGTAGACTTCTAATAAAAAAATTTCCCCTGGTCTCTGGGTAGTGAGATCGGACACCCATGTGTATTGCTGGGCACGTAAAAAAATCCAACTTAGTAGCTGGAAATCAAAACAGAGTAGCCTAACCGCGCTGCCCAAGCAAAATTGTGAGTTCAAAATCTACCCAAAGTATTTCAGGATCCTCACCAGTGCTACAGAGTTTGTGCACTGAGCTGAGATTCTCCAGACTTAGGCTTGAGTTAGGAGTAGAACGGAGCACTTATGGGTTACATCCGTGTGCCGAGATATTGATCCGTCGACTAAACTAAACTTGTGAGATGCTTGATATTTCTGAGTATTGCCTCATTGTGTATGTTGAAAGGACCAGGTATCTACAGCTAAAACAGCAATAATACAATTATGGATAAAATTACAGCAGCTGTGATTATAAAGATGTACGATAACAACAAGCAAGTAATACAAACAGCAACAACAGTGAGACAAGGAGCACAACCATTACTTATTACAAAGTTCACAAACTTACAGAGAAAATCATCATCATCAAGGGTGGCAAGTGACATGTAA
The DNA here is from genome assembly GCA_963921405.1 of Cepaea hortensis. Lineage (NCBI taxonomy): Eukaryota > Metazoa > Mollusca > Gastropoda > Stylommatophora > Helicidae > Cepaea > Cepaea hortensis. Next base: position 24,677,429 of record OY992887.1, on the reverse strand, counting down.
CTTGACCTTCTGATCTTTCTAAACGGATACACGTGGACTTCCTTATCGTCAGAGTCTGTCTGCTTCTTTCTCTGAAATAGTGTATTATATAATAATTCAACATCATTAAATGATCAAGATATTCCACAAGTAGCTGCAGCCATGTTCAATGTTATATCCAACAACACAAGTCACAAAAACAGTTACAGTATTATACTTTTCTGGTGACTATTATCACCGCAGACATTGATGTGCAGACTGTGAAGAATTCTCTGTTTGAGGAAACAAAACATAACATTGCTCACTACTGCACCTCTCTAGAACTTCCGTGTCTTGTGTTGTGTCATTCTATAATGGACACATTTGTCTCATCTGTCCTCATTGTTCTATCTATCACATATGGCCACTGCTAGCCACTGGACTTGTTAACTTTTCTATAACAAAAATTGGGCAGAATAGCTTAGAGTATGACAACCACCTCAGGGTCATAGAGAGATGGTTTGATTCACAGTGCAAAGGACCTTTTTTTATGGTACACCTTAAGTGACAGACATATTGTGCAAGACCTGTATTTGTATAGACCAATCAGCACTCCAAGGATGATGTGGTCAAGGATGGTGTGGTCAAGGATGATGTGGTCAAGGGTGATGTGGTCAAGGGTGATAAGGTAAATGGTGATATGGTCAAGGGTGCTGTGGTCAAGGATGATGTGGTCAATGATGATGTGGTCAAGGATGATGTGGTCATGGATGTGGTCAAGGGTGATGTGGTCAAGGATGTGGACATGGATGATGTGGTCAATGATGATGTGGCCAAGGGTGATGAGGTCAATTATGTGGTCATGGATGTGGTCAATGGTGATGTGGTCAAGGATGATGTGGTCATGGGTGATGTGGTCAAGGATGGTGTGATCAAGAATGATGTGGTCAAGAGTGATGTGGTCAAGAATGATGTGGTCAAGGGTGATGTGGTCAATGATGATCTGGTCAAGGATGATGTGGTCAGTGCTTTGCTGGATGCCTTCACTTGTCAAATTTACAGATCTGCCCTAATATGGATTGCATTCCATGACCACCAGGTTGGCATGCAAGCATCTGGCCACTAAGCGAATGTGGTGAAGGAGTTACGGACACAAGTCATAATGTCACATACCACATTCGAAACACAGCTGCGGATGATTTGGCAGCAGGCCATCTTATGTTAGTTTTCTAAAATGGTATGAGTGCCGGTCGTTCAGAAAGCAATGCCAACCTACTGAACTTAAACTTGTCAAGAAATCAGAAACAGCCAAAAAATGCTGGGGTTGACTGTGACATCTTGTAAAAGATATGCAACTAACTTTTAACTCTGCAATAAGAGATATGCTCTCACTGATGTAACATTAATACCACTTGACTATTACCTGTTGTAGGACTACTATAACGCTTCTCCACATATTATATTACCTGTTTCTTCCGTTTTGTTGGTTCTGGGACTTTCTCCTTTGTGTTGTCTTTTAAAGATGCTTTCTTTGGAGGTTCAAACACTCTTTTTCTCTGGTTCACTTTTTATAGAAAGAGATTATATGCGTAGCATTATGACATTAGTGCATTTATATAATATAATCTATTCAGTTAATATGTTAACATGCTGTCAATGGGATTTATCAACCATGGATGACATATCCTTCTCATGCCTTTATCAGTCTTTTTCTCACTTGCAGTTGTTCTTGTAATGTCAACATAAGGAACTCAGTGTTTTAAGGTATGTTGTTACACCTGAGAGCTCGCTGAGACTCCACAATAACTTTGTGGATGTTTGTCTCCATGGCTAATGTCCAGCCAGCAATTGACAAAGTATGTGGCGATCTTAAAGTATATGTTCATCCGTCTGTTCTACCTGTCCAGACATGACAGGAGTGACCCACCCATATTCAGTTTGTGTAAGTGACTGTTCTGTCTGTTGTGTCCTCTTCTGATTTCCAACTGGATCGCATGTTTTACTAATTCAAGGTAGAAAAATTGTCTTGTTGCAGGATGCATTTTCTATAGGACTTTTTTTTAGTGCTTGCTCATTTTTGAACTCAAGCATAGTCCATACACACTATTTATAGTAGGGATGGACTGAATTTTGTGTGTGGATTAGTTTTCTCTATTAATAATGTCCCTTGCCATCAGGCGAACCCACTCCGACTTCAGAGGTACGTGTAATTTACGTCCCCAAGTCACAGACGCCAGGTCAACATTTTAGTCCAGCTGTCCGGTGTAGAGGTTGAACCACTTACCTCGGCATCAGCACACTGGATGTTTAAGAACACACGTTCTTACCAATTCGGCCATGCGGACCTGCCAATTGGACTTGATAAGAGTCTTCTTATCATGGAAGGTGACTGATTGGAGTTCATGAAGAATAAATAAATGTGCAACATAAAATCCCTAAGGGAACATGGAATGAATGATTCTCTGGTTAATTTACTATATCTGGTATATCCAAGTATATTCTATCTTCAAGATCTGTACATCTGTTTATGTTGCTGCCTAGAAAAGAAAAAAACTCAAAAAAACTCTAGTGATGGTAAACTAGTAAATAAAAATCAATCACTCGTACAGATATTAAAAACACAAATCACATATAAGAAGCAACAATACATAGAGCATCAACAAGAATTCCACAAGCAGCTGACTAACATGACAACAACTATGTTTACCTTGAGGTCTCTTTAGCTTCTCCAGGGCAGGTGTCCACTCGGTGTCTGATCCATCGGATGATTCTATAATTGCTGGAGTTACTAGCTTCCGTCTTGCTTTATCTGATCTGTTTCTAAGCATAAACTCTGGGGGAGTCACTGGCAAACCTAATGGACATAAAAGCTCATATAAACTAAATCTGAAAACATCTGCCATGAATATATGAGGTGTACGGATCTAAAGCATTTGTGTGATAACATGTGCATCAGCGACTATGGGGAAACATATGCTTGAATTTTAATAAAGAAGACACAAGTAATCTTGTGCACAATTTATGGCCTGGCATACTTCGCTGCATCTTGTCAGGTGCATAATATAGAAAGAAGTTCAACATATAATGAAGTAGCACAACAAATCCTTTCATCCAAAATTAAGAAAACACATTGCCACACGTTTCAATGTCACCACAGTAGTTTTAAAGAGACTGTCATGTCTTTCTGCTTACATGATTGTGGTGTACTCCAGTTAATAGCAGACGCCTCGGCATTTCTTAGTAACTTTTGGTGACTTGTTATGATTTGTCGTTCAGAAAGCAATGGCAAACTACTGAAAGTAAACTTGCCCAGGAATCACGAACAGCCAAAAAATACTGGGGTTGACTGCTACATCATGTAAAGGATATGGAACTAACTTTTTCTGTAAGAAAAGCACATTGAAATGACTATGGGGACAAACTGAGGTATTGTCATAGTGGGTGAGACTCATGGAATGAGAGACAGGTAACAAGAGAGCATGACAAGTCAATTCACTGGTACTGATGGACACTCATGAGGTCACAAGACCAGAACCAACAGTGGACAAGACCTTGGAGCACCTCTATGTGATACCTCAAATCCACATACTCTGTCTGCAGTCTGGTTAAGGTTGCAAGGATTACTTTACCTCTCTACATTATTTCTCATGCTATATCATTGGCCTCAAGGTTTTTGCACAAAGTGATATTTCTTTGTATTACAGGTCATGTGAGATTGACTTTGACACACATACAGACAGAGAAAGAGAGAGAGAGAGATAGTAGAGAGTGGGAGAGATAGTTGGGACAAACCGACATTCAGACACACACCGACAGAGAAAGAGAGAGAGAGAGAGAGAGAGAGAGAGAGAGAGAGATAGAGAGAGAGAGAGAGAGTAGAGAGTGGGAGAGATAGTTAAAAAAAAAAAACCACAACACACAGAGAGAGAGAGAGAGAGAGAGAGAGAGAGAGAGAGAGAGAGAGAGAGAGAGAGAGAGAGAGAGAGAGAGAGAGAGAGAGAGAGAGAGAGAGAGAGAGAGAGAGAGAGATAGAGACTTTCAGAAAGTGACAGACAGCAAGCTTTCATTTCATGTCTGAGCAAGACAACAACCAAACTGATCAAGTTCTCTGACAGACCTGGAGCGATGGTGAGACATGATTATCTATCATCTGCCGTTCATCTCCCAATGAAGCATACACAGTCAACCAACACATGCCAAGTCCCGTGTGGACTTGTTCATAACTTGCTAAAATTTATCTACAGAATGAAATAGCCAGTCTCATACTAGCCTTCCTTTGCTGCCTCTTACAACATGAATGTAGGTTACAGTGTTGCTATTCTTTGCTGACCTTAGGTGGCCTATTAACACAGGGGCAATAATCTTCTATGTCAGTCAGAAATACATCTTCAGTGAACAATACGTGCAATGCTCAAGAAATCACCTAACACCGATCCAGGCCCAGACGGCATCCGATATGGTGACCTACTGATGATGTCAGATAATGACATGGAAGAACTGGCCAGAGAATTCAACACCAGTATCCAGAGGGGTCAGATCAAAGAGGAATGGCTACACAGCTACTTGCTGCCACTGCCAAAACCGAACAAAGACTATTCCAAGATAAGCGGCTACAGAATCATTACGATACAGAACACTGTTGGCAAGCTACTGGAGAAAATTGTAGCACACAGACTTGCTTGTGACTTGGAACAGCTCGGCTGCTTCCCGCCCACACTTGGAGGATACAGACGTAACAAAGAGTCATGGCTGAATGCGGCCGTCTTTGCTCAAGATGTTTACGAAGGATTTCAGGTCAGAGAAGAGACATGTGCGGCCGCCATAGACTTAGAGGACGCATATAATAGAGTATCCTTCGAGCACTTGATGCAAACCCTCCTCAGACTGAAAGTGCACCCTTACCTTGTACGATGGATAACTGCAGTTCTGCTCCAAAGGAAGGTGGTGCTAAGATGCGGGAGTTGGTCTTCTGAGCCGATAACGATATGTCCAGGATTGCCGCAGGGTTCACCACTGTCACCAGTACTATTCAACGCGTATACGGTGCCGATCACTGAACAACAGTTGGACGGGAGGGGTAGGACTCTATCATTTGCTGACGACATTCTCGTGTACCGACAGGGTCGAGATAGACAGGTGGTTACCAATGATATGCAGAGCGAACTAGATCGAATTTCCTCATGGTGCGCTGATGCCGTGCCCTTGTCAACCCTGCAAAGGCATCGTTTACATGGTTCTCCCTAAACAACCATATTGTGAACACAGACCTGCTGGCAGTAAGAATGGATGGGAGCCTTTTGAGTAGAATCCAATCAATGACATATCTTGGCGTGAGGCTTGATCGAAGCCTGTCCTTCAGAGATCATGTCGATTATGTTATAATGAAAGCTCGAAAAGGTTTGTCAGCAATGAGGGTCATGGTGGCTGCCAATATCGAGCAAAGACTGCTAATACTTCTGTTCCAAGGACGTGCTTTCACGCATTGAGTATGCCCTGGCCATCCTCACTGTCAGCCCTACACAGATTGGAAGACTTGAAAAGGTACAAAACGAAGCCATGCGCATCATTTTGGGCTGCACGAAAGACACCAACTGTGTAGCAATGAGATACCTCCTTGATTTCCCGACAATGGAACACAGGATCAAGATCTGGAGAGCTCGTGCATACTTAAAAATAAATGCAGAGCAGCAGCACCCTCTGCATGACGCTATATTCAGAGAAAAGGGTGACAGGCTAAAGAGAGGCAAATCATGGATGGGTCGGGCGGAAGATGTCATCAGACAGGTCTGCAGTCTTACCAGTATCAACCCCGGCAAGGAATGGGTGCCGGTGCCTCCAGCTTTTAAGTGCAATTTCTCCTGCTTTATCACACTCGACAGACGGTGCAGAGAGCAGAACCCTGTCGCTGTCAATGCAGAAGTCAACACGCTCATCTATGAACACTCAGATAGCCCCGAAGTGCTCATCTATACAGATGGATCTGTTGTAAAGCAGCAGAGAAGTGCGTGGGCATTTACAGCCCATTCAGCGGGCTGAACCGTTCAAGAATCCAGTGGTGCCCACTCTATGACCACGAGCAGCATGACGATGGAGGTGATGGCAGTTACACAGGCTTTTATATGGCTGGAATCACAGCATTATACCAACGTGCGTGTATGAAGTGACTCAATGAGCATGATTCAGAAGATCGAAGCTGGATCTGTACGTAGACAGTGGACTGAGTCGCTGCGGAAGTCTGTTGTTCATAAAGTCACCTTCATCTTCATCCCGGGACATGCGGGAGTCGAGGGAAATGAACGAGCTGATGAACTGGCTGGCTCTGCACCCCCTGTAGATGGCCAGCCCATGGATCGTGCCGATGTTATTAACGTCCTTAAAGATATGGCGAGAACAGAGGACTTTGACGTCAGTGAATCCACATCGCTGTCCAGGATGAAAGACTTGGGAGTAAGAATCGGCACAGCCAGACGCGAGAGGTACATCGGGAAAACAAGGCGCCTCATCAACCAACACAGAACTGGCACTATTAGCCACCGGACGCTGATGCATATGCTGGGGGAAGGATCTGAGCACCTATGGACATGTCCAGAGTGCAATAAAGATACCCCAACTGATAACTGATAACATCTTCAGTGAACTTTTGAAGCATATTTTATGTTCCTTTACAATATTTAGCAATGCAATCTTCACCTGCTGTCTATCCAAGTTAAACAAAAACTACTAGATGCCCCTTCGAAGTTAATTAATTAGATAGCTAGCCATCAGATTACCTACACTGCACATTGGCCCATTCAGTCCATAAGTACTTGGATCCCCTCCTCATTATCTCCCTTAGCGTGTAATGATCGATGGCATCAGTTATGTTTTGGTTGATTATTCTCCTTTGGCTTTCAGAATAGTGCTGTCTAGCTTCACCATTTTTCACTTGATGTTCTTGCAGTCTGATCAAGATTGCAGATTTGCATTCTCTTGATTTGTTTCATTTCCCACCTTGCTGATGACATTCAGTATATCAGCATGGTCCATGAGTCCACCTTCCACAGTAGACCGGCACACATACCTATCAGCTTTCTCATTTCCTTTTACACCCGCGTGTCCTGACACAATTATCTGATTTTTATTAGGATTGACCTCCTTAGAAACTCCATCCATTGTCTTCGAGCCCAGCCCATTTTCATCTTCCTGAGGACACTCTTTGAGTTGCTGAAATAGCATGCCTTGGTGAAAGTCTGTGTCTCTATAGCCAGGCTTTAGCTTCTTACACGTACAAACAGAAACTCAATACAGACATAACTAAGATCATACTATTACACAGTATGGTGATTCTCATGTGATGTATGGGGTGCTGTAAACAAACAAACAGACAAACAAGGAGATGTTAGACCACAGATACGTACCTGCACGACGTAAAGCCTCAAAGTTCTGCCGTAAGTTGCTGAGATGTTGTTTCTCATAGTCAGAGATCACAGCAAACTCTTCTGGTGTGAAAAACTCATTGATGGAGGATGGGAGACCATCATAGTTTATGCTGGAGATCTCCATTGTTCTAGAGATAGTTCTCTGTCTTAGACTAGACACAGTCTGCCTCTCTCAGTTGCCTCTCAATATAAACACAAATGTTCTATAAAAACTATACTTTCTGTTAGTGTTTGCAAAACAGGGATAAAGACAGGGAGGCGGAAACAGAGACAAGGTCAGATAAAAGAGAGAACGACAGGATGCAACATAGGTGCAAGACAATATAAGATTAAATGAAGACAGAGGTGGAGATAAAGTGAGAGACAGACATGTAAGAGGAAGGCAAATATGCAAGACAAAGTCAAAAGTATAAAGAAAATATCAAAATTTGGAATGGAAACATGTTAGCCTACAATCACCTGATCACGATTTTAATCACACTCATACCTGATCACCATATTAATCATACTCATACCTCATCACCATATTAATTATATTCATATCTGATCACCATTTTCATCATACACATCACCTTGATCATCATTTAATCCTGATTTTAATCATAATCATCACCCTGATCATAATTTTAATCTTCAGTCTGATCAGCATTTAATCATTTTAATCATAATCATCACCCTGATCATAATTTTAATCATAACCATCAATCTGATCATCATTTAATTCTCATTTTAATCATGATCATCATTATCATCACAATTTTAATCATAATCACACAATCTTATCACCACTTAATCCTCATTTTAATCATAATCATCAACCTGATCATAATTTTAATCATAACCATCAATCTGATCATCATTTAATTCTCATTTTAATCATGATCATCACCATCATCCCAATTTTAATAATAACCACACAATCTTATCACCACTTAATCCTCATTTTAATCATAATCATCAACCTGATCATAATTTTAATCATAACCATCAATCTAATCATCATTTCATTCTCATTTTAATCATGATCATCACCATCATCACAATTTTAATCATAATCACACAATCTTATCACCACTTAATCCTCATTTTAATCATAATCATCAACCTGATCATACTTTTAATATTCAATCGGATCATCATTTGATTCTCATTTTAATCACAATCATTCACCCTGATAATAATTTTAATCATAATCCTCAACCTGGTCACAATTGTAATCACAATCATGGATCTGATCATCATTTAATCCATATTTTAATCATAATCGTCACCCTGATCATAATTTTAATCTTCAATCTGATCATTATTTAATCCTCATTTTAATCAAAATCATCACCCTAGGCACAATTTTTATCATCAGTGTGATCATAATTGTATTCCTATTTCAATCAAAATCATCACCATCGCGATTATTTTAATTATAATCATCACCATGATCATAATTTTAATCACAATCATCACCCTGATCATCATTTACTCTTCATTTTAATCAAAGCCCTGAACATCATTTTAATCATAATCATCAATTGGATCATATTTAATCCTCATTTTGATCACAATCATCCCCCTAAGCACAAATTTAATCATCAATGTGATCATAATTTAATCCTAATTTTAATCAAAATCATCACCATGATGATTAAAATTGTGCCTAGCATGACTATTTTAATTATAAGCATCACCCTGATCATAATTTAAATCATAATCATCAATCTGATCATTATTTAATCCTTATTTTAAATATAACCATCACACTGACCATACTTTTAATAAAAATCATTATTTTAATCATAATCATCATTTTCATTTATTATTTTGATCCTTAACATTATCTTCTCAAATCCTCCCAGCCTCCTATCATCTTTTTCACTAGAATCATAAAAATTATAATCAGCCTGGCAGGCATAGTTATCTTTTTATTATTTCTCATCCTCATCATCAAGTTATTTTTGTCAAAATGATCAATATCTTTTTTCATAATCTGTTTAGACATCAGACCAGTTTCCAGTTATCGTTTTAATCATCAATATCAGCCTAGTCACCATAATTTTTAGCTTTTAAATCATTATCAAAGTCTTCATGGCAATTGGCTACGCAACAATAAGAGTTTTCTTGGGCTTTGTTTAAAAAGTGTGTTGGCTATCAACTCATTTTCTCTGCAAATTTCAATTAATTTGTCACCTGCATTATTTCTATTTCCCAATCCAAATTTTCCTAAAACGTGTCTCTCGTGTTCAGCTCTTCCTGTATCCACTTTTGCATTAAAATCTCACATTATTATTGTTATGTCATTATGACTAATCTTATGTAATGTGTCTTGTAGTGTGCTGTAAACATCTTCAATTTCCCCCTCCTCTGCCATTGAAGTAGGTGCATATATCTATATGAGAGTTGTTGTTTTTTTGGATGGTTGTTGTTGTTCTGATAGTGAGGATTCTGTCACTAACTGGGTTATATCCAATTAAAGCTTTTGCAGTTGTTTTATCTTAACAAAATGCCACTCCGCTCTGGCCTGCAACATCTCTACCAGAATATATGAAAACACTTCCATTTTCAGTTGTAAAACGTCCCTTGCCTCTGCAGCGATGTTCACTAATTCCTAAAATGTGAATATTTAACCTCTCAATCTCATCACATACTAACTTAAGCGCCCCCCCCCCCCCCCGTACAGACTTCTCACATTCCACGTTCCTAGTGTCACTCTCCTTCTTAGTCTGACACATGAGATTTCCATGGTAACACCATTGGGATTAATTCCGCCATCACAAATACTAATAGTACTGGCCTCTTTGTCACACTCTTCCTCGGCGTTATCTGATCTGTCTGGCCTGGGAGTCTCACCACCAGATCTCTTTCTTATTATGTTTTCTTTCATGGTTGTTACGGTTTCTTGGCAAGTTTTTCAGAAGGTAGTTTACCGTTGCTCTCCTTCTGGGCAGTGACTGTACTAGTCGGTGGCCATAGCCATTGTCTCTACTGATGAGATCATCTGCCTATCGCCGCAGAGTGCAGACCATAACCAACAACAATCTGTTGGCTGCTCTCACACTCCATCCACCACCTGCTCCCATGGCTTCACGTAATCCTGATTTGGGGGGGGGGGGCCTAAACGGGTACTCCACCTTGCCCAAGGGTGTCCCGTAGACTAATGGAGGAAAGGAGGCGTCTTACATCTCCTTTCATAGTGGATACCCATACCCCGCTAACCGAAATAAAATGAGATATGCAAAAATCGACACGATCACTGCAGCCAGAACATTAGACATAACATTCAGTATCATTAGCGATTTAATTAGAAGGGATTAGTGTGTGCGTGCGTGTGTGCGCGCGCTCATATCCTTTACATGACATTGCAGTCAACACCGGCATTTTCAGATGTTGTTGTCTTGGCAAGTTTTACATTCAGTGGTTTGCCATTGCTTTCCGAACAACCGGCTCACATACCTCCGCAAGTAACCAGCGCGAAGCGATCCGCGGCCGAATCTCGCGCAGCTGTTTAATTCGTGAGTATTAATGTATTATGAACAACGAACTTAACACCTTCACCAGGGAGACTGGGAGTCATGTGCTTTACTAGAGATAAAAGGCAGAAAAGTAAATCTATATTTAAAACCCACTTCACTAAATACTTACCAACATCCCCTGCTACCGTTCAGTGGTTCGCCATATTTGAAACTAAAGTCTACATCAGGCGGCCACCAGAAGTGGCCATTGTTTTACCAGCATGCAATGTGCAACTTTTATCAATTGGACATTTAATAAGTTGCTATTTTTTCACGTAAATTTAAAATAATTACATGTAAAAAATATATTATAAAATGCTATAATGCACTAAAATAAATTACAACTTGATAAAAAAGCTAGAAAATTGAAATTTATAAAGAATAAAACTATAAATATATGAATAGTTAACCTTCACATGTTTAAAGAGCGGCTTGTACAAATCTGGTAAGTGTCCAGTTGTATGCCTGTTTGGGGTGTTGTTGTCGTCAGTGTTACCATCACTCTTTGGTGAAAAAGCACCAAAATAGATCCAAAAGAGCACCAAACATTTTTGGAAAGCACGCAAAAAAAAAAAAAGCACCAACTGTTTTTATTACAAATGTAATAAGGTAGCACATTATAATTTATTATTATCACTTCATATTACATTGAAGTTTATTCCAGATCCGCCAAATCCCACTCAGAAGTATTCTCGCGCCACAACAAGCACTAATTTGCAATAATATTTTTTGGGAAAGCACTAAATCAAGCACTGGCGGTATTCATTCAAAATGTTATAAAGTAGCACAGAATAATTTATTATTATCACTTCATATTACAATGAAGTTTATTCCAGATCTGCCAAATCCCAGTCAGACAACTCCTCTTCAGTTTCTGTAGCTATTTCCTGCTGTGTTTGCTCCTGCGATGATGAGGAGGATGATTGAAAGAAACATGTATATGCCTCCTGTGATCCAATTTTTCGCAGAATATTCTTAGGTAGTTAATAATCATGACAGCATTTGCCATATCTTTTCATTCCATATCTAATAGTCAAAACAGCTGTCAAACTATTGATGCTCAGTCTGTTCCGCAATTTTGATTTTATAACTCCCATCTGACTGAAAATACGCGCCACGTCCGCATTAGAATGAGGTAAAATGAGCACAGTTAAAGCTAAATCTGTAAGATCTTGGAAAGGATTTTCACCGGTGGCATCCCTGTATGAGGCTATTTCTGCCCACAGTCCAAGTGTGTCAGAGGTCTGTGTCCACTGCATATGATGAAGTTTTCTCCACTGGAAATCGATGCGGGTGAGAGTAGCTGCATCTTCTACAAACATTTTAGCAAGATCCAATATACAGGGCTTCATTGGCTGTAGACATTCACTTTCACTAAGACATGACATGGACTGCAAAACTCGAACGTTATCGGGCAAACGTAAAAGCAGCTGTGTCAACAGCTCTATTAAAAACTCGATGCAATTTTCACGAATTTCTTTCTCATCAGGAACCAGGTAGCCTGCTATTTCTTTTTCAAACTCATAACCTAGATTGGGATTAGGATCTAAATAATCTTGAATAGCATTACTTTCTGTTATTTTTTTCTTCTTCCAGGAATAGCAATCTTTGAACTGATAGAATCAGTGAGTTGGACAAGATCGCTGAGTAGTTTTGTTGGATCCTGTCTGTATATCTGCTTCGAATTTCTTATTCACACTTTGAACTTCTCCGAGAATATGCTTGAGAAATATGAGATACACATAGTTTTTCATGTCGCTAAACATATAATTTAGAAGTTCTGCTGTATAACAGCGCTCGCTGACTCTTGCTATATCAAAATGAGGTCTGAGCTCGACCCACTGCTGCAATATTCTGACAATGGCAGATTGAATGGACATCCATCGTGTCTGGCTTAATTGAACAACCTTCAGCGGATGTTGTCCATCATTTATTGAAGCAAAAAGCTCCCTGTACTTTGCTTGAAGACTTGAGTGAGAAAATCAGTTATATGTTTCTCTAATCATGAACTCTATGTTCCTGGGCAGACAAGCACCTGCAGCCTGTGACACTACCAGCTGAAGGGAAGACATACACACTTAACTAGTACCAGATGAGGAACTTCGGATTTTAATTTTGTATAAACTCCATTGTTTACACCTGTCCTGACACATGCATTGTCAGTGCCGAGTGCAACTAGTCTTTCGAAGTTAAGTCAATTCTTGTTTAAACAACCTTTTAACGCATTGCATATTGCCTGCGCGTTGCAGTCACTCACTTCAACTAAATCGTATGAAAGGGAGTTAAATTACGTGAATATTACGCGGTAATGTACTAAGACCTTTTTGCTCCCTCGCTTCAGTTCAAATTCGGCTTTATAGTGTTCCCAAAATGTTCCCAATTCGCTGGGCTGGTCACTTGACTCGCATGCCAGATCACAGGCTCCCTAAACGAATTTTTTTACGGCGAGTTGCGTTGTGGTAAACACTCCCACGGCGGCCAGAGGAAACGCTTTAAAGACACTCTGAAAATCTCACTGAATGCTTTTGGAATGCATCATGACACCTGGGAGACTGCAGCCAGAGACCGAAATTCGTGGCGTGCATCATTACGTCACGTGTGAGGCAACCAGGACTGCAAGAGCTGTGAAGAAAAGGCAGGACAGAAAAACCACTGTAGGAAATCCTCCTCCAGAAACGTCAAGCATTCTTTGTCCACATTGTCAATAAACATTTCGAGCCAAAATAGGCCTTATCAGTCATCTTAGAACTCACGGCTCCATACTTTCAATCCCACTGGATGAAATGAATGGTCATCGTCATTCTTGATGAACAAACAACATATTTCTTTGCCTTTGACGACGAGGTAGTGGGATACTTTACTGCACGCATCAGTTTGGACTTAAACGTTGACTTACAGGACGTTGTAGTCAACACCAGCATATTTGCTGTTGTGATCTCTTTGAAAAGTTTACGTTTAGTAGTTTTTCATTGCTTTCTGAACGACCGGCACCGATACCAACGCAAAACCAACCCAACGCGGTCTGCTGCCAAATCCTGCGCAGCGTGTTTCGAACGCGGGTATACGGAATCACGAATTGCATTCGTAAAGCCTTCGCCTTCCTACACTGGGTAAAGCTGGGGCGATCATCCCCAACCCAGCGTGTCCACAGGTGGAGGGTCGTGGAACGGCCTCTAGATATAGAGGTTAGCTGCGATTACCCAATAAGCAGCCACGGACCAACTGGTCGTGGGCACAGAAGGTGAGGCGGGATCTCAGGGTGGGATCTGAGTTCCTTAGAAAATACCTCATATGCTCGGAGTCGTGCCTGCCAAGCGCGTCAGGGGCTCTCTAACCCCTCCCCCGGTAGGTGGAACCCGTTAGAGTTGGACAGCAGTCTATCTAGGAGACGGAAAACTCAAAATATAAACCCCCAAGTTCAAGGTGGACCAGCGTGCTAAGGAACTGGATGGCCATGGGTAAACTGATCGTGAACGTTGGACGTCTGGCAGGCGTGCGGGACGACCAGGCGTATGTACTCCTGCGGGACATCCCCTGCCTCTTCCCTAGCAAGCAGGCAATGTTAGGGAGACCGGTTATTTCCTGCAATATCCAAACTTTGCTTATGGAATCAATTAAACACGGGAGTCGTCGTCGGAGCTACGGAGCACGTGCTCTGAGCTTGACACATCTTTCAGAGGCTAGCGAAGAGAGTGGGGAAGAGAAGACGGGGAAATGGTGGGATAAGAAGGCATAGAAACAGGAGAGCAGGCGCCAGGAGAACAAGACGAAAAGTGGAGAGACTAGGTTTCAACCATGTAAGAGTGGGATACTGGAATTTTCGTAGTGCCAGGCAGAGAGGTCCTGTATTGGAGAAGCTAATATATTATTTTGATGTCCTCATGCTCCAGGAGCTAAATACAGACAAATACCATTGCCCTGGGTATGCCAGTTATATAAACCCTACTGGGCTGAAGAGACACGGGCAATGTTTGCTTGTGAAGGAGCATGTGGTACTTGACTTAAGCCAGTGGAATCACAGTGTAAGAGAGGTCCAGAATATACAAATGGAGATTGGTGGCTTAAGTTGGAACATCATAAATGTATATGCCACAGTGGACTGTTTTGTCAGAAAGGAACACTGGGACTGGCTTAAGGAATTGGAGGAATTAAAGCTGCACCAGGTTATAGGCTACTCATATGTGGAGACTTCAATGCGAGGAGCAGAGATTGGGACAGTAGTGGAGAAAACCGACAGGGAATTGCCCTTGCGGATGCCATGGTGGACTCCGATGTGGTCTGCATAAATAATGGTAGGCCGACTAGAATGGCAATGAGGCCTGGCGTTGCAGACACAGCTATTGACTTGGCAATCGTCTCCCGGTCATCAGTCCTTGATGTAAAGTGGACTATTTTTGAATGACCATGGGAGTGATCACATGCCATGCTCAGTCCTGATCTCTAAATCCAGAAAAGTTAAGGCTGGGAGAGTGCGCAAGACCTTCCGGTATGAGTGGACCGATAGCCTTCTTGGACGCCTCAGACAGGGGGCTTGCAACAGGACTGAAAACTCCTTTTTTGCAGCCCCCATGGTGGACCCCAGAAGTAGACCATGCTTGGAAAGCAAAGAGAGCTGCAGTGAAGCAGCTAAGGAAAGTGCGACAGACACCCCGAAGCTCACGAGAGGAAGTGGACACAGCGGAAAATGTCAAGAAAGACAAGGTGGAGGTCTTCAAGCGCTGTGCTGCAGAGGCCAAAAATGCAAAATGGGAATGTTTCATGAAGGAGATTGGAGGTGATAAAACACTGCGAAAATTCTGGAAACTGCACAGACAAATGCAAAGAAAAGATCGGTCTATGACAGTGGGAACAATTTATAGAGATGATGGTGTAAGCGTGACAACAGACAGAGAGAAAGGGGAGGCGTTTCTCCAGAGATTTTTATAGCAGACCAGTCATAATTATTTGGACACCAGGGATGCAGTTAGAGAGGAAGAATTATCTGGCACCATGAAGAATATACATGAAACAGGGGTAAAAACAGGAGCAAGGACCACTTACTTCTGCTACGGTGATGTGAGGAGAAGAGCGCAACCCTGACTGCGTAGGGCCAAAGAAGAAAATGATTAAAGAGAAAGAACCTCTCACCGTCCTCGGTTAACAAGAATAGAAAAGAATTAAGGTTTAAGAAGATCCAAGGTGGGCCGACAGGGGATTGGAATAATATTCTCCAATCCCAGACAAAGAATTACTCCAAGGGCTGTTCTAACACCAATGATTATCCTATAAGAGTCTATCAACTAAACAACAAAGTAAGAATAACACAAGCATCATTTGTTTATTAAACTTTTAAACTTCACAATAATATACAGACATGTAGCATCAACAAAGAAGTTAGGATACAGCAAAAACCAAACAGCAAAAACACTAATCCAACAAACAAAATTCCTAAGAGTAGCAAAACTTCTAAATACAGAAAACACTTCTAAACCAGCAAAAACTCTCCAAGTCTACCAAAAACTAATCCACCAAAACTTCTAGTATACTAAAACTAATCTACCAAAAACTTCTAGTCCACTAAAAACCCAATAAAATCTGAAATCTAAAACTAGAATTCTGGCTTTTCCACTGCAAAACTTCAGGGTCTAACTACTAAACACACATTTGCAATAGGCATTGGCGCCTCGTCACTCAGAGTGGTGGACTACGGAAAGGCCAGTTCTACCTGCGCATGGGCCTTTTATACTGGGGTCGTTCTGACTCCCAGAGTTCCAGACCAATCAGACGCCCTCTTGCAGAATTCCACCATCATCGCGAGCCGAGTACATTATTCCCCACCTTTAACTGTTGTCGTCCCGACAACTGAACATTACACCCCTAGTGCCTTGAGTAAAGGAGGGATAATTTCTGACCCCCTACCTTATAGTCCTCCACTATTGATGGAGCTCAAAATTTTTTCCCTATTCTTATCAGACATCACCCATCAAGTAAAACACCCCAAAAATGTACATCAGGTACCAACAAGAATAATGGTCACATGCAAATACAAGGTACATTTACATTGATACTAGTCATTATTCATGACTAAACTAACATCAGCAGTGAATAAAAAAAATAATGCAATCAACAGGGAGACAGTCTCCCGCCACCTTAGTGTTCACAATATTATACGAACAATTACAAAAACAATGAATAATTCCCCCTCTTTAACTGTTGTCGTTTCGACAACCGGACCATACATCCCTGGTACATTTATCAAACAAGTAGTTATCTTCACACCTCTATGCACTGATAATTCTATGCCAAGGAACACATCTCTCAGCAAAAAAAAAATGTCACTCTTGAGGACACTGCCCTCAACACCTGAACTGCTGGTTACATCCCTAAACAGTACCATTAAAAAAAATTGACTCATTCTATCCAGATTTATAATGGGAAACAGTATACATGTACATCACCAGTCATCAATAAGTCCAAAATAACATTAATAACACATAAGCATAAGCCATCCTTATACTAGTACAAGTTAATACTCGGTGATCAAATTAACATCAGTGAGGAGAAATAGCCCCTCTGCTACACGAGCAATCATAACAAAATGAATACATCCCTCACTTTTTACATACAAATTCCACAAACATAAAAGTTACATAACCAATAAACCAGCAACCTTTATACAGGTTACTGCTTGCCTCAACGCCGAACATTTAAACAAAATGCATTTAAAAATACCATCACCTGTCTCTTCTAAGACGGATTCTCTCTTATCGCCTCACATTCAAGTCTCCTGGTTCAAACATGTACCAGTCACTTCTTGGTGGTCTATCCCGTGGTTCCTCAACCTCTACCATGACAGGCAACTCTGGTAGTCTTATCGTCGCCTCCGGTACCCCAATTACCGCATCTTTCTCACATCGCTTTAACTCATGTCCTGCTGCTCTAACGTCAGGTCCATCTCTCCCACATATACCTGGCATCCTGATCTATGCTGCTTCCGCCTTACTCCATGTGCCCTGCATATGCCCTATCCTCAGCTGTTCTTGTATATCGGTCTCTATGTGGTAACGGTAATACAACTTGCCCACATGCAGTTCCCGTGTCTACTTCACGTGCCTCTTCTTGTTCAGCTATACTCTCTAATTTAGGTTTTCTTTTAGTAACTACCCCGTTACTACTTACACTATGTATTTGGTCCCAATAAACTACTTCTTCTTCTGTACAATCTTTAACCCCTGGCACGTTTCCAATGATCAAATCTGCCACTGGTGAGTCTAGAACACACGCTACCACTCTTCCTGTGATATATGGTGTTTTTACTGCTATCACGGCCAATGGGTAGAATTCTACTGTCCCATTAAATGTTATGGATCTAATCTTTTTCCCCGTATAATCCGAGGGGTGTACTAAACTCTTTCTAACTCCGATTTACGTACATCCGGAATCCCTAATTGTTAACGCTGGCCTATCATTAACAAATCCATGGTGCATCTTCAGACTTCCTCCTTCATGCACTGCTGATCCTGCTTTCACTGTATGACCACACACTAAAACTGGCTGACCGTCTTTTTCAAAAAGAGGTTTGCACCCACTACAATCTTCATTGTTGATAGTCTCAATTACTTGTGCTGCATTAGAATGCTCCGTTTCCCTCATCGTACAATGATAGCTGACATGCCCCTTCCTTCCACATTTGAAACAAGTGATCTCCCTTTTACTGTTGTTCGTTGGTCCATCTGATGGTTGTGCATCACACTCTGCCATTTTGTGTCTCCAGCTCCCACAATTCCAACATCCGGTATAACTATTTGGACGTCTCTGGAAATTCCCCCTTTTGTATGGGTAACGTCCTACTCTACCAACATTGTTTCCTCGAAAAGCATTCTCTTGAGGTTCCTGTTGTTCATATCTATGTGTTGAATCCACACTTTTAGATCTTGGTCTAATAACTGGATTCTGGTCCTGTTTAGTGTACGCTGCACAGACTATTTCTTCACTCATAAGTCTACCAATAGAACTGTTTGGATGTGCAGTCATGTAATTTTGCCCTAACTCTGACATTGTGTCTATGTCCTTTGGCTTACATTCCTCAAAAAAAGCTACCAAGTTTGTATTGCATGCAGATACTACCTTGTCTCTTAACATTAAATCCACTAATTTATTGAAATCTTTCCCTACTTCTGCAAGCTCCATCCATTTGTTAAATGTGTTCTTTACTGTATTAACAAAATCTGTGAAATCTTGATTTGTCTCTGGTCCTAAGTGTCTAAACTTTGTTCTATAGCCATGCTCCGTTAGTTGGAACTTTGTTAACAAACGTTGCCGCAAAATAGTGTAGTTGTTTCTTTCTTCCACAGGTAAATTAAACATGGTGTCTAGAGCCTTCCCTGTCAAAAACTCGCCCAGCCGCATCGCATACTCTTCTTCTAGGATGCTTAAAGTTTTCGCCGATGCTTGAAATCTGTCAAGATACGATTCAAGGTTGTCTCGGTCCGTAAAATATGGCAGTTTTAATCATTGTGATGACTGTGAAGGTCTTCTGCCTTCCCCACTTTGACCTTTTGATGATAGTTCTAATTTTTTGAGAGCAATTTCAGTTTCCATTTGACACTTGAGTTTCTCTTTCTCAATTTCCATTTTCATTTGTGTCTCTTTCTCTTCCTGTAGACGCTTGTTTTCTATTTCAGCTAACTTTACTCCCTGTAGGTTTTTTTGTTGTTCCATTTTTAGTTTCAATTGTGTCTCTTTCTCCGCCTGTAGACGCTTGTCTTCAGCTACCTTTTCTTCCTGTAGGCGTTTTGCCTCGCGTTCATTATGCCTCTCCTCTCTTTCCATCTGTTTTTGTTCTTTTGCTTCGGCATACTCATGTAACTCTTTCCCCTTCAGTCCTAACCTTTCACCTGCTTCAATATATTCCATTAAAGTAGGCATCTTGTACTTGTGGACACGTTGCTGTCTGTCAGCCAACTATAAATGTAAAGACTCTGCTGCTAGTCTTTGTTTACTTTCCCTAAGTACACCTCCACTAAGACTGTACGTAAATTTGTAGTACTAATAATGTCACCCTGTACTCACACAGTCACTCTTCACTCACTAGGTAGTGAGGTAGGGGATATTACCTATACTCCCTCGCATATATATCTGCAATAGCTGTAAAAAAAAAACTCTGGAAATATATTTAAACATACATATATATATACATATACAAAACGAATGAATGATAACAGTAAGTGTTGCCTATAAACGTTAGACTCACAAGCCAAGTACACGGAGACGGTGATCACAAAGAAATAAAGTACAGTAACAATCACAAGCTTGTGTGAAACGACCACAGTGCGCGTAATAATATGTAACCTGACACCGACCACTAGACAGTAGAAATGACGAAAGATCACAATAATAACATATATCCGAACACAACAAATATCATATGTAAATATAACGAAAAGGAAGAAAGAAAGAAAAATTATAGCATCAAAATATACACAAATCTGACGTCAGACAACTCGGCTCTAGATATTAGTTAGGACTCCAATGCCACTGCACGACACGCCAACTCATTAGCGTTTTCCTGACAAAAATATCTTAAGCACCAGAAAGAACCATGTTTTGAAACGCCTATCCCGATTTTGATAGAGATTGCAAAAAGTGCCTATCCAACAAGTACATGTAATAACATATATATATATATATATATATATATATATATATATATATATATATATATATATATATATATATATATATATATATATATATATATATATATAAGTAGACAACCGATAACGACAGTTAAGACAATGAGAGCAAACAAAATGTCCAGATAGTTGGCCGACACATATGTGCTTATTAATCCGTCGTCAAAAGTTATTATTTAATAGTTTTTAATAGTTTCCCACAATATGCTGGAAATGTCTGTGTTAAATTCTCCTAAATGTCTACCACGCTAGATTGCAAAGCGACTTGTTGTTTTGTTGAGTGGTTACTTCATTTCGCGTTGTGATTACCAGTTCCAACTGTCGAAAACGTTGACGGTAAATAGTAATTATCCAAAGTGTTCTTTCGATATGTTGTTACTTTCCTTGGACGTGGTGATAACACAGTAATAATCCAAACGTCTTTATCCCTTCGTTGCGGAGATGGCGCTTTACTGTATCATAAATGTAATGAGTTCACCAAAAGAAATGGCAGCAAATGTCCAACACTTTAACTCTGAACAGTCGGTTCTTTTTGGCAACTGTATGCAACCAAGCGTGCGGTGATGATACCTGTCGCGTAACGTATTCTACTAGGATGGAATTGGATCAAAGTAGATACTAAATAGACTTCTACGAATAGAGAATCTAACCACTGCTGAAGAAGCGATCAAATGGCTCGCATTCTAGAAGAATGATTAACAAAGTCCCAGAATGGATCACTACTTCTAAACAGTGCCAGGCGGAAAGTTATGACGACTAACTGTACTAACACACGAAGACAGTATGTCAAGTTATTCCTGCTAACGTGCCTGGATGAATAATGAGCCCCCACTGCCTAATGTATTCTCACACAACAGCAGATAAGACAGAATGATACGTATAGATGTAGTCCTTTCACTCGTCACACAATCTGATGATGCTAATTCTATAATGACAGACGCAGTTGTTAAAAGTACAAATATAACATAACGTTTAATCCTAAAGAACACTACGTGAGCCCCACTGGGAACTCACTGACACATAAGAGATACGCAGATCCCTGAAATCTCGACAAGCTACTGTTCAGCTAGAGGATATAATCATAGACTCTTAGCCAATAGCGGACAAATTAGGATTGCTGTGCAGTGGCAAACGGGTGGGTAGCCACTCATCTGATAATCCTTAGTCTCCTGGATGGTAAGCTGGCAGTGCTGACTGGATCGTGGTATGGACTCCACTCTCTGCTGCATCAAGTGAGTGGTTCGTAGCTCAATCACCGGTCGTGACTACGGCTACAGATGATCAGGGTGCAGGCTCCTGCAACTAGATTTTGACTGGCCTATCGGGAGTGGAGACTATCATTGGCTTTTCTATGTTTTAGATTGTTGTTCGGCTTAACAAGAGCCAGCAATAAAATATGTTTAAACAGACAGGTGTTCAATTTTAGCCAATTGACTTGATAGCTCCTCCTGCTCCTTCCAGGTTGCTATCAGAAATGGCAGAAGTTAGGGTGCTACCGGAAGTTAACTTCTCATCCAGGAGAGTTCCCTTCCTGTGGCCAAATTATTATTCACAGCCAAAACTGAATATAAAATTCAGCCTGACTTGATTTCTTGGCTTGTAAACGAACTCTACCCTACATCTACTTCTAACTATAAGAAGAAATAGTATTTAACTCTCTCTATAGTTTTATGTATATAAATACACTAACCAAAGACGATTTTATCTAATATTTGAAAATATAGATAAAAATAAAAATTACTACAGGATACATAGAGGGGTTTATTGAGGGCTATCTCCATCTAGTAACAAAACGATCTGAGAGGTGGGCCAACCTGTCACAAATGCCCACGGTTCAAAAAAAGTTGGAGAAACAACTTTTTCTCCAGCCCGAACTCTCATATAGTTTTGTCAGCCCTTACTCTGACGTTTACGGGTCATTTGGACAGGTCCCCCTCTTCATCAATAGCACAATGTCTACTCAAAAAATCAGCCCCTACATTCTGACTGCCCGGAATGTATTCTACTCTGAATGCATAAGGCTGTAATAGTAAGGACCACCTCATCAACCGGGTGTTCAGTTGTTTAGATGATGCAAGAAACATAAGGGGTTGGTGGTCACTTTGTACCGTAAATTCCGTCCCATACAGGTATGGTTGAAATTTCTGAATAGCCCAGACCAAAGCTAAGCATTCCTTCTCAATGGTAGAGTAGTTTTTCTCAGCCCCGTTGAGTTTCCGGCTTGCGTATGCTACAGGTAATAACATTTCTGCTTGTTCCCGGCCGGGTTGTAATAACGTTGCCCCAATTCCCACATTGCTTGCGTCCGTCCTCAGCGTGAATGGCCGAGACAAATCTGGTAACTGTAATACTGGTCTATCAGTGAGCTTGTCCTTTAATGCGGTGTATGCTTCTTCGCATTCAGGAGTCCACTTTACTTGTTCTGGTGCCGCTTTTTTTGTTGCATTAGTCAATGGTGCTACAAGCACATTAAAGTTCTTAATGAATTTTTGATAGAAACCCCCCAAGGATACAAAGGATCGCACGTCTTTCTTAGTCCTGGGTCTGGTAGCCTTCAACAGCTTCTCAATATTCTTCTGTTCCGGGAACATGTGTCCTTGCGTTACTGTATGCCCCAGGAACTCCACCTGGCTAAAAGCTAACTGGCATTTAGCAGGTCTAGCGGTCAGTCCCGTCTCCGCTAATCTTCCCAACAGCCTGTCTAGGGACTGTAGGTGACTCTCAAACGTCTCTGAAGCAATTAAAATATCATCCATGAAGTTGCTAATATTAGGGTCCTTCAGTGGATCTAGTAATAACCGCATCATGCGTGTGAACACCCCAGGGGCGTTACTTAACCCAAAAGGAAGCACGTTGAACTCATAATGGCCATCTGCTGTGCTGAAGGCTAAATATGGTCGGATGTCCTTCTTGACCGGTATCTGGTAATATCCTTTACTAAGATCTACCTTGGAAAAGTATTTGGCTTTACTAAGTTTGGCAAATAACAGTCCCTGATCCGGTAAGGGTTCCGCTTGAAATTCCGTCACTCCATTTAGTTGGCGGTAATCAATACATAGCCTATGCTCCCCACTTGGCTTCCGTAGGAGCACTACACTGGCGCTGTAAGGAGATTCTGAGTGAGAAATGATCCCTTCCTTGAGAAGATACTTAATCTCTTCTTGTAACGCGTCCTGTTTAGCATATGGGACCGGATAGTGTTTTTGTCGGACTGGGTCCAAGGTATTTAATTTCATGTCAAATTCGACCAGTTTTGTCCTACCCGGCTTATCTGTTAGCACTGAGGCATGAGACCTTAGAACTCGTCTCATCTTCTCTAACTCGGACGTCTCCAAGTCAGGGTTGATGAGGACGTCGTTCACCGTCTCTTGAGGCTTCAGAGGATACTCCACCCCTGAGTTTTCTCCCTCTTCAACCTCAGTTGCCACCGACAGAGCCATCAGATTCACCGGTGGATCATTTAATCTTTCCACAAATTTTTTGAGTAAATTGATGTGGAAAATCTTATGTTTACCCCTAATGGAAATTTTGTAATTTGTGCGGGACAATTTCTCTAAAATTGGGAAAGGACCCTGCCAGCCAATTTCAAGTTTGTTATTTCCTTGGGGTAACAATAATAAAACCTTGTCGCCTACCTCAAGCGCCCTATCTTTAGTTTTCTTATTGTAATAGGATGCATGTTTCTTTCTGGCACGCCGGAGGTTGGAATTAGCCAATTTCCATCCGGTTTCCAGTTTCTGTTTTAGCTCTCCTACATACTGCGAAGCAGTGAGGACTGTTTCATCCACTCCCTCTTCTGTCCAGGTCCTCATTACTGCCTCTAACGGTCCCTTTATAGGCCTCCCGAACAACAAGGTAGCAGGGGGAAGGCCTGTGGAAGCATGGGGGACTTCCCGGTAAGCAAACAATGCTGCCGGAATGTATGCATCCCATCGTTCAGGCTTTTCCTGGGCTAACTTGCGTAGGATAGACATGAGAGTCCCGTTAAACCGTTCCACTGTCCCATTGGACTGGGGGTGGTACGGGCTGGTATGAATATGGCGCGTCCGGAACAAGTTGAAAACTTCTTCCATCAGTTTTCCCCAGAACTGTGACCCATTGTCAGTTAAGATTTGGTGGGGAAAACCTACTCTAGTAAAGATGTGTACCAGGGCATCAGCTACCTTCTTGGAGTCTATACCAGGTAACGGTATGGCTTCAGACCACATAGTACAAGTGTCCACAAGAGTTAGAATATAAGCATTCCTCCTCTTAGAACGAGGCAGAGGACCTACAATGTCTACGGCTACCCGCTCAAACGGTGTAATCAGAATGGGCATCTCCCCTAAGGTAACGGGGACCGTCCAATGTTTTGGTGACACGCGTTGACACTCCGGACATGACTTGACATATCTTTGTATATCAGCCGTCATTCCCGGCCAGAAATAGTGGCACGAAATACGTTGGGTAGTAGCCCCTACCCCCATATGTCCACTGAACGATATGGTATGACCCATATGTAATATTCGGTCACGATATGTTTTAGGCACGACAAGTTGCCCATGTTCGGTACCTGTAGTTCCCGCCCTACGGTACAATAACTTGTCTTTTACATAGAAATTTCCCACCTCAGGGGGATTCCTAGCTATTGGCAATTTGCCAAAACAAGGTGTTAAAGTTGGACATTCATGTTGTGCAGCCCTAATCTCCCGAGGTAGAGGGTTGATTGGGAGTACAGGTTCATGTGGATGTTCAACCTGACTCCGGGTCTCCACAGCTGCCATTATCATGGGTGATGATGGTTCTCCTAAATATACATACTTACATCCTAGCATGAAAGG
This sequence comes from Cepaea hortensis, assembly GCA_963921405.1. Lineage (NCBI taxonomy): Eukaryota > Metazoa > Mollusca > Gastropoda > Stylommatophora > Helicidae > Cepaea > Cepaea hortensis. The sequence continues at coordinate 24,652,056 of OY992887.1, read as the reverse complement.
GTATACAGGATCATCAATCACTGCCGCTGAAATGAGTCCAGTGACATACTTTGATGTCACATTTACTTTGGCTATCTTAGCAGTTATTGTTTGGGAGCTCCTGGTAGCACCCCTAACTGCCACAGTTTGTTCAGTTAACTGTGAGGGTTTCACTAACTGACTAGCTATGATGGCGTCATATTGTAGTCCGGTGTCATAGAGACACTCCACGGGACTACCATCAACCAAGATAGTTTCAACTGTGGGTGGCCTAGTTACCTTACTTGAACCTACGTTCTGTTGGGTACTCGCCCCCATAATCATACACGCAGCATACTGGGTTGGGGGTTTATTCTTGCACACGCTCGTGTGGTGATCATTGTTTTTGCAATTCTTGCAGTACGGTTTACCCCATCCACTATTGTTCGCTGGTGGTTTTTGTTTTTGGAAACCAGGATTTTGGTGTGGACCCCCAGTGTGCCCTCTGGTGTCTTTACCGTAAGAGTTGTTCTGCTGAAAACCCTTATTCTGTGTTGCAGGAGTAATTTGAGCAGTAGAAGAATTACACGATTTAGTGGTAGCTACTTCGCCATGAGCAGTTAAATATCGTTCGGCTAGTGCGATAACCTCCTCTAGCCGAGCACCACCATTCTCTGCAATAAAGGTTTGTAGCTGTTTTGGAAGAACATCTTTAAATTGCTCAACAAGTATTAGTTCCGCCAGCCCGTCATAAGTAGCATCCAAATCACTCAGTTCTACCCACTTGTTAAAATAAGTGTGTAATCGTGAGGCGAACTGAGGAAATGACTCTCCTTGTGACTGTTTGGCTGTACGGAACTTCAACCTGTAGGCACTAGAAGTTAACTGATATCGTTTCAAGAGAGCATTTTTGAGTGTGACAAAGTCCTTCTCAAGACCTGGAGGGAGTTTTGCAAACACGTCATACTCTGGACCGCGAAGTGCTTGGGAGAGTTTAATATTACATTTATCCTTAGGCAGATTGTAGGCTTCACACATTAACACAAATTTGTCAAGATATTCATCCATCTGATCCTCCTTCGGGTCGAAGTGGGCCAGTGGAAAACTCATTGATCCTGGAGTAATATGTGGTCCTGAGGAAATGTCTTGGCTGTCAGTTGGAGAGCTGGCACTGCTAAATCTGGAGGCATCAGGATTTTGTAGTTCTAATCTCCTCAGTTCTAACTCGTGCTGTCTTAACTGCTCAGCTAATTTCAACTCCTTGTCCAGTTCTGCTTGCTTCAACTGGTTGTCCAATTCAGCCTGTTTCAACTGGTTGTCCAATTCAGCCTGTTTCAACTGGTTGTCCAATTCAGCCTGTTTCAACTGGTTGTCCAATTCAGCTTGTCGCATCTTCTGTCTGGATTCAATTTCCGCCATCTGGATTTTTAATTTAATTCTTTCCTCTCGTTCGTCCTTCTCTTTGATGATGTCCCTTTGTTCTCGGCGCCATGTTCTTCCTTCTTCTATTACATATTTTTCCAACTCTGCACCCTCATAACCTAACAATGTTCCTTGTTCTCGCAGTTCCTCCTTAGTAGGTGGCTTTTCAGAAGACATGTTAGTTATGTAATAATATATCTGTTGATACACCTGGATAACTCACTCACTTAATGAAGAATGTGTTTGTCGCAAAGATTCACAAATATCTTCAATAACAAGCATAAAAAATGTTACACATTGACACAATACTTACCCGTTTGCCAGCAATTCACCTTTGCCCTAACTTATGTTATCTTATACTAATCCTACGTATGTGTTATCCTATATTATAAGTATGTATATATTAACTAGTATGATTAGTAGCTATCTATTTTTAGTGACTGAAAGTTAGAAATATCTATGAAGTTGGATACTCGACTGAACCCAACAATCTATAGGATTGTCATGCCCGGACCGAGCCACCAGTGTCGCGTAACGTATTCTACTAGGATGGAATTGGATCAAAGTAGATACTAAATAGACTTCTACGAATAGAGAATCTAACCACTGCTGAAGAAGCGATCAAATGGCTCGCAGTTCTAGAAGAATGATTAACAAAGTCCCAGAATGGATCACTACTTCTAAACAGTGCCAGGCGGAAAGTTATGACGACTAACTGTACTAACACACGAAGACAGTATGTCAAGTTATTCCTGCTAACGTGCCTGGATGAATAATGAGCCCCCACTGCCTAATGTATTCTCACACAACAGCAGATAAGACAGAATGATACGTATAGATGTAGTCCTTTCACTCGTCACACAATCTGATGATGCTAATTCTATAATGACAGACGCAGTTGTTAAAAGTACAAATATAACATAACGTTTAATCCTAAAGAACACTACGTGAGCCCCACTGGGAACTCACTGACACATAAGAGATACGCAGATCCCTGAAATCTCGACAAGCTACTGTTCAGCTAGAGGATATAATCATAGACTCTTAGCCAATAGCGGACAAATTAGGATTGCTGTGCAGTGGCAAACGGGTGGGTAGCCACTCATCTGATAATCCTTAGTCTCCTGGATGGTAAGCTGGCAGTGCTGACTGGATCGTGGTATGGACTCCACTCTCTGCTGCATCAAGTGAGTGGTTCGTAGCTCAATCACCGGTCGTGACTACGGCTACAGATGATCAGGGTGCAGGCTCCTGCAACTAGATTTTGACTGGCCTATCGGGAGTGGAGACTATCATTGGCTTTTCTATGTTTTAGATTGTTGTTCGGCTTAACAAGAGCCAGCAATAAAATATGTTTAAACACAGACAGGTGTTCAATTTTAGCCAATTGACTTGATAGCTCCTCCTGCTCCTTCCAGGTTGCTATCAGAAATGGCAGAAGTTAGGGTGCTACCGGAAGTTAACTTCTCATCCAGGAGAGTTCCCTTCCTGTGGCCAAATTATTATTCACAGCCAAAACTGAATATAAAATTCAGCCTGACTTGATTTCTTGGCTTGTAAACGAACTCTACCCTACATCTACTTCTACCTATAAGAAGAAATAGTATTTAACTCTCTCTATAGTTTTATGTATATAAATACACTAACCAAAGACGATTTTATCTAATATTTGAAAATATAGATAAAAATAAAAATTACTACAGGATACATAGAGGGGTTTATTGAGGGCTATCTCCATCTAGTAACAAAACGATCTGAGAGGTGGGCCAACCTGTCACAATACCTTATCCTTCGTTGAAAAAAATGTTTGCTCATAACAGAGTAATGATTACAAAGGGATTCACAAAGTAGAACATAAAGTCTGGTTTCGTTCATAAACAACTTGTTTATCCAGTTCTCCTCTGGAAAATCTCAGTAACTTTCCACTGTCCCCAGCCTTGACCCTCAGGTCAACCTCAGTACTCTTTATCACAATAATCCACACTGACTGTCTGTAAAATGACCGGACACTTTTCCGTCATACAAAAACACTTTCCACACAACCTCTCAGCCCCGACCCGGCTGTGAACAAAGTAATGTCCGGAAATTCTCCGTTATCCACAAAGACACCTGTCCGTCGAATCAGCGACTGTCAATTGTCTCTGTTTTACAATTTCTCGTACCTCTCCCCTCCCCGAGAGAGTTTATCAAACATGTACTCCCCCAGTACCTGGTCGCTGGTGTCTCCACCCGTCCTATTAACTGCGTCGACCAATCTTGAACTGTCAACCTGCGAACACACTGTGCGTTGTCCTTCGCACACACACCTGTCAATATCTTTGATTTTCAATCCTGTCTTTATCACCGACAGCGATATTGTCACGCTGTGTTGATCTGTTCTTGTCGCAAACACCGGCTTGTTCACGCGACATTTACCTGTGCTGTTTGTGCCTGGTGACAAACCCCGTCACCCCCACACTCTTCGTTGATCTGTAATGTGACTTCACGAGCGTTGTTATTTGCTGTGCCGTGTTAATTCTCTGACGCACCCGCTAGCTTCAGCGACACTGTTGGTATCAAATTTACCTGTATTGAATTTGACGTGAACTGTCTGTTAGCTAGTTCCCACACAGGAGAAAACCCAGTGTTTATACCGTGGACACCCTTTCACCGTCCACGCTCCCCTCTCCTAGTGAGAAATTTTATTTCTACCTGGTGCACACACAAAAGAGTTCACATTAACCTCTTGACAGAATGTAGCCGTCCGAAACTCTTTACTAAGCGACGAGCTCCCAGTTATTTTTATCTGTTTTCTTGATCGGAGGAGCTCTCAGATATCTCAATATATCCCCGTCGTCCTTGACCGGAGAGCCCACAGATATCTCAATATATCCCCGTCGTCCTTGACCGGAGAGCCCACAGATACCTCACGATGTTCTTTCGATGATAAGTGCGTGAGATGGTCGTTGTCTAGGTAACGATGCTCCTGGTGTGTCAATTGAGCTATCTAACTGTCTCACAATGCAACTCACCCCCGCCGTGCACATTCACCAGTCATTAAACAAGATTGAGTTGGCGCACATAATCCTTTAATACAGAAAGAACACGGACACATAACATATTGGTATCTCCAGAAATCAATGTAAATCCGCAGAATATATATGTATTCTCCTCACGCGTTAATCAGCACACATCACTGCCTTCTATAATCTTCCTGAATCTCACATCCACAAGACATTTAGTCCAGCTACTATCCACGGCTGGATCTCACACAATACGACCCACCCACTGGGTCGGAGCCTCTGCTCACTATGCAACCCACTCTGGGTTTTAGGCCTGCATTCACAGCTCGGATAATCACACAACACAGTTCTCCGTCGACTACCGACTCGTTCGGTGTCTAAAACTCAACTCCCTGAAGTCTCCTGACTTCACACACAAATACACTGTCTTTTGCCCCATCTCCCTGGGGTCTACACTCACCCTGCCTATTATTCCTCAGGACTGGCTGTTTTTCTTATAGCCAGGTCAGTCACTTTACTGTCTCCAACTTTCATCTATTATTTCTCATGCCCGGTCACTTGTTTATGTACTAGCACGGTCATTCTCCTTAATGTCAATGACCAAGGCATGTGTCACTATTCAAGGATCATTCAAAGCTTAGCGGCTTTAGGATCATCACCCTTCAAAATACATTTGGGAAGGTTCTAGAGAAGATAGTCGCTGTCAAGCTGCAAGAGATTTTGGAAAGGGGGAAGCTTCTTCCAAGAGGCCTGGGGAGCTACAGGCCAGGAAAAGATGCCTGGTCAAATGCAGCCACTTTTGTCTTTGATGTTTATGAGGGGTTCCAGAGCAGACAGGAAACGATGGCGGCAGCGCTTGATCTCGAGGATGCATACAACAGAGTTCGATATGATATTTTGATGACCGCACTGATGGAGAAGGGGGTTAATCACTGGTTGGTGAACTGGATAGCAGCCGTCCTGCGTTCTCGTCGGGTTGCTCTCCGTCTGGGTGCGTGGACCTCGGGGCCACATGTTTTAACCCCGTGGCTGCCACAGGAATCTGCAATCTCGCCGGTGCTCTTTAACGTAGATACGAGCGGGATTGCAGGCCTGAAAGCACCAGGGGTTGGAAGGATACTGGCTTTGCAGATGGTATTCTTGCGTATGGGCAGGGGAGAGATGGGGAGCGGACAGCCCGGGAGCTACAGGCTACGGTAGACAAAGTGATTGGCTGGTGCACTGGGGTGGGTGCTGTCATCCACCCGGATAGGGCGGCTGTTGTGTGGTGCTCTCTGGACAGCGGGATTGTGAGGGCTGATATCCCGGGCCTCGCGGTGGATGGTGGAGGCATCAGCAGAGAGAACAGGCTGAGGTGTCTGGGAGTCACGTTTGACAGGAGCTTGTCCTTCGGGGACCATGTGGGGACGGTTGTGACAGGGTCTCAACGGGGACTCAATGCATTTAAAACTATGGCTGCAATTGACACAGCAGAGAATGCTTTTCACACTGTGCCAGCACTTGATCCTCTCAGTGATTGATTATGGACTGGGACTGCTCGCTGTCTCAAAGAGTCAGCTGGAGAAATTAGAGCGCATACATAACGAAGCTATGAGGGTCATTCTGGGATGCACCAGAGGCACCCCAGTAGTGTGTGTGCGGTACATCCTTGGTCTGCCGACTGTTGCTGGTAGGCTCAAGGTGATGCAGGCGAGGGAATACCTCAGAGTGGCTGCGGACACGGGTCGCCCGTTGCGTGAGGCGCTGGACGCCGTTAAGGGTCAACGACTGATAGGAGGGAAATCATGGATGGCTCGGGCGGAGGATGCGATCAGACAGGTGTGCCCCTTGGAGAACATTGGGCGAGGAGAGGAGTGGATCAGAGTGCCAGTCGAGCAGTCAGACTTTTGCAGAGTTATAATCACATTGAGCCTTGAGCCAGCGGGGGATACGGAAGTGGAAATCCAGCAACTAATTCAGGATAATGCTCGCTCGGGTGATGTGATTATCTGCACGGATGGGTCGGTGTTGAGAGGTAGGGGGAGGGGGTGCCTGGGGGTTCTTAGCAAAGGCTAATGGTCGGCGTTTGGTGCAAGAGAGCCTGGCATATGATACCACAGCATCTGGCTTGGGAATGGGGGTGGGGCGGTCAGTGCAGCTTTCCGCTGGATGGAGAGTACGATACGCACACAAATCGTAATTGTGGCTGACTCAGGGAGCATGCTGGGGAGGGTGAGGACGGGCAAGCTTCGGGCAGAGTGGCTTGCTTCGCTTCGGAGGTCACGGGTGGCGGGCATCGCCTGAGTCTTTTCTCCGGGGCATGCCGGTGTGTTGGGGAGTGGACAGGCGGACAGATTGGCTGGCTCTGCAGGACTTGGTGGAGTGTTGACACATGACGGGGCAGACGTGGTTGCGGCCTTGTGGGAGCACGTGTACACCTCGGAGGAGCAAATGGGTCACCATGGTCTGGCAAGAGTGGGAGGGCGAGGAGTGGCAGACGCTTGACGCTTAGAGGAAAGGCGAGACAGACATATAATCAGATTGCTACTGATACTATCGGTGTTGGAACTCTTCGCTGGCTGCTGGGGATGGGGACGGAGCGCTTATGGGAATGCCCCGACTGCTGTGATGTCGGTTCTTAAATCAATGAATGAATCAATCAATCAAATAATCAATCAATCAGTCAATCAATCAATCGCCTTCGTACAAAAGAAATGCATCATTAGTTTTGGAGCAGACCTCCGTGCGCTGGATTTCATTCAATGGTATGAGTGCCGGGCATTCAGAAAGCAATGGCAAACTACTGAATGTAAACTTGGCAAGAAATCAGAATCAGTCAAAATATGCCGGGGTTGACTGCAACGACATGTAAAAGGTTATGCAACTGTTTGCCTTTGTACAAACTACAAAACATAAAAAAACTGCCTAGTAAATTACAATGTTGGTGTTGATGGCGACATCCTGTAAATGAGACAACAGTGCCTTTCTACAAATAGTTTATACGGTGTATGAAATTAGCGATCATATCAGACATATGACATGTGTAATAAACTAAAGATGGTAGATACTGATGAATGTAACTGTGGAACTGGCAAAACATTTGTTGTGGAAGTGTCCAACATATGCAGAACAGAGAAAGTTATGTTGGCCTACATTGTCTACAGCTGCTCTATTTGAGGAAAAGCTCTATGGGGATATCAACAAGCTTGAGATCTTGAGTTGACTGCTGTTTTCTTCGTATTTATTCATATTGATATTTGAAGATGAATGAAGAAGAGTAGAGTTGAGTTGAGCACTGTTGAGTCAAGAACAGACATCACAACACTCGGACATTCGCCTACGTGTTCCGACCTCATCTGCAACAGCCAGCGAAGAGTCCCAATACTAATGGTACTAGTAGCAGTCAGAGTATGTGTTCGTCTGGCCTTTCCTCATAGTTCCAAGTGTCGGCTAGATCCCCTGTTCACTCCCGGCAGCACCATTCTCTCTTGATGTGATGATCTACCCGTTCTTCTGCACTAATGCACGATTTCAAACGGCCCCGATAACTTCTGCCTTATGCACCAATACCCCACCAAGGGGTGCAGACCCAGCCTGTCTGTCCGCCCGCACGTTTCCCACCACACCAGCATGTCAGAAGAGGAAATTTCCGCTAATAAGTTGCTTTTGTAACGAAATTGCTGGACGGACAAGGAATCTAGCAATATGACTATGGACACATGAAATCCAGCGGTACTTCATTCACAGCAAAACGATCATTACAATGGATTACATAACATCATGATGATGATTTAAAAGGCAAGAAGATTACTTCATTGCCCCAGGTTTTATCCCATATGGCTCGGTTGCTTTCAACAGGGCGGCCTGCTAATAGCGTCGCACAGATCACGAACTCCGTGGTTCCAGATACAACCTCCAGGAGTCTCCTAGAAAACTGCACTTGTGAACCAAACGTTGTAGGCTGGAATTCAACCGTTGACCTTCGGCGCGAGGCACGTTGCGTAACCACTTTGCCACGAAGGCTTTGGTGATAATTTAAAAGCTAAAAATTATGGTGACTAGGCTGATATTGATAATTAAAACGATACCTGGAAACTGGTCTGATGTCTAAACACATGTTGAAAAAAGATATTAATCATATTGACAAAAATAACACGATGATGATAAATAATTAAAAAAAAGATAACTATGTCTGCTAGGCTGATTATAATTTTTATGATTCTAGTGAAAAAGATTATTGGAAAAGGGGTGGGGGGGGGGTGGGGGGGTTAGAAGATGATGTTAAGGGACAAAATGTTAAATGAAAGTGAAGATTATGATTAAAATAATGATTTTGATTAAAAGTATGATCAGTGTGATGGTTACATTTAAAATGATGATCAGATTCTTCTTCTTTTCGTTCATCCGGAGTGTTTTTTCAGATGTGATTGCGGTGTGTCTGTTATGCGCCCTTGGGCCGAAACCCGTAGGCCAACACATCGACTTTAGCGTGCATTTTTGACCAGGTAGCATTCCTGGGTGATGATCAGATTGATGATTATGATTTAAATTATGATCAGGGTGATGCTTATAATTAAAATAATCACCCTAGGCACACTGTTAATCATCATGGTGATGATTTTGATTAAAATGAGGATTAAATTATAATCACATTGATGATTAAAGTTGTGCTTAGAGTGATGATTTTGATTAAAATGGGGTTAACATTATGATCAGACTGATGATTATGATTTAAATGATTATCAGGGTTTTAATTAAAATGAGGATTAAAATTATGATCATGGTGATGATTATAATTAAAATAATCACCATGGTGATGATTTTGATTGAAATAGGGATACAATTATGATCACATTGATGATTAAAATTGTGCCTAGTGTGATGATTTTGATTAAAATGAGGATTAAATTAAGTTCAGATTGATGATTATGATTAAAATGATGATCACGGTTTTGATGAAAATGAGGATTAAATTATGATCATGGTAATGATTATGATTAAAGTATGATCAGGGTGATGATTATAATTAAAATAATTACAATGGTGTTGATTTTGATTGAAATGGGGATAAAATTATGATAACATTGATGTTTAAAATTGTGCCTAGAGGACATTGTTATTGATTGTTGATTGTTATTAAAATGAGGATTAAATGATCATCACATTCAAGATTAAAATTATTATCCCCGGGAAGGTTAACTCGGTCAACAAATGCACGCAGAAGTCGGATATGTCGGCCTAACGGCGCAAGAACGCAGCTCTGCTGTAAACAGGCACAACGCAGTCACATCCGAAAAAAAAAATCCGGATGAACGCAGAAGAAGAAGAAGAAGAAAATTATTATCATGGTGATGATTATGATTAAAATGAGGATTAAATGATGATCAGATCCGTGATTATGATTAAAATTGTTACCAAGATGAAGATTATGATTAAAATTATTATCAAGGTGGTGATTTTGATTAAAAGGATAATTAAATGATGATCTGATTGAATATTAAAATTATGATCAGGTTGATGATTATGATTAAAATGAGGATTAAGTGGTGATCAGATTACGTATTTAGGCTGACGTTGACCTCACGCAGCTATCTATCGTCGAAACAACCTGTTTGCGGTGAACCTAGTGTCAAAGCAGCAACCTGCTCAAGAACTTGTCAATATTCCTGGAGAATACAGACTTAGTATGTGATGACCCTGGTGTCAAAGCCTGAACCTGCTTGTACCACCAGGGAAGATGTCTACTCAATCAGCAGACCATCATCTGTGTGTTATACGACCGGCTGTCATTAACAATTACACACTGAACAAAGAGACGGCGGTCAGGAAAGCTCAACAGGTGTACGATTCCTGCCTGTTTAGTCATTAAGCACTCTAACTCTGGCACATGGGTTACTGTTACCTTCAACAATACAATTCACTATGACACATTTTGAACTGTTTAACTATTACAAACATCAACTCATCGAATTCAGACGAGGCAAGCATGGGGCGCATGTGGAAGACCTGATTACAAAGCCTCTGCTTAAAATCCACCAATATCATACCAAACATAAGGCGTTGTTGAAAATATTAATTATTTGTTTAAAATAGACTTTATCCAGCTTTAAAACAACTCTGACACCAACCAAGCCAACCAAGTCGCCAAAACTGCTCAGATGATACCATATCAACAGATGTATGATTCACCCACCTACAATAATCAACATACCGCACCAAACTACAATAGCCAGATGTGTAATACACCCTACGATAGTCAAATGGTTGATCAGCCTACCAGAAGCAGACACATTACTCTCGGACAATTTTATTCCACTGAAGAATCCAAGAAAACAGAGACAATGTGTATAGTTCTCGACAACCTGTGCATTTATGTAAAAATATAGAACATACACATTTCCCCTTTTCTTTTGATTTCTTTTGTAATATATGTTGTGATTGCTATAACTCTTGTCTTTCTGGTGTGTGTGTGTGTGTGTGCGTGTGTGTGTGTGCGTGTGTGTGTGTGTGTGTGTGTGTGTGTGTGTGTGTAGGGGGGCATTTAGCGTATCCCTATTCAATAGGCTTCCATCCACATGAAATTATTGTCCAATGGCCATCCTTCTTCATAACATTGCCCCGTATCACACCACCACCACTACCATCTACAACTCTCTGTTCAACGTACTCTATTTACTACATTTGCTTCACTGTTTTCGTGGAATCTCTATGCCATAGCGTTTCATTGATCTACATGTCGTCAATTTACCATTCCCCATCATTGAATTTCTAATTTCTCCCAGGCTTATTGTCTAATCACATATCTCCAATTCTGTGAGCTGCATGTTTCATTGTTCGTGTCAATACTTTCGCGTTTCACATCGTCAATAAACTTTAACCACCACCACTTCCACACTTTTCTTCAATTCTCCACGTGCTCTCATGCTTTCCTCACTTAATACACTTAATACAAAAGTGTCCATCACCTCACACCATTTTGTAAGTTCATCTCTTCGTCAGCAGTTTTTGTAATCTAATGTCTTCATCGACAGTTTTTGTAAGTTCTTCAATTCGGCAGAAGATTTTATAAGTTCATATTTTCGTCACCAGTTTTCGTCATTCCATTGGCCAGTGTTTGTAAGTTAATGTTTTCGTGTGTGTGTGTGTGTGTTTTAAAATTAATATCTTCATCAGCAGTTTTTGTAAGTTTATAAGTTCATGTATTCATGACACATAGTCATAATTGTTTTGTTTTTTTCCATCTGAGCCCAATTTCTCTATTCTGTCAACTTATGTCATCATACTTCCTAGATATTTAAAAGCGTTTAACTTGGTTCTCTGTAATTTGAAGGTCGAGCCAAGTAATTTTTTTTGTTTGTTGCTCCACCAATTTTGTCATCACTTTTCATTCGTCAGCAGTTTTTGTAAGTTAATTTTCCAATGAACCATTCATGTCGACTAACAACATTATGTCTGTGCAGTCGGTGTGATAGGCGTTTGTGAAGTCATATATCTTTGCACTCTGCACTCTGCCCATTATAGGAAATATCAATACGTTTGAAGAGCAGGTACAATGTATTTGTACCATCCATAACTCTGGGTTTCTTGCCTCGACGCACAAATCTAAAATATTTATATAAAAATGCAAGTATGGTATATGGCACTTTACAGTATCTACATCTGTAATAGGGGTGTTTGCTCTTAATGTGTGCTTTCATCTTTTCAAGATTTCATTTACATGTAAAATTAATCTTTAATGAATACATCTGTTAATTCCAATACCTCGCTCCTTCTTAATTTTATAGGAACCTTTAGAATTAACTCTACAAATATTTGCACATATATCACGAGGATGCTGGAGCAGCATATCATCCCCCCCCCCTCCCCCCCCCCCTTCATTTCTGTGTATGAATGAGAAGAAAGAGACATGCAAATGACCATTTGAAATACTGTTTTACATTTGGACTGGTCAAATCATTAACTTATTTGTTTACCGATTCATATTCTGCAAGGGACGCAGAGGTGTTTCCAAGGCACCAGGGCCAGGTTTTATACTGGCCAAGGCCTACTAACACGTCCTAGTCGTGCGTCCTGGGCAACAGGTCCCTTCGGGGTCCTGGCTAACGTAGTAGGATCGCCGATTCCTCCGAAGTCGGAGAGTGTCTGTATGCACGGCGAGGAACCACTAGTCTGCACACCAATAAGCCAGATATGGGACAACGGATACTCACGCAAACCTCGGTCCGGTGTGATATCACACTGATGTTGGAAAACAGGATGTCTTCATCCGACATGCAGGACTTCACGCTGGAGTTCACAACTAGCGAACGCAAGCAAGCAAGCAATATCCTGCAAATTGTTCTTCTGCACTAAGCAAGTGTTTAGGGTGAACAGGGTTAATCATCAGGATGTATGATCAGAGTGTTCAGACTTGACATGTTGCTGTATTTCTGTGTACAAATGTGCTGTAAGAAATATGCATACAGAACATTCCAAGTAAGGTTTTCAATCCGTTTTCAAGATATAAACGCCGTCAGTAGTTATATAGGGGCTCTATCCCCCCCCCCCTCAAATTGTGGAGCCGACACGTGGAGCTTGTGGAGCGTTCCATGTGAGGCTTGTGGAGTGCTCCACGTGGAGTCGGGTGGTGTCTGGTGGTGCTGGGATGGTGTGGAGTTTGTGGAGCCTGTGGAGGGTGATCAAGGGACCCCTCTTAGTTGTGTCTTTGGCTTGTTAAGCTCGGTGTTTTGAGAACTATAACATAGGTGCTCCTTGTGAGAGCTTGAAAGAAAGTCAAGAATGTGTTATATCTAGTTCTACATCAGCACAATTCTAAGTAATACTAACACATATATATACAATGACCAGTCTGGCCAAGTTTATCTTCCAGCTCTACTGCGTTCACCATCCTCCTTCTCCCTACTGTCTTTAGTCTGGGACGGGCTTTTCCATTGTCTCACACGCCTGTAATGATTGCATTTCTGCTGCCCATGTCCTTGTCGCTAATACATAAATTCTGTCGTACAGCCGCTCCGTCCAAAGTTGGTTTAGCAGCTCACAGGGTCGGTAATGGTATTATAATAATGCCTGATCATCCGGGCCTACAAGCCGTGACCAGTATTTGTGCCAGACTTCCGTGAATTACCGTCCACCATACGATGAAAAAGGTTTAGCACCATATACCCCATAACAATTGTGGGTAATGTCTGTACCATTACACCTCCGTTTCCAACACAATCGATGGCCAGTGTGTCCATGCGAACACAATAGCACAACACCAATTTATTCTTAGTGAGTTACCATATAACAAATCACATCAAATAAATCTAAGGTATACGAATACAAAATGGCATATAAGGCTATTCTTTCTTACATTGCATAATGCCGTGAAGTTGGAACCGTGACTAACTAACTAACTAACTAAGTAATATCCTTATCTACAACCAACCGGGAAACATAGTTTCCATATACGCTACAGAACATATACACAAATTATGCATATGACAATTCAACTATATCAGACTCCGATATACATACATTATATAACTTCAATATAGACATATAATGATACTCAACATAATAGCATAAGGCATTATTAATGAGTAATAATATTGTATACCTACAAAATGAGATATACAACAAGTCTAATTGCAGTGACCACACAGACCAGCCATACTACTGATCTGCCCGGTTTAGTAACCACTTAGTTACTGCTGTGGTAAGAATTAAAGAAATAGTCAGTTGACTATATTCTGTACAACAAATGCACACACCAAAAGGCAACTAGGGTAGTGTACAAGCATCTACCAAGACACCTAAAAGTATACTTAGACAATGATATTTATTGAAATAACCTATGTCAGATATAGACTGAAACTCAGTACATACATCTACAAGACTTAGACAGTTACTCAGAAATAACTTTCCTAGTGAAATCTAGCAACATAAGAATCATACATATGACTACAAAACGAGCTGGGTGCCTACCTGTTCAGAGATTTTTTCATTTCTAACATGACCAGAGCTAACAGCCTATTTAACTAGTATCCCAAAGCAATTAACATTCCTTCAGTACAGTTCTAATTGCTTTATCAGATCTGTTTCACACCTTCCTACAGCAGACACATTATCTCCCAACATGTCAGTCCTAAATCTTTCTGCATGCACACTAGCCCTCACACCTGTGAGTCTGACAATTTTTAGCCCCCTGAGTCTTATCAGTGATTTCACACCTTGCTCCTCTAGTCTGTTTCAGATGGAGGTCAGCCATCGCGGTTGGGCGATTTCCTAGCTGTGCTTATCAGGTGTCAGGTCAAAGGAACAATTAGGTTCTCAGGGTCAACTGCCAGTTTACAACTCTGTTGGTAACCTGGTTTGCTTGCTTCATGTCTGGTGGGGTTTAATTACACCCTCCACTGAGTCTGCTCTCCAGTCTGGCTGGATTGATAACCTCTGGGGGTGGGTGACCTGTACTGGTGTCAAATTAAATTTCCCATACAGAAAGCAATCTGTGGTGGTATGTAATCTTGCGTCATGTGAAACGTCTTATACATGACTTATAGAGAAAGCAGTCCATCAGAAGTGAACCGAAAATTGTTCTGGGCTGTAAAGGCGGCATTTCGTGACAGATCCCGATTAACAGAAGGCTTCGAAATGCGTTAACAGTATCAAAAACAGTTCCAAATGTAGACTGTTACAGTGATCACATATTGATTACAAGGTAAAGTTAAAGAACGTCGAGTAGTATTCACCAGGAAACGCTAAATATGATCTGTGTGTATTATTAAAAATGGCAAGGAAATACAAGACAATTTTAACTTAGAAGTAAAGAACAGATTTGATATATTGTCTGATCTAGAGACCTTATTTCGTGATGTGGATGATCAATGGGAAATGTTGAAGAACTATCTCAAAATTAAAGAAAGTAGGTCGTAAGAAATGGATCACCGAAGAAATGTTAAGACTAATGGAAACGAGAAGACATAACAAAAATACTCCTGACAAATATGAAGAGATTCACATGAAAGTCAGAACATTATGTAAAGAAGCAAAAGAAGCATGGCTTGAAACAAAAGTTGCATGGAAATAGAAAAACAACACAACAATAGAAATACCACATTAATTCACAAAAGAGTGCAGGAGCTTACAAATAAAAGAACACAGGTTGCTTGAACAACCAACACAGTAGTCCTTGAAGTGCTTGAACAACCAACACAGTAGTCCTTGAAGTGCTTGAACAACCAACACAGGTTGCTTGTCAACAGGTTGCTTGAAAACAAAAAAATGGAAAAATCATAATAAAAAAACATGAGATTTTACATACATGGTCAGATTATGTGAAAAACCTTTATTATAGGACCTTCAATTCTGAAGATAAAAGTTTAAAATGCTCTTAACCATGTGAAATCTGGCAAAACCCCGGGTCCAGACAACATCTCAACAGAAATTATCAATGCCTTAGAAGAATATATGGAATAGACTAATTCAGCAGACAGCTGAACACAATATATGATACCGGAGATATACCTCATGAATTGTCTAACTCTATATTTATTGCAATCTCACAGAACCTGGCCATCTCTCACAGAACCAGGCCATCTCTGACAGCACCTGGCCATCTCTGACAGAAACTGGCCATCTCTGACAGCACCTGGCCATCTCTGACAGCACCAGGCCATCTCTGACAGAACCTGGCCATCTCTGACAGAAAACTTTTTTGTTCTATGAAATGACACAATTGACAGGAGACTTTTTCAACTATTTCACAGCACAGTCATTTTGTCTTGAATAATTTTACTGACGGCCAAATATTTTCACGTACTGTACACAAAATTTGGTGTGTGTGTGGAGTGGATGGGTACAAATTCATATAGCACCTGGCCATCTCTCACAGAACACGCCAGCATTCTATGAAACATTTGACAATGGTAAATTCTACTGCACTTTTATTGTGCCTTGAATAATTTTATTAATGTCCAAAAATGTTCACGTACTTTTCACAAATTCCACATTTCTGGGGCATGTGTGTGTGGAAAAAATCATACAACACTTGGCTAGATCTCATAGAAAACTCTGGCATTCTAGGAAACGACAGTTGATAATAGCCTGTTTAACTGCACTATTATAAACAGTGTCTTTAATAATTTCATTCAAGCTGAAATATATAACAATATATATTCAAGATCAGTAAAATGTGTCAGGCAATAGATTGGGCAACCGATTGTATGTGTCTTCATTATTCAGATTTACGACGGTGAATTTTATTGAATGTCAAAAATTTTCATGTATTTTAAACAGTCCATAGAGGGCAAGGGTGGGATGAACTAATTGATGTAGTATCTGGCCAACTTTCACGGAACAACTTTTCGTTCTATAGAACAACAGTTGACAGTGGCTCGTTTCACTGCACCATTTTTGTGACTTGAATAATTTTATCGATGGCAAAATATTTATGTGTACTTTACACAGTCAATATGTGTGTGTGGAGAGTGGGTGTGTGGTACACACAGATTGCAGCTCAGATATTCAAACAAATTTTTAAAAAGATAATATTGTTTTGCTATGTGATTTTTAAAACTTATTTATAGATGTTGCTATCATGTGTTTCGATATATATTTATATTTTATAGCTGTTACTTTTTGTGATCTTTAGTTATAAAAATCAGCTATGCTTTTTTGCTGCTGAAGGTTGTGATCACAGATATGTTTATTGAAAACTGCTTGTTCATTTTTTTTTAACGTTACCATCCATTGTTTTCCAACATTCCAGTTTGACAGTGTTGAGTTGACAGCTTACTTTACTCTTTATATGCCTCAGGTTTTATGAAGTAGCAGGAAATTTGAACCACAACTAAGGGCAATCATTGAGGATACTGTCTAAATGTTTATGTTGTATGCAGTCCTTTAACCAGTGTACAATTTACCTATTCTTATTAAATTCTTCTTCTTCTTCTTCTTACTCTTCCTCCTCCTTCTTCTTCTGCTTATTTGTGTCTTTCTCCTCTTCTTTCTCCCCCTCCTGACTTCTTATTATTATTTGTGTCCTTCTCTTCTTCCTCCTTCTTCTGCTTCTTTTATCTCATTTGTGTACTTCTCCTCTTCCTTCTCCTCCTTCCCTTCCCCCTTCTTCAGTCTCTTCTGCTTCCTTCTTATTTTTCTCATGTGCATCTTTCTCCTCTTCTTCCCTTTCCTCTCCCCCACCTCCTCTTCTTCATTCCTCCTTCTACATATGTGCAAGTATGATAGCTATTCTGCTGGTTATAAAAAATATTTAACAATTATAACCAGGACACAACTGAAAGACTGGTTAGAAAAAGTGACCTGCCCACAAACACCCCTGACCCCAGATTGTAAGGTCAAGGACCCTTTTGCACGCCTCAATGTGTATTGGGCATATGGAGCTAGACCCATGTTGTAATGGACCAATCAGCACCAGGCGGGTGATGTCATCAGTATCATGCCAGACACCTTCACTTCCCCGGACATTTTCTGGTAACAGAGGTCAGCATGGCCGAATGGATAAGAACGCGTGTTCTTACACATCCAGTGTGCTGATGCCGAGGTTAGGGTTTCAACCTCTATACCGGACAGTTGGACTAACATCTTGACCTCTCGTACTTGACTTGGGGGACGTAAATTACAAGTACCTCTGAAGTCGGATCAGGTTCGCCTGATGGCGAGGAGCATTGTTTATAGGAAAAGCTAATCCACACACAAAATTCAGTCCAGCACTAATAGAAGTAGTATGTATGGACTACGCTTGAGTTCAAAGCCAGCGAGTGCAAACAAAACATGTTTTCTGGTAAACATTTTATGCTGGGACGACCTGGGAGACATTTGAACCCACCTCATGCAGATCAAACCCACGACCTCCGGACCGGCAGGCGAGTGTCTACCCACCAACTCCCTGCCCACTATAAATATTGATCTCAGATCTTCCACTGTCGTGTGTGTGTAAAAAGAATGACTGTCGTATTAGTTACTTGTTCTTCTTTACCACTTTAGTGTCGTCCCTGGAGTGAAGAGAATCAACACCCACATTATTTTTAATTCAATATCTCTATTCTGGAGAAATCCAGCAGACTCCGTCCACACACTCCCTCAATCTGAAGACACCTTCCTCTCACTCTTACTCACCCCTGGATCATGCCCCCTCTCATTCTTCCCCAACATAACATACGTGACAACTCTCGCTTCAACAAATAAAAACAAGAAATTTATTAAAGCAAAGAGTATATGTAGGAGAAGTGTATGTGTGTATAAGGTGTAGAATGTGTGACGGGTATTCTAAATCGTCTATAGACTCAGATCAGTGTTCAAGAGGATATTCATTCTCATCCCTGTGCTGAAGACACACCAGCACCATGTATCCCATACAAGTAGCCTCACCCAGGTGATGCTCCTCCGGTCACGTGAAGACTTCCTCCGTTGTCTCTGGAACCACCAGGATGCTTGGACACCCCTGACAAACACTGTCTAATTAGAGTCTGATTCACACTATGAACTTCCTCGGTTATTTAACGGATTGTTAATCAGGAAATTCTAATTCTATTGTCACTGTTAGTGGAGAAATCTTAATGGATCTAGAGTCACTGGTTCTAAAGATTCCTCATATTAACACCACAATCTAACTGTTCTGGGTATCAGTATAAATTATGCAATGTTCTGATTGTTTATTGATACATCTATCACTTGGCTAAACCTCAATCTCATCAACATGTCCTGCTCAGCAGAAGCCAGGTTCCCGCAAACCAACTTGGGTATAAGCCCTATGTAGCGGCCTCTCAGCAACCTCTGTCTTCAGATGCTGAGCCCTCCTTGTATAAAACTTTGAACCTGCTTCTTCGTAGTAAATCATCGCACACTCAAGTGGAACACTCAAGGGGAACTGTACATGGAACCTGTAGAGCAGACAACATCATGGTGAGGGCAACTCAGTCCTGGCCAGAATTGGGCAAGTGTAGGCCAATAACAGCACTCAGATCTATAACAGAGATCCGATCTCTGTCATACGGCCAAATAACTCAATCATATGATCTGAGACATGGCAACACCAGGAAAGACTAAAGGAACGGGCAGAAACCCAGCAGATGCCCTACTGGAAGATCCTACCATTACACATTCCCCTCCTCCCTCTCAACCATGCTTAATCTCTCTAATTATTATTCCACTACATTGTCCTCAACTTCCCGAGTAAAATGATATATAACACAAGCTACTTGAAGCCACACAATAGAATACTAGTGCCGACGCTCCTATGATACTTTCTAGCACCGCACTTATAAAACATTCTATCACTAATCATAATACATTATATCACTGCACCTATAATACATTATATCACCGCACAGTACTGTACTCTATTCCTAATCATACTCTTAAGTTAGATATAATTAATTGCCTACCATATGTCTATTCCTGTTGTTACTCGAGAAACTAGGCAATCCGATTGGATCTATGTCCGTGGATAACTATCACTACTTAGATAGTCTAGTCCCTCTCATATAACACAACTCGGAATAATCCCCACTCCTAACACTACAGAATGTTTTTCTCGACTCCCTCTACCTGTTTACTGCACTGGGTTTTATATGGGTGCTTGAGTGAGTCACCAGAAAGTCCAGACGCCAATCAGTCCAGAATCTGGCTTTGTCCTCCTGTTTCCAGACTAACCAGAGTCAATTAGCTGTCAAGTTTCCTTTTCATCTGGGGAGTTCTTTGTCTCATCCAACAAATATCCGGGTTGTCTGTGAGCCAGAGACCTTTCTCCCATTACAGAATCCTTCTGACCTCCAGCAGACATCTGTCCATTACTTTCAACGGCCAACTCCCGTTTTGTAGACAAATGTTGCCAATACACACCGCTCGAACAACATCCTGTCATCAAACTGTCGACTGTGTGTAGACAACTCGACGTGACTCCCTTTGATCTCATACACACTGTCGACCAGGTGCAGAGAATCTGTACCGACGTATTTTCCTCAGTTTGTTCACCATAAAAGAGTCAATTGTGTTAGCAAAATAATGTCGGGCCTGGTTGTCATCGATCGACGGACAAGTTAATTTATCCTGTGACATAGGCCCCCTCCTAAGAGAGTAGTCCGCAACAACTCTTTCTTCTTGGAGGTTCGATCCAGATGATCTATTCCTCTTCTTCAGGAGCTTTTCTTTCGAGAATGGCACTGGGTAAACCTTTTGGCGAACAGGCTCTTGAGTGGTCAAAGTCATCTCGAACTCCACCAACCTCGTTCGTCCTGGTTTATCAGTCAGTATCTCCTTATGAGACTCGAGAACCTGGGTTATCTTTTCCCTCTCCTGGGAAGTCAGATCAGGGTTCACCTGTACATCCTTGTAGGTTTCCTGGTGTACCAGGGGATATTCCCTTCCCTCGTTGGTTCCCACTTCCGTCTCCACTGCAACTGCCATTGCCATGAGGTGAGCTGCTTTTTCTCCTGGTCTCTCTTCGTATTTCCGCAAGAGATTGATATGGAAAATCTTCGACTTTCCCCGGATCCGAATCTGATAGTTGGTTCTGGATATCACCCTTTCCACGGGAAATGGTCCTTGCCAACCTATCTCCAGTTTGTTGTTTCCCGTTGGGAGTAGCAACAATACTTTGTCTCCCACCTCTAGAGATCTGTCTTTTGACCTACGATTGTAGTAAGCCGCATGTCTTTTTCTGGCCTTTTTCAAGTTTTGATTCGCCAGAGTCCATACCTTGTGAAGTTTTTCTTTCAGTTCCTCCACATATCTGTAAGAAGAGATCACTTCTTCTGATGTCCCCTCTTCAGTCCAACTCCTCAACATGGCTTCCAACGATCCCTTGATTGGACGACCAAACAGCAACGTAGCGGGTGGTAGTCCTGTTGAGCCATGAGGAACTTCCCAATAGGCAAAGAGTGCTGCTGGGATATATTCATCCCACCTATCAGGTTTTTTCCTGCGCTAGTTTCCTGAGCATTGTCATCAACGTGCCGTTGAAACGCTCTACTTGTCCATTGGCTTGAGGGTGGTAAGGGCTGGTATGGATATGGTTAGAGTGGAATACCCTAAATACCTCCTCCATAAGTTTTCTACAAAACTGGGACCCATTGTCCGTCAGTATTTGATCAGGAAAGCCTAATCTAGTAAAGGCCTCCATCAGTGCGTCCGCCACTCGTTTCGAGTCAATCTTGGTCAACGGTATGGCTTCACCCCACATTGTACAGCAATCCACCATGGTGAGTATGTACATGTTCCTCTTCCTAGTCCTAGGAAGTGGACCCACAATATCGATGGCTACCCTCTCGAAAGGAGAGTTCATGATGGGCATCTCACCCAACACCACCGGTGCTGTCCAGTGTTTCGGTGCCACCCTCTGGCACTCAGGGCATGACTTAACATACCGACGCACATCACCTGTCATTCCCGGTCAATAGTAGTGGCAGGAAATTCGCTGCATGGTGGCGGCAATACCCATATGCCCACTGAATGAGATGGTATGCCCCATATGAAGAATCTGAGAACGGTGGGCCTTTGGGACCACCAACTGACCATGTAGGTTGTCTCCCCTTCCGGCTCTCCTGTAGAGTATCCTATTCTTCATATAGTACTGCCCCCGTTTGGGTGGATCAGCACTTTTCTGCAGCTTTTTGTAGCAAGGACGTAACGTAGCTCCTCACTCTGGGCAATTCGCAATTCCCCTGGCAGTGGGTTAGTCACATTGGCTTCTGCCTCATCCGTTCTCGTCTGAGAGCGAGTCTGAATTGCTCCCATATGGATTGGCTCCCTGGGCATTCCCAGAAAGACATACCGGCAACCGAGGATTACGGGAAAAATGGGATCAGTCAACACCGCGGCCTTGATGGTGCCGGTGACATATCTTGACCGAATCTCCACTCTGGCAATGGGCAATTTCATGGCTACAGCACTCTTCTGTGCAGGCTGTATCTCCATGGTTTCACCTGTGAATTGTTCTGGATGTACCAGATCCGCAGAAATCACGGCCTCCCCGTCCAGTCCTGTGTCGTATAAACACTCCACTTGACGACCGTTAACTGCTACCAATTCCACTACAGGTGGTTTTTCCTGGTCTGGAGTCTCTCCTTCGGCCTCGACCTGTTCGGTGGGCTCCACCTTAGGTTTTCCGGGGCACACTATGAATTGAGTGTCTCCTGACTTTCCCCTGCAGTCAATAGCATTGTGTGTATTCGACCTGCAGTGTTTGCACCATTTCCCTGTCCTAGATTTTCTTGTGCCGGACTTGAGTGAGCTCTCCTGGTGGTGAGCATCCTTATCGACCTTGGCATTGTCAGTGTCCACCTGCGTTGAAGTCACTTGACATGCCACGAAGTGATGGTTCTTAGCCTTCGATTTACATTCCCTCGTATTGTGAGAGGGCGACTTACAAATCGAACACCACTTCTCCGACCATGGTCGTTTTTGTGTCGAGCTCGAAGTTTTCTTGCTTTCCCCCTTCGTCTTCTCCGAACTCTCCTCTGAAGTTTTGACATATGGTTCCACCTTTTTAGTTCCTGTGCTTTTTGCTTTCTTCAGGTTATGTTTTTCCTGACTTTTGGTGTTTGTAGAAATGTTTTCTGCTGCCTCCCCATGGACCTCGACGAACCGTTCCGCCAATTTCGTCACCATGTGGATTCGTTCCGCCCCTTCTTCTCCCAAGAATGTCCTGAGAGGTTTCGACATTTGCTTCCGCATCTGGTCGACTACCGTGAGCTCTTCCAGACTCTCATAGTCATGCGCAAACCCAGCCAAATCCATCCACTTATGGAGATATGCTTTCAGACGCAGACTATAGGCGGCGAACAACTCCCCCGGTTCTCGTTTCGCTCCTCGAAATTTTTTCCGGTAGGTATGGGACGTAACTTCAAATCGTTTCAGCAAAGCCGTCTTCAACTCGTCATAATTGTTCTCATGTCCTGGTGGCAGGCGAGAATAAACCTCGTAACCGGTCCCGCGTAAACCCTGGGATAGCTTGAGATTCCATTTGTTACGCTCCAGACCCATAGCAACTGACATAGCCTCGAAGCGTTGAAGGTACTGGTCAATTTTCTCTTTGTCCTCCTCGTAGATCGCTAGAGGTAACTTCATAGCATGGTAGCTATGTCCACTTACTGGTGTTGAGCCAGGGAGAGAGGAACCTCCCACTGCTCCCTCAGTTTTCCCACCAGATTGCCTCTTGAGCTCGAGTTCCCGCATCTGGTACTCATGCTCCCTTTTCTGAGCCTCTTGCTCCGCTTCCCGTTGCTTAGCAGCTTGCTCAACCTCAAGTATCTTAGGAGCTTGCTCTGCTTCCAGTTTTTTAACTTCTATTTCCAGCCTTCTCATGGCTTGCTCAGCCTCAAGTTGCATAGCAGCTTGTTCTGCTTCCAATTTCTTAGCTGCTTGCTCTGCCTCCATCCTTCTCAATTCCAACTCGGCCTTTCGATCTTCCCTTTCTGCTTGACGATACTCCCTCTCCAATTCCTGTATGTAATCCGTTAGAGCAGAACCCGACAATCCCATGTCTTCCCCCTTTGCTCTAAGTTCTGCCGTAGTTAATCTAGGAGTGGCCATTTTACAGAGAGGTAACTCAGCAGATAGAGTATAGATTATCTCTAAACCAATATATAGCTAATGACAAAATACTATTAATCTATATATTTATAACACACCACACAACACAACACAATCACTCAGTGACAAGAGTAGAATCAGGACCACAGACCTATGCAGACGTGTGAAGTGTGAACAGGTAAGATAAGTCCTAACACCTATCCACATTCACTCTAGCTGGATTCTCACTAATAGGATATCTCCATCCTCTAACTAAAGATCTCGTGTTAAAAGATCCCGTTGTCTAAAGATCCCGCTGTCCAAAGATCACGTTTACACATGTCAGAGTCTTAAACTTGGCTCGTTATCCCTAACACATGTGAGACAAGTACAAGTACAACATGATTGGACTTGAGACACAACGACACGAAGTTCAATGGATTTATTTACCGATCACATGCAATACGATCTAGCTTGGCATGTGATAATCATTACATTACATATATGGTACATCAATACACTTACAGACAACCCACAGCTTACAGTCTATCTCACAAGATGCACAAGCACTCGACTTTCGGGCACAGAACTACACAAGCCTTTCTCTCTCTATATGTCCTGTCTGGTCCGAGTACCCCAAGCTGTTTGTCTGTTTCTCGCAACGCGCTTGCCCTCTGTGGGTTTGCTTCCACGAGGCCTGCGTGCGTCTTGCGTTGTCCTTGCCTGACCGCTGGCTATTGCGTCAGCCAGCAACCGGTGGGCAGGTAACTAATACTCGCCTGGCGGGCGTAACGATGTCACTGCATCCCGGTTGGGAACTATTCGCCTGGCGGGCGTAACGATGTTCCTGCATCTCGGTTGGAGACATTCCAGATTCTGACACGCTCCCCCGGGGCTTTTCATGAAAGATGTCATCTTTCATGTATACTCTATATACATAGCGGGTTCATATTTTAACCATGTCAGAATCGTTCCCTCTGTTGTTATATACATTGGTATAGAAATACATAATAATACATATAATGGCATAGAAATACATAAGAAATGCAAGTTGTATTTTAAGACATGTGGTGTTAAATTTTTACCACTTTCCAAGTTACATCCTCTCGATGGATGATTACCTAAGTTGCAATATTGACCCAGTCAGATCGGTAGCAACAGCTTTCCAAGCAACTACCTCGCAACCTAGAAAAAAAAAGTAATAATATGCTCTTTGTAAACAAAAAACATCTGGTAACACCGTAATACGACCTATTTATAAGCCGTATTCAACGTTGGAGTTCAGACCTCATTTGGCCATGAGCTCTTCCGTCGGTCTACAACGTCGGTAACCCTATACCATGCCCAGTTGATGATTTCTGGGAGTGTTAACAATCTGGCAACACCATGGCTATTTATATACAACACATATTCAAATACATTTCAATTTATCGCCCTTGGTGTAATAATGTAATAACAATTAAATGAAAGGGACATAATTTCAAACAATCTTAAATTTAATAATTTACAATTACTTTTCTATTTCTCAGCGTCATCGCTTGATGCTTTTCCATACTAGCGAAAAAATGTCGATAGTATGAATAAGTTAATCAAGATATGATTCTAAGATTACACTAGTTGAAACACTATTAATACACAATTCGTGTATTCGAAATTGATGATTCTTAAACATTTTAGAAGCGTCATACCTTTTTAAGGTTTTGTTTGTCGTCTGCTAGTTTTGGACTAAATTTCTAAATTATCCGGAAGTACACACGAACAGCTGATGTTGAAAAATTCTCTAACACCCTTATTCCGGTCTGTTGTAGCAACTCGGAATGTAACTGTTCTGATCGTTCATGTGTTGGATGTTTCGCTGGAAAAACTTCTGGATTTCGTTGACTGCAGTGGTGTAAATGTCAAAGTTCAGTTCACTCTTTCACACACGGATTAAAAATATCACTGGAAATGTTCCACTCGCAGATACCACTGATAAATTGGATAGTTCGCTTGCGGTAAGTTCAGAGCGAATGTGGCACTGTTCTTGTTTCGTAGTATATGTAAAATTAATATTGTTCGCTTTCTACCACACACTACACAATTATTCAAAACACTTAATACAGTAATAATAAAATAAGAAAACTATATATAATGGGATTAAACCCTATCACATCATATAGTAGACACACAGCTTTTCGTGGGAACAAAAATCTTCACTGATGGCTGTGTTGGTCTGAGTGTATTTGACACACTGCACTCAGACATTAGTGCTTACTGGGTCGGTCGGACAACGGGACAACAGATCGGCAATTGTGTTGGTTCTGCCTGCAATATGTCGAACTTCAAAGCTGTAATCTTGGAGTTTAAGAGACCAGCGCGCTATCATTTGGTTGGTAGGCATTCCTGAAGTAATAAATTTCAACGGACTATTGTCGGACTCAACAATGAAATGACGTCCCAGAAGGAATCTGGAAAATATTAGTTATACCCTCAACTAGAGCAAGGGCTTCCAACTGTGGTGTCGACCAAGAGCGTTCTCTAGGTTTCAATTTTCTAGAGAAGTAGTATACAGGGTGTAGGATGTTATCATGTTCCTGTAACAGAACTGCTCCAATGGCTACGGAGCTCGCGTCTGTGCGTAATCTGAAAGAAATAAGAAAATTTGGCAATTTGAGAATGGGATTCTTTAAACTATTCTCGGAGAAATAAGATAAAACTTTCTGGAATGCAAATTTTAGGCATTGATTGTTTACAATATTTTCAGGTTGATCTTTCGTTAGTAGGTTAGTAAATTTTTCAGTCAGTTCAGCAAAATCAGGTATGAACTGTCTGTAATAATTTAGTAATCCTAACACACTTCTGACTTGCTTTTTCGTAGTCGGAAGTGAGAGTTTCAGTATTTTGGACACGATGTTATCGTCTGTCGTGACAAAGCCATTATATATTTTGTACCCCAAGAAGGATATTTCCTGATAGGCTATGTCTACTTTCGTAGGCTTTACCGTCAGTCCGTGCTGTCTGATCCGTTCAAATGTCTGCTGTAATGTCTTTATATGGTCTGTCATTGTCTTTGTGTGAACACAAATGTCGTCCATGTAACAGATAATGTTTGGTATGTCCACTAGTAACAGTCGTGTCATACGTACGAATGTTGCTGGGGCATTGACCAGCCCAAATGGAACTTTGCACCATTCGTACAGTCCCCAAGGTGTGGCAAATGCTGTCAGGTGTCTGCTCTGTTCGTCTACCGTTATCTGCCAGTAACCTTTCGTCATGTCTACCTTCGTAAAGAATCTAGAGTCTGTCAGTTCTTTCAGTAGATCTTCAGGGTTGGACATCGGTTCTAGATCTAGAAGAGTTATTTTATTTAATTTCCTATAGTCGATACAGAGTCTTATCGTATTGTCCTTTTTACGTACCATGACCATTGGAGATGAGAAATGTGATTGGGATCGTCTAATGATGTTGTTTTTCTCTAAACTAATGATTTCCTGATGTAAGTTTTCTTTGTAATGCACTGGAATGGTGTAAGGTCTGCATCTTATGGGTGTGTTTGAAGTGAGTGTGATGTGATGCTGTACTAATTCTGTTTGTCCTGGATTGTTGGAGAAGATGGTGTTGTACTGTTGTATGAGATGTTTGCAGCTGTCTGTTTCTGCTTGAGTTAAGTTTGGGTTTATTTTGATTTCTTTCAAGCAGTTCGTCGTGTCTACTGCAGGCGTTGGAATTTCGTCACTATCTTCTTCATCTTCATGGTCTATTATTACTGTACAAGCTATTGTATCGTCTTGTTCGTTATCTCTGTTGTAATATGGTCTTAGCATATTGATGTGGAATATTTTGTGTTTGTCTTTTATTTTAATCTCATAGTCTACAGCTGAAATCTGTCTTATAACTTTAAATGGTCCTTGCCAAGACTCAGTCAATAAGTGTCTGTCACTAGGTAAGAGAAGAAGTACGTCCTGTCCAGGTGTCAGCGTTATTGTCCTGTTACCTTTGTCTGCATATTGTCTATATGTAGCACCAGATACTTTTAGTGCTTCTTTTGCAATCATACAAGATTTGATGATTCTTTCACGCAATGATGTAACGTATACGTATGATGATATGGGTTTAAGTAATGGAGTGGCTTCAGTTAACATTTGATGATAGATAGTCAATGGGTCACGTGGTTTGGCACCATAGATAAGTTCAAAAGGAGAGAACCCAGTACTAGAATGTGGCACTTCGCGATAAGCAAAAAGTATAGCAGGCAAATACAAGTCCCAGTTGTTGGGGTGTTCTTGTGTGACTTTAGCAAGCATATGCTTTAAATCACCGTTAAACTTTTCTATGATCCCCGTTGAGTGAGGGTGATATGGAGAATTGAAACATTGCTTCACTCCTAACATTTTGGTGTAAGCTTGAGTAGATGCGGCAATGAACTGACTTCCCCTATCTGATAGGATAGTGTCTGGAAATCCTATCCGTGAAAATATATGGAAGAAAACTTCCATTATATCATTGGCAGTTATGTTCTTTAGCGGAATCGCTTCAGGCCAGCGACTACATAGATCAATGAAGGTAATAATATATTTATTCCCTCTGGTTGTTATCTGATTAAGAGGGCCCACTATGTCGACAGATATTTTCTCAAAAGGTCGACTGGCTAAGTCAGTGATTTGTAACTTTGCCTGTGGGTGTTTACCTTTCTTTACTAGTTTTTTTGGCAGATGTCACAACTTCTGCAATATTGCTTAATGTCATTGCAGAATTTGGGCCAATAAAACTGTGTTAGTAATCTTGATCTGGTCTTAGAGTATGCCATATGCCCTGCAAGAGGTATATCATGGGCAAGATGTAAGGCTTGCTTACGGTATTCAACTGGCAAAACAGTTTGCTCTGTTGTGCTGTCACCTCTGGTATAGTACCTGGTGAGGATGCAATTTTTCAAAGCAAAATGCCATCTTGCATTTTTGGTTACCTTTGGCTTTTGGCCGATCAGATTAAAATATTTAGACAATGAAGGATCAGCTTTTTGGGCTGTTACAAAAGTCTCCTTCTTAGTTTTAGGTGGTAGTATCACTGGGCTAATCATTTCTATAGCCTCCGTTTGATTAATTTCATCTTGCACTCTAGCAGTAGATCTAGTTACTGCGATCACACATTCAATGATATCTGATGGTGATGAAATAGTTTGATCAATGATGTCATGAGATCTTAGTGCTACATTAGCTACCATACATTCATTTGGTGGTACAACATTATCAATGATGATATGTGATGATGATGATGTTAAGTTGTCGTTCATGCAAACAGATGTTATATCATGAGGCATATCATTCACCTCTGGTAAATTTCCAATGATAATATCACACACAGGGTTAGTTAATGCTGCGCATTTTACTTTCCCAGTGAGGAAAGGTGTCTGAATATATGCCCATGCTAATGGGTACTTTTCAATATTCCCAGAGAATGTTCTGCATGTTACGTGCCTGCCTGTATAGTCTGTAGGCATTATGAAATTTCTCTTCAGTCCAATAAGTGAACTGCCGGTGTCCCGAAGGACTGTAGCGGGCTTGCCATTCACATATCCCTGATGGATGTTTATTCTGCCTTTGGAATCTATTACCAAATTAGCTTCTTCATTGGCAATAGGAATGGAGTGACCGCATGTCAAAACGCCATCTTCATAAAAGGTATTACAAACCGTACATTTATTTGCGTTAAACATGTCAAAAGGCTGTGCTGAGTTCACAGGATGTTTCTCTGATTGTTCTTCATCTGATGATGAACTATCAAATAAGGCGGCATTTGCTTTATTGGTCATTTGCCTTCCTTTACAAGCATGACGAAAATGCCCGTACGCCTTACAGAGAAAACATTTACGTGCATTTCTGAAGGCTTTACGCTCCTTATCTTGTCTATTTATGATGTTCTGTAAATATGTAAGATATGCAGGGTTTTTGTCACACATCTCGCCTTGATGGTGTGAAAATGTACAATATCTACAATGATTGTATTTCTCAGAAGTAGGCTTATATGGTATTTGCCTATGATAGGGTTCTGATCGAGGTTTTTCATAGTTAGCCGATGCTACAAAGTTTGTATCAATAGCTTCACTAGCAAAACAATGTTTATTGGCTGTATAATAAGCCGAACCACGTCTCTCAATCTGATCTACACTCGTACATTCATTCTCTTGCAAAAATTTCGAAAATGCTGATGGAAGGGATTAGATGACTTTATCCCTGATAATTAGATCTTCTAATTTCTGGTAATCTTTATTTATTTTGGCTGCTGAAGTCCATTTTGCAAATATATCTCGGACTAAGCAGAGGTAGTCAGAGAACGTTTGAGTCGATTTTGGGCTCAACTTGCTGAATTGTTCTCTGTAGCCTGCCTCATCTAGCATAAAATGTGCCATAATCTTTGATTTTAGATAATGGTAATCTTTCCTGAGGTCTTTGGGGATAGTCTCTATGACCTTCAGAGGTTCCCCTGACAAACTCCTCATGTAAATAATATATATATGGTCCATTAAGGTTTCAAAATTTTGAGTGAAGGCTGCAATGCAGTCACCTGAGGTATAATTTCTTACAATACCTTGATACTTTTTATACTGGTTTTCTTTCTCCAGTCTCTGAGATTTCTTAGACTCTTTGTCTATGGCAGTATCTG
Source organism: Cepaea hortensis (assembly GCA_963921405.1). Classification (NCBI taxonomy): domain Eukaryota; kingdom Metazoa; phylum Mollusca; class Gastropoda; order Stylommatophora; family Helicidae; genus Cepaea; species Cepaea hortensis. The sequence continues at coordinate 24,621,547 of OY992887.1, read as the reverse complement.
TTTCAAGTTGTTTAATTTTTAGTTGTAACTCCAGCTCTTCTCTTTTACTCTGAGCTGAGATCTCTGCCATTCTCAATTCATTTTCTAACTCTGCTTGTTTTAATGCTGTTGCTGCCTCTGACTGCTTTAAGGCTGTTTCTGCCTCTATTTGCTTGGCAGCTTTTTCAGTCTCTGCTTGCTTTAATGCTGTTTTTGCCTCTGCCTGTTTGGCAGCCCTTTCAGCTGCTCTCTCTTCGCGTTCGTGCGCTTTCTCTCGCAGGTGTTCAGAATACTTGGCTTCACTCCACTTTGTCAACTCATCACCAGTTAACTTCAACTTTAAACCCATCTCGATGAAGTCGTTTAATGAAGACATGATGGTAATTTAAATGCAAATGAGTTGTCAGACACACAATTAGTTATAAGTTGTTAGTAATGTGAAAAATTTACAATTTTGTTCAACTTACAATTTGTGCCCAAATTTGCATCCGAAAGTATATAGAAAGAAAAATATACTCAAGTGTACTGGATGCGGTGGAGAACGGTTCACACTAGGGCTAGGAACTGTAGGGTCGCTAGTTCAAAACACAAATGACCTCTACGGGCAAGGGTTTCAGATGGCACAGAAAACCTGCTTTGTTTTGGAGGAAATAAATTAGCGTCTATCTGATGTGGTGTGTACGCTTGTCACTAAGTTTTGATTAGGTTTGTATGGCGTTGAGTGTAATTGTATGTCGTAATGTCGTCAATCAACATTTTTTTTTTCAAAACACAAGTCACTTTTTTTCCGAAACTTTTTGCTTTCCACAAACCAACTTCACAAAGACAATCTAAATATATATCAACACTCTATAACACTGATGACACATCACTTACATCAAGATGACATTCAGTAAGGACATAGACATCAAGTTTACAAGATGGCGACAAGGTTACAATGGCGACGGTTTCACAGTGTCGACAAGGTCAAAATGGCGACGAGTTACACAATCACTGATGTTTTACACGTTTACAAGATCAAACAAATGTATGTACTTGACGTTCACATCTAGCCTCCATATTCAAACAATTTAATATAATACTATATGAGGATGAGACTTCACGTTGACATTTAAATGCACATTAACGCTGGACAAAAATCACGTTCACAAATCTAGGTTGAAATCTTAAATAAATTTCAATCGTTCAATGAGGACGCGTTACTCACGTTCATTTAAAGCCGGACGATGCCACCACGTTCACACATGTCAGAGTCTTAAACTTGGCTCGTTATCCCTAACAGATGTGAGACAAGTACAAGTACAACATGATTGGACTTGAGACACAACGACACGAAGTTCAGTGGATTTATTTACCGATCACATGCAATACGATCTAGCTTGGCATGTGATAATCATTACATTACATATATGGTACATCAATACACTTACAGACAACCCACAGCTTACAGTCTATCTCACAAGATGCACAAGCACTCGACTTTCGGGCACAGAACTACACAAGTCTTTCTCTCTCTATACGTCCTGTCTGGTCCGAGTACCCCAAGCTGTCTGTCTGTTTCTCGCAACGCGCTTGCCCTCTGTGGGTTTGCTTCCACGAGGCCTGCGTGCGTCTTGCGTTGTCCTTGCCTGACCGCTGGCTATTGCGTCAGCCAGCAACCGGTGGGCAGGTAACTAATACTCGCCTGGCGGGCGTAACGATGTCACTGCATCCCGGTTGGGAACTATTCGCCTGGCGGGCGTAACGATGTTCCTGCATCTCGGTTGGAGACATTCCAGATTCTGACAACGAACCCCCAATAAATGTCGTGTGTGTGTAAAAAGAATGACTGTCGTATTAGTTACTTGTTCTTCTTTACCACTTTAGTGTCGTCCCTGGGGTGAAGAGAATCAACACCCACATTATTTTTAACTCAATATCTCTATTCTGGAGAAATCCAGCAGACTCCGTCCACACACTCCCTCAATCTTAAGACACCTTCTTCTCACTCTTACTCACCCCTGGATCATGCCCCCTCTCATTCTTCCCCAACATAACATACTTGACAACTCTCGCTTCAACAAATAAAAACAAGAAATTTATTAAAGCAAAGAGTATATGTAGGAGAAGTGTATGTGTGTATAAGGTGTAGAATGTGTGACTGGTATTCTAAATCGTCTATAGACTCAGATCAGTGTTCAAGAGGATATTCATTCTCATCCCTGTGCTGAAGACACACCAGCACCATGTATCCCATACAAGTAGCCTCACCCAGGTGATGCTCCTCCGGTCACGTGAAGACTTCCTCCGTTGTCTCTGGAACCACCAGGATGCTTGGACACCCCTGACAAACACTGTCTAATTAGAGTCTGATTCACACTATGAACTTTCTCGGTTATTTAACGGATTGTTAATCAGGAAATTCTAATCCTATTGTCACTGTTATTGGAGAAATCTTAATGGATCTAGAGTCACTGGTTCTAAAGATTCCTCATATTAACACCACAATCTAACTGTTCTGGGTATCAGTATAAATTATGCAATGTTCTGACTGTTTATTGATACATCTATCACTTGGCTAAACCTCAATCTCATCAACATGTCCTGCTCAGCAGAAGCCAGGTTCCCGCAAACCAACTTGGGTATAAGCCCTATGTAGCGGCCTCTCAGCAACCTCTGTCTTCAGATGCTGAGCCCTCCTTGTATAAAACTTTGAACCTGCTTCTTCGTAGTAAATCATCGCACACTCAAGTGGAACACTCAAGGGGAACTGTACATGGAACCTGTAGAGCAGACAACATCATGGTGAGGGCAACTCAGTCCTGGCCAGAATTAGGCAAGTGTAGGCCAATAACAGCACTCAGATCTATAACAGAGATCCGATCTCTGTCATACGGCCAAATAACTCAATCATATGATCTGAGACATGGCAACACCAGGAAAGACTAAAGGAACGGGTAGAAACCCAGCAGATGCCCTACTGGAAGATCCTACCATTACACATTCCCCTCCTCCCTCTCAACCATGCTTAATCTCTCTAATTATTATTCCACTACATTGTCCTCAACTTCCCGAGTAAAATGATATATAACACAAGCTACTTGAAGCCACACAATAGAATACTAGTGCCGACGCTCCTATGATACTTTCTAGCACCGCACTTATAGAACATTCTATCACTAATCATAATACATTATATCACTGCACCTATAATACATTATATCACCGCACAGTACTGTACTCTATTCCTAATCATACTCTTAAGTTAGATATAATTAATTGCCTACCATATGTCTATTCCTGTTGTTACTCGAGAAACTAGGCAATCCGATTGGATCTATGTCCGTGGATAACTATCACTACTTAGATAGTCTAGTCCCTCTCATATAACACAACTCGGAATAATCCCCACTCCTAACACTACAGAATGTTTTTCTCGACTCCCTCTACCTGTTTACTGCACTGGGTTTTATATGGGTGCTTGAGTGAGTCACCAGAAAGTCCAGACGCCAATCAGTCCAGAATCTGGCTTTGTCCTTGTGACAGGTTGGCCCACCTCTCAGATCGTTTTGTTACTAGATGGAGATAGCCCTCAGTAAACCCCTCTATGTATCCTGTATTATTTTTTATTTTTATCTATATTTTCAAATATTAGATAAAATCGTCTTTGGTTAGTGTATTTATATACATAAAACTATAGAGAGAGTTAAATACTATTTCTTCTTATAGTTAGAAGTAGATGTAGGGTAGAGTTCGTTTACAAGCCAAGAAATCAAGTCAGGCTGAATTTTATATTCAGGTTTGGCTGTGAATAATAATTTGGCCACAGGAAGGGAACTCTCCTGGATGAGAAATTAACTTCCGGTAGCACCCTAACCTCTGCCATTTTTCTGACAGCAACCTGGAGGGAGCAGGAGCTACTATCACGTCAATTGGCTAAAATTGAACACCTGTCTGTTTAAACATATTTTATTGCTGGCTCTTGTTAAGCCGAACAACCCTCTAAAACATAGAAAAGCCAATGATAGTCTCCACTCCCGATAGGCCAGTCAAAATCTAGTTGCAGGGTGAGTTAATAATAATTTTGTTTAATATTTTTCTGTGTGTTAATCTGCCGGCAAAATCTAAAGGCCAGGCCGATCGATAATAGATACTATCAATTAAAACTAGTGTTAGTTAACTAATATTAGAATTAGGACCATGCTTGTGCCATGTGGCTTGCCGACAAGGGTAAAACGCAAAGCTCGTCACATGTGGCATTAAAAACATGGATAAATTACATTACGTGATTCTCGAAATTAGGTATCCGCCTGCGGAAGGACACCTGAGTTAGTCAGAAGACTATTAGAGTAAGATAATTTAATTATGTGCTTAAACTTCGGAACTAGCGTATTTCTCTAGATAAAATACTTATTAGTTGAAGGAATTAGTTCAGAGAGTGAATAAGTTACAATAAATTATTCTTTATTAATCTCTATCTTGCTCATAGTCAGATTACTACCATGTGGTCCAATATGGCCCACTTAACAAAGTTCAAACCTTGGGGGAATTCTCCAACCCTAATATTGTTCTTGTGTATAGTGAAAGTAATCTTAAACCTAGCTAAGAAATCTTCTAGATAATTAATTATGTTTTAATTAATATAAGGAAGACTTGCTAGTAGTACAACTCTTTAAGTGAACTTGGGGTGTTTCATTGATTTTAATGGTTCACTCGTGTACATCGTGAAGTTATAGTTGTTGTGTGTGATTTCATTCTATGGAATTCATCAATATGTGATGTTAATTCATCGTGTGGAGTGTAGTTTGTGTGTTTCCATACTTGGAAAATGATGTGTGGTGTTTCATCGATTTAATGGTTTGTTAATGTATATGTGACGTCGGAGTTGTGGCGTCTGAGTTTCATTCCATTGAAGTCATCCTATATGTACTGTTAGGTCATTATGTGAATTGTGGTTCATGTTTCCATGATTAATCATGACTTAGAATATATATTTGGAATGTGGTCTTTGACGTAGAGCATTGTGATTGTACATGTTTGATCTAAATATCAGCAGAGAGAATAGGATATCATTTGTGTGCTGTTTCCATTAGATCAGTGTGCTGTTGTAGATTTCAGATAAGGAATCAAAATGTGTAAATTGAGATAATACACGCTATTGAAATTTATGAGACAAGCATGCCATGCAGGACATGGCCAAAAGAATTTACAATTCTGTCTTGAAGGATTATTCACTCCTTCTCACTGTCATTCACAGAGCCTGCACCCTGATCATCTGTAGGCGTAGTCACGACTGGTGATTGAGCTACGAACCACTCACTTGATGCAGCAGAGAGTGGAGTCCATACCACGATCCAGTCAGCACTGACAGCTTACCATCCAGGAGGCTAAGGATGATCAGATAAGTGACTACCCACCCGTTTGCCACTGCACAGCAATCACAAAATTTGTCCGCTATCGGCTAGAAGTCTATGATATTATCCTCTAGCTGAACATTATCTTGTAGAAATTTCAGGGATCTGCGTATCTCTTATGTGTCAGTGAGTTCCCAGTGGGGCTCACGTAGTGTTCTTTAGGATTAAACGTTATGTTATATTTGTAATTTTAACAACTGCGTCTGTCATTTTAGAATTAGAATTAGCATCATCAGATTGTGTCACGAGTGAAAGGACTACATCTTTACTGATCATTCTGTCTTATCTCCTGTTGTGTGAGAATGCATTAGGCAGTGGGGGCTCATTATTCATCCAGGCACGTTAGCGGGAATAACTTGACATACTGTCTTCGTGTGTTAGTCATCATAACTTTCCGCCTGGCACTGTTTAGAAGTAGTGATCCATTCTGGGACTTTGATAATCATTCTTCTAGAATTGCGAGCCATTTGATCGCTTCTTCAGCAGTGGTTAGATTCTCTATTCGTAGAAGTCTATTTAGTATCTACTTTGATCCAATTCCATCCTAGTAGTATACGCTACGCGACAGTCCTCCTGTTTCCAGACTAACCAGAGTCAATTAGCTGTCAAGTTTCCTTTTCATCTGGGGAGTTCTTTGTCTCATCCAACAAATATCCGGGTTGTCTGTGAGCCAGAGACCTTTCTCCCATTACAGAATCCTTCTGACCTCCAGCAGACATCTGTCCATTACTTTCAACGGCCAACTCCCGTTTTGTAGACAAATGTTGCCAATACACACCGCTGGAACAACATCCTGTCATCAAACTGTCGACTGTGTGGTGTGTAGACAACTCGACGTGACTCCCTTTGATCTCATACACACTGTCGACCAGGTGCAGAGAATCTGTACCGACGTATTTTCCTCAGTTTGTTCACCATAAAAGAGTCAATTGTGTTAGCAAAATAATGTCCGGCCTGGTTGTCATCGATCGACGTACAAGTTAATTTATCCTGTGACATCCACTAGTTCAAAGTTAACACTATCTGAGAATATGGGCAGAAATATGAAGTCTGTATGAACACACCACTAAAATGCAGGACAGTGGACGGTGATGCAGGCTCACGAAAGAAGACCTTTAATACAGTGATGGCAGAAAGATGAAGCCTGTATGAACACACCATTAAAATGCAGGACAGTGGACGGTGATGCAGGCTCACGAAAGAAGACCTTTAATACAGTGATGGCAGAAAGATGAAGCCTGTATGAACACACCACTAAAATGCAGGACAGTGGACGGTGTTGAAGGCTTACGAAAGAAGACCTTTAATACATTGATGGCAGAAAGATGAAGCCTGTATGAACACATCACTAAAATGCAGGACAGTGGACGGTGTTGGAGGCTCACGAAAGAAGAACTTTAAGACAGTGATGGCAGAAAGATGAAGCCTGTATTAACACACCATTAAAATGCAGGACAGTGGACGGTGTTGCAGGCTTACGAAAGAAGACCTTTAATACAGTGATGGCAGAAAGATGAAGCCTGTATGAACACACCACTAAAATGCAGGACAGTGGACGGTGTTGGAGGCTCACGAAAGAAGAACTTTAATACAGTGATGGCAGAAAGATGAAGCCTGTATGAACACACCACTAAAATGCAGGTAGTGGACGGTGTTGGAGGCTCACGAAAGAAGAACTTTAATACAGTGATGGCAGAAAGATGAAGCCTGTATGAACACAGCACTAAAATGCAGGACAGTGGACGGTGTTGCAGGCTTACGAAAGAAGAACTTTAATACAGTGATGGCAGAAAGATGAAGCCTTTATGAACACACCACTAAAATGCAGGACAGTGGACGGTGTTGGAGGCTCACGAAAGAAGAACTTTAATACAGTGATGGCAGAAAGATGAAGCCTGTATGAACACACCACTAAAATACAGGACAGTGGACGGTGTTGGAGGCTCACGAAAGAAGAACTTTAATACAGTTGTCAGAAGTCGGGGTGCCCCACCGGCTAGATGAAAATATTATTCACTGGCGAGCAACCCTAATAGTCAGAAACTGACTAGGGACAAAATCTATATGGCTGAACTACAGATTAAGCCCATGAATATCCAACGTACAGCTCCAAGTGGCTCGTTACAAAATGAAATGAACTGTGCTGAATATTCGCCAAGGTATAGGAAAGAGAAGGTTAGCTTAAGATAGATGTTTTAAGTCTAAATATATTAGTATAGACGACTATCTCAGTCCAGGTTTTCTCCCTGACTGCTCCTTTCCTTGGTGTGTAAGTGAACCCCCACCAATGTACACAACAACACGTATGCACAATTGGAAAAAATATAATGACAGAACTATGAGTTACAAGACTACAACATTTATTTACTAATCATAGACATTGGATGATGGTCAATATGAGGATGATAAAATCATATAACATATTGTGATGAGAAACATTACGTAACTTTACTTGTTACTTCATCTATCTGGAACTGTGGTCCAGATCCCCACTCTCCAGTAGACTCAACAAAAGAAACAGCTTGCCGGTAGTCTGGCGATCCTGCCAGTCCTGACACTCCTAGTCAGTAGTCTCTAGTCTTGACATCTATAACATAGGGCTCCTTGTGAGAGCTTGAAAGAAAGTCAAGAATGTGTTATATCAGTTCTACATCAGCGCAATCCTAATTAAAACATATCATAACACAAACATATACAATGACCAGTCTGGCCAAGTTTATCTTTCAGCTCTACTGCGTTCACCATCCTCCTTCTCCCTACTGTCTTTAGTCTGGGACGGGCTTTTCAATTGTCTCACACGCCTGTAATGATTACATTTCTGCCGCCCCATGTCCATGTCGCTAATACAGAAATTCTGTGTCGTACAGCCGCTCCGTCCAATGTTAGTTTAGCAGCTCACATGGTCGGTAAGGGTATTATAACAATGCCTGATCATCCGGGCTTGCAAGCCGTGACCCGTAGCTGTGCCAGGGTTCCGGGAACTACCCTCCACCATACGATGAAAAAGGTTTAGCACCATATACCCCATAACACTTGTGGGTAATGTCTGTACCATTACACCTCTGCTACAAATGCAATCGATGGTTAGTGTGCCAATGCGCACACAATAGCATAACACTTCATATTGGTAGGTTTGCATATGACAAATCAATATATCAAACATCCAATACACATAAACATATTGATTAAACTAGACATATTATGATACTTTAACATCATAGCATCAGGCATTATTAATGAGTACTAATATTGTATAGCTACAAAATGAGATATACAACAAGTCTAATTGAAGTTACCACACAGACCAGCCATATTTGCTGAGCTGCCCGGTTTAATCACACTTAGTTACTGCTGTTGTAAGAATTAAATAAATAGTCAGTTGACTATATTCTGTACACACCAAAAAAGCAACTAGTCTAGTTTAGAAAGAGATGGCAAGCATCTGCTACGACACCTCAAGTATATCTAGACAAGACCTGCCTTCCATAAGTTTCTACTTCTCAGAAGAGTAGCACTTACAGCACAATGATATTGAACACAGAACTTAGAAAGAACACTCAAGTAACCTATGACAATGATAGTTCTTGCAATAACCTAGATCAGATATAGACTGGAATTCAGTACATACACCTAAAATACTTAGTTACTAAGAAATCTACATTTACTCTCTCTTCTCACCTGTTCTGAAGTCAAACTTAATCTAACATAAAACAGGCTAGGGACCCTTATTTAAGCTGAGTCAAGCAGACCGTATTATCTACTTGGCATTCCCATCATAAAATCTTCTTATCTCCACCGGACGGTAATTGCACTTATCACTGCAATTGGCCATCACACCTGTGGGTCTGACAATTATTAGCCCACTGAGTCTAATCAGTGATTTCACACCTTGCGCCTCTAGTCTCTACCAGATGGGGTCAGCCATCGCGGTTGGGTGATTTCCTAGCTATTCTTATCAGGTGTCATGTCAAGGGAACAATTAGGTTCTCATGGTCAACAGCCAGTTTACAACTCTGTTGGTAAACCAGGTTTGCTTGCGTCATACCTGGGTGGTTTTAATTACTATTCAGTCCCCTGAGTCTGCCCTCCCGTCTGGCTGGATTGATAAGACTGTGAAACTTATCTGGGGGTGACCTGTACTGGTGTCAAATTAACTTCCCAAATAGAAAGCCATTCCTGGTGGTTTGTTTACTTGCAGGTTTTGCAAGCTTACGTCAAGACGGTATAGCCTTGAATATAGAGAAAACAGTTTTGTTCGTCTGTTGATTCTCTACATGGCCTATCAAAAGTGAACCGAAAATTGTTCTGGGAAGTAAAGGCTGCCAATTCGTGACAGAGCTTTCCCCTTAAAAAAAAAGGTTTCTGCCAGAAATCTTTTGTCAAAGCACGCCGTACATCCCAGAATAATGCCTAAGCACTCTCCGTTCTGTATCTACATAAAGGTTTCCAATATTCCTTGTGGCAGTGGGTTGTCCTGCATAAAGACGTCCCATTTCCATAACCCAAAGATACTCTGGATAGATCCTTGTGTGGCGAAAGCCTGGCTGCACCCTCTCCTCTTGCTTATTATTCAGTGTATTATAAAGAATAATTAGAAATGTTATATAAATGTTACGATCACATTATATTTACGGTTTATAGAGTAATTTAGTTTGGCCGACTTATCCTGGCCAACTTCAAACCAACTGACAACTGGCCCGGAAACGACCACTTGCGTATCCTAGTTCCATATCCGGTCTCACTCTTCTGCTAGCATTTGCAGACAGCGGTCGGGGCCCATTTGTGGTGTTCAAAAAGCAACGTTTTTTTAATAAGTAAATTACTTAAATAAGTAATAAGAAAGAGAAAATTTTATATTGAACAAAGGGCCCCGATCCGTAGTGAGAATCTGATTCTGGAACTAGGTAAGATCAAACGATTATTATTCCTATATATATATTTTTGATGTTCATAACAGTTTTGCAATGAATGTGAGGTTACGACATGATGGCCAGCCAATTCCACTAACGGCATGGTTGCCCATAGAATATATATTAATTAATAGAAAATTCAATTTACAACTGAGTTCAGTTGTAAAAACTCGTTCTTAATAGAACGAAACACGTCACGTTCTACAATATTCGTATAAATCCGGCGTCTAAATCTTGGATAAATTCAGAGAATATTATCGCTGGCAGACAAAGGAGACACTGCAATGTAGTACAAAACCACGCTAGTTTTAAAGTATACTCGGGTTGAGATACTTTGTTAATATATTAAAATAAGGTTAATATTACTGTTACTGCTAAGACTAGAATATACAGTACTGAATGGAAGGGTTTAAATCAAATAGTAGGTATTTCATCAAAATGGCCTCGCTATATCTAAAACCAGCCCCACGCCATGGCATGACCTAGTTATCATGCCCACGCCGCTTGGGCGCCCATACTGTTCTTTTCTAGATTAGCTCAGTTCTTAAGTACGGATAAGATCTCTTCTCTAGTTAATACCTTCTCAAGAGGAAGACTCTTCTTTATATATAGGTGGATACGTGGATGACTATCACCAACCTAGGCAGTATTCATTGGAGACTATTCTCAGGCCTCTCGGAATGAATATCAGTGGAGAGCATATTCAGACACCGTAGTATCTGGAACAATTTCCTTACTTTACAACACACCCTTGTGTCTCTTGCACACTTAGGAGCATCAGTTGTGATTGTTAGGTTTGTGATCCATGTCTTTTCCTATCACATCATCAGTACTTACTAGGTAAATTATCTGAACTGATAATTAGTGACTCTTCCCGCATTGCAGCAGTCAAATTCACCTGGGATTCTGTTCCTCCCTTCCTCCCTATTTCAGTCAGATGTAATTCCACTTCGTGATTCTGTGACCAGAAGGGAATGTGAGAATCGGCTAGGTCTCCGCCTGCGACCTCATTAAAGGTTGTCTTCAGTTCCTCTTTCTCTCGAGATTCATTTCTCGTAGCAGTCAAGTGGTTTTCCTGAAGGTCCTCTACTGTCAAATGACTATTGCCTTGGTGCAAACAGTTATCACGTTTGTGACTGTTTGAAATGCCCTTGGCACGTTTTTTCTTCCCTCTTTTCCGTTTAGGACTGGGTCGAATGAGAACCTGTAGTTCCCGGTCCACTACCTCTGATTCTGCGGTGGGTGGCAAAGATGTCCCTTCCTTCCTGGTTGGGTGAGCATCCATATCTCCTACCTTATGTTCCGCTAGAAAGGTTAGCTTCTCCGCATTGACTGCTTCCATATGCGTTTTCTCCATCTTTACTCCTTCAGTTTTGCTACGCTCTTGTGCTTCAAAGAACTCATCATTTTCTTTAAACATAATGTCTTCTTCTTGGTCCCACCATTCTAACTCTGCTATGATATATGTTTCTAGTTGCTCTCCCTGTAAGCCTTCTCTTATGCCCCACCCTCTCGCGGTCTCTGAGAAATCTGCGCGCGCCTTCAGATCCTCTTCAAGATTCCGGTAAAGCAAGAACATAATTGCTAATGACTATATTCAGGTTAGCTCCTATTTATATATCAAAAATCAGATCTAAGCTAGAAAGACAAGAGTTAACTACTGCCAGTCTACGCTATCCAATGTGTATAGTTTAGCCTCAGCAGTGAAAGACAACTGAAAATAATATTCAAGTAGTACCTGGCGACAGCAGTGAAGTAAGTGTGAGAGATATACTACACAGTAATCAACAGTAATATTTATCTAAATAAACATTAAAATGCACAGGATACATGTCAAAATGAACATGGAATATATTAGCATAAAATTGCAAATCAGTCAAGCAGTTAAATCATCAAACACATCAATGTAAATATGATTAAAGTGTTCAATTATCAATAAATGATTAATGACAACACTAAATGATAGATGATCGTAGTTTTCTCATAAGTTCTTATCTGTTATAAACTTTTGAAAAGTTATATTTATACTCTGTAACTTCCTCAACTAAAAGTAGCTACATTTGATGATAGTCTATTTTGATGATTGAAGATTACAAGAGTTAACTTTGAAAAATCGTTTGTCTAGGGTCTAGTAGAATCACTATGATTACTAGAATCCTGGTTCAGGATCGCGGACTGGACCCCAATCTGTCAGAAGTCGGGGTGCCCCACCGGCTAGATGAAAATATTATTCACTGGCGAGCAACCCTAATAGTCAGAAACTGACTAGGGACAAAATCTATATGGCTGAACTACAGATTAAGCCCATGAATATCCAACGTACAGCTCCAAGTGGCTCGTTACAAAATGAAATGAACTGTGCTGAATATTCGCCAAGGTATAGGAAAGAGAAGGTTAGCTTAAGATAGATGTTTTAAGTCTAAATATATTAGTATAGACGACTATCTCAGTCCAGGTTTTCTCCCTGACTGCTCCTTTCCTTGGTGTGTAAGTGAACCCCCACCAATGTACACAACAACACGTATGCACAATTGGAAAAAATATAATGACAGAACTATGAGTTACAAGACTACAACATTTATTTACTAATCATAGACATTGGATGATGGTCAATATGAGGATGATAAAATCATATAACATATTGTGATGAGAAACATTACGTAACTTTACTTGTTACTTCATCTATCTGGAACTGTGGTCCAGATCCCCACTCTCCAGTAGACTCAACAAAAGAAACAGCTTGCCGGTAGTCTGGCGATCCTGCCAGTCCTGACACTCCTAGTCAGTAGTCTCTAGTCTTGAGATCTATAACATAGGGCTCCTTGTGAGAGCTTGAAAGAAAGTCAAGAATTGGTTATATCAGTTCTACATCAGCGCAATCCTAATTAAAACATATCATAACACAAACATATACAATGACCAGTCTGGCCAAGTTTATCTTCCAGCTCTACTGCGTTCACCATCCTCCTTCTCCCTACTGTCTTTAGTCTGGGACGGGCTTTTCAATTGTCTCACACGCCTGTAATGATTACATTTCTGCCGCCCCATGTCCATGTCGCTAATACAGAAATTCTGTGTCGTACAGCCGCTCCGTCCAATGTTAGTTTAGCAGCTCACATGGTCGGTAAGGGTATTATAACAATGCCTGATCATCCGGGCTTGCAAGCCGTGACCCGTAGCTGTGCCAGGGTTCCGGGAACTACCCTCCACCATACGATGAAAAAGGTTTAGCACCATATACCCCATAACACTTGTGGGTAATGTCTGTACCATTACACCTCTGCTACAAATGCAATCGATGGTTAGTGTGCCAATGCGCACACAATAGCATAACACTTCATATTGGTAGGTTTGCATATGACAAATCAATATATCAAACATCCAATACACATAAACATATTGATTAAACTAGACATATTATGATACTTTAACATCATAGCATCAGGCATTATTAATGAGTACTAATATTGTATAGCTACAAAATGAGATATACAACAAGTCTAATTGAAGTTACCACACAGACCAGCCATATTTGCTGAGCTGCCCGGTTTAATCACACTTAGTTACTGCTGTTGTAAGAATTAAATAAATAGTCAGTTGACTATATTCTGTACACACCAAAAAAGCAACTAGTCTAGTTTAGAAAGAGATGGCAAGCATCTGCTACGACACCTCAAGTATATCTAGACAAGACCTGCCTTCCATAAGTTTCTACTTCTCAGTAGAGTAGCACTTACAGCACAATGATATTGAACACAGAACTTAGAAAGAACACTCAAGTAACCTATGACAATGATAGTTCTTGCAATAACCTAGATCAGATATAGACTGGAATTCAGTACATACACCTAAAATACTTAGTTACTAAGAAATCTACATTTACTCTCTCTTCTCACCTGTTCTGAAGTCAAACTTAATCTAACATAAAACAGGCTAGGGACCCTTATTTAAGCTGAGTCAAGCAGACCGTATTATCTACTTGGCATTCCCATCATAAATTCTTCTTATCTCCACCGGACGGTAATTGCACTTATCACTGCAATTGGCCATCACACCTGTGGGTCTGACAATTATTAGCCCACTGAGTCTAATCAGTGATTTCACACCTTGCGCCTCTAGTCTCTACCAGATGGGGTCAGCCATCGCGGTTGGGTGATTTCCTAGCTATTCTTATCAGGTGTCATGTCAAGGGAACAATTAGGTTCTCATGGTCAACAGCCAGTTTACAACTCTGTTGGTAAACCAGGTTTGCTTGCGTCATACCTGGGTGGTTTTAATTACTATTCAGTCCCCTGAGTCTGCCCTCCCGTCTGGCTGGATTGATAAGACTGTGAAACTTATCTGGGGGTGACCTGTACTGGTGTCAAATTAACTTCCCAAATAGAAAGCCATTCCTGGTGGTTTGTTTACTTGCAGGTTTTGCAAGCTTACGTCAAGACGGTATAGCCTTGAATATAGAGAAAACAGTTTTGTTCGTCTGTTGAATCTCTACATGGCCGATCAAAAGTGAACCGAAAATTGTTCTGGGAAGTAAAGGCTGCCAATTCGTGACAACAGTGATGGCAGAAAGATGAAGCCTGTATGAACACACCACTAAAATGCAGGACAGTGGACGGTGTTGGAGGCTCACGAAAGAAGACCTTTAATACAGTGATGGCAGAAAGATGAAGCCTGTATGAACACACCACTAAAATGCAGGACAGTGGACGGTGTTGGAGGCTTACGAAAGAAGAACTTTAATACAGTGATGGCAGAAAGATGAAGCCTGTATTAACACACCACTAAAATGCAGGACAGTGGACGGTGCTGGAGGCTTACGAAAGAAGAACTTTAATACAGTGATGGCAGAAAGATGAAGCCTGTATGAACACACCACTAAAATGCAGGACAGTGGACGGTGTTGCAGGCTCACGAAAGAAGACCTTTAATACAGTGATGGCCGAAAGATGAAGCCTGTATGAACACACCACTAAAATGCAGGACAGTGGACGGTGTTGCAGGCTCACGAAAGAAGACCTTTAATACAGTGATGGCAGAAAGATGAAGCCTGTATGAACACACCACTAAAATGCAGGACAGTGGACGGTGTTGCAGGCTCACGAAAGAAGACCTTTAATACAGTGATGGCATGTTTTTCGTCACTCACTTTGAACTGAAGCATAGTCCATCTAGTGCACTGGACTAATTTTTGCATGTGGATTAGCTTCCCCTAGCCATGAGGGGATCCAACTCCGACTTCCGAGGTACTCGTAATTTACATCCCCAAGTCATGGACGAGAAGTCAACATTTTAGCCCAATTGGCCAGTGTATGGGTTTAACCCACTACCTCTGCCTCAGTACTTCAGAAGGTTAAGAGTGAGCACTCTAATCTATTTGGACATGGTGACCACTAGCAAAAGCACTTGATGATGATAATGTGGAGATATTCTTTTATGTGTGAAGTTTATTTCAAGTAGATGCAAGATATTAGCAGCAATTGTATTTTATAATATTCTTGATAGTTGAGAAGACAGAAATCTAATATGACCTTGTGTATTCTGTTAGTCACAAAGTACTTGAAATGTGCCAGTGTTCATATTTATTTTATTTTATATCTATTTTATTAAGAAGATACAAAGATACTGTTATCATCAAGTGTTGAATTAGATAATTGTGTTGTTCTGCTAATGCAATGGCTGCTTATGTCTTGTGTTTCATGTAGATCTTTATTTTACTTTGTCTTTTTATGATGCTGTGATTAAAATATTCTATCAGACATCCATATCTACTGGTGTTTGAAATATTCATTGGTTGTTATCAAGAACAAATGAACATAACATAGTGAGTTTTTCTTATTGAAACTGTCTACATAACTTTCATAATCAGATGGCTAGCATTATGAAGAACAATGTGGACTTGTGGAAGGGAAAGGTATAAATGATGCAATATTACACATTCTGGACACTAACAGAGACACCAGTAGAGACACAGAAAGACATACTTGTGCTTTATAGATTACATCAAAACATTTGATAAAGTAAAACATGATGAAATAATCATAATGTTGAAAGATGTTAAACATGATGGGAAAGACCATAGAATAATTTAAAAATTACTGAAAACAAGTAGCAACAATTAAAATGGGAAGGAAATATATAGAGAGCAATTATGAAAAAAGCAAGGAGTATAAAACGAATGTGTTTTGTCACCTGATATCTTCTGTCTTATAGCGAAATAATGTTGACTTTCAGATAATAGTATTGATAGCTGAAAACGCAAATGATCTACAACAACTGCAAGGCATTGTAGTAATAGAGAATGCAAAAACGGGTTTTCCCTGTATACCAACAACAACAACAAAAGACAGAAATAATGATTGTATCCAAGAAAAATGTATTGTGTATAAGAGCATAGTTTTATCATCCAAAAGGATTTAAATACATCAGCTCTCACTGATCAAGCAACTACAGACTTCATCTTTGTGAGAACTTCTGCAGATCTCACTGATCAAGCAACTATATACTTTATCTTTGTGAGAACTTCTACAGATCTAACTGATCAAGCAACTATATACTTCATCTTTGTGAGAGCTTCTGCAGATCTAACTGATCAAGCAAATGTAGACTTCATCTTTGTGAGAACTTCTGCAGATCTCACTGATCAAGCAACTGTATACTTCATCTTTGTGAGAACTTCTACAGATCTCACTGATCAAGCAACTGTAGACTCCATCTTTGTGAGAACTTCTGCAGATCTCACTGATCAAGCAACTGTAGACTTCATCTTTGTGAGAACTTCTGCAGATCTCACTGATCAAGCAACTGTAGACTTCATCTTTGTGAGAACTTCTGCAGATCTCACTGATCAAGCAACTGTAGACTTCATCTTTGTGAGAGCTTCTGCAGATCTCACTGATCAAGCAACTGTAGACTTCATCTTTGCGGGGGATCCTGTTCACCTTCGGGGTTCTATATATGATCTGCCACGTCACATGGGGCTAGCCTATGACAACTGCTCTCGCTTAAACCTACTGCTGTCTGATGTTATGAAAAGTTGTAGTTAGCTGGTTGGCTCTGAAGTGCCCAATTTTTTTTTTTATTTTTTTTTTAAAAGTTGCATGTCTATCACAGGACGTTGCAGTCAACACCAGCATTATTGAGCTGTTGTTGATGTTCTTGGCAAGATTACACTCAGTAGTTTGATATTGCTTTCTGAGCGACCGGCTCACATACCTCGTAAGTAACCAATGCGACACAATCCGCTACTGAATCTCGCGCAACTGTGTTCCTCACGTGGATATACGGGATTATGGAGAAAGTCGTTAACCCCTTCACACTGGTCTATACAAATATGGATCTAACACTGTACGACCGATGCGCCTTAAGCGTGTAAAAAGAGTCCTTTACTTGTTACTCTAGATCAGTAGTTCTCAACCGGTGGGGAATTTCCCCCCCCCCCCCCAGGGGGAATTTTGGGGTTTCCAGGTGGGGGGGGGGGGGATGAAGATTATTTCAAGATCGCGTTAATACAAGAAGCGATTACTTTATCTTGTTTTTCCCTTCATACTTTACTGTTCTGTTTGTCTCACCCTTCTAAAATTCATTTTATAAAGTAAGTAGACCCACAAATCACGTTTTATGTGTACGTCTAGACTTGTTTGAGAAACACTGCTCTAGATGATGTTGGGCGGCCGAAAGTATGGATCTAACACCATATCCCCAGTACGTCTAAAGCATGTATAAGGTTAACATACTTTACTTACAGTGGAAAAGATCAAATAAACGTTTGTGTTGAAGAGTCTATACATCTTGATGGGAAAAGTGCTCTGATTCCTTCTCTCTATCTTTCCATGATGAAATAAATACGTTTGTTTCCCCATTTTAGGCTAATTGTGATGGTATCCAACTAATTTTGTATCCTATTGGACTGTCTTGCCTGAGCCACATTTCAGTGTCAAGCCTTTCCTTGTTTGAAAGTTAATTATACAGAGAATCTACAGATGATGACATGGAAGAACTGGCCAGAGAATTTAACACCAGTATCCAAAAGGGCCTGGTCAAAGAGGTATGGCTACATAGCTACTTGTTACCGCTGCCAAAACCGAACAAAGACCATTCCAAGATATGCGGCAATAGAATCATGACGATGCAGAACAATGCTGGCAAGCTACTGGAGAAAATTGTAGCACACAGACTTGCTCGTGACTTGGAACAACTCGGCTGCTTCCCGCCCACGGTTGGAGGATACAGATGCAACAAAGAGTCATGGCTGAATGCGGCGGTCTTTGCTCAGGACATTTATGAAGGGTTTCAGAGCAGAGAAGAAACATGTGCGGCTGCCATAGACTTAGAGGACGCATACAATAAAGTATCCTTCGATCACTTGATGCACACCCTTCTCAGACTGAAAGTGCACCCTCACCTTGTACGATGGATAGCTGCAGTCCTGTTCCAGAGGAAGATGGTGCTAAGATGTGGGAGTTGGTCTTCTGAGCCGACAACGATATGTCCAGGATTGCCGCAGGGTTCACCACTGTCACCAGTACTATTCAATATGTATACGGTGCCGATCACTGAACAACAGTTGGACGGGAGGGGTAGGACTCTGCCATTTTGCCATTTGCTGACGACATTCTTGTGTATCGACAGGGTTGAGATAGACAGGCGATTGCCAATGATATGCAGGGCGAACTAGATCGAATTTCCTCATGGTGTGCTGAGGCCAGTGCCCTTGTCAACCCTGCAAAGGCATCGGTTGCATGGTTCTTTCTAAACAATCATATTGTGAAAACAGACCTGCCGGCAGTGAAGATGGAAGGGAGCATTTTGAGTTGAACGCTGTCGACGACATATCTCGACGTGAGGTTTTATCGTAGCCTGTCATTCAAAGATCATGTTGATTATGTCATAACGAAAGCTCGAAAAGGTATTTTAGCAATCAGAGTCATGGCGACTGCCAATATCGAGCAAAGACTGCTAATGTAATATTTCTGTTCCAACGACTGGCACTTTCACACATCGAGTATGCCCTGGCCAACCTCACTGTCAGCCCTACACAGATTAGAAGACTTGAAAAGGTACAAAACGAAGCCATGCGCATCATTTTGGGCCGCACGAGAGACACCAGCTGTGTAGCAATGAGATACCTCCTTGACTTCACGACAATGGAACACAGGATCAAGATTTGGAGAGCTCGTGCATACTTAAAAATAAGTGCAGATGAGCAACACCCCTGCATGAAGATATATTCAGAGAAAATGGCGACAGGCTAAAAAGGGGCAAATCATGGATGGTCGGGCGGAAGATGTCATCAGACAGGTCTGCAGTCCTAACAGTATCAACCCCGGCAAGGAATGGGTGCATGTGCCTCCAGCTTTTAAGTGCACCTTCTCCTGCATTATCACACTTGACAGACGGTGCAGAGAACAGAACCCTGCCGCTGTCAATGCAGAGGTCAACGCGCTCATCAATGAACGCTCAGACAACCCCGAAGTGCTCATATATACAGATGGATCTGTTGTAAAGCAGCAGAGAAGTGCGTGGGTATTTACAGCCCGTTCAGTGGGCCGAACCGTTCAAGAATCCAGTAGTGCCCACTCCATGACCACGAGCAGCATGACGATGGAAGTGACGGCAGTAACACAGGCTTTCATATGGCTAGAATCACAGCATTATACTAACGTGTGTGTACTAATTTATTCAATGAGCATGATTCGGAAGGTCGATGCAGGATCTGTACGTAGACAGTGGACTGATTCTCTGCGGAAGTCCGTTGTCCGTAAAGCCACCTTCATCTTCGTCCTGGGACATGCTGGAGTCGAGGGTAATGAACGAGCTGATAAACTGATTGGCTCTGCATCCCCTGCAGAAGGCCAGCCCGTGGATCGCGCCGATGTTATTAACGTCCTTAAAGAGATGTCGAGAACAGGGGACTTTGGCGTCAGTGAATCCACTTCGTTGTCCAGGATGAGAGACTTGGGAGTAAGAATTGGCACGGCCAGACACGAGAGGTACATCGGGAAAACGAGGGGCCTCGTTAACCAACACAGAACTGGCACTATTAGCCACCGGACGCTGATGCATATGCTGGGGGGGGGGGTGTCTGAGCACCTATGGGCCTATCCGGAGTGCAATGACGATACCCCAACTGATAACTAATATGCAGATGATGCTTTACACTCTTTCAGCAGTTAATAATTTATGTCATTGAGTATGATTTGGGGTTGCTGACAGTGTCAAAGAGCCAGCTCGAAAGGTTGGAGCGCATACAGAATGCGGCCATACGGGTGATCCTGGGGTGCACAAAGGACACACCAATTATATGCATGAGGCGTGTTCTGGCGCTACCAACAATGACGGGTAGGCATAGGGTCTTTCAAGCCAAATGGTACCCGAGAGTTGCTGCGGATAGGGACCATCTCCTGCATGAAGCTATGGATGCGGTCAAGGGTCATAGACTAATATGAGGCAGGTTCTGGATGGCACAGTCAGAAATATCTATATGCCAGGTGGTGTGTGATCAATCGTGAAAAAGAGTGGTTGAAGTACCGGAGACATGACGGACTGGCACAATGTAATAGTAACACTGGGTCGTGAGTGCAGAGAATGGGCAGCGGGCCGCACAGAGTTTCAGGTGCAACAACTGATCCAGAGTAATACACATCCAGGTGATATAGTCATCTATACTGATGGGTCAGTGGTGAGAAACAGACGGAGTAGTTGGGGTTTCATTTCGAAGGCTAATGGACGATTCTTTAAAAAAAAAAAAAGCCTGGCATATGAGGCAACGACCTCCAGCATGAGAATGGAGGTGGAAGTAGTACAGCGGCATTCCGTTGGTTAGAGGAGACCACTGCAACACATATTGTCTTCATAACGGACTCAAGGCGTGTGCTTAGTAAAGTGGAGAAAGGAATGTTTCGTGTAGAATGGTTCATCTCGCTTCAGAGGTCACCGATTTTGAGTATGAATTTTTATTTTGCCCTGGCGGTGCGGGAGAACGAACAGGCTGATAAGCTGGCAGGGAATGCACCTCTTGGTGGCAGATTACTTAAGGACAAGGGGGAGTTGTTGTTTGCCTGTGGGACTAGATGGAGACGGTGGGGGAACAGATTGAGAACCCGTATGTGGTAAGGATGAGATTGCGGGGGTTCTAGTAGAATCTCAAAACTGAGAGGGAAGACCAGAACTCTCAATCAGATGGTGGTGGGAACGAGTAGTAGTGTGACTCTTTGCTGGCTGTTAAATGAGGGGAAGGAGCACGTATGGGAATGTCCTGAGTGCAATGATGTCGGTTCTTAACTCAACTATACCATTTTCCAACCAATCACTGTATCCTACACTGCCAGCTGCTTCCTATGAGCAGGCAGTATACATTGTCATCATCGACATGAGAAACATTGGATGAAAACCTGCCCACTCTTCAATGCTCACCTGTCAAATTATGTAACAGTGAACTTTAGCAATCTGCCATCAGATCACAATGGAAAGAATATAGGCGAGTATAGTGCAAATATAAAAGCACTATGGACTTCTCACGAGCATCTTATATTTCTACTACTGTGAGGAGTATATATTTATTTGTCCTGAACGTTGTCTTATTTTGTCAACAAAGAAACAAAAGGAACGCGATGAACGTTGTTAATGTGTATTAATTTTATTAAAGAAATTATTTGAAACACAACAAATTTGAAAAACATCCTTCAAGGCATCAGACAAGGAAACCACTGAAGTAACACTGAATGCTAGAGGCAAGCTGGAGTATGAACTTGTCAGCTTCAAATGACAGTATCTCTCTGAAACGTGTCTTCAACCGTTGATGTACTTAATAACTTTCAATGTTTGCATGGTACAAGTGCTTCCTCCAATTAATTATTCTCTGTATTCATTCATGAGCGCCAATCAACATCTCTCAGCTGAACTTTTCTTGATACTTCAAGGCAATTAACAACATATGAACAGCTGACTGGAGAAACTAAAACTAGGACATCAATACATAAGGTCACCTGATATGACAAGCAGTGATTCACACATGAACAGTGCTTCTAGTTGTGCTGGTCCATCTCTTGTAGAAAGATGTACATACATAACAAACAATCAATAATTATCAGGATTCAGTTTAAACAATATAGATGTGCCTATTGCTCCTAGAAAATGATATTCACGGAAAAAACAAATTATGTGCTATAATAAATGTATGTATGGTACAGTGCCGGCCTCCCTGGTCTAGGGGTTACACGACTTTCTCCGTAATCCTGTATATTATCGTAACGTGACGTGCGTGAGAATTGGTAGCAGTTCACTCCGCGTCGGTAACTTAGGGGTATGTGAGCGGGTGTTCAGAAAGCAATGGCAAACTACTGAGCGTAATCTTGCCTAGTACATCAACAGCAGCTGAAAAATGCTGATGTTGACTGCAACGTCCTGTAAGGGACATGCAACATTAAAGATAAAATGTTAGTGCCCGGATACTAGGAATAGTCCAGGTATCTGCTAGTATAATTATGTGGATTACTGTGAAAGTGATATGTGATAACTGTTATCAGCAGAGGATAGAAACATAACTAGATAAAATTGTGTCAGATTTCTGTTGTTTCTTGAAGTGTTCATTCATTGTGTTGTTATCGTTAAGGAATGTTGGGGAATTCTATGCAGAGAGAATGTTTGTTAACAAGCCTAAAGACCTTGACATAATTCATAAAAAGGTGCCTACGAAATCTCACAGCAGTTACATGAGTATTAATTAGAGATATTAAATCATGCAGACTATTCTACACATACGCTCTCAGTATAAGCATGGCTGAACAACAGAATGCCTGCATAGGTATTATTTTTTGATGACAAACACTATCATGAAATGCAGCCTTTACAGCCCAGAACAATTTTCGGTTCACTTTTGATGGACTGCTTTCTCTATAAGCATGTATAAGATGTTTCACATGACGCAAGATTACAAACCACCACAGATGGCTTTCTGTATGGGAAATTTAATTTGACACCAGTACAGGTCACCCCCAGAGGTTATCAATCCAGCCAGACTGGAGGGCAGACTCAGTGGTGTAATTCAACCCCACCAGACATGAAGCAAGCAAACCAGGTTACCAACAGAGTTGTAAACTGGCAGCTGACCATGAGAACCTAATTGTTCCTTTGACATGACACCTGATAAGCAGAGCTAGGAAATCGCCCAACCGCGATGGCTGACCTCCTTCTGAAACAGACTAGAGGTGCAAAGTGTGAAATCACTGATAAGACTCATGGGGCTAAAAATTGTCAGACTCACAGGTGTGAGGGCTAGTGTGCATGCAGAAAGATTTATGACTGACATGCTGGGAGATAATGTGTCTGCCCTGTAGGAATGTGTGAAACAGATCTGATAAGGCAATTATAGCAAGGCTGGAGGAATGTTAATGGCCTTTGGGATACTAGTTAAATAGGCTAGGCTTGTAAGTTTCAAGTCAGAAAATATTTGACTTCAGAACAGGTGAGGCAGCCAGCTCAATGTTTGTAGGCCTATGTATGATTCTGATGTTGCTAGACTCCACTACGAAAGTTATTTCTTAGTAACTAGTCGTCTTTTAGATGTATGTACTGATTTTCAGTCTATATCTGACCTAGGTTATTGTAAGAATTACCCTTGTCTCAGGTTACTCGAGTGTGCACTGTTATTTCTCAGTTCGGTGTATACTTTTATGTGTCTTAGCAGAGTCTTGCCATTTCTTTCTAAACTAGACTAGTCTCTTTTTGGTGTTTGCAGTGGCTAAGTAGGAACTGCTCTGAGTATTGTTTCTATGTCTCATATTTATGTAAACAATATTGTTACTAACTTTGCATAATGCTATTATGTTAAAGTATTGGAGAATTGATATAATTGAATTGCCGTATACATCAGTGTTGTTATACTCTAGATATGCACTCGGCAAACATTTATTTAGTCTGTAACGTACATGGAAACTATGTTTCCCAGTTTGTTGTAGATAAGGATATTACTTACTTTTTTGCATTATACAATGTAGGTAAGAATAGCCTTATATGCCATTTTGTATTCCTTAGGTTTATTTGATGTGATTTGTTATATGGTAACTCACTAAGAATAAATTGGTGTTATGCTATTGTGTGCGCATTGGCACATTGGCCATCGATTGTGTTGGAAGCAGAGGTGTAATGGTACAGACATTACCCACAATTGGTATAGGGTATATGGTGCTAAACCTTTTCAGTGTATTGTGGGCGTGCGTTCACTGTAATTCACGAAAACCTGGCACAGGTACTGGTCACGGCTTGTAAGCCCGGATGATCAGGTACTATTATGATACCATTACCGAACCTGTGAGCTGCTAAACCAACTTTGGACGGAGCAGCTGTACGACTCAGAATGTCGGTATTAGCGACATGGACGTGGGACGGCAGAAATGTAATAATTACAGGCGTGTGAGACAATTGAAAAGCCCGTACCAGACTAAGACCGTAGGACAGAGATATAGAGGAAGAAAGAGGATGGTGAACGCAGTAGAGCTGGAAGATAAACTTGGCCAGACTGGTCATTGTATATGTGTGTGCTAGGATATGTTTTACTTAGGATTGAACTGATGTAGAACTAGATATAACACATTTTTGACTTTCTTTCAAGCTCTCACAAAGAGCGCCAATGTTTAGATCTCAAGAACTGGAGATGACTAGGTAGTGCCAGGATTGACAGGCGTCAGAATACCAGCAAGCTGTTTTGTTTCTACTGGAGAGAGGGGATCTGGACCACAGATCAAGATCGTTGACAAGTAACAATTTAAGTTATGTAATGTTTCTCATCACTATCAATATGATTTCATTATCGTCATCCTGAAAACCATCAGATGTCTATTATTATTATTAGTAAATAAATGTTGTAGTATTGTACCTCATAGTTCTGTCGTTATATTTTTAACTCCAATTGTGCATACGTGTTGTGTGTGTACATTGGTGGGGGTTCACTTATACACCAAGGAAGGGAGCAGTCAGGGAGAAAAACCTGTACTGGGATAGTTGTCAATTACACTTAAATTTAGACTTAAAAATCTATCCTAGCTAACCTTCTCTTTCCTATTCCTTGGCGAATATTCAGCACAGTTCATTTCAATTTTGTAACGAGCCATTTGGAGCTGTATGTTGGATATTCAGGGCTTAATCTGTAGTTCAGCCATATAGATTTTGACCCTAGTCAGTTTCTGACTATTTGGGGTTGCTTGCCAGTGAATAATACTTTCATCTAGGCGGTGGCTACCCCGACTTCTGACATACACTTGAGAATCCAGCGTGCATGCACAAATGGTCCAAGAGCATACAGATATTAGGTGAGTGGGTGAATATATCATGCACAAATCAGGACCACCCCATGCCAACAATTATAGAAATAATAAACACCATTCTGGTGTGTGTATCCAAGCAGAAACAACTGTGGAATATCAACTATTGTCTTATTATAGACACATCTCAACAAGATTTTTATTCTTAAGATCGGTTTATATTAATGGGTTATGCTGATCTACATAAAGAACATATTTTAACATAGAACTACATAAACACAACGATAGAGTACATACATGAAAGAAACATATCAAGTGCATTAGTTTACATTAACAAATGAGTAAATGAAACAATAATTTCAGGATTCACAGCAAAATATTCTCAGGATAGTTAGAAATGTGTGCCACTTACGTGACTGGTTGATGAAATGTAAACAAACTCAGATTGTAATTATTGTCTGTATTATATATGCAAGAAATGAACACATCAAAGTGTATGTGGGCTTAATAAATTATACATGGCATGTCAATAAGAATGTTGTAATGCACAGATCTTTTTAAATAATTCAAACTTCATATTATAAGACTAGTATCTGTATGCTGTTTTCTGTGTTGCTTCAGTTGAAAACTGTATGTGTATCTTACATTACAAACATCACTTCTCTCTTGTGTATATTCTTTTGTGTCTCTTTAAACCTCCACTTCGAGTAATTCCAACATCACAAACACCACACTTGTAAGGCTTCTCTCCTGTATGTATTCTTTTGTGTTTCTTTAAATGAGCACTTTGAGTAAAACCAAAATTACAAACATCACACCTGTAAGGCTTATCTCCTGTATGTATTCTTTTGTGTTTCTTTAAATTACTACAGTTAGTAAAACCAACATTACAAACATCACACTTGTAAGGCTTCTCTCCTGTATGTATTCTTTTGTGTATCTTTAAATCTCCACTTCGAGTAAAACCAACATTGCAAACATCACACTTGTAAGGCTTCTCTCCTGTATGTATTCTTTTGTGTCTCTTTAAATGAGTATGTTGAGTAAAACCAACATTACAAACATCACACTTGTAAGGCTTCTCTCCTGTATGTATTCTTGTGTGTCTTTTTAAATGACCACTTCCAGTAAAACCAACATTACAAACATCACACTTGTAAGGCTTCTCTCCTGTATGTATTCTTTTGTGTTTCTTTAAGCTACCACGTGCAGTAAAATAAACATTATAAACATCACACTTGTAAGGCTTCTCTCCTGTATGTATTCTTTTGTGTCTCTTTAAATGAGTATGTTGAGTAAAACCAACATTACAAACATCACACTTGTAAGGCTTCTCTCCTGTATGTATTCTTGTGTGTCTTTTTAAATGACCACTTCCAGTGAAACCATCATTACAAACATCACACTTGTAAGGCTTCTCTCCTGTATGTATTCTTTTGTGTTTCTTTAAGCTACCACGTGCAGTAAAATAAACATTACAAACATCACACCTGTAAGGCTTATCTCCTGTATGTATTCTTTTGTGTTTCTTTAAATTACTACTGTTAGTAAAACCAACATTACAAACATCACACTTGTAAGGCTTCTCTCCTGTATGTATTCTTTTGTGTCTCTTTAAATGAGTATGTTGAGTAAAACCAACATTACAAACATCACACTTGTAAGGCTTCTCTTCTGTATGTATTCTTGTGTGTCTTTTTAAATGACCACTTCCAGTGAAACCAACATTACAAACATCACACTTGTAAGGCTTCTCTCCTGTATGTATTTTTGTGTGTGACTTTAAATGACCACTTTGAGTAAAACCAACATTACAAACATCACACTTGTAAGGCTTCTCTCCTGTATGTATTCTTTTGTGTACCTTTAAATCTCTACTTTGAGTAAAACCAACATTACAAACATCACACTTGTAAGGCTTCTCTCCTGTATGTATTCTTTTGTGTATCTTTAAATCTCCACTTCGAGTAAAACCAACATTGCAAACATCACACTTGTAAGGCTTCTCTCCTGTATGTATTCTTTTGTGTCTCTTTAAATGAGTATGTTGGGTAAAACCAACATTACAAACATCACACTTGTAAGGCTTCTCTCCTGTATGTATTCTTGTGTGTCTTTTTAAATGACCACTTCCAGTAAAACCAACATTACTAACATCACACTTGTAAGGCTTCTCTCCTGTATGTATTCTTTTGTGTTTCTTTAAGCTACCACGTGCAGTAAAATAAACATTACAAACATCACACTTGTAAGGCTTCTCTCCTGTATGTATTCTTTTGTGTGACTTTAAATGACCACTATGAGTAAAACCAACATTACAAACATCACACTTGTAAGGCTTCTCACCTGTACGCATTTTTGTGTGTTTCTTTAAATTACCAGGCTTCTCTCCTGTATGTATTCTGGTGTGTACCTGTGCACTACAAATGTTAGCAAAGTCCACAGTCAAAGCATTACCAGGATTATAAGTGTTTCCTCCTGCTGATGTTATTTTGTCTTTCTGTGAATACATTTTGTGAAACTCTTTACTGTTGACATCACACACTTTATATTTTTTTCCATGATCTTCATTTATGCAGGACTTAACAATTTTACATTCTAGGTTACATTCATCATCTCTGGTCAGGTTAGTGCATTTAGTAGAAACACAGAGCTTATTTTCCTTATCTGTATAATCATTTTGTGAGCTAAAATTATAAGAAATCCCAGCTTCACTTACATTAACTGTGTTCACATGATTCTGAATACTTTTTGACAGTGTTGCCACAGTCAGTTTTGTATTATCAATGTCATTTAATGTCATATTTACATCACACTTTTCATATTTATTTTTAATATTTGTAAAACTGTTTACTACCAGTGAAAAGTCTGCATGCAATTTGTTGCAATTCAGCTCCAAGTATTTATTATGATGCCTGTATTTCATATGTCTTTGCAAATACCAAGACTGACTGAAGGACACTGGGCAATCATCACAAGAGAATACTCCTGAAATAGTAAATGAAAAAGAAAATGTATTCTTCTAATCGTCATGAAACAAACACACATGAATTATTTGGTGAATTTATGAATTTGCTGTATGAAACAGATGATAAACATGGCGTCTAATTATTTACATGATGAATTTAACGTCTGTAGACAGTGTATGATTCAATTTCACATTTTAAAAGTCAACATTATAGTCATTTTATGTTCTAATTTAAAGATGTAAGATCGACTTCATTGCACCAGGTTTTACTCCCAACGGCTCAGTATCTGTGGTCAGTCTGCTGAAAGCATCACACAATGCATAAATTCCAGCGAAGACCCCCAGGAGTCTCAGGAAAATTGCATTCATGAATTGAATGAGTCTGAAGTTGAACCCATAACCATGCAGGTCCGCAAGGCTGAATGGATAAGAACACGTGTTCTTAAACATGCAGTGTGCTGATGCCGAGGTTAGCGGTCAAACCCCTACACCGGACAGCTGGACTAAAATGTTGACCTGTCGCCCTTGACTTGGGGATGTAAATTACAAGTACCTCTGAAGTCCGAGTGAGTTCACCTGATGGCGAGGGGCACTGTAATAGGGAAAGCTAACCCACACGCAAAATTCAGTCCATCACTACTATAAAAATAGTGTGTATGGACTACGCTTGAGTTCAAAGCGAGCGAGCGGGGAAAAAAACAACCATAACCTACAGAGCATAAGGCAGGCAGCTGAGCCACTTCACCACAGAACATAAGGCAGGCAGCTGAGCCACTTCACCACAGAACATAAGGCAGATAGCTGAGCCACTTCACCACAGAGACCACTTATGTTCTCATTTAAAACAAACAATTTCATATTTTTAAAAAGAAGCAACTATTGTATATTTGCAAATAGCTCATGCACCGAATCATACACTACATTAAATAAAATATACTATTTACTGTCTAGCAGGCACGATAGCAAAGTTGATAGTGAACTGCACTGATAAAATCATGAGCACAGCTATATGTCGGTATTGCAAGACAGTCACCTATTGCTTCCTCCACAAAGTCAGACCCGCAAAATGTGATAGTGTTATCACATAACAGCCCCATCGCAGCAAACTGCTTCAGGGAAGATGTATATTTTATATACTGTACATTTGCCTGCTTCTCTTATTTGGGAAGTCATTCTACTTAAAATGAACACTGGTCAACAAAGGTATGTCTACTGCTGCACCAAGTCAATAAACTCATACATGTTGATGATTTGTATTTAAATGTCAAGCAACTAATTTACAAGCTGGTGTTTACAGTGCAGCATAAACTATTCTTGTCCATAAATGTCAAGCAACTAATTTACAAGCTGGTGTTTACAGTGCAGCATAAACTATTCTTGTCCATAAATGTCAAGCAACTAATTTACAAGCTGGTGTTTACAGTGCAGCATAAACTATTCTTGTCCATAAATGTCAAGCAACTAATTTACAAGCTGGTGTTTACAGTGCAGCATAAATTATTCTTGTCCATAAATGTCAAGCAACTAATTTACAAGCTGGTGTCTACAGTGCAGCATAAACTATTCTTGTCCATAAATGTCAAGCAACTAATTTACAAGCTGGTGTTTACAGTGCAGCATAAACTATTTTGGTTCAGTGATCTCATCAAGCTTGTTGCTTACTTTGCAGAAGCCATTTCTTGTAACTTTTTTCCTTTTCTTAAATGCTGTAATATTTCTGGGTCTGTATCCATTTGTATGCCGGTCTCTCTGGCTGTGGGGTTACAACCACTTTCTCTCTGTAATCCCGTTTATCACGCAGAGTCTTGTAGCGGAGCGAGAGCTGAGGCGGTTCGACCCCCGCTCGTGACTTGCGGGATACTGAGCCGGCCACTCAGAAAGCAATGGCAAACTACTGAGCGTAATCTTGCCAAGAGATCAACATACAGCTGAAAGATGCTGGTGTTGACAGCTAAATCCTGTAAAGGATATGCTTTAAAAAAAAAAAAAAAAAAAATCCATTTGTATTAGCCACTACGATACAGATTGCCGGATTTTAACGGAAATGTATTTGCGGTTTTGTTTGGCAACTATTTCTTGTGTCTCCAAGTTAAAGAGGTTTAGAGTACTCTTGATGTTAAATTTCCCGATTATTTCAAGATCGCTTTAAAAAAGGGACAGATTACTTTATATAGTTTCTCCCTCCTCGGTTTACGTGTGTACATCTTGCATTTCTGAAATTCGTTTCCTACACAGAGATACAGAGTGACATTTCAGACGTAAGTAGACCCACAAATTACATTTTATGTAGATGTATATGTTTGTTCTAGTATGTGTTATTAGATGTATTGTCCATTTTTACGTAAATCTTGTCATTTTCGTCTATTAAAGTCGGGAAGGTCATCTCAAACTAAAATGATGAAGATTGCATGCTCTGGTGTGATATTTCAATGGCTGGAAATAGCCGTTGCCTTGTCAGTGATGACTATTTAATATTGTTATGGGATATTCACAGCGATTTGCATGCCAATGAATGCATGTTTGCATTCAACATCAATTTTAGTATGTATCTGTACATTTTCATCACTCTGCATGGACTGGATCATTGATAATTTTTCATCTTTCCAACGGGACTTCTTTTCTTTTGTCAAAATGCATCTACGCTGGCAGCCTCATTTTGGCAAACGGCACGTGCAATCCACGCGCGGTCTGACATCACACAGATGACGTGAAGATGTATATATCTGTGTGCATGTGTGTATATATAGACCGGCAGAGTTATTTTTCCTTGAGTTAGACAGGTCGCTGTATTAATATCTCCCTTGGCAACAGTGTAAACCGATAGTTGTGTGAGCGTGTAAGTAGATCACAAGTGAAAGGTCAAAATCGTTTTTTATTTCTATATGTCCCTTTTAAATGATAAACTTACACACAAACATTAATATCTTGGCTTTAAATTGTCCTACAGACTTGAATAAGGTACCGTTGGATTTGTTTTTTCAAGAGCTATCCAACTATCCAGGTTATATAATTAAAAAGCAATTTAGAAAAAGTTACTAAAGTGGCTAATTTGTATCAGTCCTGAAGTCTTCTTCCTTTTCTCAAGCAATATTAATTCACTGGTAGCTTGCTAGACCAGACTCAGCATTTGGGAGAATATTAAGATTGTTCATCTAAATAAGCTCTCCGAAATGTTTTGACTATGGAAACTCTTCTCAATTGCAGTTCAGCAAAGGGTTCCTAGAGATTCTGTGATCGAGGTACCTACAAGAAAAAGGTTGATTTTGTCAAAATTAACAGATATACTGCCAAAATATTCTCTAGTCAGTAGAACATTAACAATTACTTGTAGATTGTGTCTTAAAATGACTGATCATGCTGAAGTGCTGTTAATTTGCATTAATACGTCTAATATAGGCAAGACTTTCTTGATACATTGACACTGTTTCAAAGGTCCCACATTTTCAAGAGGACAAGTACAATATAATAATAAGGCACAAATTAACATAACAATCAAATAACAAGAGATGAAGGCGTATGATGCACCACATATACACTTAATGATAAAAAGACACGACTTGCAGATTTACTCTGCAAACAAGGAATATTAATCCATAATATGTCTACCTTAATTATCATTATCATGTGTCCTGCCAACTGGTGTAGGCATTCACTCAACTCGTTGACATTTTGTATTAATACATTTGATGATATTCTTCCATTCAACGCTCTCAATCTATTTAGTATGATTTCTCTTGGTTTGCCTCTGCATCCACTGATCTTGTCATAATGTCTTGCATGCCTTTTTTCTTACCTCATGACCTAGAAATGCTGTTTGTCTCTTTATTGTAGCTGTACATAATGTCCTAGTTTCATAGTTTCTTCCAGGTAATCATTAGTTACTCTAGCGGCCCAAGAGAAAATGTTCCTTTACTTGTTGTATGAACAAAGTTAGCATGAAAATAATTCTCTGGAACTATACACATGTACCAAAGTGGTTATGAGAGATTACATGATGAAAGACATGCAACATTGGACAGAAGAGTAGGTTGTATTTCATGCAACAAAATCAATCCAATACATAAGTTCTCGAGATGATGGGAATGAAGAGATTTGAAGTCAGAAATAAAATGACGTGAAATATTTTGGTCAAATTAAAAGGCATAGCATCTTGTAAAAACCATACTGGAAGGAAGAGCTGTAGGCATTCAAACAAGATGTATACAAACAGCAGTCTTATGAGTGTTCACAGCATGGTTTGAGACAGCAAGTGCTGGGGGTCCACTGCAGCCAACCTCCACTGTGCAGATGGCACATGATTGACTGATGCAACAAAGTGTTCCTTCACAGAAAATTGAAAAAGGTTGGACTATAATGTACATGAATCTAGCTATCATTGATTCTGAACAGCTGAGGAAAACTAGTCATGACCTGCCTATGATTTTGTATATAAGCATGTTGTGGCGAATTTTTGCTCTGACAGCTTTCTTCTGTGTCTTTTGTTTTAAAACATGCTCTTTCTTTCTGTTTATATTTGTAAACTTCTGCTTTAAAGACATGTAGTTGTAAAACAATGAACTGATATTACCTCAGAAACATACAACCTACCGTCACTTTCTGCATTTCCATCAGATTCTTGCAAATTATTCTTTCTCAGCAATTTTCTTCCCAATTTGGGACTATTTATACCCAGTTCTCGAGCATAACTGTCACCATAGTATACCTGAAATGATGCATTTGTGTAACAAACTATACTGTAAGTGACACAGAATAATAATTTAAATATTGAGCACAACCCATTACTGGCAACGCCGATCGCATTCTGGCATGAACCTAAGGCCTATCCACGTCAATATGGAAGCACTATACTCGAGTTTCGCCCTCGTTTGAGCTCGTCAGTAGTGCATATCCCTGACCGGATCCGGAAACAGTCCCGGATCACGCGTGATCCGGGACTGTTTCCGGATCCGGTCAGGGATATGCACTACTGACGAGCTCAAACGAGGGCGAAACTCGAGTATAGTGCTTCCATATTGACGTGGATAGGCCTTAGGTTCATGCCAGAATGCGATCGGCGTTGCCAGTAGTGGGTTGTGCTCAATATTTAAATTTCAAATCCCGAAACAACCACATAATCAAGAATAATAATTAACAAACTATACTGTAAGTGACACACAGTAATAATTAACAAACTATATTGTAAGTGACACACAATAATAATTAAAAAACTATATGTAAGTGACACACAATAATAATTAACAAACTATACTGTGATCGATATACAATAATAAGTAACAAACTATACTGTAATTGACATGCAATAATAATTAACAAAATATACTGTAAGTGACACAGAATAATAATTAACAAACTATACTGTAAGTGACACACACAATAATTAACAAACTATACTGTGATTGACATAGAATAATAAGTAACAAACTGTTACTGTTGTTTGTCCATCAAGAATGATGATGACCATTCGTTTCATCTAGTGGGGTTGAAAGTATGGAGCCGTGGGTTCTAAGATGGCTGATAAGGCCTATTTTGGCTCGAAATGTTCTTTGACAATGTGGGCAAAGAATGCTTGACGTTTCTGGAGGAGGATCTCCTGCAGTGGTTTTTCTGTCCTGCCTTTTCTTCACAGCTCTTGCAGTCCTGGTTGCCTAACATATGACTGCACCCTTGCATAATGATGCACGCCACGAATTTCGGTCTCTGGCTGCAGCCTCCCATGTGTCATGATGAATTCCAAAAGCATTCAGAGAGATTTTCAGAGTGTCTTTAAAGAGTTTTCTCTGGCCACCTTGGGAGCATTTAACACAACGCAGTTTGCTGTAAAAATTTCGTTTAGGGAGCCTGTGATCTGGCATGCGAGTCAAGTGACCAGCCCAGCGAATCTGATTCTTCATCAGTAGTGTGTGGATACTGGGCATGGACGCTCTTTCTAGGACTTCAGTGTCTGGAATCTTGTCTTGCCATTTAATCTTCAGTAGCTTCCTTAGGCAGACTGTGTGGAAGTGGTTTAATTTCCTAGCGTGTCGCTGATAAACAGTCCAGGTTTCACAAGCATATAGCAGTGTGGATAATACAACTGCTTTGTAGACTTTTAGCTTTGTTTGCAGGCTTATTCCAGTTCTGTCCCATACATTCTTGTACAGTCTGCCAAAGGCCGCACTGGCCTTGGAGATTCTTGCATTCACTTCGTCATCAATTGTGGCAGCTTGTGACACAGTGCTGCCAAGATAGGTGAATTTGTCCACAACACTTAGTCTATGATCATTCACTTTGATAGTCGGCACAGTGTGATTATTCCCTGGAGCTGGCTGGTACATAACTACAGTCTTCTCCAAGTTGATATTGAGCCCAAAGTTGGCACAGGCATGTGAGAAAGCTGAAACATTATGTTGCATATCCGCCTCTGAGTTGGCGTATAGAGCGCAATCATCAGCAAACAGGAGCTCTCTGACGGTGTTGCTGTTAATTTTGGTTTTAGCTTTCAACATTCTGAGATTGAATAACTTTCCATCCATACGGTAGTTGATGTCTATTCCAATGTCGTTGTTCTCGAAGGCATTCATCAACATGGCTGAAAACATGAGACCGAACAGTGTTGGTGCCAGGACACATCCTTGCTTCACTCCAACGCCTCTGAGTTGGCGTATAGAGCGCAATCATCAGCAAACAGGAGCTCTCTGACGGTGTCGCTGTTAATTTTGGTTTTAGCTTTCAACATTCTGAGATTGAATAACTTTCCATCCATACGATAGTTGATGTCTATTCCAATGTCGTCTTTCTCAAAGGCATTCATCAACATGGCTGAAAACATGAGGCTAAACAGTGTTGGTGCCAGGACACATCCTTGCTTCACTCCATTGGTGACAGGAAAGGGCTCAGACAGTTCACCGTTTTCCTGTACTCTTGCCTGCATGCCATCATGAAATAGCCGCACTATTTGGACAAACTTTCGTGGACAGCCATATTTTGCCATAATCTTCCACAGTCCTTCTCTGCTGACTGTACCAAAAGCCTTGGTAAGGTCAATGAGAGTGGAGAACATTTCGCAGTTCTGTTCCTGACATTTCTCTTGCAGCTGCCTTGCAGCGAAAATCATGTCAACAGTTCCACGTTCTTTTCTGAAGCCACATTGACTCTCAGGAAGAAGACCTTGATCGAGATGGGCTGTGAGGCGATTGAGAAGAATTCTGACGAGTATCTTCCCTGCAATTGAAAGCAAGGAGATGCTTCGGTGGTTGTCACAGGATTGGCGGTTTCCTTTACGTTTGTAAAGGTGGACTATTGACGCGTCCTTGAAATCTTGTGGCATGGTCTCATTCACCCATGTTTGTAAAGACTTGGTGAAGCTGCTCTGTTAGGACCGGCCCACCTGCCTTGTATATCTCTGCTGGGATGGAGTCAGGACCAGGCGCCTTGCCGCTGGACAGTTGCTGGATGGCTTTGTTTACTTCCACTATGGTTGGCAGGTCATCAAGTGTCTCATTGGTGGGAACTTGAGGAAGGCAGTTGATGGTTTCATCATCGAAGAAGGAAGTTGCATTTAGGATGTTGCTGAAATGCTCTGCCCAGCATTGAAGGATTTCTTTCTTATCGGTGACCAATGTTCCCCCATCTGCACTGAGGAGGGGAACTATGCCTGGTGATGTAGGACCATAGACTGCTTTCAGTGAGTCGTAGAAGTTTTTCATATCATGTCTGTCAGCAAAGCCCTGAATTTCATCAGCTTTGCTGCTCAGCCAGGAGTCCCGCATGTGCCGAAGTTTCTGCTGCACTACTCTCTAAATGTTCTTGAAGGCATCTTTTTTTTATGTTGACTTCGGGACATTCAAATGTGCCTTGAGGAGAAGATGTTTCTCGGCCAGCAATGGGTTGATGTCTTCGGAATTTTCATCAAACCAGTCTTTATGCTTTCGGGGGGCTGGACCCAGGATTTCCATAGCAGTGTTGTAAATTATGTCCTTTAGGGCTCTCCATTCTGTTTCTGTATCCTGTTTAGCTGCAGCATTGGGCTTGAGGCGGTCTTCCAGCATATTTTAAAACGACTGCTGCATTGTCTTGCTGTTTAGGCGGGTGACATTTAGCTTTTTTTGCATTTTCACCCCTTGAGGATGCCGTGATGGCCTGATGTGAATGTTTATTTTTGAGACAATGAGACGATGGTCTGTCCAACATTCGACACCACACATGGATTTTGTCACTCGAACGTCTTGTCTGTCACTCCTCCTGACGATGACATAGTCAATGAGGTGCCAGTGTTTCGAGCGAGGGTGCATCCACGATGTCCTATTTCTCATGGGGAGACGGAAAATTGTGTTGGTAACCAGGAGATCGTGTTCGGCACATGTCTGAAGGAGAAGGAGTCCATTGCTGTTACAATTTCCGACTCCATGCTCTCCAATAATGCCACTCCAAGAGGTGGTGTCCGTGCCTACTCTGGCATTGAAATCCCCAAGGAGTATAAGTTTTTCTCCTTTGGGAACAGATGTTAATACATTGTTCAGGTCCTCATAGAACTTGTTCTTGACATCATCTTTGTTGGTCATAGTTGGTGCGTAGACACTTACAATAGTTGCATGCTTCCTTCCATTCAACAGGGGCAACTTAATGGTCATGAGCCTGTCATTTATAGCCTTTGGAAATCCAGCTAATTTGCTGACCAGGGCCGACTTAAAGGCAAATCCCACACCGGATTGGCGTCTTTCCTCGCTTTTCCTTCCACTCCAGAAAAATGTGTAGCCGGCACCTATTTCACAGATTTGGCCTTCTTCTGCAAGTTGTGTCTCGCTCAAGGCTGCAATGTCGATATTGTACCTGCCCAGCTCTCTTCCAATCAATGCTGTTCGTCTCTCTGGACCCGACGCGCCGTCTCTGTCAAGTAGGGTGCGTACATTCCAAGTTCCAATTGTTAAGGGAATATGGTTTATTCTTTTAGCTTTGCTTGTTTTATCTTTGTTTGTATGTCGACCGCAGTTAGGGTACCCAGCAACCGCGGCTAGCTGGTTAGGTAGTGATGGAGCAGACAATGTTTAGGGCACCTTTTCTAGCCCCTTCCTCATGCTATGGAGGTGAGTAGTGTATTCCTATAGAGGGTTGCTCAGTCGCTCAAGGGGCTGCCGAATCCCACTGCTGCTCCGGTCAGTAGAAGACGACCATATGGCCTGAGCCGCCTGTGTGTGGGTCTGCGACTACGACTGCCAGCGTACCCACGCCTGCCGCTTCGCCGCTCGCCCATCGCCACAGGGCTTGAAGGTGATATATGACGTTGGATGAAGAATGACTTGCGCGATGACTTGGATTAAAGTGAGGAAGAGTTGCGCAATTCGTCGACCTCACTCTCTCGCCTGAGTCCATCTGAGTCCAGTGGCAAGACAAGTCAAGACGACTGGAGACGAATACAGGTGCAGTGGATACCAGGGCGCTCTAAGTGCCTTGCCGTGCTCGTTACGTTCCACAACGCTTTGCAGGTAAACGCCGTCTTGCCCGTTGAATCAGGGATGATTTCTTCCGCGCAGTCTGCCGAATCCTGTCTTCACATGCTGGGTAGGCATACCCTAGTTTACCACTTGGTTTGACACCAAATCGGCTACCCATGCCTGGTTTAGCTAGCCTCTCACAGCTGTTGCCCGGAGGGGGAGGGGGGGGGGGGCACTGACGCATGCTGACAGCTACTAGGAGCCACAGGCACAAGCTGGGTGTCAGGCTTGGACCAGTGGGGGATGGGTCCTGAAAAGGACATGAGAGTCATCCTTACCAAAGGTGCTACCAATGCCTGACACCCCGTACCTCAAGTTACAAACTATACTGTAATTGACATGCAATAATAATTAACAAACTATACTGTAATTGATATGCAATAATAATTAACAAACTACTGTAAGTGACACACAATAATAATTAAACAACTATACTGTAAGTGACACACAATAATAATTAATAAAACTATACTGCAATTGACATACAATAATAAATAACAAACTATACTGTTGAGTGCAGGATGATAATAGAAAGCACTGTCAGGACAACAATATATCCAGTAAATGGAATGTGAATGCAGAAGAACAGTTATATAAATTCATACTATTACGAGGGGAAGTCGATAAGTAAATCACATATGGCTGTAGAAAAATAACTAAATACGATAACAACTTGAAACCAGTTTATTTTTATAAATACATTGTTCCTTTATTTCTCAACATAATTTTCACCAACATTGATGCATTTATCCCATCGTTTTATCAGTCCTCCCAAACTGGCGGCATAGAACTGTGTGCTCTATTTTCTAAACCATGTTTTCCCTTCACACTCAACTTCAGCGTAATTTGCGAAATATCTCAAACCAAGGTGGTTTTCAGTGGCCCAAAAAGGTGGAAATCCCTAGGGGCTAAGTCAGGGCTGTAAGGTGGATGTTCCAGAACTTCCCACCTTAGTTGGTTAATTTTCTCCTGAATTAATTGAGCCGTATGTGGTCTGGCATTGTCATGAAGAAGCAACACTTCTCTAGTCAGCAGTCCTGGGCGTTTTCTTCGAATTGCATCATGAAACATCAATAGAACTTCACAGTAGGCCTGTGATTCAGAATTCACATTGTCACCTTTCTCTTGAAATTGGTTAAAAGCACTCCTTTTGCCCACACACACACAAAACGCACAACAGCACGTTGCTCTTTGGTTGTACTCCGTAAGTACAGTCGCTATTTTGTTTATGCGCTGTGCATGCGCATGAGACACCTAGGGTCACCTGACGAGCGGGAATATAAAGTTTGATGTTGCTGTCACCTAATGACACCTGTAGAAAACATCAACTACATTTACCTGCCATCCCACAGAACTGTGTTACTTATTTATTGACTCGCCCTCGTATTATTATCAGTGAAATTAAACTAAAACTGACAATGCTGACAAGCAAAAGAAACACAAAACTATACTAATATCCGACCTAATAATGCTAGGATTCACATTTCTTATATAGGAAGTAATAACTAATCACTGGTTCACAGCCAATACAGAATATCCAATATTCCTAACATCCTTTATAGCAGTCACAGAGAAACATTACTGTCTGCTGAATACTTATTTTTGATACATTTTGGTTTAGTAAACACATCTTGCTTTCTGCAAACTGAGAATGTTGGCAACACAAATTTCTCTTCTTTGTTCTTGCAGCTATAGTATTTTACAAAACAAACCCACAAAAAATTAACTTCTATTGTATATTTGTAACAATCATTAACTGTAGATGGATCATTTTTTTTCACATTATGATTTTAAAAATTTTCATTTACAATCCTGATATCTGTAGTATGTCTTCTGACCTGATGTCCTCAGTTGTAGAATTTTGTAATGGATGTTAACACTAGTTTATATTAGCTGCCATCAAATGATACACCCATACATATATTTTACAACTTTAGTCAATAGCCTAATGAGAATAAACAATGCTTGTTTAGATGCACAATATTCTATCAATACACAAGAGATGATTTACACATACATGACTAGATAAGATTTTTGTACAATCAACTTCATAAACCACTGCACCAGACTTCTACCCAGAATTATGAGAACAAGAAAGAAAATAAAAGTGGAATTTGTTGAACAGTATGGATTTGTTGAAGGAAAAGGTACAAATAATGCAATATACACATTACAAATACTAATAGCAAGATCACTAGAGACACGGGAAGACATATATTTGTGCTTTATAGATTACTAGCTGACCTGGCCCGGCTTCGCCCAGCTCCTGGTGGGGAGTATCTCATTTAATTCATATAAGTAGTCATATAAGATCCCGTTCCCGTTCCCGACTATCCGTCTGTCTGTCTGACCTGGCCCGGCTTCACCCAGTCCCTGGTGGGGAGCATCTCATTTAATTCATATAAGTAGTCATATAAGTTCCCGTTCCCGACTATCTGTCTGTCTGTCTAT
Organism: Cepaea hortensis; assembly: GCA_963921405.1. Classification (NCBI taxonomy): domain Eukaryota; kingdom Metazoa; phylum Mollusca; class Gastropoda; order Stylommatophora; family Helicidae; genus Cepaea; species Cepaea hortensis. Next base: position 24,581,119 of record OY992887.1, on the reverse strand, counting down.
CTGTCTGTCTGACCCAGCCCGGCTTCACCCACCCCTGATGGGAATCTGTCTGTCTATCTGTCGCTTGTCGTCCCGGGAGGAACGTGGAATCAACAAGCACACCTTTAAGATCCTATTACTTGGGAATTATTGACAGACTTTTGTCTACACTCCTCCGTTCTGTCTTCTACTCACTATATCTCTCTATTATTCCTTCATAACATACCCTGACAACAGTTTCCTCCAACAATTAATAAAATATTTATTGCTGAAAACTATGTCAGTAGTATGTATTGAATGTGTATATGTAATTTGTAGTGTCTTCTATTGTGAGTGCGAGATAGGACTCTGAATGTCTATGCTCCGTATCAAATCTCTCATCTGCATACGGCCAAGCCACAAGACATCACACATATATGGACAGCTCTCACCCTGGATGCTCCGCTCCACTTGAGTCTGGATGTAATCCAATATTGAAATAATGTTCAACGTCCCATCACCATACAATAATGCGATTAAGATAAGTCTCGGACTTTGACAGATATCCCGTTTTGAAAGCTAGTACAATCCATCACTGAAACACATCACCACTGTCTCTTAATTACTTAACAGTTTTTTGAATACATGTAAACTGTTCTTGAATTCTTCAATGTTTCTGTTAGGGGAGTACCCACTTCAAATATATTTAGCCTATGTCGTTTTGCCTTTATAGAATGAAAGTCCTTTCCATGGTTTTCAAAAACCTGTTATTTGCCATTCGTTATGTCGGCCCACGATTAGTGAATGGCTATGTTTAAGTTGTTCTAGTGAAGTACTTTCACTGCACAAGTGAAGTTAATTTCTTTAATCTTCTTTGAGTATGTCAGGAGTTTTCGTGAAACCTGTGGGAGATATATTTAATCAGGTGATATGAGTCTGCTTCAGACTAATTCTTATGTAAGAGCCTTTCTCCAGCTGTACTCAGACGCTTCCGAAAGATACTCTGACATAAGACAGATGAGTTCACTAAAGTCTAAACGATTAGCTAAAAGAAGGAAATGGTAAAAGCCAAGCACAAACACCTAGTTCCCTATGCTAGACTATTACGCTAAGGCTAGATTACCTTATATAATCTATGTTAGTCCATGAATTGAAATACACAAGCACATATGCACTAATATCCCATCGCCTTTAAACAATAAGGGACTTATATCTCTTTTCTAATAAAGGACACATAGATATTCTCCGTCCAGTTTGGGAGCACACACTAACTACAAAAACAAGTTTACAACTATTTATACTCAGTTTCCAATTCTCCGTTCTTGTTTGATGTTCATACATCAACAATCAACTTTGCCGGGATTCCCCCATCAAAGGTTTGTGAAGTCACGTATTCGTTCGTTGTCGCTCCGTCCCGTTTTTCTCCGCTATTCCCATACGCTCGTACATCAATCAGTTTTAACGCTTTGATCCACGTCTTCGTGTGTTCCACAACCAGATGTCTCCGCGTTGTTTTGACCGGTGAAATCGGCAGTCAATGACCCCTCACACTGTATCTTTCTTCTATACCATTCGGTCAATAACCTTCACTTTGACCTCGCTCAAGACTGAAGGCTCGATTGTTATTCTGACTCACGGTCCATAATTTTCCATCCTCATACATTGCAAGTAATATTATATTCCAGTTTATCGGGGAATCACTAAACTCACAGTATCCCGTGACATAGGCCCCGTCTTAAGAGAGTTGACCGCGCCGACTCTTCCTCACTGGAGTTTTGATTCCTATGATCCACCAACCTATTCCTCTTCCTCTGGAGTGGGATGTCTAGATAGGAAATCCGCTCCTACATTCTCCTTACCAGGGATGTACTCCACTGTGAAGTTGTATGGCTGTAGTAACAACGACCATCGCATCAACCGTGCGTTGAGCTTCTGTGAAGTAGCTAGGAACATCAAGCGTTGATGATCTGACTGTACCCTCACATGGCTCACCTCCTCATCAAGTAGGCGATCTCACTGACAGCCTATTATACTACTCATGACCGACACTAGTGTTGGCACTTCTCCCCTGTACGTCCGGTCGACCTATTTTCGACTTGCGTAAGCGACGGCTCACAATACAGACGGATCGTCCCATCCTGACTGTAACACTGTTTCCATGTCCTCTTGGTTTCCCCAAAATTTTCATCCTGGGATTTGCGGTATCGTCCTCGTTGGACAGAATCGTCTTCCCCAAACCTCCTGGACTTTTGCTTCCAGGACCATCGTGGGCTATAGTGCCTCTGGTCAGCCAATCTTCGGTTGGAGTCCTGGGTATCTCTCGTCTTTCCCTACGTTACCCACCCCTTCTGAACTTGGTTACTAGTGAAGGTTTCACTCTTGTCCTTTCCCTGACGTGTGATTTCCCTCCTCCCTTCGTTGCGTAAATCTGACCTATCACGTACTTTCCCATATGCCCTCTTATGTAGTACTGGCGATCTCTGGTCTTCATCTGGACCTGTAACCTTTTTCTTAATGGCTGCCATCACCATAAGGTGTGAAGCTTTGCTCTCGGATCTCTCCTCATATTTCTTAATGAGATGCCTAGGGAGATTTTTCAGTTCTTCCCCGATCCGGATTTTATAGATGTTTTGGGACACCACCTTTACCACAGGATAAGGTCCTTTCCATCCTACTTGGAGTATATTAGTCTCTTCTGGACCCCATACTTCCACTTGGTCTTTCACCTTAAGAGCTATTTTACTCTTAGTCCGATTGTTGGGTGGTGCTTTCTGGCACTCTGAACAAGACTTAACCCACCGGCGTACATCACCGGTCATTCCTGGCCAGCAATAATGGCCGAAAATTTTCTGCAATGTCTCTCTGACCCCCATATGTCGATTCTCGGCTATGGTGTGTCCACTCTGAAGAATGTGAGGACGGTGGGTCTCTGGAACCACCCACTGCTCATGCAGGTTGTCTCCTCTTCCGGCTCTCCTGTAAAGCAGCCTATACCTCAGAAAGTACTGTCCCCGTTCTGGTGGCTCAGCACTTCTTTGCAGCTTCCTGTAGCAAGGACGCAACGTAGTATCCTTCCTCTGGGCAGTATGCAATTCTCCTATCACTGAGTTGTCGCATAGTGTCTCTGCCTCTTTTTCCTTCCCTTGAGATCCACTGGCTACTGCTTCCCTGTGGGCGGGCTGTTTGGGCACCCCAAAAAACACATATTTCATACCAATGATCATGAGAAATAAGGAGTCAGATAATACAGCTGCTGGAATAATGCCCGTGACGTACCTGGACTTAATCTCCACCTAGGCGATTGGCAGCATCATGGTTACAGCACTCCTCATTGCCGGCTGTATCTCATTGGTCTCCCCTGTAAATTGGTCTGGGCGTACCAGGCTGGCGTCAATAACAGCTTCCCCGTCCAAACCTGTATCGTAGAGACAAGTAACCTGCTGGCCATTGTCTTCAATCAGTTCAACCACAGGTGGCCTCTCTTGGTCCAGAATTCTTTCCACGACCTCGACCTTTTCCTTGCAATCCTCAATTGGTTCCTCAAGGCTTGTTGCGAAGTTGGCATCATTTGCCTTGCTTCTGCAGCCTGCAGTATTATGTGCTTTCGACCTACAGTGTGTGCACCCTTTTCCCTTCCAAGCTTTCCGCATGCTCTCTTTGTTCAGAGCTTCTTTGCCGACCTCAGCCTTGTCTGTGATCACCTTCTTAGGAATCACTTGGCATGCAGCGAAGTGATAACTTTTCGGTTTTGATCTGCAGTCCTTTGTGTTGTGATAGGGCAACTTGCAGATCGAACACCACTTCTCAGACCACTGTCGTGTTGCTGGAGATTCGAGGTGCTCTTGTTTCCTTCCTTCACCTTCTCTGAACTCTCCATTGATGTCTTCATATAAGGTTCCACTTTTTCTCCTTCCCAGTTTTTAGATTTCTTTCGGTCTTGTTTCTCCTGACCTTTTGTGGTTGGTATATTGGTTTCTTTAGCTTCCCCATGGACTTCTACAAATCTTTCTGCCAGCTTATTCACAACATTAAGCCGTTCCGCCCCTTGTTCTCCTAAAAATGTCTTCAGTGGTTCTGACATTTGCTGGCGCATCTGGTCGACCACCATGAGCTCTTCTAGACTCTCATAGTCCCGCTTGAACTCTGCCAAATCCATCCATTTTTGGAGGTATGATATCAGCCTTAAACTGTAGGCGGCGAATAGCTCTCCTGGCTCTCTTCTTGCCAATCAAAACTTCTTCCGATACGTTTGTGCTGTGATCTCATAATGCTTCATCAAAGCGGCTTTTAATTCTTTGTAGTTATTTTCATGTCCTGGTGGTAGGCGTGTGTAGACCTCGTAACCTGAACCTCGTAATCACTGGGCTAATTTAAGATTCCATCTGCTTCTATCCAGTCCCATAGCGACTGACATGGCTTCGAAGCGATTTACATATTGGTCAAATTTTTCTGTAGATTCCTCATAAACAGCTAAGGGAAACTTCATGGCATGGTAACCATGTCCACTCATGTTGGTTGCCCCATGTGAAGATAATCCTTCTTCTACATCTGTTTCTCCCTTAGTTTGTGTTTTGAGTTCTAGTTCCCGCATGCGGTATTCATGTTCTCTTATCTTGTTGGCCTTTTCAGCTTGCACGTCCAATCTCTTGTTCTCCAACTCCATCTTTTTCAATTCCAACTCGGCCTTTCGATCTTCCCTTTCTGCTTGGCGAAGTTCCCTCTCCCTCTCCTGAACGTAATCGGTTAGTGCCGACCCGGATAAACCAATTTCTTCCCCATTGGCCCTAAGTTCCGCCGTGGTTAGTTTATGAGTGGCATAGTTAAAGAAGGTGAGTCAGCAGGTAGAGTAAAGACACTTCAAGGCAGTAAGTACTTACTAACTATCTAAATTACCTATATATTCATAGAGATTATTATCTATGTCAATATATATATATTATCTATGACACTACACAGTACACCACAAACAATCTCTCTCAACCACCAGAGATTTAGGATAAAGACTTATGTAGACGTTTAAAATGTGACCAGGTATGTAATGTGTCTTACCACCTATCCACATTCATCCTGTCTGGATCTTTCTCACTGTAAGGTCCCCAACATTAATGTAATGTCTCTAACATAAATGTAATGGCACCATATATCCCATGGACATGCCTCCATTAAAAGTCATCAATATGTATACTAATATGTATATCCCAATATGTAGGTATTATACCAATATGCATATACCCTGCTATGCATATACCCTGCTATGCATGTACCCTGCTAGGCAGTTACCCTGCTATGTCTGTGCCAATATGCAGGTATCCCGCTATGCCTGTACCACGCAATGCAAGTACCCCGCTAGGCAGTTACCAATATGCAGGTACCTAGCTGCTCCACCATTTAATGTCCCTTGTCATCCCGGGAGGAACGTGGAATCAACAAGCACACATTTAAGATCCTATTACTTGGGAATTATTGACAGACTTTTGTCTACACTCCTCCGTTCTGTCTTCTACTCACTATATCTCTCTATTATTCCTTCATAACATACCCTGACAACAGTTTCCTCCAACAATTAATAAAATATTTATTGCTGAAAACTATGTCAGTTGTATGTATTGAATGTGTATATGTAATTTGTAGTGTCTTCTATTGTGAGTGCGAGATAGGACTCTGAATGTCTATGCTCCGTATCAAATCTCTCATCTGCATACGGCCAAGCCACAAGACATCACACATATATGGACAGCTCTCACCCTGGATGCTCCGCTCCACTTGAGTCTGGATGTAATCCAATATTGAAATAATGTTCAACGTCCCATCACCATACAATAATGCGATTAAGATAAGTCTCGGACTTTGACAGATATCCCGTTTTGAAAGCTAGTACAATCCATCACTGAAACACATCACCACTGTCTCTTAATTACTTAACAGTTTTTTGAATACATGTAAACTGTTCTTGAATTCTTCAATGTTTCTGTTAGGGGAGTACCCACTTCAAATATATTTAGCCTATGTCGTTTTGCCTTTATAGAATGAAAGTCCTTTCCATGGTTTTCAAAAACCTGTTATTTGCCATTCGTTATGTCGGCCCACGATTAGTGAATGGCTATGTTTAAGTTGTTCTAGTGAAGTACTTTCACTGCACAAGTGAAGTTAATTTCTTTAATCTTCTTTGAGTATGTCAGGAGTTTTCGTGAAACCTGTGGGAGATATATTTAATCAGGTGATATGAGTCTGCTTCAGACTAATTCTTATGTAAGAGCCTTTCTCCAGCCGTACTCAGACGCTTCCGAAAGATACTCTGACATAAGACAGATGAGTTCACTAAAGTCTAAACGATTAGCTAAAAGAAGGAAATGGTAAAAGCCAAGCACAAACACCTAGTTCCCTATGCTAGACTATTACGCTAAGGCTAGATTACCTTATATAATCTATGTTAGTCCATGAATTGAAATACACAAGCACATATGCACTAATATCCCATCGCCTTTAAACAATAAGGGACTTATATCTCTTTTCTAATAAAGGACACATAGATATTCTCCGTCCAGTTTGGGAGCACACACTAACTACAAAAACAAGTTTACAACTATTTATACTCAGTTTCCAATTCTCCGTTCTTGTTTGATGTTCATACATCAACAATCAACTTTGCCGGGATTCCCCCATCAAAGGTTTGTGAAGTCACGTATTCGTTCGTTGTCGCTCCGTCCCGTTTTTCTCCGCTATTCCCATACGCTCGTACATCAATCAGTTTTAACGCTTTGATCCACGTCTTCGTGTGTTCCACAACCAGATGTCTCCGCGTTGTTTTGACCGGTGAAATCGGCAGTCAATGACCCCTCACACTGTATCTTTCTTCTATACCATTCGGTCAATAACCTTCACTTTGTCCTCGCTCAAGACTTAAGGCTCGATTGTTATTCTGACTCACGGTCCATAATTTTCCATCCTCATACATTGCAAGTAATATTATATTCCAGTTTATCGGGGAATCACTAAACTCACAGTATCCCGTGACACTATCTATGTATCTATCTATAGCCAGGGGACTTAACTTAAGATATAGCAATGCTACTAAAAGTTATGTCCCTTGTGTTATTTTTTCTTATGTTGAGTCATGTAATTCATCATCATCATCAAGTGCCGTGCCGGCTGGCGTAGGCGTTCATGGCTCTCCATAGATCTCGGTCTTTGGTTTTCTGGATCAACTCTGGTGCTGATATTCCTCCATGCCACCGTCTCAATCCATCCAGCATCACTTCTCTTGGTCTACCTCTGCCTTTCTTCCCCTCGATCTTTCCAGTTGTTACGATGTTCTCCAATGCCTCTCTTCTCATCACATGACCAAAGAAAGATGTTTGTCTCTGTCTTATTGTTGTATATAATGTTCTAGTTTCATTGGCCTGTTTCAGGCAGTCGTCGTTAGTTACTCTGGCAGTCCAAGGAATTCGCAACATTCGTCTCAGGAACCACATCTCTGTTGCTTCTAATTTCTTCTTAATTTGTTCATTTAAGTTCCAAGATTCACTGCCATACAGCAAAACTGGTTCTACATAGCATTTCAGCACTCTCTTTCTTACATTCAGTGATAGTGACTTATTGCATAAGATATTCTTCATTTTCTGAAAAGCGGCTTTTGCCTGCCCTATTCTACTCCTAATCTCTGTTGTACATCTTCCATCTGATGTTATAAATGCCCCTAGGTATCTAAAATTATCAACTTGGTTAAGGATTTTCCCTTCTATTTCTATGTCACATTTTGGTGTCACCATTTTCTTTGATATTACCATTGTTACTGTTTTCTTGATATTCAAGGAGAGTCCTTTCCTTGCACTCTCTGTTACTACAATGTCTAATAATTGTTGTAGGTCTGTTGAATTATCCGCCACCAATACTGTGTCATCTGCATAGCGTATATTATTTATATTATAACCTCCAACTTGTATTCCTGGCATTTCTTTGATCTCTCTCATTATTACTTCGCTATACAGGGAGAAAAGATCTGGTGACAAGACACACCCTTGTCGTACTCCTAGCTTTATCTGTTCGTAACTACCCTCTTTATTTCCCATTTTAATTGCTGCTACTTGGTTCCAGTAAACATTCTTTATTATTCTTAAATCTTTTCCATCAATGTTGATATCTTCCAACATTTTAATCAGTTCATCATGTTTTACTTTATCAAATGCCTTACTATAATCTATGAAGCACAAATATATGTCTCTCTGTTTCTCTATTGACCTTTCTATTAGTGTCCGTAATGTATAAATTGCATTGTTTGTGCCCTTTCCTTCCATAAATCCATACTGTTCTTCACTAATTTCCATTTTTATTTTCTTTTTGATTCTTCTCATTATGATTCTGAGTAGAAGCTTAGTGATATGGTTTATAAGGTTAATTGTACGAAAATCTTCACAATCAATTGCTCCTGGTCTTTTTGGTATAGCTATAAATAAAGATTTCAGCATATCACTGGGTAAATATCCACTGCTGTAAATATCATTCAACATTTTGGTTAATATATCTACTCCAAATTCTCCCAATACTTCTATTGTGATTTCATCTGGCCCAGCTGTTTTTCCTTTCTTCATTCGTTTCATAGCGTCAGCGACTTCTTCTTTCAGAATAGGTGGACCTTCTAAGTTACTATCTTCTGTTAATTCTCCCCTTTCTCCTTCATATAATTCTCTTATATACTCATTCCACCTCTTCATTATAGCATCTTCCTCTAATATTATCTTTCCTGTTTTTGATTTCAAACACCCTGTATTTATTCTTATTTTTCTTCCTGTAAGCTCACTGATTTGTCTGTGCATATTTTTTGTATCTTTAATGGAATTTAATTCAATTTTTTTGCATTGCTCGTTTAACCAACTTTCTTTAGCCTTCCCACATTTATCTTTTATTTCTTTATTTATCTTAGCGTATTCTTGTTTGTCATTTTTACTCTGTTTTCTTTTGTCCATCAGTTTTAAGATATCTTCATTCATCCATTTTTTCTTAGCTATTTTGCCTCTCTCCGGTAATACTTCTTTGCTAGTTTGATGAATGGAGTCCCTTAACACTTCCCATTGTTCATCTATACTCTGTATTTTAGTTATTGCATTGTACCTATTTTTCACAGTCACTCTGTATTGTTCTTGCATTTCTTTATCTATTTTCAGAACCTCTTTATTAAGTCTCATGTTCTTAACCATTTTTTTCCCTCTCTTTAATCTTACTTTTATTTGTCCACATAGTGGTACATGATCACTATTACAGTCAGCACCAGGCATTGTCTTTACATTAATTAAAGCATTTCTAAATCTTTTATTAATTAGTATGTAGTCAATTTGGTTGCGTATTTTCTTATCAGGGCTTATCCATGTGTACAGTCGTCTTTTATGGTGTTTAAACCATGTGTTTCCAATTATCATCTCATTGATATTTGCCCATTCTATTAGCTTTTCCCCTCTTTCATTTCTTGTACCTAAACCATAATTCCCCACTACATCCTCCATTTTTCCCTTTCCTACTTTTGCATTAAAATCACCAAGTATTATTTTTATTTCTTGTGATCCAATTTGAGCCATCGCCATTTCTATTTCGTCGTAAAAGTGTTGTATTGTAATGTATTGTATTGTTGTCATGTAATTACAAAATTAAATTTTAGTAAGTAAATAGATTATTGTACACTAAGAAACTATTACAGTTGGTTGCACAGGAATGAAAAGAAGATGTGTAGAAAATTTCATCTCAATCGGATGGACCGTTCGCGAACGCATAAAGAACGGACATACATACACACATACATACACACATAAAAAATGATTTGTTTTAAAATGGTCAGCATGGCCAAATGGATAAGAGCACTTATTCTTAAACATCTAGTAGGCTGATGCTGAGGTAACGGGTTCAACCTCTACACCGGCCAGTTGGACTAAAATGTTGACTTCTTCTCCTTGACTTGCGGACGTAAATTACAAGTACCTCTGAAGTCAGAGTGGGTTTGCCTGAGGGCGAGGAACACTTGTAAAAGGAAAAGCTAATCCACGCACAAAAATCAGTCCAGTGCACTAGAACCACGTGTATGGACTATGCTTGAGTTCTAAGTGACTGAGCGCAAAACAACAAAAGAATAAAAATGTTAGATGATATTAACAATGATAGGAAAGATCTTAGAATAAAAAACTGTCATTTACTGCCTATAGTACCTTGCGGTGTAGGACAGGGGGGTCTTGAGTCTGAGGAATTAAGGCCGCATGGCTAGTGCAGTCGCCGTGAACTGTGCAGGTTAGAGTTTTCTTTTTGCCCTGGACAGAAAAAACTCCACACCTTACCGAGGATTTGAACCTGGGTCTCCTGAATGAGAGCCAGGCATTCAAGCCACTCGGCCAGCCGCTCCCCACATCTCAGAATAAGAAACAATATTTAATGAAAACAAGCAGCAGCAATTAAAATGGGATATAAAGGGGACAGTTATGGACAGTTAAAATAGGGAGTAATGCAAGGATGTGTTTTGTTGGCAGATCTCTTCTCTCTCAGTAGTGAAATAATAATCAGAGATATCAAAGAGAGGCCAGGAATATGAGCTGGAGATAGTACTATATAAACAAACTACGCTATGCAGATGATAGTATTTAAGAAAAAATTGATAGCTGAAAACGGAAAGGATCCACAGCTGTTGGACATTGTAGTAATAGAGAGTGCACAAAAGGAAAAAGGCTTTCCTGAATATTTCAAAAAAAAACACAGAAGCAATGGTTATTTCAAAGAAAACGATGACAGCAAAATGTGATAAAACAGAAGGGAAAATGTTTAACAAAGTTGTTAAATTTAAATACCTAGGGGCAATGACAACATCAGATGGAAGATGCACGGCAGAGATTAGAAGCAGAATAGGTCAAGCAAAGGTTACATTTCACAACTGAAAAATATCACTGTCACTGAATGTAAGAAAGAGAGTGTTGAAATGTTATATAGAACCTGTTTTGATGTATGGCAGCACATCATGGAACGTGAATAAACAAATTAGGAAGAATTTGGAAGCAACGAAAGATGTGGTTCCTAAGATGAATGTTATGAACAGCTTGGACTGCCAGAGTAACTAACAATGACTGTTTGGAAGAAGCTATTGAAAGCAGAACATTATATACAACTATAAGGACGACAAACAGCCATTCTTTGGTCATGTCTTGAGAAGAGAGGCATTGGAAAACATTGTGACGACTGGAAAGATCAGTGACAGAAGAGGCAGACCAAGAGAAATGATGCTAGATGGACTCAGACGGTGGCATGTAGGAATATCATCAGCAGAGTTGATCCAGAAAACCAAGGACTAAGATCTGTGGAGAGACGTGAACGCTGTTGGTTGGCAAAGCACAGATGCAAATGAGCTATTGTGTCTTGCTATAAAGTGGCAAGAATATTAGAAATATGTGTTATCATTGACATCATCATGTGCAGTTATATCCAGGTGTTCTAATAACTAAATCTCCATAAAAAATGGCCACACCCACACCAGAAAAGACAGTTACACTCACTAATATTTCTGTTCCAGCACAGATAGGTTTGTGAGACCTGTAGTAGATTTCTCCCTGATACTGGTAGGCTGTCACACACTGCTCATCTTCATGTCTGGCACAGTTGACATACCTCATCCAGTTTGACTTGCTCGGATCTTTACCATCCACAAAGTGAAAAGTGTGTCCATCTTTCACAATCTGTTCACAGAATATCATATGCAGATTATATGTAAAGATCATAAACATCATGTATCTATGATCTGAAACTCCAAAACACTCACCACACATATAAATACACAAAGACAAAATGCTGAACATGTGAACAGTAAGAGATTACAGCAATGAACAAGGATCATGTACCAACTTAACTTGTTACATGTTGTTTGCTGTTACTTGTCAGGAGGTTGGAATGATGTCTGATCATAGCCACTTGTAACGATTTCAATCAGAACTTTTGGACTTAAGTGGTAATATTGGTGCTTGGTAATATCGGTGCTTTGTCCAGCATCCTTATAATTATAAGAATTATTTTCAGATCATTCACCCTCCCTGATTGTCTTGGTGTCTTTGACCATAACTGGCACAACTCTTTACAGCAGACGGCTAAGTCAAGGTCATTTTTTTTTTTACTGTCTGTTCTTTAGATTCTATTTTGGATCCTCAGGCACAAGACCCTGGTATTAGGTCTCTCTTTCTGTCTCTTTTATCTGTGTATGATTTGAGGTCCACAGTATCTCACCTTCTCCTCTCACCATGTTACAATCATCATCATTTTTAGACAATAGCAGTGGTTCTCAACAGGTGGGGAATCTCTCCGCCCCCCCCCCCCCTTCCAGAGGGGAACTAAGATTATTTCTTCTTCTTCTTCTTCTGCGTTCATCCGGATTTTTTTTCCGGATGTGACTGCGTTGTGCCTGTGTACAGCAGAGCTGCGTTCTTGCGCCGTCAGGCCGACACATCCGACTTCTGCGGGCATTTGTTGACCGGGTTAACCTTCCCGTGAGATTATTTCAAGATCGCGTTAATACAAGAACAGAATTTATAGGGAGGAAATATGAAAAAAGGGGAGGGGGGGGGGGGAGAGAAATGACGTTCTGAACATATGGTGAAGGGATGCCAAAAATGGTTGAGAACCACTGCCCATAAAGTCTTAAGGAATGTACAGAAGTCATTCACAACCAACAGAAACCAATGGATTCTGCTAGTACAGAAAACTACATCTCAATCATGTCAATTTGTACACGTCAAAAAGAATACAACACAGCTGTGTGCAACATTTCAGTGATTTTTCCATTTTATATGTACAGTACAATGCTGGCCTCGTCAGCGACAATGACACAAGTAAATACAATCTAGCCAGATAAAAACATTGATTCTTATTTCAACATGAGTATTTGTATGTTTCCAAGCTTGGAGGTTGAAGATTTTGAAGAATGACCTTTGCTCCTAAACTCCTGATGTCATTGGTTAATGTAGAACCAACACTATGGTACTGCAAGTAAATCCAGATTCTCCGACTTCATTTCAACTAATGTAGATTTTTGTCTATAAAATTGTAGAAATAAAGCACATAATAAAATAGACATTCACTGAGATTTTGTAGTTGCTAACATAACTTTTTTTTTTTAAAGAAAATGTATTTCAGAGTAAACACTGACTGTTTCAGTACAAAGAAACTTTCACATTGTTATAAAAATAACAATTCACCTGCCAACTATAACCAGACTCATGGGCAATCGTTTCATCCACTTCCTTCTTCCCTCTGTAAGGTCCAAATTTAGTACGAGCAGGGAAATCTTTCACGGCAAACACACCCAAACCTGCATTTGGAATCTTGGATTTCTTGATGACTAGACCCTCCGGTAGAGTTCTCTTGCTGTACTCATCAGATTTGCTTGGTTGTATCTTTAATAGTTGTACAAAAATCAAAGATGACAATTCATATTTTAACATCTTGAAATGCAACAAGTTACAGCTAAATATTTAAAAAATCTAAAACATGTCTCAGAGTTCAAATATTTAGACAGCTATGTCAGTTGTATGTCCTTTTTCAGGACAATACAATGAACGCTAGCATTTATTTGCTTTTTGTGATTTACTGGGCAATTTAGTTCAGTATTCTGCCATTGCTTTCAGAATGGCCGACCACTCATACCATCAAAAGCAACACAGAGAGGTTGTCACGTCCATAGGGTCTATTAAACTTCCAGCATTCCTCTAAGTGCACCTATCTTCATATTTGCCAGCCATATGTTTCAATGGACCTCATTATCACCCCCCCCCCCACACACACACACACACATTGACTCATCTGCAAACCTAAATGGATGTCTACACTTGCTATTATTTAAGGCTACACTAACATTTAGCAAGCAAGCAAGACGTAGACAACGATACAAGTGAGAATATAACACCAAGAGATGGGCGAATATCAGCCTGACAGAATGTACATTCAGGGCAAGAGACAGACAGAATATACAGTCAGGGCAAGAGACAGACAGAATGTACATTCAGGGCAAGAGACAGACATAATGTACATTCAGGACAAGAGACAGACAGAATATACAGTCAGAGCAAGAGACAGACAGAATGTACAGTCAGGGCAAGAGACAGACAGAATATACAGTCAGGGCAAGAGACAGACAGAATACACAGTCAGGGCAAGAGACAGACAGAATGTACAGTCAGGGCAAGAGACAGACAGAATGTACAGTCAGGGCAAGAGACAGACAGAATATACAGTCAGGGCAAGAGACAGACAGAATGTACATTCAGGACAAGAGACAAACAGAATATACAGTCAAGGCAAGAGACAGACAGAATGTACATTCAGGGCAAGAGACAGACAGAATGTACATTCAGGACAAGAGACAGACAGAATATACAGTCAGGGCAAGAGACAGACAGAATGTACAGTCAGGGGAAGAGACAGACAGAATATACAGTCAGGGCAAGAGACAGACAGAATGTACATTCAGGACAAGAGACAAACAGAATGTACAGTCAGGGCAAGAGACAGACAGAATGTACATTCAGGACAAGAGACAAACAGAATGTACAGTAAGGGCAAGTGACAGACAGAATGTACAGTCAGGGCAAGAGACAGACAGAATATACAGTCAGGGCAAGAGACAGACAGAGATGGAGATCCATTGCGGCCAACCTTCATGGTGGAGATGGCACCTGATTTATTGATTAAACATTTAGCATATCAGGAAAGCATGCTTGCTGCTAAGCTATTGTGTCCCACAGGCTGCTGAATTAAAATTAAAATAAAGAACCCTTTTTGCAAGCTGTGAGACATAATGAGCATATGGAGGTAGGCCCATATGTTTAGACCACTTGACACGTGAGGGAGATGTGGGCAATATCACATCAGCCGCCTTTATTTTCCCAGATATTGTTTGGTACCCACTTTAGGCTGTGTCAACCTGGGAGTTTAGGCCAATGTTTAAAATGCATGTCATTGCAAAGTTGAGCCCATGGCAATCGGGCTAGCAGGCAAGCATGTTAATCAATGTGTACCTGTGACTCCTAGGCTGAGTGGTACGTCATTCATTTATTCAGTAGCATGTTCTTTGCAGAACCTCGCTCCCATAACAACCTTTCAGAAAACCTCTCGGTAATGAGCAAGATGTCCTGCGTCTGATACACCCATCTGGAGATCATCCACTACATCCTGCACCTATCTTCTTTGGCCTTCCTCTTCCTCTCTTCCCAGGCATATACCCCTCCATTATTGTTCTCTCCAAACTTTTGTGACGTTTCAAGTGACCAAAATATTTCATTTTTCTTTGTTTTATCGTCTTTAATAGCGAACTTTCTTCAATATTCAGCTCTTGAAGTATTGATGCATTTGTTCTTTTCTTTATCTAAGATATTATTAGAACTTGTTTATAACATTTGTATTCAAAGGCATTTATGCGCTGTTCAGCTTGTTTAGTAAGTGTTCAGGTCTCACAGGCGTATGTTGCAATGGGAAAGATGCATGCTCTTTGTCACGAATTTGCAGCCTTTACTTCCCAGAACAATTTTCGGTTCACTTTTGATGGGCCATGTAGAGGATCAACAGACGAACAAAACTGTTTTCTCTATATCCAAGGCTATACTGTCTTGACGTAAGCTTGCAAAACCTGCAAGTAAACAAACCACCAGGAATGGCTTTCTATTTGGGAAGTTAATTTGACACCAGTACCGGTCACCCCCAGAGGTTATCAATCCAGCCAGATGGGAGGGCAGACTCAGGGGACTGAATAGTAATTAAAACCAACCAGGCATGATGCAAGCAAACCTGGTTTACCAACAGAGTTGTAAACTGGCTGTTGACCATGAGAACCTAATTGTTCCCTTGACATGACACCTGATAAGCATAGCTAGGAAATCGCCCAACCGCGATGGCTGACCCCATCTGGTAGAGACTAGAGGCGCAAGGTGTGAAATCACTGATAAGACTCAGGGGGCTAATAATGGTCAGACCCACAGGTGTGAAGGCTAGTGTGCATGCAGAAAGAATTTTTATGACTGAACAGACTTGGAGATAATTGCAATTAACGTCAGGGGGAGATAAGAAGAATTTATGAATGGAATTCCTGGGAGATAAGTGTCTACTGCTAGGCTAGGTATAAAAACCCACGATAGACCTGTTCCCTTTAGATTAAGTCTGACTTCAGAACAGGTAGGCAGTCAGCTCAATGTTTGTAGTCATATGTGTGTGATTCTTATGTTGCTAGATTTTACTAGGAGAATTATTTCTTAGTAACTAGTCAGTCTATATCTGACATAGGTTATTTCAATAAATATCATTGTATAAGTATACTTTTAGGTGTCTTGGTAGATGCTTGTCATTTCCTTTCTAAACTAGACTAGTTTCTTTTTGGTGTGTGCATTTGTTGTACAGAATATAGTCAACTGACTATTTATTTAATTCTTACAACAGCAGTAACTAAGTGGTGATTAAACCGGGCAGATCAGCAAATAAGGCTGGTCTGTGTGGTCACTTCAATTAGACTTGTTGTATATCTCATTTTGTAGCTATACAATATTAGTACTCATTAATAATGCCTGATGCTATTATGTTGAGTATCATTAGATGTCCATCTTGAAGTAATATAATGTTTATGGATAGGTTGGATGGATGTATGTGTAATTTCATATGAATATACGATGCTAGGAATATGCTTCGTACATATTCTTTTTGTGTATATACGTCTCATTTCATATACATACAAACTAACTAGTGCATTATGCTATGATGTTAAAGTATCATAATATGTCTAGTTTAATCAATATGTTTATGTGTATTGGATGTTTGATATATTGATTTGTCATATGCAAACCTACCAATATGGAGTGTTATGCTATTGTCTGAGCATTGGCACATTGGCCAACGATTGTGTTGGAAGCAGAGGTGTAATGGTACAGACATTACCCACAATTGGTATAGGGTATATGGTGCTAAACTTTCTCAGTGTATTGTGGGCGTGCGCTCACGGTAATGCATGGAAATCTGGCACAGCTACTGGTCACGGCTTGTAAGCCCGGATGACCCGGCATTATTATAATACCATTACCAATCCTGTGAGCTGCTAAACCAACTTTGGACGGAGCGGCTGTACGACACAGAATTTCTGTATTAGCGACATGGACATGGGCGGCAAAAATGTAATCATTACAGGCGTGTGAGACAATTGAAAAGCCCGTCCCCGACTAAGACAGTAGGAGGGAGAAGGAGGATGGTGAACGCAGTAGAGCTGGAAGATAAACTTGGCCAGACTGGTCATTGTATATGTTTGTGTTATGATATGTTTTAATTAGGATTGCGCTGATGTAGAACTAGATATAACACATTCTTGATTTTCTTTCAAGCTCTCACAAGGAGCACCTATGTTATAGATCTCAAGACTAGAGACTACTGACTAGGTAGTGTCAGGACTGACAGGATTCGTCAGAATACCGGCAAGCTGTTCTTTTTGTTGCTACTGGAGAGTGGGGATCTGGACCACAGATCCAGATAGTTCAAGTAAAAGTTATGTAATGTTTGTCATCAATATCAATATGTATATGATTTCATCATCCTCATATTGAACCATCAGATGTCTATGATTATGATTAATAAATAAATGTTGTAGTATTGTAACTCATAGTTCTGTCGTTATATTTTAATTCCAATTGTGCATACGTCTTGTGTGTGTACATTGGTGGGGGTTCACTTAGACACCAAGGAAGGGAGCAGTCAGGGAGAAAAACCTGTACTGAGATAGTCGTCTATACTCATATATTTAGACTTAAACATCTATCTTAGCTAACCTTCTCTTTCCCATTCCTTGGCGAATATTCAGCACAGTTCATTTCATTTTGTAACGAGCCACTTGGAGCTGTACGTTGGATATTCAGGGCTTAATCTATAGTTCAGCCATATAGTTTTTGTCCCTAGTCAGTTTCTGACTATTTGGGGTTGCTCGCCAGTGAAAAATACTTTCACCTAGCCGGTGGGGCAACCCGACTTCTGACACTCTTAAAAATCTAATTTTTGTAGTTCTATCTGTCCCTCTCCACATATGGTATGTAGTTGACTGAAGATAGTTCTCTCTGGCTGTGGGGCTACAACACTTTCTCTCTGTAATCCCATTTATCACGCAGAGTCTCGTAGCGGAGCGAGAGCTGAGGAGGTTCGACCCCCGCTCGTGACTTGCGGGATACTGAGCCGGCCGCTCAGAAAGCAATGGCAAACTACTGAGTGTAATCTTGCCAAGAGATCAACATACAGCTGAAAGATGCTGGTGTTGACAGCTAAGTCCTGTAAAGGATATGCTAAAAAAAAAAAAAATAAAAAAAAAATGAATGTGTAAATAAAAAATTGTTATGTGTTTGCCGAAGTTGTTTTCTGCTATGGGCCTCTATGAGGTGATAGGATGATCATATTTTGTAGGCCTGAATGCACAGAGGAGTTGGTGGCCAGTCTGTCCCTGACTTAGCAGACAAGCCTAGGAGACGAATCATCATCTGACAGCACGCAATGTGTAAATGAATTACTAGAATAAGTGGATCTAAGTGAACTTTCATTAGCCGAGGTCGGATTTGTCTCACTGTTTTCACTACAGATTTGTCTCACGGTTTTCAATGTGCAGATAGATTTGTGGTGTCTATATCTTAAGGCAAAGAAAAACAGGATTCATGGGAGAAAGAGACAATGATGTTTGCTGCCATTGTGCACTGGGTATGGACATAATCACCACAATCAAATTGAGATGGTAAAGTAGGCACTGAATCAATGTATCAATGTGACAGCTGTCTTTGCCGTCAACAGCGTGTCTAATGTTACAGACAATGAAAGAAGAAAGAACAAGGAAAATCGTAACACTGCTGTTATAATTCAATGATTATGCATATATAAAGTCAGAAAAGTCTTCAGGCTGATAAAACAGCTTACCTCGACATCATGAACAACCAGCAGTGGTCCATGTACGGGACAGTCCCCGTCATATTCTTGCCTGCAGTCCTCACAGTCTGCCATGTGAATACAGAAAACATGAATTATATGACTCATTGCTGCACATTCTGATAGTGTGTTTTCTCCTACTGATATTCATACAATGAGAATTATATTTTCAAATTAGCAAATATAATAGTCACCTCAAGATATGTTCCAACTCCACAAACAAACAATGTAGACGGATATATGGTAAATTAATTTAGTGCATTCAGAATCTGACTGGAAATGGAAGTTCAGTCCTAGATTTTTGTAAATTCTACTGAGGGTGAAGTGGTCACCTGCACAGATGGGTCAGTTGTTTGATACATGAGCTCATCGACTTTCACCGCTCAGGTTGAAGGAAGAACTGAGGCAGTTGAGTTAAGAATCGACATCACTGCACTCAGGACATTCCCATACGTGCTCCGCCCCCTCGTTCAACAACCAGCAAAGAGTCACACTACTAATCGTTCCCACCGCTATCTGATTAAAAGTTCTCCTGGTCTTCACTCTCAGATTTGAGATTCTTCCAGAACCCCTGGTGATCCCCCGCAATCTCATTCTTTCCACATATGGGTTCTCAATCTGTTCCTCCGCCTTCTCCACCTGGTGCCACAAGCACACGACCACCTCCCCCTTGTCATTAGAGAATTGAGACAAAAAGTAGCCTGACTATGGAGGTCATGGCAGTAACTAAAGCTATAGCCTGACTATGGAGGTCATGGCAGTAACTAAAGCTATAGCCTGACTATGGATGTCATGGCAGTAACTAAAGCTATAGCCTGACTATGGATGTCATGGCAGTAACTAAAGCTATAGCCTGACTATGGAGGTCATGGCAGTAACTAAAGCTATAGCCTGACTATGGAGGTCATGGCAGTAACTAAAGCTATAGCCTGACTATGGAGGTCATGGCAGTAACTAAAGCTATAGCCTGACTATGGAGGTCATGGCAGTAACTAAAGCTATAGCCTGACTATGGAGGTCATGGCAGTAACTAGAGCTATAGCCTGACTATGGAGGTCATGGCAGTAACTAAAGCTATAGCCTGACTATGGAGGTCATGGCAGTAACTAAAGCTATAGCCTGACTATGGAGGTCATGGCAGTAACTAAAGCTATAGCCTGACTATGGATGTCATGGCAGTAACTAAAGCTATAGCCTGACTATGGAGGTCATGGCAGTAACTAAAGCTATAGCCTGACTATGGAGGTCATGGCAGTAACTAAAGCTATAGCCTGGCTGGAGACACAGACTTTCACCTGGACATGCTTTCTCAGCGACTTAATGAGTGTGCTCAGAAAGATTGAGATGAGCTGGGCTTGAATACGGTGGATGAAATCTCTAAGTAGGTTAAACATGATGTAATCCAGGTCAATTTTGTTCCAGGACATGTGAGTGTAAGAGGAAATGAGCAAGCTGATAGGCTTATGAGCTGAGCTACTGTGGAAAGCAGACAAGCAATGGACTATGATGATATAGTGAATGTTGTCAGAGAGGCAGGGTGATTAAATGAATCAAGAGGCAACTGCAAATCTGCAGCCATGACTAGACTGTAAGAACATCAAGTTAGGAGGTGAAGCCAGACAGGAGCACTATCACGGGGCCAAAGATGAATATTAATCTAACATGGAACAGAACTGGTGTTGTCTGACACTATATACTGAGGGAGATACTGAGGAGGGGATCCGAGCACTTATGGTTTGAATGACTCAATGTATAGTGAGAATTATCTGACAACTGACTATGAGGTAGAACAAATACACTAACACTCAAAAGTTAACAGTTATTGTAAACTGTTGACCCTGTTAATTGGTCAGAAGAAGAAATTTAGCAAAACTAAGAAAATGGCACAATGGAAAACAGGAGAAGACACGAGTCCACATTACAAAGGACAAGAGAGGAAGGCTCTAGATATAGATCAGATAGCAGACACCAAAGATACAATGACAAGCCATGGCACAGAAGAGATCGGTGGAGCACCAAACATTGATGGATCCTGCTAAGTCTATCTCAAGACAACCAACCTGAACTAACGACACTAATGAAGCAACAACCAACAGAAATGGGAACCATCCTCCAACGCTACAAAGCCTTGGAAGTGTGTAAAACTGAACAGACATGACATCAAGGCAACAAAGTAAAAAGCAGCACCAAAACAATGAGTTGCAGACAACACAGCAAGTAAAACCAGCGGGAAAAACCCCACAAGCAAAAGTAGAACGGTAACACCACTCAGGCACTAAATATAACAAGTCAATAGAACAGGTTAATGAGACCTAAACATCTTTCTTCAAACTAGGACTCATGGAAACTGTCATGCATTTAGTTTTGTTCATGTTGAATGACACTCCCTGCTTCTTACTCTACTTCATTACCTGGTCTGGAATGGTTTGCAAACTATATTCAGATTGCTATAAATATTGTGCAATCAACATATCTCATAATGTTTATATTTTGTTTGTGAGATGCTCAATATTTCTGAGTATTGCCTCACTGTATATGTTGAAAGGATCAGGTAACTACAGCTAAAACAACAATAATACAACTATGGATACAATTTTAACAGCTGTGATTATAAAGATGTACGACAACAACAAGCAAGTAATACAAACAGCAACAACAGTGGGACAAGGAGCACAACCATTACTTATCACAAAGTTCACAAACTTACAGAGAAAATCATCATCATCAAGGGTGGCAAGTGACATGTAACTTGACCTTCTGATCTTTCTAAACGGATACACGTGGACTTCCTCATCGTCAGAGTCTGTCTGCTTCTTTCTCTAAAATAATATATTACGTAATAATTAAATAACATTAAATGATCAAGATATTCCACAAGTAGCTGCAGCCATCTTCAGTTTTATATCCAACAACACAAGTCATATAAACAGTTACAGTATTGTACTTTTCTGGTGACTATTATCACCACAGACATTGATGTGCAGACTGTGAAGAATTCTCTGTTTTAGGAAACAAAACATAACACTGCTCATTACTGCACCTCTCTAAAATTTCTGTGTCTTGTGTTTTCATTCTATAATGGACACATTTGTCTCGTCTTTCCTTATGGTTCTATCTATCACATATGACCACTGCTAGCCACACTGGACTTGTTAACTTTTCTATTACACAAATAGGGCAGAATAGATTATGGTATGACAACCACCTGAGGGTCATAGAAACATGGTTTGATTCACAGTGCAAAGGACCTG
The DNA here is from genome assembly GCA_963921405.1 of Cepaea hortensis. NCBI lineage: Eukaryota > Metazoa > Mollusca > Gastropoda > Stylommatophora > Helicidae > Cepaea > Cepaea hortensis. The sequence continues at coordinate 24,558,971 of OY992887.1, read as the reverse complement.
TTTTTGCACACCATAAGTGACATTAGACATATCATACGAGACCCGTACTTGTATAGATCAATCAGCACTCCAAGGATGATGTGGTCAAGGATGATGTGGTCAAGGGTGATGTGGTCAATGATGATGTGGTAAAAGATGATGTGGTCAAGGATGATGTGGCCAAGGATGATGCGATCAAGGGTGATGTGGTCAAGGGTTATGTGGTCAAGGGTGATGTGGTCAAGGATGATGTGGTCAAGGATGATGTGGTCAAGGGTGATGTGGTCAAGGGTGATGTGGTCAAGGGTGACATGGTCAAGGATGACATCGTCATGGATGATGTGGTCAAGGGTGATGCGGTCAAGGATGATGTGGTCAAGGGTGATGTGGTCAGTGCTTTGCTGGCTGCCTTTACTTGACAAGATATTTCCAGATATTTTTAGGCTGGCTTAACTAGGGAACCTATGTCAAATTTACAGATCTGCCCTAATGTGGATTTGATTCCATGACCTCCAGGTTGGCAGGCAAGCATCTGGCCACTAAGCTAATGTGGATTTTAAAAAAAAATGGATGGCATACTCCCTCCTGAATCTGGGATAGCGGATAACACATCTAGTCTTCTTGGACAAGGGTGATAAATTTGGCAGATCTGTGTGTACGTTAAAAACTTCTCAACAATTGTAAATAAAACAAAGAGGCAGATTGACCCAGACTAAATGTATAAATTAGAAAACCAACTCGCATTTATAAAATAAACAATCTACACCTTGCAGAAGACACAGTACAGATAACTGAACCAGCAAAAGATCTACAACAATAGGGATTGGACATTGTTGTAATAAATACTACAAAAAAGGCTTCCTTTAAATATCAAGACAACAGAAACAATGGTTAGAGTAAAGAAAAAGATAACACTAAAATGGCATACAATAATAGAAAGGAAAATGCTCAACCAAGTTAATAAATGTAGATATCTGAGGATAACTATATCGTTATATGGTAGACACATGATAGAGGTTTTAAGAGCAGATTACACCAAGCAAAAGCTGCATTTCAGAAGATGAAAGGTATCTTATTAAAAGTTGCTTTGATAAAATGAAAGAGAATACTGGAATGTAACATCGAACCGTAGGAAACAATAGGAAGAGCTAGCAGGCAACGAAGTTTCTGAGAACACTTTGGATGGATAGAGTAACTAACAATGAGTGTCCTGTAGAGGCTAATGAAAGTAACACATTATAAGAAACTCTAAGAGACGTTCTTTTGACATATAATGAGGAGAGGAGCTTGGGAGAACACTGATGACTGGAAAGATCAGCGAGAGCAATTATGCTTGATGGTCAATGATGGTGGTATGGAGGAGTATGAATTGAATTCATCCAGAACATCAAGGATGGTGATCTTGGGGGAGACATATGAAGGTCAATTTGGTAAGACAGCAAACTCCCAAAGCAAATATTTATAGCATGTTGAGTTGAGTTGAGCTAAGAACTGACATCACTGCACTCAGGACATTCCCATATGCACTCCGTCCCCTTGTTCAACAGCCAGCGAAGAGTCACACTGCTAATCATTCTCACCGCTATCTGATTGAAAGTTCTCCGGGTCTTCTCTGTTTTGAGATTCTACCAGAACCCCTGCCAATCCCCCACAATCTCATTCTTTCCATATATGGACTCTCAATCTGTTCCCTCACCCTCTCCACCTGATCCCACAGAAGCATGACCATCTGCCCCCTTGCCCACAAGTAATCGACCACCAAGAGGTGCATTCCTTGCCAGCCTATCAGCCTGTTCATTCTCCCAACACTCTCGCATGGCCAGGGCAAAAAAATCCATACAATTCTTATAATCTGTGACCTTTGAAGCGAGGTTAAGCCATTCTACACATAACATTCCTTTCTCCATCTTACTAAGCATAGTCCTTGAGTCAGTGATAAGACAATGTGTGTTGTAATAGTGGTCTCCTCTAACCAACAGAATGCTGCTGTGCTGCTTCCACCGCCATTCTCATGCTGGAGGTCGTAGCCTCATATGCCATACTCTCCATTTCCAAGAATCGTCCATTAGCCTTCGCAATGAAACTCCAACCATTCCGTCTGTTTCTCACCACTGACCCATCAATATAGATCACTATGTCACCCTGATGTGTATTACTCTGGATCAGATTCTGTAAACCAAACTCTGTCTAGCCCACTGCCCATTCTCTGTACTCATGACCCAGTGTTGCTATGACATTGTACCAGTCTGTCCTGTCTTCCGGTACTTCAACCCGCTCTTTTTCACACTTGATGGTCTCTAGATCACAAACCTGACCTATAGATATTTCCGCCTGTGCCATCCAGGACCTGCCTCGTCTTAGTCTATGACCCTTGACCATATCCATGGCTTCATGCAGGGGGGTGATCCCTATCTGCAGCAACTCTCAGGTACAATTTGTCCTGAAGGACCCTATGCCCATCCGCCATTGTTGGTAGCACCAGGATATGCCTCAGGCATATAACTGGTGTGTCCTTTGTGCACCCCAGAATCACACACATAGCCGCATTTTGTATGCGCTCCAACCTTTCAGGCTGGCTCTTTGATACTGTCGGGAGGCCCAAACCATACTCAATGACAGAAATTATTAACTGCTGAAAGAGCCTGTAAAGTATCCTCTGCACTGCCCCAGTTGCTGCCATTGCCCTCAAAGCATTAAGTTTCCTACCAGCCTTCACCCCCAAAGCCGCCACATGATCTTTAAAAGACATACACCTGTCGAAGGTGATACCCAAGTACTTCAGTTTACTCTCTCTACTAAGAGGACATCCATTCAATATAATACATGGGACATCCAGAGAGTACCACATAACCAATGCCTTGTCTGGGTTTATAATGGCCCCTGCACCACTTTGTCACCCTGTTTACTGCTGCCTGTAAATCTGTAGCCAAACTTTCCCTATCCCTGCCCTGTCTGTACACCAGCACATCTGCAAATGTCAAGATTCTACCAACACCCGGTGTCTCAATTGCTGCGACTTCGCTGGTGTAGACATTAAAGAGCACTGGGGACAGGGCAGAACCCTGTGGCAACCCAGGTGTAAATCGTACAGGGATCAGAAGTCCAGGAACCCATGTGCAGTGCAACCTTACGCTCATAAAGGAATGCCGCAACCCATCTGACAAGGCAAGGCCAGACTTCCGTGTCCAACAGAGCATATATCAATCGATCATACCTAACCCTGTTATACGCATCCTCCAGGTCAAGAGCTATTGCCACTGTCTCCTGTTTATCCTGGAAGCCCTCATAGACATCAAATGCAAAAGTAACTGCATTGGCCCAGGTATCCTGCCACTGGACGTAAACTTGCCAAGAAATCAGAAACAGCCAAAAAATGCTGGGGATGACTGTGACATCTTGTAAAGGATGTGCAACTAGTGAGATATGCTCTCACTGATATAACATTAATACAATTTGACTATTACCTGTTGTAGGATTACTACAACGCTTCTCCACATATTATATTACCTGTTTCTTCCGTTTTGTTGGTTCTGGGACTTTCTCCTTTGTGTTGTCTTTTAAAGATGCTTTCTTTGGAGGTTCAAACACTCTTTTTCTCTGGTTCACTTTTTATAGAAAGAGATTACACGCATAGCATTATGACACTAGTGCATATATATAATATAATCTATTCAATGAATACGTTAACATGCTGTCAATGAGAATTTATCAACCTGGGGGGCAAATCCTCCTCATTGTTCATCTCCAACTGTTTTTCTCCTCCTCTCTGTCTCACATGTGTATACAGTTATCAGTCTCTTTCTCACTTGCAGTTGTTCTTGTAATGTCAACATAAGGAACTCAGTGTTTTAAGGTATGTTGTTACACATGAGAGCTCGCTGAGACTCCACAATAACTTTGTGGATGTTTGTCTCTGTGGCTAATGTCCAGCCAGCAACTGACAAAGTATGTGGCGATCTTAAAGTATATGTTCAGCTGTCTGTTCTACCTGTCCAAATATGACAGGAGTGACCCGCCCATATTCAGTGTGTGTAAGTGATTGTTCAGTCTGTTGTGTACTCTTCGGATTTCCAACTGGAGCACATGTTTTACTAATTCAAGGTAGAAAAATTGTCTTCTTGCAGGATGCATTTTCTATAGGACTTTTTTTTGGGTGCTCGCTCGCTTTGAACTAAAGCGTTGTCCATACACACTATTTATAGTAGTGATGGACTGAATTTTGTGTGTGGATTAGCTTTCCCTATTAATAGTGTCCCTTGCCATCAGGCAAACCCACTCCGACTTCAGAGGTACTTGTAATTTACGTCCCCAAGTCAAGGACGTCAGGTCAACATTTTAGTGCAGCTGTCCAGTGTAGGGGTTGAACCACATACCTCGGCATCAGCACACCAGATTTTTAAGAACAGGCACTCTTACCAATTCGGCCATGCGGACCCGCCTATTGGACTTGAGTCTTCTTATCATGGAAGGTGACTGATTGGAGTTCATGATAAATGTGCAACATAAAAACCATAAGAAAAGGGAACATGGAATGAATGATTCTCTGGTTAATTTACTATATTTGGTATATCCAAGTATATTCTATCTTCAAGATCTGTACATCTGTTTATGTTGCTGCCTAGAGAAGAAAACAACTCAAAAAAAAAACTCTGGTGATGGTAAACTAGTAAAGAAACTCATACATATATTACAAACACAAATCACTTATCAAAAACAACAATACATAGAGCATCAACAAGAATTCCACAAGCAGCTGACTAACATGGCAACAACTATGTTTACCTTGAGGTCTCTTTAGCTTCTCCAGGGCAGGTGTCCACTCGGTGTCTGATCCATCGGATGATTCTATAATAGCTGGGGTTACTAGCTTCCGTCTAGCTTTCTCTGATCTGTTTCTAAGCATAAACTCTGGGGGAGTCACTGGCAAACCTAATGGACATAAAAGCTCATATAAACTAAATCTAAAAACATCTGCCATGAATATATGAGGTGTATGGATCTAAAGCATTTGTGTGATAATATGTGCATCAGCAACTACGGGGAAAGATATACTGGAATTTTAATAAAGAAGACACAAATAATCTTGTGCACAATTTATGGCCTGGCATACTTTGCTGTATCTTGTCAGGTGCATAATATAGAAAGAAGTTCAACATATAATGAAGTTGCACAACGAATTCTTTCATCGAAAATTAAGAAAACACATTGTCACATGTTTCAATGTCACCACAGTAGTTTTAAAGACTGTCATGTCTTTCTGCTTACATGATCGTGGTGTACTCCAGTGAATAGCAGACGCCGCGGCATTTCTTAGTAACTTATGGTGATTTGCAATGATTTGTCATTCAGAAAGCAATAGCAAACTACTGAAAATAAACTTGCCCAGGAATCACGAATAGCCCAAAAATACTGGGGTTGACTGCTACATCCTGTAAAGGATATGCAACTAACTTTTTCTGTAGGAAAAGCATATTGAAATGACTATGGGGACAAATTGAGGTATTGTCATAGGGGGTGAGACTTGTGGAATGAGAGGCAGGTAACAAGAGAGCATGAAAAGTCAATTCACTGGTACTGATAGACACTCATTGATGGTTCCGTCGCCCTGCTACTGAGTGAGTGTGTGGCGCGACACTGTGAGCTGTGTTTCGTGTGAAATGTTTTTTAATATGCCCGAGGTTTTTTAGAACGTGACTGCATGTTTGGAGTGATGGCAGCTGGCTATGTCCCAGAGTTGACCGGTTTTTGCCTTATGCAGAAATGCGTGGCTGCTGGGCTTCTGGTTGACTGCCACTACAGTCGACGATGAACTGTATTTTCGTGGAGGAGCATTCTGGCAAAAGCATTATCATTATGTACAGTGAAATGTTTTTACATCTGCCCAAGGAAACATCTAGAAACGGAACAAACAACATCTAGAAATGTCTAGAATGTGTAGGTGAACATCTAGGAAAACACCTGGATGGGAAAATGGCTGTTACTTCCACCGAAGATGGCTGTGTGGTTTCAATGAGGACTTTTGTGTTGGCATTCTGGCGACGGCATTGTTAAACATCTGAAAACGGAACAGACAACATCTAGAGATGTCTGGACTGTGTGGGTGAACATCTAGGAAACATGTAGATGAGAAAATGACTGCTGATTCCATCAGAGATGAACTGTGGGTTTCGTGGGGGACTATTGTGTTGACATTCTGACGACGGCATTATGCACAGTGTATCTGTGCAGGCTGTTGTTTGTCGAGACTCCTGTCTTTCCCACGTTTCACATTTGGCAGTGGGGAGCGTTTTGTGTGATACTCATAGGCACAGTAACGGAGCATAATGGGGATGACCCATTGCTGTGAAGTTGGAACTGCGACTAACTAACTCATGAGGTCACAAGACCAGGACCAACAGTGGACAAGACCTTGGAGCACCTCTATGTGATGCCTCAAATCCACATACTCTGTCTGCAGTCTGGTTAAGGTTGCAAGGATTACTTTACCTCTCTACATTATTTCTCATGCTATATCATTGGCCTCAAGGTTTTACCACAAAGTGATATTTCTTTGTATTACAGGTCATGTGAGACTGACTTTGACACACACACAGACAGAGAAAGAGAGAGAGAGAGGTAGTAGTGAGTGGGAGAGATAGTTGGGACAAAGACATTCAGAGACACACAGACTTTCAGAAAGTGACAGACAGCAAGCTTTCTTTCATGTCTGAGCAAGACAACCAAACTGATCAAGTTCTCTGACAGACCTGGAATGATGGGGAGACATGATCATCTATCTTCTGCCGTTCATCTCCCAAAGAAGCATACACCCTCAACCAACACATGCCAAGTCCTGTGTGGACTTGTTTATAATTTGCAAAATTTGTTTCTACAGAATGAAGTAGCCAGTCTCATACTAACCTTCATTTGCCGTATAGTGTCCATAGGAATAGTCTATGGAATGCTATGTGTGAATTTGGAATACCAAGGAAGTTAATCAACATGACCAGACTATGCATGGAAGATACTTATAATATAGTAACATATAAAGGCAGGAAATCAGACCCTTTCCAAATAACATCTGGCTTGAAACAGGGTGATGCACTATCGCCGCTACTCTTCAATTTGGCTCTAGAGAAAGTTGTAAGGAGGGTAAAGGAGGAATGTGATATTGGAGGAACAGCCAAGCTGCTTGGTTATGCAGATGATATAGATATTATAGGGGGAAATGAACAAAAGACATTGGAAATATTGACTCACTTAAAGGGAAAAGCCCAACAGATGGGGCTGGTTATCAACTAAGATAAGACAGAATATATGGTAATTTCAAGAGAAGGAATGGCTAAAAACTCTGGCCACATACAAATAGATAATATGACCATTAAAAGAACGGAAACATACAAATACCTGGGTGCAATCTTAAACTGCTCCAACATCATAAGGGAAGAAATACAAACTAGAATCAATTCTGGAAATAAGATATACTATGCACTACAACATCTATTAAAATCAGATGCGCTATCTCGTAACACCAAAATCACAATATACAAAACACTGATCAGACCAGTTGTGCTGTATGGCTCTGAAACCTGGAGTACAACGAAAGGAGACGAAGCCTTGCTACAAACCTTTGAGAACAAAGTTTTAAGACGCATCTTTGGACCCATTAAGGATACACAAAGTGGAGAGTGGAAAAGAAGAAGTAACAAAGACATTTATGATCTGTATAAGTCCCCGCTAATCACTGGTATCATGAAGGCTAATAGACTACAATGGCTGGGGAATATAGAAAGAATGGAAGATAATAGAGAAACAAAACTCGCTTACACTCAGGAAATAAATGACTTAGACCCCGAGGTAGATCAAGAAGATGGTGGAGAGATAATATATATACAGACCTACAAGCACTTGGAATCAACGACTGGCAAGAGAGGGTCAACCAGAGAGACGAATGGAGACGAATTGTATCTGCAGCAAAGAACCTCAATGGCTCGGAACACTGAAGAAGAAGAAGAAGAGGATATCCTTTACAGGACATCGCTGTCAACACCAGCATCTTTCAGCTGTATGTTGATTTCTTGGCAAGATTACGCTCAGTAGTTTGCCATTGCTTTCTGAGCGGCCAGCTCACATTCCCCATAAGTTACCGATGCGATTCGAACCACTGCTGATTCTCACCGTCATCACGTTACCCACGAGAGTATACGAGATTACGGAGAAAAGTCGCTAACCTCTAGGCCAGGAAGCCGGCGAATGTAGATTACAGTGTTGCTATTATTTGCTTCCCTTAAAAAAATTTAGTTGCATGTCCTTCACAGGAAGTAGCAGTCAACACCAGCAATTTGGCTGTTTGTGATTCCTGGGCAAGTTTTACGTTCAGTGGTTTGCCATTTTTTTTCTGAACGACTAGCACCTATACCTTTGTCGAAAAAACCAGCACTACTGTATTTCGAACCCTGGTATACGGGGTTACGAATCGTGTCCGTAACGCCTTCGCCATGGAGACCGGTTGTTGACTGCTACGTCCTATGTAGGACATGCAACTAAATTGCTTCTCTTAGGTGGCCTATTAACACAGGGGCAATGATCTTCTATGTCAGTCAGAAATACATCTCCAGTGAACTTTTGAGGCATATTTTATGTTCCTTTACAATATCTAGCAATGCAATCTTCACCTGCTGTCTATCCAAGTTAGAAAAAAACTACCAGATGCCCCTTCAAAGTTAATTAATTAGATAGCTAGCCATTAGATTATCTTCACTGCACTTTGGCCCATTCAGTCTATAAGTGCTTGGATCCCCTCCTCATTATCTCCCTCAGCATGTAATGGTCAATGGCATCAGTTACATTTTGGTTGACTATTCTCCGTTCGCTTTCAGAATAGTGCCCCTGTCTAGCTTCACCACTTTTCACTTGATGTTCTTGCAGTCTGGTCAAGATTGCAGATTTGCATTTTCTTGATTTGTTTCATTGCCCTACCTTGCTGATGACATTCAGTGTATCAGCCTGGTCCATGAGTCCACCTTCCACAGTAGCCCGGCACACATACCTATCAGCTTTCTCATTTCCTTTTACACCCGCGTGTCCTGGCACAATTATCTGATTTTTATCAGGATTTACCTCCTCAGAAACTCCATTCACTGTCTTCGAGCCCAGCCCATTTTCATCTTCCTGAGGACACTCTTTGAGTTGCTGAAATAGCATGCCTTGGTGAAAGTCTGTGACTCTATAGCCAGGATTTAGCTTCTTACACGTACAAACAGAAACTCAATACAGACATAACTAAGAACATACAATTACACAGTATGGTGATTCTCATGTGATGTATGGGGTGCTGTAAACAAACAAACAGACAAACAAGGAGATGTTAGACCACAGATATGTACCTGCACGACGTAAAGCCTCAAAGTTCTGCCGTAAGTTGCTGAGATGTTGTTTCTCATAGTCAGAGATCTCAGCAAATTCTTCTGGTGTGAAAAACTCACTGATGGAGGATGGGAGGTCATCATAGTTTATGCTGGAGAACTCCATTGTTCTAGAGACAGTTCTCTGTCTTAGAGTAGACACAGTCTGCCTCTCTCAGTTGCCTCTCAATATAAACACAAACATTCTATAAAATCTATACTTTCTGTTAGTGTTTGCAAAACAGGGATAAAGACAGGGAGACGGTAACAGAGACAAGGTCAGATAAAAGAGAGAAAGACAGGATGCAACATGGGTGCAAGACAATATAAGATTAAATGAAGACAGAGGTGGAGATAAAGTGAGAGACAGACATGTAAGAGGAAGGCAAATATGCAAGACAAAGACAAAAGTATAAAGAAAATATCAAAATTTTGAATGGAAACATGTTAGCCTACAATCACCTGATCACGATTTTAATCACACTCATACCTGATCACCATATTAATCATACTCATATCTCATCACCATTTTCATCATACACATTACTTTGATCATCATTTAATCCTGATTTTAATCATAATCATCACCCTGATCATAATTTTTATCTTCAATCTGATCAGCTTTTAATCATTTTAATCACGCTGATCATAATTTTAATCATAACCATCAATCTAATCATCATTTAGTTCTCATTTTAATCATAATCAAGACCATCATCACAATTTTAATCATAATCACATAATCTTAATCACCACTTAATCCTCATCTTAATCATAATCATCAACCCAATCATAATTTTAATATTCAATCGGATCATAATTTAATTCTCATTTTAATCAAAAGCATCACCCTGATAATAATTTTAAGCATAATCCTCAACCTGGTCACAATTGTAATCATAATCATGGATCTGATCATCATTTAATCCTAATTTTAATCATAATTGTCACCCTGATAATAATTTTAATCTTCAATCTGATCATTATTTAATCCTCATTTTAATCAAAATCATCACCCTAGGCACAATTTTAATCATCAATGTGATCATAATTGTATCCCCATTTCAATCAAAATAATCACCATGGTGATTATTTTAATTATAATCATCACCCTGATCATAATTTTAATCATAATCATCACCCTGATCATCATTTAATCATCATTTTAATCAAAACCCTGATCATCATTTTAATCATAATCATCAATCTGAACATAAATTAATCCTAATTTTAATCAAAATCATCACCCTATGCACAATTTTAATCATCAAATTGATCATACTTGTATCCCTATTTCAATCAAAACCATCACCATGGCGATTAATTTAATTATAATCATCACTATGATCATGCCGGTCTCTCTGGCTGTGGGGTTACAACACTTTCTCTCTGTAATCCCGTTTATCACGCAGAGTCTCGTAGCGGAGCAAGAGCTGAGGCGGTTCGACCCCCGCTCGTGACTTGCGGGATAACTGAGCCGGTCGCTCAGAAAGCAATGGCAAACTACTGAGCGTAATCTTGCCAAGAAATCAACATACAGCTGAAAGATGCTGGTGTTGACAGCTAAGTCCTGTAAAAGGATATGCTAACAACAAAAAAAAACTATGATAATAATTTTAATCATAATCAACACCCTGATCATCATTTAATCCTCATTTTAATCAAACCCTGATCATCACTGCAATTATAATCATCAATCTGATCATGATTTAATCCTCATTTTAATCAAAATCATCCCCCTAAGCACAATGTAATCATAATTTAATCCTCATTTTAATCAAAATCATCACCATGATGATTAAAATTGTGCCTAAGGTGATTATTTTAATTATAAGCATCACCCAGATAATTTAAATCATAATCATCAATCTGGTCATCATTTAATCCTTATTTTAAATATAACCATCACAACTGACCATACTTTTAATCAAAATCATTATTTTAATCATAATAATCATTTTCATTTATCATTTTGACCCTTAACATCATCTTCTCATTCCCCCCAGCTTCCAATCATCTTTTTCACTAGAATCATCAAAAATATAATCAGCCTGGCAGGCATAGTTATCTTTTCATTATTATTTCTCATCTTCATCATCATTATCACATTATTTTTGTCAAAATGATCAATATCTTTTTTCATAATCTGTTTAGATATCAGACCAGTTTCCAGTTATCGTTTTAATCATCAATATCAGCCTAGTCACCATAATTTTTAGCTTTTAAACCATCATCAAAGTCTTCATGGCAAAGTGGCTACGCAACAATAAGAGCTTTCTTGGGTATTGCTTAAAAAATGTGTTGGCTATCATCAACTCATTTTCTGTGCAAAATTCAATTAATTTGTCACCTGCATCATTTCTATTTCCCAATCCAAATTTTCCTAAAACTTGTCTCTCATGTTCAGCTCTTCCTGTATCCACTTTTGCATTAAAATCTCCCATTATTATTATGTCATTATGACTAATCTTATGCAATGTGTCTTGCAGTGTGCTGTAAATATCTTCAATTTCCCTCTCCTCTGCTGTTGAAGTAGGTGCATATATTTGTATGAGAGTTGTGTTTCTTGGAAGGCCTTTAAGTCTGATAGTGAGGATTCTATCACTAACTGGGTTATATCCATTTAACGTTTTTGCAGTTGTTTTATCTAAACAAAATGCCACTCAGCTCTGGCCTCCAACATCTCTACCAGAATATGTGAAAAGACTTCTATTTTTAGCTGTAAAATGTCCCTTGCCTTTCCAGCAATGTTCACTAATTCCTAAAATTTGAATATTTAACCTCTCAATCTCATCACATACTATCTTAAGCTTTCCCTCATACAGACTTCTCACATTCCACGTTCCTAGCGTCACTCTCCTGCTTAGTCTGACACATGGGATTTCTTTGGTAAAACCGTTAGGATTAACTCCATCATCACGATTACGCACACTCTTCCCCAGTGTTATTGTTATCTGATCTGCCTGGCCTGGGAGTCTCACTACCAGATCTCTTTCTTGTTGTTTCCTTTCATTGTTATTACGGTTTCTTGGCAAGTTTTTCAGAAGGTAGTTTGCCATTGCTTTCCTTCTGGGCAGTGACTGTACTAGTCTGTAGCCATAGCCATTGTCTCTACTGATGAGATCATCTGCCTATCGCCGCAAAGTGCAGACCATAACTAACAACAATCTGTCGGCTGCTCTCACCACCTACTCGCATGGCTTCACGTAACCTTGATTGGGGGGAGGGGGGGCTAAACTGGTACTCCACCTTGTCCAAGGGTGCCCCGTAGACTAACGGAGGAAAGGAGGCGTCTTACATCTCCTTTGATAGGGGATACCTCTACCCCGCTAACCGAAATGAAATGAGATATGCAAAAATTGAAACTATCACTGCAGTCAGAACATTACTAGTTAGAAGGGATTAGCTAGAGGTAACTAGGGTTCTGTGCTCTACTAGAGATAACATGCAGAAAAGTATATCTCTGTATTTAAAAGACACTTCACTAAATACTTACCAACATCCCCTGCTACCGTTCAGTGGTTCGCCATATTTGAAACTAAAGTCTACATCAGGCGGCCACCAGAAGTGGCCATTGTTTTACCAGCAAGCAATGTGCAACTTTTAATTTATCAATTGGATATTTAATAAGTTGCTATTATTTCACGTAAATTTAAGATAATTACATGTAAAAACATATTATGAAACATTATAATGCACTAAAATAATTTATAACTTGATAAAAAGGCTAGATAATTGAAATTTATAAAGAATAAAACTATATTAATAGTTAACCTTTACATGTTTAAAGAGCGGCTTGTAAAAATCTGGTAAGTGCACAGCTGTATGCCTGTTTGGGGTGTTGCTGTCGTCTCATTCATTCAGTGTTGCCATCTCCTTGTGATGAAAAAGCACCAAAATCGAACCAAAAAAGCACCACAAGGCACCAAAATTTTTGGAAAGCACAAAAAAAAAAAAAAAAGCACCAACTGTTTTATGGCACTCTTCTGATTGACGGTCCCAAATAGTTCCGCAGTGAATAATAAATCTTAGGTGTAAAACAGGGCCTCATTGGGTGATGCTACAATACGAAACAGCAGAATGTTGATAATATAATCATCAGAGGCCAGCATAGCCGAATGGATAAGAACGGGCGTTCTTAAACACGAAACACAGCAGAATGTTGATAATATAATCATCAGAGGCCAGCATAGCCGAATGGATAAGAACGGGCGTTCTTAAACATCAGGTGTGCAGGTTCAACCCCTACACCGGACAGATGGACTAAAATGTTGATGGGGACTAAATTACAAGTGCCTCAGAAGTCGGAGTGGATACGCCTGATAGCGAGGGACACTGGTAATAGGGAAAGCTAATCCACGCGCAAAATTCAGTCTAGTGCACTAACTAGCAGTAACAACTACTAGCAGTAATAGCACGCATGTTGACTACGCTCAAGTTCACAGCCAGCAAAAGCAAGGGGGAGGGGCGGAGGTGGGGTTGAAGGGGATAATTTGTACTATATTATTTCTATAATTAACTGTCTAGTCATCCTTGCCTGACTTTTCAGTCAGAATAATAATAATAATACTTCCCCGACCGACGTTATTACTTGTGAATCTTCCTCTTTCTCTCAAACGGAAGAATTCTCGGTCACTATCTTCCTGGATTATTTCTATGACCCCCACCCCCTCTCCCGCTCGAGCACACACATCCTCTCTCTCTCGCTCTCTCTCTCTCTCTCTCTCTCTCTCTCTCTCTCTCTCTCCCTCTCTTCTTTTCCTCTCACATACTCTCTCGCACTTACGAACATGTCCTGACTTGCTTTTCTAAATGGTTTTATATCCGTCTTTCTTTCTCTCTCCCCATCTCTTGTTATCTTTATCTAGCTATCTCGCACTTGAGAACATGTCAGTACCGACATTCCTGTCATAAAGTTATCTCTACAATAGTCTACATCTTCCCTTCTCTCTACCTTCCTTTATCTTCTTTCTTTTATCTCACGCTCAAACTTCTTCGCACTTAAGATTGATTGATTGATTGATTGATTGATCTAGGAACCGACATCACAGCATTCGGGACATTCCCATAAGCGCTCCGTCCCCATCCTCAGCAACCAGCGAAGAGTTCCAACACTAATAGTTCCAGTAGCAATCTGATTATATGTTCGTCTCGCCTTTCCTCTGAGCGTCAAGCGTCGGCCAGATCCCCTCGTCACTCCTCGCTGCCTCATTCTAACCAGACTATGGTGATCCATTTGCTCCTCCGAGCTGTACACGTGCTCCCACAAGGGCGCAATCACATCTGCCTTGTCATGCATCAATACTCCACCAAGTTCTGCCGAGCCAGACAATCTGTCCGCCTGTTCATTCCCCAGCACACCGGCATGCCCAGGAGAAAAGATCCAGGTGATGCTTGCTACCCGTGACCTCCGAAGCGAAGCAAGCCACTCTGCACGAAGCTTGCCTGTTCTCACCCTTCTCAGCATGCTTTCTGAGTCAGTTACAATCACAATATGTGTATGTATCGTGTTTTCTATCCAGCGGAAAGCTGCACTGACCGCCTCCACCTCCATTCTTAAGCTAGATGTAGTGTCATCATACGCCAGGCTCTCCTGCACCAAACGCCGACCATTAGATTTTGCCAAGAACCCCCAAGCACTTCTCCTACCTCTCAACACCGACCCATCCGTGTAGATAATCACATCACCCGGACGAGAATTTTCCTGAATTAGTTGCTGAATTTCCACTTCCGCAGCCCCTGCTGGCCACTCCCTGCACTCCCTGTTCAATGTGATTATAACTCTGCACAAGTCTGACTGCACGGCTGGCACTCTGACCCACTCCTCTCCTCGCCTGATGTTCTCCAAGGGGCACACCTGTCTGATCGTATCCTCCGCCTGAGCCATTCATGATTTCCCTCTTATCAGTCTCTGACCCTTAACTACGTCCAGCGCCTCATGCAACGGGTGATCTGTGTCTGCAGCTATTCTGAGGTATGCCTTCGCTTGCATCACCTTGTGCCTACCAGCAACAGTAGGCAGACCAAGGATGTAACGCATACACACTACTGGAGTGTCTCTGGTGCATCCCAGAATGACCCGCATAGCTTCATTCTGTATGCGCTCTAATTTCACCAGCTGACTCTTTGAGACAGTGAGCAGTCCTAGTCCATAATCAATCACTGAGAGGATCAAGTGCTGGTATAGTGTGAAGAGCATTCTCTGCTCTGTGTCCATTGCAGCCATAGTTTTAAGTGCATTGAGTCCCTTTTGAGATCTTGTCACAACCGTCTCCACATGGTCCTTGAAGGACAGACTCCTGTCAAATGTGAATCCCAGATACTTCAGTTTGTTCTCTCTGTTGACGCTTCTACCATCTATCGTGAGGCTTGGGGCATCATCTCTCACAATCCTGTTGTCCAGAGAGCACCACAACACAGCCGCCTTTTCCGGGTTGATGACAGCACTCATTTCAGTGCACCAGTCAATCACTTTGTCTACTGTCACCTGTAGCTCCTGGGCTGTTTGATCCCTATTTCTCCCCTGCCTGTATGCAAGAATATCATCTGCAAATGTTAGAATCCTTCCAACCCTTGATTGCTTCTAGGTATGCAATCTTGCTCGTATACACATTAAAGAGCACCGGTGAGATTGCAGATCCCTGTGGCAGTCCCGGGGTTAAAATATGTGGCTCTGAGGTCCATGCGCCCAGACGGAGAGCAACCTGAAGAGAATGCAGGACGGCTGCTATCCAATTCACTAACCAGGGATTGACCCCCTTCTCCATAAGTGCGGTCATCAAAATATCATAGCGAACTCTATTGTACGTATCCTCGAGATCAAGCGCTGCCGCCATCGTTTCCTGTCTACTCTGGAACCCCTCATAAACGTCAAAGGCAAAGGGGCCGCATTCGACCAGGTATCTTTTCCTGGCCTGTAGCTCCCCAGGCCTCTTGGAAGAAGCTTCCCCCTTTCCAAAAATTCCTGCAGCTTAACAGCGACTATCTTCTCTAAAACCTTCCCAAATGTATTTTGAAGAGTGATGATCCTAAAGCCGCCAAGCTTGTATGGTTTTGGGAGAGGGATGAGATAGCTATGCAGCCAATCCTGCGGTACTGACGTTGTCCTAATGCTCTGATTAAAGCAGCCGGCCATCTCCTTCAGGTCCACATCGCTCAAAGCCTTCATGTGGCCATACCTGACACCATCAGGCCCTGGTGCCGTGTCTTTTGCCTTTTGCAAAATATGTTTAACATCTTCAAACAGTATGATGTCTTCGTAAGACATATTCTCTATTGTGCCAGATAATTCCACTCTAACTGCATCCCTTGTATCCGCATCACTGTGATTGGTCTGCTCTAAAAATCTCTGGAGAAACGCCTCCCCTTTCTCCTTGTCTGTTGTCACGCGTACCCCATCCTCTTTATAAATTGTTCCCACTGTCATAGGCAGATCTTTTCTTTGCATTTGTCTGTACAGTTTCCAGAATTTATGCAGTGTTTTATCACCTCCAATCTCCTTAATAAAACATTCCCATTTTACTTTCTTGGCCTCTGCAGCACATCGCTTGAAAGCCTCCACCTTGTCTTTCTTGTCATTTTCCGCTATGTCCACTTCCTCTCGTGAGCTTAGGGGTGTCTGTGCAATTTCCTTAGCTGCTTCACTGCAGCTCTCTTTGCTTTCCACGCATTGTCTACTTCTAGGGTCCATCATGGGGGCTGCAAAAAAAGGAGTTTTAACAGTCCTGTTGCATGCCCCATGTCTGAGGCGTCCAAGAAGGCTGTCGCTCCACTCATACCGGAAGGTCTTGCGCGCTCTCCCAGCCTTGACTTTCCTAGACTTAGAGATCAGGACTGAGCATAGCATGTGATCACTCCCATGGTCATTCAAAACAGTCCACTTTACATCAAGGACTGATGACTGGGAGACAAGTGCCAAATCAATAGCAGGATCTGCATCGCCAGGCCTCATTGCCATTCTAGTCGGCCTACCATCATTTATGCAGACCACATCGGAGTCCACCATGGCATCCGCAAGTGCAATTCCTTGTCGATTTTCTCCACTACTGTCCCAATCTCTGTTTCTCGCACTGAAGTCTCCACATATGAGTAGCCTATCACCTGGTAAGTCCTCTAATTCCTTAAGCCAGTCCCATTGTTCCTTTCTGACAAAACAGTCCACTGTGGCATATACATTTATGATGTTCCAACTTAAGCCACCAATCTCCATTTGTATACCCTGGACCTCTCTTGCACTGTGATTCCACTGGCTCAAGTCAAGTGCCACATGCTTTACTCCTTTCTTCACCAGCAGACCTTGCCCATGTCTCTTCTGCCCAGTGGGGTTTATATAACTGACGTACCCACTTAAGAATATGTCGTCATCTGTCTTCTTGCATAAACTCATAATGACAACAACCTTTATTTTTCTTTCCACCTCTTTCTCTCTTTTTTTTTCTATACCTTTCTCCTATCTCTCACACGATCGTTCGCTCGCTTGCATTTGAAAGTCCTCATTTGTCTTCCTGCCATAACATTATCCCAATAACTTTCTTTCTTTCTCTCTCTCTCTCTCCTCTATCTCTCTTCCTCCCCCTTCCTTTCTCACTTAAGAACACACCCTCGCCTGTCTGCCAATCAGAAAGTTATGCCTCTCTCTCTCCCTCACTTAAGAACACACCGTCATCTGTCTGCCTGTCATAAAGTTATACCTATAAAAATCTCTCTCTCTCTCACACACACTTAAGAACATGCCCTTGCCTGTCTGCCTGTCAGAAAGTTATCCATCTCTCTCTCTCTCTCTCTCTCTCTCTCTCTCTCTCTCTCTCTCTCTCTCTCTCTCGTCATGACACATCTTGTTGATGAGAAATAATCTACATGGATTGGTAGAAAGAATGTATGTGCGGATAGAAGCGCAAACAAAAATATATGTGAAGCAGAAAAGAAAACAAAACATTTCTTAAAGTCTGATTTTCAAATCCTTTATTATCACTATCAAATAACACGTTACTTTTAATTACATGAACAGCAAAAGCAAACAAAGAAAAATATACAAAAATGTGTGTAATAACAATAATAAAGTATAGTAATTGAATTTACAAATACTTTAAACAACACACTTATAGCTAATGGATATGGGAGATTATGTGGGTGGGTGAGGAATTTGTGTGCGGGATATGTGAGTTGGCGGGGAGATGTGTGTGTGTGTGTGTGTGTGTGTGTGTGTGTGTTGGATGTGTGGTTGAGGGATGTGTGTTAGGCTGGGTGGTTGGAGGTGTGTGGGTGGAGGATATGTGGGTGGGTAATGGGACGGGTGGAGGATTTGTGAGGGGTGGGGAGATGTGTGTAGATGGGGAGATGTGTAGGTGTGAGGATGGGGTGGATGGGTGGAGGCATGTATGTGTATCTGGGTTGTGTGTGTGGTTGGGTGGGAGAGTTGGGGTGAATGGGGGATGTGTGGGTGGGTGGTGGATGTGTCTCATAACATAGTAATATGCATTGTTTATGTTTACAAAATTCATTTGACAATGTTTTCTAGTTATATTTGGTCTCTGACTCAGATCCTGGGTTCAACTCCATACTTGTAGGTCAGCATGGCCGAATGGATAAGAACACGTGTTCTTAAACATCCGGTGTGCTGATGCCGAGGTAAGGGGTTCAACCCCTACACCGGGCAGTTTGACCAAAATGCTGACCTATCGTCCTTGCTTGGAGATGTAAATTACAAGTACCTCTGAAGTCGGAGTGCATTCACTTGATGGCAAGGGACACTGTTAATAGGGGAAGCTAATCCACATGCAAAGTTCATTCCAGCATTACTTGAAATAGTGTGTATGGACTACGCTTGAGTTCAAAGCGAGCGAGCGCAAATAAAAACAAATAAAAAACATGCTTCAGAGAATTTTCAATCAAACCCACAGCAGCCTGATGACAATGCTGATGGAAGCTGAGGGCAACAAACAGTTCACAGAGGCACCATCAACAACAAACCCAACCTTGATGTCACCTAACTAGAATGCTCACTTCTCAACTGACAGGCATGTCACACCCCCCCCCCCCCCAAAAAAAAAAAAAAATAAAAAAAAAAAAAAACTACAAATGGCATAGATATTTCAACAAGGAACAATCTACTGTGTTAAATGCCTCACAATATCGTACACAAGTAAATTGGATCCTTTATTTTGGGGGAAAACACGTTTGTTTTGTTGAGAAAGCACAAACACATATTGTCTTCATATGACAAAGGTCAAGCATGGCTAGCGATTGATATACAGAAAACATGCTTACATTTAGCTTTTTAAAATCGGGAATATGCCATATGAGCATGAGTAATACTTGAGTGAAGTAAACGTATGGGTGGCATCCATGTTTGGATGGGTGGCATCCATGTTTGTGAAACAGAGGTGAAAACATTAGCAAGAACAACTTACTTTCTGGTACGGTGATGTGAGGAGAAAGGGACAATAACATACAGACATGTAGCATCAACAAAGAAGTTATAATCCAGCAAAACCAAACAGCAAAAACACTAATCCAACAAACAAAATTCCTAAGTGTAGCAAAAACTTCCAGTGCACTAAAACCCAATCAACCAAAAACTAATCCACCAAAAACTTCTAGTATACTAAAAACTAATTTACCAAAAACTTCTAGTGCACTAAAAACCCAGGAAAATCTCACATCTAAACCTAGAATTCTGGCTTATCCTGTAGATAAAATAAAAACCAACGAAAATACTATTAGGGAAAGACAAGTCAAACATCTCAACATGATGACCCAACAAGACAACACCAACACCCAGTCTTTCTACGTAAGACAGACAACACTTTTGTACTTGTGATGAATAGACACAAGATGCAACATCCTGACACTTATTCATTAGATTCACTTACATCACACATCACAAGCAAACACAACATCTCAACACTGATTTGTCTAACATGGAGGATGTCATAGAAGAAACCCCCAAACAGGACATCCCGATTGTGCTAGGAGACTTCAACGCAAAAATAGGTAGAGAGCACACTCATAAAAAAGTTGCCGGTATGGAAAGCCTACATACAACTTCAAATGATAATGGATGGAGAGTCATCAACCTGGCAGAAGCCAACGGACTGTAGATTAGCAGTACCAGACTGCAAAGAAAGGATATACACAAACAAACTTGGAAATCATGTGACAAGAGAACCTATAATCAAATAGATCATATTTTAATTAACAACAGAAATGCATCAAACATACAGCAAGTTAGAAGCTATAGAGGAGCTGAGTGCCACAGCGACCACTTCCTCGCTGGAGCAAAATTTAAAATAAAACTTAAGAGAGCTTTCTATGCTAAACTACAAAGGTTACACCCAACATATAACAGAGAAAAACTAAATTACAGTCAAAGAGAAATTTGCAGATGAAATAAAATGTAAACTTGAAATTCTACAAAACCCGTTGCAGGAAAGTGTTGACCAAACTTGGTTGAACATTACGAATACAATTCAATCTGCTGCAGAAGAATGTCTCGGTGTGTTAAGAAAGGATCTCTTCATTGGGTAAACACTTCTAACAATACAAAAAAAATTGATTACAAAAAAAAAAAGCAAACAAAATTTGATTTTGACAAGGCACGGACGTTGGCAACGTGAACATTCTGCTGTGTTTCGTATTTACCGGTACCCAATGAGGCCCTGTAAGGGAGACTGTTTACACCTAAGAGTTATCATTCACTGCGGAACTATTTGGGACCGTCAATAGGAAGAGTGCGTTTTTATTACAAATGTATCAAGGTAGCACAGTATAATTTATTATTATCACTTCATATTACAATGAAGTTTATTCCAGATCCGCCAAATCCCAATCAGAACTACTCTCGAGCCAAAAAAAAAAGCACTAAATTGCAATAATATTTTTTTGGGGAAAGCACTAAAACAATCACTGGCGGTATTCATTCAAAATGTTATAAAGTAGCATATTATAATTTATTATTATCACTGAATATTAGCATGAAGTTTATTCCAGATCTGCCAAATCCCAGTCAGACAACTCCTCTTCAGTTTCTGTAGCTATTTCCTCCTGTGTTTGCTCCTGCGATGATGAGGAGGATGATTGAAAGAAACATGTATATGCCTCCTGTGATCCAATTTTTCGTAAAATATCCTTAGGTAGTTTATAATCATGACAGCATTTGCCATATCTTTTCATTCCATATCTAATAGTCAAAACAACTGTCAAACTCTTGATGCTCAGTCTGTTCCGCAATTTTGATTTTATAACTCCCATCTGACTTAACATACGCTCCACGTCCGCATTAGAATGAGGTAAATTGAGCACAGTTAAAGATAAATCTGTAAGATCTTGGAAAGGATTTTCACCGGTGGCATCCCTGTATGAGGCTATTTCTGCCCACATTCCAAGTATGTCAGAGATCTGTGTCCTCTGCATATGATGACGTTTTCTCCACTGGAAATCGATGCGGGTGAGAGTAGATGCATCTTCTACAAACATTGTAGCAAGATTCAGTATGCATGGCTTCATTAGCTGTAGACATTCACTTCCACTAAGACATGACATGGACTGCAACATTCGAACGTTATCGGGCAAACGTAAACGCAGCTGTGTCAACAGCTCTATTAAAAACTGGATGCACCTTCCACGAATTTCTTTCTCATCAGGAAACTGGTAGTCTGCTATTTCTTTTTCAAACTCATAACCTAGATTGGCATTAGGATCTAAATAATCTTGAATAGCATTACTTTCTGTTATTTTTAGCCCACATGAATAGCAGTCTTTAAACTGATAGAATCAGTGAGTTGGACAAGATCGCTGAGTATTTTTGTTGGATCCTGTATATCTGCTTCGAATTTCTTATTCACACTTTGAACTTCTCCGAGAATATGCTTTAGAAATATGAGATACACATAGTTTTTCATGTCGCTAAACATAGAATGTAGAAGGTCTACTGTATAACTGCGCTCGTTGAGACTTGCCATATCAAAATGAGTTCTGGGCTCGACCCACTGCTGCAATATTCTGACAATGGCAGATTGAATGGACATCCCTAGTGTCTGGCTTAATTGAACAACATTCAGCGGATGTTGTCCATCATTTAATAAAGCAAAAAGCTCCCTGTACTTTGCTTGACGAAGACTTCAGTGAAAAAACCAGTTATATGTTTCTCTAATCATGAACTCTATGTTCCTGGGCAGACAAGCAGCTGCAGCCTGTGACACTGCCAGCTGAAGGGAATGACATACACACCTAACTAGTACCAGATGAGGAACTGCGGATTTTAATTTTGTATACACTCCATTGTTTACACCTGTCATGACAGATTCATTGTCAGTGACGAGTGCAACTAGTCTTTGCAACTCAAGTCCATTCTTGTTTAAACAATCTTTTAACGCATTGCATATTGCCTGCGCGTTGCAGTCACTCACTTCAACTAAATCGTATTAAAGGGAGTTAAATTACTTGAATATTGCACTGTAATGTACTAAGACTGTATTACTCCCTCACTTCAGTTCAATGAAGAGGACATGCAACATTTAGTACATGCGGTTGTTACACACAGTGAACAACTAGGCTTAGAATTAAATTGTAAAAAGACAGATTATGGTCGTCACTAGGAAGAACGAAATACCACAATGTAATATGCAAGTAAATGGGAATATTCTTCAACAAGTGAATAGGTACAGTTATCTCGGAACAGTAATAACATCTGAAGGGAGATGCCTTGAAGAGATTAGAACAAGAATCGCCATGGCAAAAGTAGCATTTAGCAAGATGAAAAACATACTGACCAATAAAAAATGTCTGTTGAAACGAGAAAAAGAGCGTTGAGGTGCTACATAGAACCTGTACTTTTATATGGATGTGAAACTTGGACAATGAGCAGTCAAGCTGAAAAATATCTGATGGCTGCAGAAATGTGGTTTCTGAGGAAAATGCAAAGAATACCACGGACAGACAGAAAAACCAATGAACAAGTCCTTCAAGAAACAAATGAAGATCGTAAACTGATTAGAGTCATTAGACGCAGACAGTCAACATTTTTTGGACATGTCATGAGAAGAAATGAATTGGAGAATTTGGTGACGACTGGTAAGATCGAAGGGAACAGACCAAGAGGAAGACCAAGAATTAAATACCTGGATGGCTTGGCCACGTGGCATGGTTGAGACAGAAACACGGAGCTGATCCACGACTCTGGTGATCGAGTGAGATGGGAGAACCTGACCGCCCACGCTTACCGGCATGGCACATGATGGACGGATGGAATGTCCCCAAAATGAGTTTTTAAAGTAATATTTACACACCCAAAAAAGCATTAAAAATGGCAACACTGCCAGCGGGGACTGTTGACGTCTGCAGCCCCGATACTTGCGTGTCTGTGACAGGTGTGACTCTTTCACGTCGGTGAGTTGTCATTTTGTTTCTGTTTCTTGTTGTTGTTTTTTTTCTTCTTTTGACGACGAGGTAGCGGGATACTTTCCTACACGCGTCAGTTTGGAATTAAACGTTGACTTACAGGACATTGCAGTCAACATCAGCATATTTGCTGTTATGATCTCTTGGCAAGTTTACGTTCAGTAGTTTGTCATTGCTTTCTGAACGGCCAGCACCGATGCCAACGCGACCTATTGCCAAATCGTGTATTTCGTACGCGGGTATACGGAACCACGAACTGCGTTCGTAATGCCTTCGCCACGGAGCTATGGCAAGCTTTTTTAAAAGTTGCATATCCCTTACAGGACGTTGCAGTCAACACCAGCATTTTTTCAGCTGATGTTGGTGTTCTTGGCAAGATTACGCTCAGTAGTTTGCCATTGCTTTCTGAGCGACCAGCTCACATACCCCGTAAGTAACCAACGCAACAAATCTCGCGCAGCTGTGTTCCTCACGTGGATATACGGGATTACGGAGAAAGTCATTAACACCTTCGCCAGGGAGACCGGCAATGGCAAACTACTTAACGTTAAATTACCTAGGAAATCAATCTGAGGTTGCAATTGATCGCAGCGTCCTGCAAAAGAAATGCAGCATTAGTTTGGGAGCAGACCTCCTTGCGCTGGTTTTCATACAATGGTATGAGTACCAGTCGTTCAAAAAGCAATGGCAAACTACTGAATGTAAACTTGGCAAGAAATCAGAAACAGTCAAAATACGCTGGGGTTGACTGTAGCGACATGTGAAAGGTTATGCAACTATTTGCCTTTGTGCAAACTACAGAACATAAAAAAACTTCCTAGTAAATTACAATGTTGGTGTTGATGGCGACATCCTGTAAATGAGACAACAGTGCCTTTCTACACATAGTTTATACGGTGTATGAAATTAGCGATCATATCAGACATATTACATGTTTAATAAACTAAAGATGGTAGATACTGATGTGGAACTGGCAAAACATTTGTTGTGGAAGTGTCCAACATATGCAGAACAGAGAAAGTTATGTTGGCCTACATTGTCTACAGCTGGCCTATTTGAGGAAAAGCTCTATGGGGATATCAACAAGCTTGAGATCATGAGTTGACTGCTGTTGTCTTCGTATTTATTCATATTGACATCTGAAGATGAATGAAGAAGAGTAGAGTTGCGTTGAGTACTGTTGACTCAAGAAAAGACATCACAGCACTCTAGATATTCGCCTACGTGCTCCGACCTCATCTGCAACAGCAAGCGAAGAGTCCCAATACTAATGGTACCAGTAGCAGTCAGAGTATGTGTTCGTCTGGCCTTTCTTCATAGTCCTAAGCGTCGACCAGATCCTCTGTTCACTCCCTGCATCACCATTCTCTCCAAATGTGATGATCTACCCGTTTTTCTGCACTAATGCACGATTCCAAAGAGCCCCGATAACTTCTGCCTTATGCACCAATACCCCACCAATAGGTGTAGACCCAGCCAGTCTGTACGCCCGCTCGTTTCCCACCACACCAGCATGTCAGAAGAAGACATTTCTGCTAATAAGTTGCTCGTGTCATGAAATTGCTTGTAATTAAACACATTGCTACTAGGTGGAGGGTCCCAATTACTCCTGTCACAATTCTTCAATACTATTATATAGCTCTGGCTGGGATAGGTCTTTGCTTGCCATCCCTCCTCCGTTCCCTGGACTCACTGTCACTCTCTCTTTCGACCTCGGGGCCTATTCCCTAAGGTGTCTTTCTGGCTGACGCATAGATAACATGGCGATCGTCAGAGTAACTTGAAAGTAATTTTATTAACCTAATAAAGAACAGCACAGGAAAACATTAAGGCAGTTAAAACAGATAGTTCTAAACAGACACAACAAGGATAAAGTTCAGGCACAGAGCCTCATGGCTTTTCCTCATAGACCGAAGAGTACTACAAAGTCCCGTCAGTCGACATCTGCCTCACCGATTAGGTCCTTAGATATTTCCCTCCTTCCCGATCGGTTGTACAAACAACAGGCGCCTGTAGAACCAGGCCTACTAGTTCCAGTGGTCTTCTCTACACAATGAGTCCTGTGTTCTTTGTAGCCCCATGGTACAGGAATACATCACTTGACACAATGGGACCAGTTCTTGAATGGGGAAAGGTGTATGGGTGTTTCAATGTCACTGACCAGGATGGGTATGATTTCCAATAATGGGAATAGTTCATGAATGTGGAATGGGTATGGGTCTTTCAATGTCACTGACACGGATGAGTATGACCGAGAATGAGCTGTAGGTCCAGCCAGGAACATAGGTTCAACCACTTCTTAGTTGAGTATGGAATTTGTATTGAGCGGGTACTGAAGGATGCCACTAGATCAGGACTAATCGGACATTGATTCCTTGATTGGAGTCATTAGACTGTGGCCGTCCTGAAAGTCCATGGTTCACCTGAGAATGTCTTAAGGTGATTCTCTCGTGGCCTTGCAGATCCCTTATGCTCCTTTCAATTCAAGGAGGACCCTGGAGATGACAGAGATTAGTGAGCGACTAGGCTGACTCAAGTACCACAATCCTGAGGACCAATAGGGCCTCAGTTACTACATTTGTCACATATGTTCCTTACCCAATAAATTAGATAAGAGGCCCGAGTGAATGGGCCTGACATGTCAGGTAGCCCCTGGGTTGGCTACGTCTCTGCTTTATTAGACCTCCAGCTTGTAGACGTCCGGTTGGCTATCCTAAGAACTTGTTGCATACAAGACTCACTCTCCACACTCATACCATGCCTTTATTATTACTGGGCACATTCGTTTCCCGGCTTCCCTCTCACTTGAAAACCATGCCTTTCTCACGACAAAGCTCTTGTGGTGTGGTGTGCGTAGTGATATGTGTTTCTCCCCCTTAACTAATATTATAGTAGTGGGGTTGTATGGCACGCAGAGTAGTTCCCCATCCCTAGCAAGAACAGGAAAGAAGAGACTACCCCTCCCGGCCGCTGCTCTTGTCGGAGCTGTCGCCGCAATGTACCGGCCGTGCCTCACATAACACGTAGATTCAGATGATCTTATTGACCAGTAACTATTCGATCCACCCCGCCACCCCATCTGCTAAAAGACGAAAGAGATAGCACAGTGGATACCCTCTTCCGGCTCAAGAAGATAGATCATAAATGGGCGGAACCCATCCCCACGGAGCCCTTCCCTCCTTCCTGCATACCGTAGCTATATAATTATTATATTCCAATGAAAGATGACAGTATGCCAAGTTCAGGCCGTAGAAGGAAAGATAGCAACAGCCCATCTGCTGCCAAGAACAAGTGAAATCCTCTGGGGAGATATATTGTTCAGATTCATTCCCCGGCGATGCCAAGAACAAGACGCTTAGCTAGATTGGCCAACGGTCAACCAACTCCCAATATGGTATGACTGGCTTTTCGCCAATTCGTCTCCCCAGTCGAGACAACATACATTTATAAGTCCAGGTCTGGCAGGACTACCTAAAACCTAATTATTACCTTTCCAAATCCACCAGTAGGAATCTGCACTTCAGCTGTCTCACTCTTTAAAGTGCCAAAATGACATGATGCAGTCTACCAATGGTACTTGTTTAAACGGACATTAATGGCCAAGAAGTTACATTAGTGCGTATTTGGTGCAAGGTGCCCTATCGTGTTTTGCCCGAAGAAACGATATATTTCTAATAATTCTATTAAGAAGATCGGGTGGTCAAAGTAACCAAGAGAACTATATTCCATGGGGATTGAGCGAATAAGAGAACCGAGGGTTCCCGAAAGCTGTTTCCCTCTGTTTCCCCAAAATCAAAGAAGGCATGAGGACATGGGCCACTGGCGTTTCTCCACATAGGCCCCCTCTTAAGAAAGTCGAACCCTACGAACTTTCGACTACCAGAGGTTCTGTTCGAATGGCCCCACCCTCACATTCAACCATAGGATGCCGTGAAAGAAAATCAGCTCCCACATTCTCTCTTCCGGGGATGTATTCGACCGTGAACTGATACGGTTGTAGGAGCAAGGACCATCTCATTAACCTCGCGTTCGGTTTCTTAGAAGTTGCCAAAAACATCAGAGGTTGATGGTCGGATTGCACTTTGAACGGTACTCCATACAGATAAGGTTGAAATTTCTGTACTGCCCACACGAGAGCCAGACATTCCCGTTCGACGGTGGAATAATTCCGTTCCGCAGGTAACAGTTTTCTACTTGCATACGCCACCGGACATAGCACCGTAGGATCATCTCGCCCTTCCTGCAACAATCCCTATGTTACTCGCGTCGGTTCTTAGAACAAACGTTTTCTCCAAATTTGGAAGTTGCAGGACTGGCCTATCCACCAAAGCCTGTTTCATCTTCCCATAAGCTTCTTCACAGCTCGGGGTCCAGACTATAGGATCTGGCGATCCTTTATTCAGGGTTTCGGTTAACGGCGCCCCAATTTCGTTGAACTTCTGAATAAATTTCTGGTAATACCCACACAGAGACAAGAAAGACCTAACATCCTTTTTGGATTTAGGACGGGGTGCGAGTCTGACCTTCTCAACATTCTTTTCTTCCGGTACCAGTCCCCCCTGGGTAATAGTATGTCCCAGAAATTCCAAGGATTGGTAGCCAATCATGCATTTGGCTGGATGGGCGGTTAACCCTTCCTCTTTTAACCATGTGAAGATCTGTCCCAAGGACTTCAGGTGATCCCTCAGATTGTCAGACGCGATGAGAATATCGTCCATAAAAGAGACGACAGATGGATCCTTTAAAGGATCTAATAACATTCTCATCATGCGGGTGAACACACTGGGCGCATTGCTCAGCCCAAATGGCATCACCTTGAATTCGTAATGCCCGCTCGGAGTACTGAAAGCGAGCAAGGGGCGAACCTCGGGCTTCACAGGGATCTGATAATATCCCCGGCTTAGATCAATTTTTGAAAAAGTACTTTGCCTTATTTAGTCTGGCAAACAGTTGATTTGTGTTCGGTAACGGTTCAACTTGGAATGTCGTACAACTGTTTAAATGCCTGTAATCAATACATAGGCGGTGCTCCCCACTGGGCTTCCTCAACAAGACAACTCCGGCATTATAAGGAGAAGTCGAAGGAGTGATGATGTCATCGTCCAGAAGCTTCTGGATTTCGGCTTCCAGGGCCTTCTCTTTCGAAAAGGGCACTGGATATATTTTTTGACAGACGGGGTCTTGAGTAGTCAGAGTCATATCAAACTCGACCAACCCTGTCCGCCCTGGCCGATCGGTAAGAATCTGCTGATGGGACACCAACAAACGGATGACCAGGTCTGTTTCTTCAGCCGACAGATCAGGATTTATATGTACATCCCTATAGGTTTCCCCAGGGTGTAAAGGATACTCCCTAACCGCGTCCTCGCCCGATTCAGTTTCCATCGCGACCGCCATTGTCATTAGTGGGAGAGAAGTACCATCGGATCGTTCTTCATACTTTTTGAGAAGGTTAATGTGGAAGATTTTGGATTTCCCCCTGATCCGAATGGCATAATTGGTACGAGACACAACCCTTTCCACCGGGAAAGGTCCCTGCCAACCAATCTCGAGTTTATTGGAACCTACTGGAAGTAACAACAGAACCCGATCCCCCACTTTAAGAGACCTATCTTTCGTCCTTCTATTGTAGTAGGCCGCGTGTCTCTTTCTGGCCGCTCTCAGATTTTGAGTTGCCAAAGCCCAACCCGTCTGGAGTTTCTTCTTTAACTCTTCGACGTATTTGTAGGAGGATACCACTTCTTCGGAAGTTTCACCCTCTGTCCAACACCTCAATAGGGCTTCTAATGGACCCTTGATGGGCCTCCCGAATAGTAGAGTGGCTGGTGGCAACCCGGTCGACCCATGGGGAACCTCCCGATAGGCGAACAAGGCGGCTGGGATATATTCATCCCATCTATCTGGTTTCTCTTGAGCCAACTTTCTAAGCATGGTTATCAAGGTACCATTAAACCTATCTACTTGCCCATTAGACTGAGGGTGGTACGGGCTTGTGTGAATGTGGTTGGTTTGGAAGATACGAAAGGCTTCCTCCATCAGCTTACCACAGAACTGAGACCCATTGTCCGTTAGGATCTGATTTGGAAATCCCAACCGAGTAAAGGTCTCCATCAGTGCATCAGCCACTCGCTTAGAGTCGATTGTGGCCAACGGTATCGCCTCACCCCACATGGAACAGCAATCCACCATCGTAAGAATGTACATATTCCTCTTCCTAGTCCGAGGAAGAGGACCAGACCAACAAGATCGATAGCAACTCTCTCGAAAGGAGAGTTCATAATGGGCATGTCGCCCAAGATTACCGGAGCCGTCCAGTGTTTTGGTGCCACACGCTGGCACTCTGGGCACGACTTGACGTACCGACGCACGTCTCCAGTCATCCCTGGCCAGTAGTAATGGCAGGAAATGCGCTGGAGTGTTGCCCCGACACCCATATGTCCACTGAAAGAAATGGTGTGTCCCATATGAAGAAGCTGTTCCCGATAGGCCTTAGGAACTACCAGCTGTCCATGCTGGCGTTCCTCCACTCCGGTACAGTAACCGATTCTTCATATAATACTGACACCGTCTTGGTGGGTCAGCACTTTTTGGCAACTGGTTGAAGCAAGGTTGCAAAGTAGCATCCTGGCTTTGAGCAGCTCGTAACTCCCCAGGCAAGGGATTCACGATCAAGGCCGGCGTCTGCTCATCTTCCGATTGAGATCTGGTTTGTATTGCCCCTACGTACATGGGTTCTGTTGGGATCCCTAGAAAGACGTAGCGACAAGCCAAGATCATTGGGAAGATAGGATCGAGCAGAACGGCTGCCTGTATAGTGCCGGTAACATATTTCGATTTGATGTCCACCTTCGCAATTGGAAGAGACATCGCTACCGCACTCTTGGTCGCCGTTTGAATCTCAATAGACTCCCCGGTTAGCTGCTCTGGGCTCACTAAGTGTGAGGAAATTACGGCCTCAAACTGCCGACCGGTGTCATAGAGACACTCGACTGGTTGTCCGTTCACAAGTATCGTCTCTACTACTGGTGGTTTCTCAGAATCTTTGTTCTCAAGACCCCTCCCTTCTATCTCCTTGTTAGACCCCTTCCCGGTTTCTACAAGACAGGCAGCATAGTGAGTCTTTCTGTTTACGCCTGCAATCAGCCATATTGTGTGTGGGAGATTTGCAGTAGGCGCACCACTTTTCACTCCATTTTCTTTTAGGAGATCCAGGTGGACTCTTACCAGAGGGTTTCTTAGTTAGAACTTTATCGAAAGGATCGTCCTTTTTGGTGTGTGTTGGCTTAGGCTTCTTCTTCTTTCCAGACCATCTGTCTGGAGATCGGGGACTGGGTTGTGACAGTTCCCCATTATCCCCATGAGCTAGCACATACCTTTCCGCTAATGTATTGACCAAGTCTAACCTCTCTGCCCCATTTTCTAGCAAGAAGGTTTGCAATGGCTTCGGCATCATCCTCTTCATTTGGTCCACGACCACTAATTTTTCTAAACTTTCATATTCGTTAGCAAATCCAGCTAATGACATCCACTTCAAAAAGTAAGACTTCAGTCTAACACTGTAGGCTGCGAACATCTCCCCTGGCTCTCTCTTCGACTTTCTGAACTGCTGTCGATATGTATGGGCTGTCATCTGGAACCTTTTCAATAATGCTTTTTCCAGGGCCTCATAGTCATTCTCCATACCAGGTGGCAACCTTTAGTATACCTCGTACGCTGTCCCTCTCAGGCCCTGTGAGAGTTTCAAGTTCCATTTCCCACGTTCCAATCCCATAGCCAAAGCCATCGACTGAAATCTTTAAAGATACTGGTCGATCTTATCTTTGTGTTCATCGAACGGGAGCAATGGGAACTTCATTGCCTGGTATGGACCGCCACTATAAGTGATTGAGTCAGGGAGAACTGCGCCTCCCACTGCACCCTCGCTTTCCTGTGCAGTTTGAGCTTTCAGCTCCAACTCCCTCATACGGAACTCATGGTCTCTGGCCCCCTGCTCTGCTTCCAATTTCCTAGTTTCGCGATCCGGCTCGATTTTCTTAGCTTCGCGCTCTGCCTCAAATTTCTTAGCTTCGCGCTCAGCTTGTCTGAAGTCTCTCTCAACTTCTTGAACATATTTCTGTAACTCTGCCCCATCATAGCCCATCTCACGCCCTGTAGCCTGTACGTCAGCAACATTAAATTTAGCTGATGCCATCTTAAACTCAGAGGGTAAGTGAATAGGTAATTGTATAGAAAATGACTATCTCACACAACCAAAATATATATATTACACGACCACAACACGTCGTATGTCGGTCAGTCTGTGTCAGGAAGAGTACAGACAATTGCCAGGCACGGTAGGCAGAACCTATTGATAGTAGACAATAATATCTGTCCCCTATCACTATATCAGCCAGAACTCCACCAGGATTTTAAATATCCCGGACGAGCCCCCCAGTTATTGTAACAAGCTAGGTGGAGGGTCCCAATTACTCCTGTCACAATTCTTCAATACTATTATATAGCTCTGGCTGGGATAGGTCTTTGCTTGCCAACCCTCCTCCGTTCCCTGGACTCACTGTCACTCTCTCTTTCGACCTCGGGGCCTATTCCCTAAGGTGTCTTTCTGGCTGACGCATAGATAACATGGCGATCGTCAGAGTAACTTGAAAGTAATTTTATTAACC
Source organism: Cepaea hortensis (assembly GCA_963921405.1). Lineage (NCBI taxonomy): Eukaryota > Metazoa > Mollusca > Gastropoda > Stylommatophora > Helicidae > Cepaea > Cepaea hortensis. Next base: position 24,526,549 of record OY992887.1, on the reverse strand, counting down.
TAATAAAGAACAGCACAGGAAAACATTAAGGCAGTGAAAACCGGTAGTTCTAAACAGACACAACAAGGATAAAGTTCAGGCACAGAGCCTCATGGCTTTTCCTCATAGACCGAAGAGTACTACAAAGACCCGTCAGTCGACATCTGCCTCACCGATTAGGTCCTTAGGTATTTTCCTCCTTCCCGATCGGTTGTACAAACAACAGGCGCCTGTAGAACCAGGCCTACTAGTTCCAGTAGTCTTCTCTACACAATGAGTCCTGTGTTCTTTGTAGCCCCATGGTACAGGAATACATCACTTGACACAATGGGACCAGTTCTTGAATGGGGAAAGGTGTATGGGTGTTTCAATGTCACTGACCAGGATGGGTATGATTTCCAATAATGGGAATAGTTCATGAATGTGGAATGGGTATGGGTCTTTCAATGTCACTGACACGGATGAGTATGACCGAGAATGAGCTGTAGGTCCAGCCAGGAACATAGGTTCAACCACTTCTTAGTTGAGTATGGAATTTGTATTGAGCGGGTACTGAAGGATGCCACTAGATCAGGACTAATCGGACATTGATTCCTTGATTGGAGTCATTAGACTGTGGCCGTCCTGAAAGTCCATGGTTCACCTGAGAATGTCTTAAGGTGATTCTCTCGTGGCCTTGCAGATCCCTTATGCTCCTTTCAATTCAAGGAGGACCCTGGAGATGACAGAGATTAGTGAGCGACTAGGCTGACTCAAGTACCACAATCCTGAGGACCAATAGGGCCTCAGTTACTACATTTGTCATATATGTTCCTTACCCAATAAATTAGATAAGAGGCCCGAGTGAATGGGCCTGACATGTCAGGTAGCCCCTGGATTGGCTACGTCTCTGCTTTATTAGACCTCCAGCTTGTAGACGTCCGGTTGGCTATCCTAAGAACTTTTTGCATACAAGACTCACTCTCCACACTCATACCATGCCTTTATTATTACTGGGCACATTCGTTTCCCGGCTTCCCTCTCACTTGAAAACCATGCCTTTCTCACGACAAAGCTCTTGTGGTGTGGTGTGCGTAGTGATATGTGTTTCTCCCCCTTAACTAATATTATAGTAGTGGGGTTGTATGGCACGCAGAGTAGTTCCCCATCCCTAGCAAGAACAGGAAAGAAGAGACTACCCCTCCCGGCCGCTGCTCTTGTCGGAGCTGTCGCCGCAATGTACCGGCCGTGCCTCACATAACACGTAGATTCAGATGATCTTATTGACCAGTAACTATTCGATCCACCCCGCCACCCCATCTGCTAAAAGACGAAAGAGATAGCACAGTGGATACCCTCTTCCGGCTCAAGAAGATAGATCATAAATGGGTGGAACCCATCCCCACGGAGCCCTTCCCTCCTTCCTGCATACCGTAGCTATATAATGATTATATTCCAATGAAAGATGACAGTATGCCAAGTTCAGGCCGTAGAAGGAAAGATAGCAACAGCCCATCTGCTGCCAAGAACAAGTGAAATCCTCTGGAGAGATATATTGTTCAGATTCATTCCCCGGCGATGCCAAGAACAAGACGCTTAGCTAGATTGTCCAACGGTCAACCAACTCCCAATATGGTATGACTGGCTTTTCGCCAATTCGTCTCCCCAGTCGAGACAACATACATTTATAAGTCCAGGTCTGGCAGGACTACCTAAAACTTAATTATTACCTTTCCAAATCCACCAGTAGGAATCTGCACTTCAGCTGTCTCACTCTTTGAAGTGTCAAAATGACATGATGCAGTCTACCAATGGTACTTGTTTAAACGGACATTAATGGCCAAGAAGTTACATTAGTGCGTATTTGGTGCAAGGTGCCCTATCGGGTTTTGCCCGAAGAAACGTTTTATTTCTAATAATTCTATTAAGAAGATCGGGTGGTCAAAGTAACCAAGAGAACTATCTTCCATGGGGATTAAGCGAATAAGAGAACTGAGGGTTCCCGAAAACTGTTTCCCTCTGTTTCCCCAAAATCAAAGAAGGCATGAGGACATGGGCCACTGGCGTTTCGCCACATCCACTCTTACTAAGAGAATCCGAAATTTGACAGAGATTTCCCTCCGGATAAAGAGTTGTCCGGTAGTTGATGAAATCTTGTAAGTTCAAATTCTTCTGACGAAAGACACTTTCTCTAAAGAGAATAATGTTTAGACAATAGACTCACACTCTATCCTCTTCTGGAATACCTTCTCTGAAACAAAGACACTATTTGGAAGAGTCCCTATTGTTCAGAAGAAATGTCCAGTCACCAAACTCTCATTTTCAGATAAATGCAATTCTTGTCATGTGGTTGTCAATCACTACCCAACATAATGTCTGTTTATCATTAAATCATATAATGAAAATAATCAAATCTGAAAATCCGTGTGTACAATTTATAAAATTGTTTAAACAAGCACAATGTATCCTGTGTAACTCAATTTAATACTGCTCTTATCAAGTATCACTTATCCTTTAGGGTTTAGTATCCCCCGACAGATAATCTATTCCCAGGGTTTATCATCCGGGACAATAGCTACCCAATATGTCTGCTGGAGTTCAAATCCGGGACGGGCCAACCACAATGTCGTATATTGCGAAGGGACTGGGGATCACTGTTGTGTATAACCCATACTCTGGATAAAGAAGCTGGGCCCCATTCACTTCTAATTTGTAAATAATCAAGAACACGACCCTTGAGTATTACAGGCTCGGTTTCATTTTTCGTCTGGGAGTTTTGTGGTCCCTTTCATTGGGTGTAGTGAATACTAGATCTGACTCTACCCCCTTCACTTGGAATCTTATAGCTCTCGAACCCCCATTGTTAGTCTGAGAAATGTCTGAAAAGACTTAATCAGCATGAATCAAGTGAAGATTAGCATGGGTTATGACCAGTCAAGAGATATAGAGTCTTCTCTTGTCCCTCTGTTATTTCATTGAGTTTAGTAATTTGGTAAATAATTATTTAACAATTACTGGTACACATTGAACATCTTGTTTCACAATAAACAGATAATTAACAGACAGGTTGAACTGAACATTAAATTATGAGATCCAGTTACTGCTTGTGTAGTTTATTGACTGGCCTGTTTCTTTTGGCCTTTTGATATCATCTCACATTTTTTTACATTTGTTCAAGACATATGATCAATGTGTAAATGCACATCAGTACCATTTAGTTTCAGTCATTCAATAAATAAGAATAATCATAATGATGATGATGAGTGAGACATAGATTTCCTCCTGTATAAAGAAAGTTTCTAAATCTTATTATGCCTTATATTGTGTTTTGGGTTGTCTTGTCATTCTTTTCCTCTGAGGGAGTGGGTTTGTTGGCAAGAGATATGCCACCTCTGAGTGGGAGATTGGGTTGAGCCTGGGTCCATAGACTGATGGATCCGTTTCAGTACTCGCCAGTGAAGCTACTCTGAAGGCTGCCCTTGCTCTGGTCAAGGCCTGAGGTATCTTCCATCTCAAATGTGGGGATCATCTCTTCTCTGTCTCCCTCTTCTGGTCAGGTCATCACCAAGAACATCACTGTGTAAAATTCACATAGGCATATATAATCCTACCAATGTAATTTTTCAGTATGCTATTAGAGTGAACAAAACATAACAGGAAGGATAAGGTCGGAAGAAGTATAACACCGGGAAAGTAGGAACTAGTCCCCCCCCCTCCTCTGATCTGGTGTTGTGTTAATTTGTGTGGGGTCAGAGATTACTACACTGTATGCACCTGCTATCATCTGGTACCTGCTGTATGCATGTTCTCAGTGTACCTGGGGTTCATTGAGAAATGTACAGTCAGACATAGATAAGAGTGATGATGTTTTGTTCCATTGAGCGTTTAAGTCAGGCTGATAGGGCAAGACCAAGACAAGGATAAGATGCATTTTAATAAATGGCATACAATTTAACATCTTCATCAACTCATTTGGTTATGCATAGTGTATATAAATGTTTCTCTGTACCTTCCAAATTAACTACTTTGTCTTCTTCTTCTTATAAATCATTTCCTTTTACCTGCTGTTGTGGGGTTGAGTGATGTGCTGTGTTGTGTAGTGTGTTGAGTTAACTTCTGTTGACTGGGTTCTCATAGCTTGCACCATTTTTCCCATCTTCAGTAGTTAATATGAGTATAACTCAGCTAGTCTTTTATTGTTATTCATGACCATCATACAGAATTTCTTATGTGTATTTGTTACAAAATGTAATCCATACAAAATCATGACAACAATACATTAGTAAGAGGTTGCTACAAATGTACCTCTCCTAATCCTCCTCTCTTACTCTACATATTAATTTATTCTTCTTCTTCTGTTATTAGCACACATCATGTCCATTCTGTTGGCTATCAACAGTTGGCTATAGACCGAGGTTTTAATTCCCTTTTGGTCTAGACAGATTATCTAGGCCGTCTGTCACAAATGGCGTCTGTGAAGCGTAACCTGTTCTAGGCAAGGCAGTTAATGAATGCTTTGTCTAAGTGAAAATCTGACACATAAATACAACTAATTTCTATCAAACCCTATTATTTCAATTCATGAAGAGGAAAGGAAAGATATAATCTTTCTCTCAGCTCCCTAGATTGCAAATAGGCAGAAATAAGTACGTTTTCAAGCGAGGCAGTGGTTCCTGTGCACACACTGTCTTGTGATTAACAGATAGCAATTTAAGCAGTTTTGATGAAATGCATAATAGTGCGTTTGAATTCTCACCTCGTACAGTTTTCTGTGATAGATTGTTGTAGTATGCACACATGTTATGAGAAGAAATGGATTAGAGAACTTAGTGACAACTGGCAAGATCGAGGGGAACAGACCAAGAGGAAGACCGAGAGAAAAATACCTGGATGGCTTGGCCACATGGCATGGATGAGACAGGAACACTGAGCTGATCCACGACACTGGTGGTCGAGTGAAATGGCGAGTCATGACCGCCCACGCTTTCCGGCATGGCACATGATTGATTGATTGAACAATTCAGTTCAAAGGTCTGGATTAACAGTTTATGCAATGAGTTCTATTAAAAAATGAAGTTTAGAAAGAACATTCATCATCATCATCATCATGTGACCTGCCAGCCGGCGTAGGCGTTCATGTCTCTCCACAGATCTTCGTCTTTGGCAGAAAGAACATTATAACTTATTATTGCTTTTTAGAAGCTCGAGAGTTCCAGAAATAAAAGTATTTGTGACATGTATATAGTTTTTTTTTCTCTTAAAGATATATCCCCATTAAAAAAAGTATAGATAATAAATAAGAATATCCCTTTGCCCACGATGACTACTATAGCGTGACAATGTAAATTAAGAGTTGTAGACATATTTCAAGCGAACGAAAGAAGAAGACGAAGAAGAAGAAGAAGAAGAAGAAGAAGAAGAAGAAGAAGAAGAAGAAGAAGAAGAAGAAGAAGAAGAAGAAGAAGAAGAAGAAGAAGAAGAAGAAGAAGAGTTGATAATAATGGCACACATGCTGGCAGCAACTGGCTGGTTATAAGGTTAACATACTTTACTTACAGTGGAAAAGATCAAATAAACGCTTGTGTTGAAGAGTCTATAAATCTTGAAGGGATAAGTGCCCGGATTCCTTTTCTCTATCTTTCAATGATGAAATAAATGCCTTTGTTGCCCATTTTAGGCTAATTGTGACAGTATCGAACTAATTTTGTATCCTATTGGTCGGTCTTGTCAGTGCCACATTTCAGTGTCAAGCCTTTCCCTGTTTGAAAGTTGATTATGCAGAGGATGCTTCACAGACTCTTTCAGCAGTTAATAATTTCTGTCACTGAGTATGGTTTGGGGTTTCTGACAGTATAAAAAAACCAGCTTGAAGGGTTGGAGTGTATACAAAATGCGGCCATGCGGGTGATCCTGGGGTGCACTAAGGACACACCAATTATATGCCTGGCACTACCAACAATGGCGGATAGGCATAGGGTCCTTCAAGCCAAATAGTACCAGAGAGTTGCCGTAGATAGGGATCATCCCCTCCATGAAGCCATGGATAGGGTCAAGGATCATAGACTAATACGAAGCAGGTCCTGGATGGCACAGGCAGAAATATCTATATGCCAGGTTGTGTGTGATCTAGAGACCATCAATCGTGAAAAAGAGTGGGTTGAAGTACCGGCAGACATGATGGACTGGCACAATGTAATAGTAACACAGGGTCGTGAGTGCAGAAAATGAGCAGCGGAACGCAGAGTTTGAGGTACAACAACTGATCCAGAGTAACACACATCAAGGTGACATAGTGATCTATACCTATGGGTCAGTGGTGAGAAACAGACGGAGTGGTTGGGGTTTCATTGGGAAGGCTAATGGACGATTCTTAAAAAAGGAGTCTGGCATATGAGGCTACGATCTCCAGCATGAGAATGTAGGTGGAAGCAGTCACAGCGGCATTCCGCTGGTTAGAGGAGACCACTGCAACACATATTGTCTTCATCACGGACCCAAGGAGTGTGCTTAGTAAGATGGAGAAAGAAATGTTTTGTGTAGAATGGCTCACCTCGCTTCAGAGGTCACAGATTGTGAGAATTGTATGGATTGTTTGCCCTGGCCATGCAGAGAAATGAACAGGCTGAGAGGCTGGCAGGCAGGGAATGCACCTCTTGGTTTTAGATTACTTATGGACAAGGTGGAGGTGTCCGTTTGTCTGTGGGACCAGGTGGAAAAGATGGGGGAAACAGATTGAGAACCCGCATAATATAGAAAGGAGATTGCGGGGGATTGGCAGAGGTTCTGTTAGAATCTCAAAATTGAGAGGGAAGACCAGAATTCTCAATCAGATAGCGATGGGAACGATTAGTAATGTGACTCTTTGCTGGCCATTGAATGACGGGATGGAGAGTGTATGGGAATGTCCTGAGTGCAGTGATGTCAGTTCTTAGCTCAGCTCAACTGTGCAATTTCCTCACCCATCACTTAGTATCCTACAATGCCAGCTGCTTCCTATGAGCAGTATACATATGTCTTAAAGACATGAGAAACCTTGGATGAAAACCTACCCACTCTTCAAATTATGTAACAGTGAACTACAGCAATCTGGCATCAGATCACAATGGAAAGAATATAGGCCAGTATAGTGCAAACACATGGACTTCTCAAGGGCATCTTATATTTCTACTACTATGAGGAGTATATATTTATTTGTCCTGAGTATTGTCTTGTTTTTTCAACAAAGAAACAAAAGGAACATGATGAATAGGTTGTTAATGTGTAATAAATTTATTAAAGAAATTATTTGAAACACAAAAAATTTGAAAAACATCCTTCAAGGCATCAGACAAGGAAACCACTGAAGTAACACTGAATGCTAGAGGCAAGCTGGAGTCTGAACTTGTCAGCTTTAAATGACAGTATCTCTCTGAAACGTGTCTTCAACCATTGATGTACTTAATAACTTTCAATGCTTGCATGGTACAAGTGCTTCCTCCAATTAATTATTCTCTGTATTCTTTCATGAGCGCCAATCAACATCTCTCAGCTGAACTGTCTTGATACTTCAAGGCAATTAACAACATATGAACAGCTGACTGGAGAAACTAAAACTAGGACATCAATACATAAGGTCACCTGATATGACAAGCAGTGATTCACACCCACAGTGCTTCTACTTGTTGTGCTGGTCCATCTCTTGTAGAAAGATGTACATATATAACAAACAATCAATAATGATCAGGATTCAGTTTAAACAATACAGATGTGCCTATTGCTCCAAGAAAATCATATTCACGGAAAATACAAAATATGAGATATAATAAATGTATGTGTTACAGTGCCGTCCTCCCAGGTCTAGGGGTTACACGACTTTCTCCGTAATCCCGTATATTCTCGTGAGTAACGTGACGTGCATGCAAATTGGTAGCAGTTCACTCTGCGTCGTTAACTTACGGGGTATGTGAGCTGGTCACTCAGAAAGCAATGGCAAACTACTGAGCGTAATCTTGCCTAGTACATCAACAGCAGCTGAAAAATGCTGATGTTGACTGCAACGTCCTGTAAGGGATATGCAACATTTAAAAAAAATAAATAAAAATGTTAGTGCCCGGATACTAGGAATAGTCCAGGTATCTGTTAGTATAAATATGTGGATTACTGTGAAAGTGATATGTGATAACTGTTATCAGCAGAGGATAGAAACATAACTAGATAAAATTGTGTCAGATTTCTGTTGTTTCTTGAAGTGTTCATTCATTGTGTTGTTATCGTTAAGGAATGTTGGGGAATTCTATGTAGTGAGAATGTTTGTCAACAAGCCTAAAGACCTTCATATAATTCATAAAAAGGTGCCTATGAAATCTCACAGCAGTTACATGAGTATTTATTAGAGGTAGCGCCTCACAATATTCATGCAGACTATTCTACACATACGCTCTCATTATAATCATTGCTGAACAACAGAATGCTTGCATAGGTATTACTTTTCGATGACATACACTTGAGAATCCAGCGTGCATACACAAATGGTCCAAGAGCATACAGATGTTAGGTGAGTGGGTGAATATATCATGCGCAAATCAGGACCACCTCTTGCCAACAATTATAGAAATAATAAACACCATTCTGGTGTGTGTATCCAAGCAGAAACAACTGTGGAATATCAACTATTGTCTTATTATAAACACATCTCAACAAGATTTTTATTCTTCAGATCGGTTTATATTAATGGGTTATGCTGATCTACATAAAGAACATATTTTAACATAGAACTACATAAATATAACAGTAGAGTGCATACAGGAAAGAAACATTATAACAAGTGCATTAGTTAACACTAACAAATGAGTAAATGAAACAATAATTTCAGGATTCACAGCAAAATATTCTCAGGATAGTTAGAAATTTTTATGCCACTTACGTGACTGGTTGATGAAATGTAAGCAAACTCAGATTGTAATTATTGTCTGTATTATATGTGCAAGAAATGAATACATCAAAGTGTATGTGGGCTTAATAAATTATACATGGCATGTCAATAAGAATGTTGTAATGCACAGATCTTTTTAAATAATTCAAACCTCATATAATAAGACTAGTACCTGTATACTGTGTTGCTTCAGTTGAATACTGTATGTGCATCTTACATTACAAACATCACATCTGTAAGGCTTCTCTCCTGTTTGTATTCTTTTGTTTCTTTAAATCTCCACTTTCAGTAAAACCAACACTACAAACATCACACTTGTAAAGCTTCTCTCCTGTATGTATTCTTTTGTGTTTCTTTAAATCTCCACTTCGAGTAAAGCCACCATTACAAACATCACACTTGTAAGGCTTCTCTCCTGTATGTATTCTTTTGTGTCTCTTTAAATGTACACGTTGAGTAAAACCAACATTACAAACATCACACTTGTAAGGCTTCTCACCTGTATGTATTCGTTTGTGTGTCTTTAAATTACCACTTTGAGTAAAACCAACATTACAAACATCACACTTGTAACTTCTTACGTGTATCTTAAAATCTCCACTTCGAGTAAAACCAACATTACAAACATCACACGTGTAAGTCTTCTCTCCTGTATGCATTCTTTTGTGTGTCTTTAAACCTCCACTTTGAGTAAAACAAACATTACAAATATCACACTTGTAAGACTTCTCTCCTGTATGTATTCTTGTGTGTTTCTTTACATTACCACAGTCAGTAAAACCAACATTACAAACATCACACTTGTAAGGCTTCTCTCCTGTATGTGTTCGTTTGTGTTTCTTTAAATGTCCACTTTGAGTAAAACTATCATTACAAACATCACACTTGTAAGGCTTCTCTCCTGTATGTATTCTTGTGTGTTTCTTTAAATTACCACTGTCAGTAAAACCAACATTACAAACATCACACTTGTAAGGCTTCTCTCCTGTATGTATTCTTCTGTGTATCTTTAAACCTCCACTTTGAGTAAAACCAACATTACAAACATCACACTTGCAAGGCTTCTCTCCTGTATGTATTCTTTTGTGTGTTTTTAAATTACTACTTTGAGTAAAACCAACATTACAAACATCAGACTTGTAAGGCTTCTCTCTTGTATGTATTCTTGTGTGTCTCTTTAAATGTTCACTTCGAGTAAAACCAACATTACAAACATCACACTTGTTATGCTTCTTTCCAGTATGTATTCTTTTGTGTCTTTTTAAATTACTACTTTGAGTAAAACCAACATTACAAACATCACACTTGTAAGGCTTCTCCTCTGTATGTATTCTTGTGTGTTTCTTTAAATTACCATTTTGAGTAAAACCAATATTAGAAACATCACACTTGTAAGGCTTCTCTCCTGTATGTATTCTTGTGTGTTTCTTTAAATTACCAGGATTCTCTCCTGTATGTATTATTGTGTGTTTCTTTAAATTACCAGGATTCTCTCCTGTATGTATTCTGGTGTCTACCTGTGCACTACAAATGTCAGCAAAGTCTACAGTAAAAGCATTACCAGGATTATAAATGTTTCCTCCTGTTGATGTTATTTTTTCTTTCTGTGAATACATTTTGTGAAACTCTTTACTGTTGACACCACACATTTTATACTTCTTTCCATGATCTTCAATTATGCAGGACTTAACAATTTTACATTCTATGTCACATTCATCATCTCTGATTAGGTTAGTGCATTTATTAGAAACACAGAGCTTATCATTTTCCTTATCTGTATAATCATTTTGTGAGCTAAAATTATAAGAAATCCCAGCTTCACTTACATTAACTGTGTTTACGTGATTCTGAATACTTTCTGACAGTGTTGCCACAGTCAGTTTTGTATTATCAATGTCATTTAATGTCACATTTACATCACATTTTTCATATTTATTTTTAATATTTGTAAAAGTGTTTTCTACCAGTGAAAGGTCTGCATGCAATTTTTTGCAATTCTGCTCCAAGTATTTATTATGATGCCTGTATTTCATATGTGTTTGCAAATACCAAGACTGATTGAAGGACAGTTGGCAATCAGCACAAGAGAATATTCCTGAAATAGGAAAGGAAAAAGAAAATGTATTTTTCTAATTGTCATGAAACAGACACACATGAATTGTTAGGTGAATTTATGAATTTGCTGTAAGAAACAGATGATAAACATGGCGTCTAATTATTTACATGATAAATTTAATGTCTGTAGACATTGTACGCAGACCGTGTCGCGCTGGGGTTTTAATGGCTTGGTATGGGAGCCGGTCATTCAGAAAAAAATGGCAAACTACTGAACGTATCCTTGCCAAGACATCAACAACAGCAGTAAAATGCTGGTGTTGACAGCGATGTCCTGTAAATAGGATATGCAATAAAACAAGACAGTGTATGATTCAATTTCACATTTTAAAATTCAACATTATAATCATTTTATGTTCTAATTTAAAGACATAAGATTGACTTCATTGCATCAGGTTTTACTCCAAATGGCTTAGTCTCTTTCCACAGGTCAGTCTGCCAAAAGCATCACACAAAGCACAAATTCCAGCAGGAGTCTCAGGAAAATTGTATTCATGAACTGAATGGCAGTCTGAAGTTGAACCCACAACCTTCAGAGCATAAGGCAGGCAGCTAAGCCACTTCACCACAGAGACCCCTATTTTCTCATTTAAAACTAACAATTTCATGTTTTTTTTAAAAGAAGCAACTATTGTGTATTTGCAAAACGTTCATCATACACCATGTTAAATAACATATACTATATACTGTCTAGCAGGCACGATAGCAAAGTTGATAGTGAACTGCACTGATAAAATCCTGAGCACAGCTATATGTCGGTATCACAAGACAGTCACCTATTGCTTCCTCCACAAAGTCAGACCCGCAAAATGTGATAGCGTTATCACATCACAAACCCATAGCAGCAAACTGATTCGGGGAACATTTTTGTTTTATATACTGTACATTTGCCTGCATCTCTTATTTGGGAAGTCATTCTGTTTAAAATGAACAATGGTCAACAAAGGTATGTCTACTGCTGCACCAAGTCAATAAACTCATACATGTTGATAATTTGTATTTAAATGTCAAGCTACTAATTTGCAAGCTGGTGTTTACAGTGCAGCATAAACTATTTTGGTTCAGTGATCTCCTCAAGCTTATTGCTTACTTCGCAGAAGCCATTTCTTGTACTTTTCGTGGCGGACTTTTGTGTTGGCATTTTGGCAGCGGCATTATACAGTGTACCTGTGCAGGCTGTTGGCTTGCCAAGACTCCTGTTTTTTCCACTTTTCACATTGGGCAGTGAAGAGCATTTTGTGTGATATTCACTGGCACAGGAAACGAGAATAATAGGGATGACCCATTGCCGTGAAGTTGGAACCGCAACTAACTAACTAACTAACTAAGCCCTCAGAAATGTTTTGACTACAGAAACTCTTCTCAACCTGCTGTTTAGCAAAGGGTTCCTAGAGGTTCTGTGATAGAGGTACCAACAAGAAAAAGGTTAATTTTGTCAAAATGAACAGATATACTGCCAAAATATTCTCTAGTCAGTAGAACATTAACAATTACTTGTAGATTGTGTCTTAAAATGACTGATCATGCTGAAGTGCTGTTAATTTGCATTAATACGTCTAATATAGGCAAGACTTTCTTGATACATTGACCCTGTTTCGAAGGTCTCGCTTTTTCAAGAGGGCAAGTACAATATAATAATAAGGCACAAATTAATATAGCAATCAAATAACAAGAGATAAAGGTGTATGATGCACCACATATACACTTAATGATAAATGACATGACTTGCAGATTTACTCTACAAACAAGGAATATTAATCCATAATATGTCTACCTTAATTATCATCATTATCATGTGACCTGCAAATTGGCATAGGTATTCACTCAACTCCACAGATCTCAGTCCCTGGCATTTTGTATCAATACATTTGACGATATTCCTCCATTCCACGCTTTCAATCAAATTAGTATAATTTATCTTGGTTTGCCTCTGCATCCACTGATCTTTTCATGTCTTGCGATGCCTTTCTTCTCACCCTATGACCAAATAAGGCTGTTTGTCTCTTTATTGTAGCTGTACATGATGATTATTAATGTCCTAGTTTCATAGTTTCTTCCAGGTAATCATTAGTTACTCTAGCGGCCCAAGAGAAAATGGTCCTTTACTGGTTGTATGAACAAAGTTAGCATGAAAATAATTCTCTGGGACTATATACATGTACCAAAGTAGTTGTGAGAGATTACAAGATGAAAGACATGCAACATAGGACAGAAGAATAGGTTGTATTTCATGCAACAAAATCAATCCAATATATAAGTTCTACAGATGATAGGAATGAAGAGATTTGATGTAAGAAAGAACATGACACGTGGAATATTTTGGCCAAATTAAAAGACATAGCATCTTGTAAAAACCATATTGGAAGGAAGAGCTGTAGGCAATCAAACAAGAGGTATACAAACAGCAGTCTTATGAGTGTTCACAGCAAGGTTTGAGACAGCAAGTGCTGGAGGTCCATTGCAGCCAACCTCCACTGTGCAGATGGCACATGATTGACTGATGCAACAAAGTGTTCCTTCACAGTAAATTGAGAAAGGTTGGACTATAATGTACATGAATCTAGCTATCGTTGATTCTGCACTGCTGAGGAAAACTAGTTATACCCTACCTATGATTTTGGATATAAGCATGTCGTGGCGAAGTTTTGCTCTGACAGCTTTCTTCTGTGTCATTTGTTTTAAATTTTAAAACATGCTCCTTCTTTCCGTTTATATTTGTAAACTCCTGCTTTAAAGACATGTAGTTGTAAAACAATGAACTGATATTACCACAGAAACATACAACTTACCATCGCTTTCTGTATTTCCATCAGATTCTTGCAAATTATTCTTTCGAAGCAATTTTCTTTCAAATTTGGGACTATTTATACCCAGATCCCGAGCATAACTGTCACCATAGTATACCTGAAATGATGTGTTTGTGTAACAAACTATACTGTAAGTGACACACAATAATAATTAACAAACTAAACTGTAAGTGACATACAATAATAATTAACAAACTATACTGAGATTGATATACAATAATAAGTAACAAACTATACTGTAAGTGACATACAATAATAATTAACAAACTATACTGTGATTGATATACAATTATAAGTAACAAACTATACTGTAAGTGACATACAATAATAAGTAACAAACTATACTGTAAGTGACACACAGTAATAATTAACAAACTATACTGTAAGTGACACACAATAATAATTAACAAACTAAACTGTAAGTGACATACAATAATAATTAACAAACTATACTGTGATTGATATACAATAATAAGTAACAAACTATACTGTAAGTGACACACAGTAATAATTAACAAACTATACTGTAAGTGACACACAATAATAATTAACAAACTATACTGTAAGTTACACACAATAGTAATTAACAAACTATACTGTAATTGACACACAATAATAATTAACAAACTATCTTGTAAGTGACACATAATAATAATAAACAAACTATACTGTAATTGACAAACAATAAGTAACAAACTATACTGTAATTGACACACAATAGTAGGTAACAAACTATGCCGTAATTGACACACAATAATAAATAACAAGTTGAGTGCAATATGATAATAGGAAACACTGTCAGAACAACAAAATAGTAAATGGAATTTGAATGCCGAAAGACAGTTATAGAAATACATACTATTATTATTATCAGTGAAACTAAACTAAAACTGACAATGCTGACAAGCAAAAGAAACACAAAACTATACCAATATCTGAACCTAACAATGCTAAGATTCACATTTCTGAAATAGGAAGTAATAACTGTAATGACTGGTTCACAGCCAATACAGAATATCCAATATTCCTAACATCCTTTATAGCAGTCACAGAGAAACGTTACTGTCTGCTGAATACTTATTTTTGATATATTTTGGTTTAGTAAACACATCTTGCCGGTCTCTCTGGCTGTGGGGTTACAACACTTTCTCTCTGTAATCCCGTTTATCACGCAGAGTCTCGCAGCGGAGCGAGAACTGAGGTGGTTCGACCCCCGCTCGTGACTTGCGGATACTGAGCCGGCCGCTCAGAAAGCAATGGCAAACTACTGAGCGTAATCTTGCCAAGAGATCAACAGATAGCTGAAAGATGCTGCTGTTGACAGCTAAGTCCTGTAAAAGGATACGCAAAACAAACAAACACATCTTGCTTTCTGCAAACTGAGAATATTGGCAACACAAAATTATCTTTTTTTTTCTTGCAGTTATAGTATTTTACAAAACAAACTCACAAAACACTAACTTCTATTGTATATTTGTAACAATCAATAGCTGTAGTTGGATAATTTTTTTCACATTATGACTTTTACAAATTTCATTTACAATCCTGATATCTGTAGTATGTCTTCTGACCTATGTCCTCTGTTGTAGAATTTTGTAATGGATGTTAACACTAGTTTATATCAGCTGTCATCAAATGATACACACATACATATATTTTACAACTTTAGTCAATAGCCTAATGAGAATACACAATGCTTGTTTAGATGCACAATGTTCTATCAATACACAAGAGATGATTTACACATATGTGACTAGATAAGATTTTTGTACAATCAACTTCATAAACCATTGCACCAGACTTCTACCCAGAAATATGAGAACAAGAAAGAAAATAAAAGTGGAATTTGTTGAACAGTATGGACTTGTTGAAGGAAAAGGTACAAATAATGCAATATACACATTACGAATACTAATAGCAAGATCACTAGAGACACGGAAAGACATATATGTGTGCTTTACAGATTATACTAAGGCGTTTGATAAAGTGAAATATATTTGTGCATATAAAGTATACAAATAAATAGCACAACTCTGAAACAAGTTAAAGAATTCAAATATCTTGGAAGTATGTTCACAGAAGATGGCAGATTGGACAGAGAAATCGAAATCAGATGTCTAAAAATCTAGTGCACTTACATATCAACTATCACCCTTACTGAAACATCCACATATACCCATGTCCGCAAAACGACAGATAATAAGCAGCATATTCACACCAACCTTTGCTACAATCTCAAACCTGGACTTTATCCAAATCACACCTTCGCAAAATCAACACCTGCGAGATGAGATGCCTGAGGAGAGCTGCCAACGTAACAACCGAGACCGAGTAAGAAATGCTGTTATCAGACAGACTGTGGGATCAACACCTTGTGCTACATTTATTGGAAGGCAGAAGATCAAGTAGTTTGGCCATGTCGTTAGAATGCAACACCAACAACTACCATCACTGGCCTTACATCTAAGAACATCTGTGACAAGACCAGGAGGACGTCCAAAAAGAAAATGGACTGACGACATCAAAGACATTGTACAACCACACGGAATGACACTATCCAGTGCCGCCCACCGGGTGCTGGAACGCAAATTATTCCTCCCCACGATGCTTGACGGCAGAAGTGGAAGATGATGATGATGATGATAGATTATACTAAGGTATTTGATAAAGTGAAATATATTTGTGCTTTACAGATTATACTAAGGCATGTGATAAAGTGAAATATATTTGTGCTTTATAGATTATACTAAGGCATTTGATAAAGTGAAACATAAAAACATGATTTTTTTTCAAAAATGGTCAGCATGGCCGAATGGATAGTACTTATTCTTAAACATCTTGTCGTGAAATGCAGCCTTTGCATCCCAGAACAATTTTCGGTTCACTTTTGATGGACCATGTAGAGAAGTTACAGTAGAACAAACGCAATTCTCTATAATAAAGAATGCTGGGGGAGGAAGAAACTGACCCTGAATTGATAATAATACCACACAGACATGCAGTGTTAAACGGACCGCGACTGTGAATGGCAAGTACAACTGCCCAGGCATGACGCAAGCAACCTGGGGCTGTAAACATGCCAAGTCCAGCAGATCACACAGACTCAGTAGAGTGTGAAACAGACCTTGTAAAACCGATCCAACACTTGACTAGAGGCTAGTAATTACCTGTAGAAAGGTAGAAAGGCAGGGTGTTAGAAGGATAATAAACCATTCGGACTGGATCCAGAAAGTAGGTGTTGTGTGTCTGACAGAGGCAATTAACACTGGGCATTTGGACTTTGTACCAGACAGAGAGGAGAAAGGTGTGAAGGCCAGTTCAGACAGAATTTATGACTGGACATGTTGGGAGTCTGCACTGCAGGGATGTGTGAAACAGATTGGATGAAGGCAATTATAGCAATTCTGGGGAAATGTGAATTGTGGCATGTAAACTAGACAGAAAGGCGGCAAGGAGATAATAGTGTCTCAGACACAGTCTGCTGGACTCAGCTTGAATAAGGCTCCCTAGACTTGTTTCATGTTAGTTACGAAAATCAGTCGAAACAGGTAGGCAACCATTTCAATGTCTGCAGTCATATGTCTGCTAGACTTCACTAGAAATGTAGATTTCTTAGTAACTATCTATAGGCAACCATTTCAATGTCTGCAGTCATATGTCTGCTAGACTTCACTAGAAATGTAGATTTCTTAGTAACTATCTATAGGCAACCATTTCAATGTCTGCAGTCATATGTCTGCTAGACTTCACTAGAAATGTAGATTTCTTAGTAACTATCTATGTCTTTTAGATGTATGTACTGATTTCAGTCTATATCTGAGCTAGGTTATTGTAACTATCATTTTTGTAGGTTACTTGAGTGTGCACTATTATTTCTAAGTTCTGTGTACAATATCATATTGCTATAAGGGTTATTCTTTACAAGTGGCTACCTTTTGTGAGGCAGACTTTTGACTTTCATTCATCAGGTTAGATGTCTGTTACTCTATGGAAACTTAGTTTCTCAGTCGTTGTAGATAATCATGTTACTACAACTTGTTTGCATGTCATACTGTGTATTAGGAATACCTTCATATGCCTAATGTTTAAGTATATGAGGGATGTATGTATTTGTAACTTCATATGAATATATGATTCTAGGACTATGCTTCGTAATATTCTTTTTATGTGTATATGTCTCATTTTGTATGCTACAAACTAACTTTGCATAATGCTATTATGTTAAAGTATCATAATATGTATAGTTTAATTAATACATTTTATGGGTAATTCATGTTTGGTATATTGATTTGTCATATGCAAACCTACCAATATGAAGTGTTATGCTATTGTGCGCGCATTGGCACCTTACCTATTGGTCGCATTTGTAGCAGAGGTGGAATGGTACACACATTACCCACAACTGGTATAGGGTATATGATGCTTAACCCTTTCAGTGTATTTTGGATGGAGCGGCTGTACGACCCAGAATGTCGATATTAGCGACATGGACATAGGACAGGAGAAATGTAATAATTACAGGCGTATGAGACAATTGAAAAGTCCGTCTCCGACTAAGACAGTAGGGAGAAGGAGGATAGTTAACGCAGTAGAGCTGGAAGATAAACTTGGCCAGACTGGTCATTGTATATGCATGTGCTAGGATATATGTATTACTTAGGATTGTACTGATGTAGAACTAAGTATAACACATTCTTGACTTTCTTCCAAGCTCTCACAAAGAGCGCCTATGTATAGATCTCAAGAACTAGAGACTACTAGGTAGTACCAGTTCTGACAGGCGTCAGAATACCAGCAAGCTGTTTTGTTTCTACTCGAGAGTTCGCTGATCTGACCACGGCGGTTTGCTGATCGGAGCATAAAGGCTGTTAGCGGACCTCTCACTGATCCAGACAGGATTCAGAGTTATGTATTTTATATTAATCATTTCACCTTCATGATTACTGTAGTGCAGAAACTAATACGCATTCATCATCATCATCTTAAAAAACATCAGATGTCTAATAATATGATTAGTAATTAAAGTGAGTGTAGTTTGTTTTAACTCATAAGTTCAGTGTTATATTTTTAATTCCAATTGTGCATACGTGTTGTGTGTGTACATTGGTGGGGGCTTACTTACACACCAAGGAAGGGTACAGTCAGGGAGAAAAACCTGTACTGGGATAGTTGTCAATTACTCTTAAATTTAGACTTAAAAATCTATCTCAGCTAACCTTCTCCTTCCTATTCCTTGGCGAATATTCAGCACAGTTCATTTCAATTTTGTTATGAGCCATTTGGAGCTGTATGTTGGATATTCAGGGCTTAATCAGTAGTTCAGCCATATAGATTTTGTCCCTAGTCAATGTCTGACTATTTGGGGTTGCACGCCAGTGAATAATACTTTCTAGGCGGTGGCCACCCCAACTTCTGACACATCTAGTGTGTTGATGCTGAGGTAACAGGTTCAACCCCACACCAGCCAGTTGGACTAAAATGTTGACTTTTTCTCCTTGACTTGCAGATGTAAATTACAAGTACCTCTGAAGTCAGAGTGGGTTCGCCTCAGGGCGACGAACATTGGTAAAAGGAAAGCTAACCCACGCAGAAAAATTAGTCCGATGCATTAGAAGCATGTGTATGGACTATGCTTGATTTCTACGCGAGTGAGCGCAAAATAACAAAAAAGATAAAAATGTTGAAAGATATTAACAATGATGGGGAAAATCTCAGAATAGTAAACAATATTTAATGGAAACAAGCAGCAGCAATTAAAATGGGATATAAAGGGGGCAGTTATGAACAGTTAAAACAAGGAGTAATGCAAGGATGTGTTTTGTTGCCAGATCTCTTCTCTCTCAGTAGGGAAATAATAATCAGAGAGATCAAAAGAGAGGCCAGGAACATGAACTGGGGATTGTACTATAAGCAATCTATGCTATGCAGATGATAGTATTCAGAAAGAATAGCTGAAAATGCAAATGATCCACAGCTGTTGGACATTGTAGTAATGGAGAGTGCACAAAAGGAAAAGGACTTTCCTGAATTATAAAAAAAACAAACAGAAGCAATGGTTATTTCAAAGAAAACGATGACAGCAAAATGTGATAAAACAGAAGGGACAATATTTAAACAAGTTGTTAAATTTAAATACCTAGGGGCAATGACAACATCAGATGGAAGATGCAAGGCAGAGATTAAAAGCAGAATAGGTCAAGCAAAATCTACATTTCACAACTGAAAAATATCACTGTAACTGATTGTAAGAAAGAGAGCATTGAAATGTTATATAGAACCTGTTTTGATTTATGGCAGCGAATCATGTAATGTGAATAAACAAATTAGGAAGAACTCGGAAGCAACGAAGATGTGGTTCCTAAGATGAATATTATGAATAGCCTGGACTGCCAAAGTAACTAATAATGACTGTTTGGAAGAAGCTATTGAAAGCAGAACATTATATACAACTATAAGGACGACAAACAGCCATTCTTTGGTTATGTCTTGAGAAAAGAGGCATTGGAATACATTGTGACGACTGGAAAGATCAGTGACAGAAGATTCAGACCAAGAGACATTATGCTAGATGGACTGAGACGATGGCATGGAGGAATATCATCAGCAGAGTTGATCCAGAAAACCAAGGACTAAGATCTGTGGAGAGACGTGAACGCTGTTAGTTGGCAAAGCACAGATGCAAATGAGCTATTGTTTCTTGCTATAACGTGGCAAGAATATTAGAAATATGTGTTATCACTGACATCATAATGTGCAGTTATTGCCAGGTGTTCTAATAACTAAATATCCATAAAAAATGGCCACACTCACACCAGAAAAGACAGTGGCACTCACTAATATTTCTGTTCCAGCACAGATAGGTTTGTGAGACCTGTAGTAGATTTCTCCCTGATACTGGTAGGCTGTCACACACTGCTCATCTTCATGTCTGGCACAGTTGACATACCTCATCCAGTTTGACTTGCTCGGATCTTTACCATCCACAAAGTGAGAAGTCTGTCCATCTTTCACAATCTATTCACAGAACATTGTATACAGATTATATGTCAAGATCATAAACATCATCTATCTGTGATCTGAAACTCCAAAACACTCACCACACATATAAATACACAAAGACAAAATGCTGAAGATGTGAACAGTAAGAGATTACAGCAATGAACAAGGATCATGTACCAACTTAACTTGTTACATGTTGTTTGCTGTCACTTGTCAGAAGGTTGGAATGATGTCTGATCATAGCCACTTGTAACGATTTCAATCAGAACTTTTGGATTTAAGTGGTAATATCGGTGCTTTGTCCAGCATCCTTATAATTATAAGAATTATTTTCAGATCATTCACCCTCCCTGCCTGTCTGGGTGTCTTTGACCATAATTGGCATAACTCTTTACAGCAGGCGGCTAAGTCAAGGTCATATTTTTTACTGTCTGTCCTTTAGGTTCTATTTTGGATCCTCAGGCACAAGACCCTGGTATTAAGAGGTCTCTCTTTCTGTCTCTTTTATCTGTGTATGCTTTGAGGTCCACAGTATCTCACCTTCTTCTCTCACCATGTTAGAATCATAGTCATTTTTAGACTCCAGCAGTGGTTCTCAACCAGTGGGGAATTTTAGGGTTTCCAGGGGGGAATTAAGATTATTTCAAGATCGCGTTAATGCAAGAACCGATTACTTGATATTGGTTTTTCCCTCCATACTTTACAGTTCTGTACTTCTCGCCCTTCTGAAATTCATTTTATAGCGTAAGTAGACCCGCAAATCACGTTGTATGTGGACGTCTAGACTTGTTCTAGTATGTGTTATTAAATTTAGCTTCCATTTTTACGTATACTATGTAAGGGTGGGTGGGGAATTTATAGGGAGGAAATACGAAAAGGGAGGGGGTGGGGGAAATGACGTTCTGAACATATGGTGAAGGGGTGAATGGGCCAAAAAAGGTTGAGAACCAGTGCCCTACAGACTTAAGGAATGTACAGAAGTCATTCACAACCAACAGAAACCACTAGATTTTGCTAGTACAGAAAACTGCATCTCAATCATGTAAATTTGTATATGTCAAAAAGAATACAACACAGTTGTGTGCAACATTTCAGTGATTTTTCCATTCCTTCACCTCCTTGTACAGTACAATGCTGCCCTCATCAGTGATAATTGCCATATGACGGCACACGCCACCAAATCATGAGTGGGGTTTTCCAGTTATGCACGGAAATGGACAAACAGGAAAAGGAGAAACCATTGGGAACGTAAACATCGTCACAAGACAACAAAGGACTTTCTCTGTGTGTGATTCGGAAGGAAAGGACGTATCTTCCAAAGAGCTGTGTGGTGAAGCGCCGTATGCGATTTATTCCGAGCGTCGGCAAATAGAGAACAGAAGGAAAGATCGATTGGCAAGGATATGCAAGGCAGAACCCAAGCCTAGACATGCCGCAACTCAGATCAGCGAAATTGCAAGTTTACGCCTCAAAGTGAACACTGGAAGAAAGTAGGGAGTTTCGTAAAATGTTAGTTGATAAACGCTGCTCCTACATCTCGGGGGCAGTTTGATAACATGCGATAATTATCCACTATTGTTTTCCACTCAACACGAGAATAAAGTGTGAGTTCGTTTCATTTGGATTGGCGTCAGTCTATTCGTCACACTTGTGACTGTTCAAGGTGAGTTCTTAACGAGTTTTATAAGTTAATGTTTATTCCACCTTCAAATGGAAGGAGTAACATTATGACAGAAAGATGGGTAGCTCTCCGGTCTTTGATATCCAAATGTCAACAAAGTTTCACGCGAAAGTTGCTATTAAACGAGAAATGCGCACTAATGGAGCATAAATTGCACGCCGGAATACAGTAAAGCACACGGAATCGCATCAGAAGAACGTCAAAAGTAACAGAGTAAAATGTCGGCGAGAAAAGATGTCTCCACACTAATTTGTTGAAACATCTCAAACGATTTATACATAATATCAAGTCTTAGAAACAAGAGGAGAAAGGAAGGTATGGAATTATATACATAAAATATTGTTATAGAAATTATTTTAATGAACACAATCACTATGCTGAACTTTATGAAAGAACACAACCAAAGTCATTCATTACACATCTTCACATCAGAAATGGAAAGGCCACACGCACACTGGTGCGCAAAATGAACACACAGTAGGAAATGATAAACATTGCAAGATAATTAGAACTTGAAGTACAGAAGACAGAACATTATTACGTATTATAAATTAAAGATTAATGGAAGATATTAAGAGAACTATATTTAAGTAAAGGACTTATTTGGAATATACAGTTTGAAACGAATAAATAGAGTATACACTCGATAGGCTTTACAAATTTTGAATGAGAGTAGGCCGTTATCGGGACACTGCACTGTGAGTTATTTATACAATACGAGGAAGATGAAATATATATCTAAAACCGTTATTGCATCTTCAGCTGCTGGATAAATTGGCACATTATTTCAGCGGAATACGTTTATTTTTTAGCACAACATACGTCACAATACTGAACATTTTGATCACGTGTTTGATGATTTTATACTACAACACTCAGGGATTTCATGGACATTATTATCATATAAGATACTACAAACAAGGAACTTGAGGACACTGATTACATTATCAAGGACATCAATGCTGCACACTGGACACTACCATTACCTGATCGTACACGTCAGCACAGACAATTTATAAGACATACACATTAGTCAACTATATTATGAAGCATACAGACATACTGGTCTTCAGTCATTGTGGGTCTTTTGCAAACACATACCCATTTTAAACTCAAGGTTCATCGTCTATACCACAGCCGACTAAGCACTTCTCAGAAGTCGGTCACAGACCACGTTGGTCTAGGGTATTAGTGTAAGTTTATTACACTATCGTTGGACGCAGACAGGAGCAACTAACACTGAGACACACTTCATTTGTTCTACTCGTACATTCACAAGGATATCACGTCAACTATTAGTCAGCAAACACCAGTTAAGTCAACACAGAACATTATAACCATTCCAATCAACAGTATACATTCATGGGACACTGGATGGATTTTCGAAAGTCGTTAAGGCCAGTATTAATTATTTTTGTCGATTGTCCAACATCAGTTGTCTATTAATAAGGTGCTAAGTATAAATGTTGACAAAAGCAGTTATAAACTAACAGTGTGGGAGGTTGGAAAGGGTATTTCTAAAGTGGTTAAGCACGCATAATTACTATAGAAATCGTCTGTGTTAACTAGCGTCAGGTCAATACGAAGTCATTTATATTGATCTTGCGTGTGATAACACATATTGTTAGTGTCATAATTGTGAGTAGTATGCGAGGTGTTTATAGTGTTTTCACTTAAATTTCAGGAATAATAATTTTGTCTTTTTAAATGAAAATATGTATTTTCGTCTTACGTCAATCGTCTTTTGTCAGTATTAGTGTTGGTTCGCTGTACTTATATATTTATATTCTTTATACTGAACATATTTTTTCCATAATTATTTTTGTGGTTTACATATGTCACGTTTCGTATAATTGTCGATTATTTTAAGTGATATATTCTTTCGTAGTCGTCAACTGTACATTGGTTAGTTAAGTTGATTGTTGATTGATATTCATACTACAACTATACTATCGACTCTATTCCTTGAACATAGACCTGCATATCTACCTTCCTACATCGCGATTTTATTTCAGCTAGATAATTATACAGGTAGGTCAAGATGTCTACACTTCAAGATTACATGGAGTTGGGGGAGAAGACTGGATTGACTAGAGCAGAACTTAGAGCATGGGCAAAACAAGAGTACAGTGATTATTTAATGCAAGTTAAAGAAGAAAAACGACGTGAGAGGGAGGAACGATTGGAAAGACTGGCAACTGAAAAGGAAGCAAAGCAACTTCAAGCTACTCATGAACGAGAGGAATGACAAGAAAAGTTAGCTCTTGAAAAGGAACTGAAGCAAAATGAACTAGCTATGGAACGTGAAAAGATGGCAGCTAAAGAAAAAGAGATAGCTCTGGAACGTGAAAGGATGGCAGCTAAAGAAAAAGAAATGGCCCTGGAACGGGAAAGGATAGCTGCTGAAAAAGAGAAGTTAATTATGGAAATGCAATTGAAAGAGAAGCAAATAGCCGCAGAAGCTGAGATAAAAGCAAAGCAAATAGCCGCAGAGACAGAAATTAAGGAGAAACAACTGGCTTTTGATAAGGAAAGGCTTGCAACAGAGACACTCTGGAAGGACAAAGAGGTTGAAGGTAATCTGAAAGTCAAGACATTACAGATGGAACGTGAAGCAGAAATCAAACGAGAAAAATTACAAGCAAAACAAAGTGATCAAGTGAAGAAGTACCAAGGTCTTTTTCGCAACTCCCAGCAAGGCGATTCTGTCAGTTCTTGGATTACCAATTTTGAAGTGCTTGTAAAGTACTACAAGGTACCGGAACAGGACGTACCGATTCTGTTCCACAGGCATCTCACGTTAGAGCCTTTAAAGGTAATCAAGTTAATACCTGAGGACTTACGTACCAACCACAAATACATGAGAGATCGTGTTTTGGCACACTTCAGTTTAGATGAGTCGGGGTTACGTACTAAGTTTAAAACACTCACTCCTAAATCTAACCACACTTTCCTTGACTTTGTTTCTGAACTATCATCATCTTTTGATAAATGGACTAAAGCCGCTGATATTGGGTCTGATTACGATAAAATTCGAGACTTAATAATTAGAGATAGACTACTATCTGCAGTACCAGAGGCCATGTCTATATTTCTAGTAGAGAATAAATGCAAAGATCTTAAGGAAATGGAAATGAGAGGAGAATCATATTTCAATGCACATCGAGACATATTCGCAAATTGTGCACAGCCAGAACTTGTAATAGGAGCAAGTGCTAGATTCCAGAAAGGCAATGGTAAGTTTAGGAAATTTAATGGTAATAAGAATAGAAATAGTCCATACCAGTTTTCTAATAGAGAAGTGGACAGACCAAGGAAAGGACACCTATCCCGATGTCAATATTGCAAATTCTCACATGGACATTTGGAAATGTGTGATCGACACCCTGGGTATACAGATTATCTTCGTGACATCACAGCGAAGAAAAGAAGTAAGTATGATTCCTACAAGAGGAGCATCAAATGTTTCTCATGTTGGGCGTACGGACACACTAGCAGGTCTTGTCCAATGAAAAATTCTTGGAAGGAAGCAAGTACTGCATACGTATTTTCTAGTAGTGACTCAGATGACTTAGAAGAGACACACGCAGCTATCATACAACAGTATGATGACAAGACTGACAAGACTTTAACAGACAGTCCTATTGACGAATCTGTCGAGACAATTCATGAAGCTAATGCCGTTAATATTCAAAATGGCAAACTAAAAGTTCACCAGGCATGGGTGAATGGTGAAACTACTACCTGTATCCGTGATTCAGGAGCTTCAATTGTTGGAGTTAATAAAAACGGAGGACTATACAGGTGAAACAGTCGCCTGCAGAACTTTTGGAGGAACAATCGAAAGATATAAAGTTGCCACAATTACAATACAGTCACCATACTTTGAAGGCATGATAAATGCAGCAGTATTACCTAACCCTTGTGCTGGTCTACTAATTGGGAATATACCCAATGCAAATCAGTTCACTCATGAAGAGGCAATGCAATGGGAGATTGAAGACACGCGAGCAAATGCAGTTACAAGAGCTCAAGATCAAAGGAACATTGATCAACTTTCTCAGACAGACATTGACAATATACAGAACAATATCAGACTGACAACTGACTTACCGAGTGAACAAAAACAGGATCCAACATTACAAACATGTTTTAAAAACGTACAAGAACCGTCTAAACAAGCTAAACATGGAAAGTGGAAATTTTTCTTAGACAATAATATTTTATCAAGACAGTACAATAGATGTACAACACATTACATACAAACAGTACTCCCAACAAAATATTGTGTAGAAGCACTGAAACTCGCACATGATTCATCATTTGCGGGTCATATGGGTATTGCCAAAACCACTAGCAGATTACTAACACAATTTTATTGGCCTGGTTTTACCAAAGACATTACAACACATGTACGCTCATGTACATTATGTCAAATGACCACACAAAAAGGCAAACATCCAAAAGCACACGTTCAGAAAACTGATTTGGCATCACGACCATTTCAGAAAATTGCTATAGATATTGTGGGTCCATTGAACACTACTACTGATCGAGGTAATAGATTTATCTTGACCATGATTGATCTTTGTACTCGTTGGCCAGAGGCTACTCCTCTAAAAGACATCACGAGTAGATCCATATTAGATTCATTGTCCCCGGGAAGGTTAACCCGGTCAACAAATGCCCGCAGAAGTCAGATGTGTCGGCCTAACGGCGCAAGAATGCAGCTCTGCTGTAAACAGGCACAACACAATCACATCCGGAAAAAAACTCCGGATGAACGCAGAAGAAGAAGATTCATTGTTATCAATTTTCAGTAGAATTGGATTCCCAAGTTGCATACTATCTGATAGAGGTAGTCAATTCATATCAACAGCTACTCAAGAAGCAATGAAAATACTTGGTATTCCACAAGTCTTTAGTTCTCCTTGGCACCCAATGACAAATGGGGTCAACAAAAATTATAATGGAGTCCTTAAGCGAACTCTAGCAAAAGTAGCAGTGGATAGACCCAAAGATTGGGATATTTTACTACCAGCTGTACTATTCGCGTACCAAGAGGTACCACAATCCAGTACAGGATTTTCTCCATTTGAGTTTGTATACGGAGCAAATCCGTGTGGTCCATTATTATTATATAATGATATGCTTAAGAGTAAGACATATGATTATCCTAAAAGAGAAGCATACGAAATGGTTACACAGTTGAGAGACAAAATCATTACAGCTTGCCAGATCACAAAATCTGCACTAGAAAAAGCTGGAGAAAAGTACAGACAGTACGATAATAGGAACGCCAAGACAATAGTCTTGAAAGAAGAAGAAGAGGTCTGGTTATTATTACCTGATCCTCGAGACTGTTTAATTACTTCATGGCAAGGTCCATTTAAAGTGATCAAGAAAATTAGTGATGTAGATTATAGGATAGATGTAAATGGAAAACATAAAATATTTCACATAAATATGTTAAAACCATGTATCCCACGTGATAACAACACATCACAGGTAACGAAACAAATTCCACATAGAAAAGCAGCAGCTTGTTGGGTTATTAACGAACAGCAAGAAGACGCTATCAAACAACAGATTCCAACACCGATAATTAATAGTGAGAGTAGTTGGCAATCTATACAAATATGTCAGGATCTATCGACTCAAGACAAAGAGAAACTTATTGCAGCAATAAAAGAGTTTAGTACAATATTTTCTGACAGACCAGGACAAACATCACTTATCAAACATAAGATAACTTTACTCTCGAATGTCCCAGTTAAAGTGAAACCTTATCCTATCCCAATACATTATCTAGAGAAAGTTACTGCAGAGATTTCAGAACTAGATAAAACGGGGATTCTAAGAAAATCTATCTCAAACTACTGTTCTCCGATAGTAATTGTGAAAAAGAAAGTTGGTCATTACGTTTATGCGTGGATTATAGAAAAGTAAATGCATTAACACTATTAGACGCAGAACCAATGCCAAACATTAATGAATTAATTGAGGGCATGGCAAACTCGAAACTCTTTTCGAAGATTGATCTCACCAAGGGATATTGGCGAATTCCCATGGATGAAGAGTCGATGCATATTAACAGCTTTCAGTACACCATTAGGTCTATATGAATGGGCATATCTTCCATTTGGGCTACAAAATGCACCAAGCACATTTATGCATATGATGAGAAGACTACTACATGGAATTTCCAATGTAGCGATTTATATGGATGATATCTGTGTGCATACATCAGATATTGACACACATGTTAAAATTCTTAAACAGGTATTTCAGAGAATACAACAACACGGGTTGAAAGCTAAACCAAGTAAAATTGAAATAGGTTTTACTGAGATACAATTCCTTGGTCATAGAATTTCTATCGGGTTTAGAAAAACTGATCCAATGGTAGTTACTAAAATTCTTAATATCAAACCTCCAACATCAAAAAAGGAATTAAGGAGTATATTAGGTCTGATTAATTACTATCAAAAGTTCATTCCTAATTTTGCTGATATGACAGCAACATTTTCTGAACTATTAAAAAAAGGTCAGCCTACAAAAATAGTTTGGACAGATGACCATGATAAACTATTACAACAGATAAAAACTTTGTTCAGTGCCTATCCTATTCTGAAATTGCCTGATGTCTCAATAGATTTCGTATTACAAACGGATGCTAGTTTACACGCTATTTCAGGTGTATTACTTCAATTACATGAAGGAAAGTTACATCCAATCCTTTACTTCAGTAAAAAGTTATCAGAGACACAGAGGAATTATGCTATCACTGAACTTGAAGCATAGTATTGATTGAAAGTATTGAGAAATTTTCCCGATATCTACTTGGCAGGAAATTTCTTGTTCTTTCTGATAACAAACCTCTACAGATTTTCAAATCTGGTCATCCTAAGAACTCTAGAATTCATAGATGGTCTTTACTCTTACAGGATATCGATATCTGTCACATTCCTGGAAAGGATAATAATCTGGCAGACATTCTCAGTCGATTGTAGTATATAGTAGGAAGACTGATATATGTTATAATTTATTCAATTGTAGTTTATTATATCTGTTATTTTATAAAATATTAGGAAATTTAATAAATTTCAATCAAATAGCACCTAATTAATGAACGATGTTGATGCAATCGGTAACTTTAAATTATTACTGTTACGAATATATAGTGTAGTCATATAGATACATATGTTGTTGATTTTACATTAATTCGCAGAGACAGCATCACGGATGCAATGGTCCAATAATATGTCGTGCACACTTGATGGATGTTTCGATCGTCATTATCTTACGTGAAAAACTGCGATCGGTCAAGTACTCTTAGATTGTGTTGTGTAATTTTAGAGGATTATTCCTAAACAATCAAGGAGACTATTAGTTAATTCCAGGGCGATTGAATTCATAAAAAGACTTGGAACACTCAGATATATAGATTGTTAAATAGTTAATTAATTAGAATTACTTAGTTAATTAGTTTGAGTCAATTTTGTTATTAATGAGTTACTTAGATAAGTCATTACATTAATTAAGATTACATGTGTATATTGATAATCATCATTTCACTTATTAACTGAGAAACATTGAAGTAGTTGATTTTGTGATATTAAGTGAATAGTTGGATAAGCAATGTTTGCAGCTGAATTAATTTTATGAGAACGAATTATTTTGCCAATTGATCCATTAAGATCTATGAATATATACAGAATCGGTCGATGTTCCCAAGATACCCACACAAGTATTTGACAGTCTAACATATCAAATGGTTCTATAGAGTTTCTCAAGACATGGATTGTATACATCTACCCTACCCACAGAGATTATAAATATACATGGAATATATGGAGGAACAGCAACAACGACCAACGGCAACTCGGATAGATTACTGGGAAACCCATTATTACTCTCGTCCAAAACTCACGGTATTACCTAGAGTGAGGACACACTTGTCTATTAGGACAAGGTAGGGACTAATATGTGGATTAGTTGGTCTGATTTCCCATGATCAGCCACACGACGTCCAACGGGGGATTGAACAGGTGGGCGTGCCCGTCATATGACATTATTATTTTTTTTTAGAGTAAATAAGAGGGGGAAACCAGGAATTTTCCAGATGTCGTTATTAATGTTGTTAATGCATATGATTGCAAAGTAGTACATATATTCATAGAAAAAAATGATAAATCATTTTTTTTATCTGGGAGGGGGCATTATGCCATATGACGGCACACGCCACCAAATCATGAGTGGGGTTTTCCAGTTATGCACGGAAATGGACAAACAGGAAAAGGAGAAACCATTGGGAACGTAAACAACGTCACAAGACAACAAAGGACTTTCTCTGTGTGTGATTCGGAAGGAAAGGATGTATCTTCCAAAGAGCCGTGTGGTGAAGCGCTGTATGCGATTTATTCAGAGCTTCAGCAAATAGAGAACAGAAGAAAAGATCGATTGGCAAGGATATGCAAGGCAGAACCCAAGCCTAGACATGCCGCAACTCAGAACAGCGAAATAGCAAGTTTACGCCTCAAAGTGAACACTGGAAGAAAGTAGGGAGTTTCGTCAAATGTTAGTTGATAAACGCCGTTCCTACATCTCGGGGGCAGTTTGATAACATGCGATAATTATCCACTATTGTTTTCCACTCAACACGAGAATAAAGTGTGAGTTCGTTTCATTTGGATTGGCGTCAGTCTATTCGTCACACTTGTGACTGTTCAAGGTGAGTTCTTAACGAGTTTTATAAGTTAATGTTTATTCCACCTTCAAATGGAAGGAGTTACATTATGACAATAATGACACAAGTAAATAAAATCTAGCCAGATAAAAACATTGATTCTTATTTCAACATGAGTATTTGTATGTTTCCAAGCTTGGAAGTTGAAGATTTCGAAGAATGACCTGTGCTCCTAAACTCTTGATGTCAATGGTTAATGTAAAATCAACACCATGGTACTCCAAGTAAATCCAGATTCTCCATCACTTCAACTAATGTAGATTTTTGTTTATAAAATTGTAGAAATAAAGCACATAATAAAATAGACAGTCACTGAGATTTTGTAGTTGATAACATAACATATTTTTTTCAGAAAATGTATTTCAAAGTCAACACTGACTGTTTCAGTACAAGGAAACTTTCACATTGTTATAAAAATAACAATTCACCTGCCAACTATAACCAGACTCATGGGCAATCATTTCATCCACTTCCTTCTTCCCTCTGTAAGGTCCAAATCTAGTACGAGCAGGGAAGTCTTTCACTGCAAACACACCCAAACCTGCATTTGGAATCTTGGATTTCTTGATGACTAGACCCTCTGGTAGAGTTCTCTTGCTGTACTCATCAGATTTGCTTGGTTGTATCTTTAATAGTTGTACAAAAATCAAAGATGAGAATTCACATTTTAACATCTTGAAATGGAACAAGTTACAGCTAAATATTTAAAAAATCTAAAACATGTCTCAAGAGTTAAAATATTTAGACAGCTAAGTTAGTTGTATGTCCTTTTTCAGGGCAATACAATGAACACTAGCATTTATTTGCTTTTTTGTGATTTACTGGGCAATTTAGTTCAATATTCTGCCATTGCTTTCAGAATGGCCGACAACTCATACCATGAAAAGCAACACAGAGAGGTTGTCACGTCCATAGGGTCTATTAAACTTCCAGCATTCCTTTAAGTGCACCTATCTTCATATTTGCCAGCCATATGTTTCAATGAACCTCATTATCCCCACCCCCACACACACACACACTTTGAATCATCTGCAAACCTAATTGGATGTTTACACTTGCTATTGTTTAAGGCTACACTAACATTTAGCAAGCAAGCAAGAGGTAGACAATGACACAAGTGGGAAGATAACACCAAGAGATGGACGAATATCAGCCTGACAGAATGTACAGTCAGGGCAAGAGACAGACAGAATGTACATTCAGGGAAAGTGACAGACACAATGTACAGTCAGGGCAAGAGACAGCCAGAATGTACAGTCAGGGAAAGTGACAGACAGAATGTACATTCAGGGCAAGTGACAGACAGAATGTACAGTCAGGGCAAGTGACAGACACAATGTACATTCAGGGAAAGTGACAGACACAATGTACAGTCAGGGCAAGAGACAGCCAGAATGTACAGTCAGGGCAAGTGACAGAAAGAATGTACATTCAGGGCAAGTGACAGACAGAATGTACAGTCAGGGCAAGAGACAGACAGAATGTACAGTCAGGGCAAGAGACAGACAGAATGTACAGTCAGGGCAAGTGACAGAAAGAATGTACATTCAGGGCAAGTGACAGACAGAATGTACAGTCAGGGCAAGAGACAGACAGAATGTACAGTCAGGGCAAGAGACAGACAGAATGTACAGTCAGGGAAAGAGACAAACAGAATGTACATTCAGGGCAAGAGACAGACAGAATGTACAGTCAGGGCAAGAGACAGACAGGATGAACATTCAGGGCAAGAGACAGACAGAATGTACAGTCAGGGCAAGAGACAGACATAATGTACAGTCAGGGCAAGAGACAATGTACATTCAGGGAAAGAGACAGACAGAATGTACAGTCAGGGAAAGAGACAGACAGAATGTACAGTCAGGGCAAGAGACAGACAGAATGTACATTCAGGGAAAGAGACAGACAGAATGTACAGTCAGGGCAAGAGACAGACAGAATGTACATTCAGGGAAAGAGAAAGACAGAATGTACAGTCAGGGCAAGAGACAGACAGAATGTACAGCCAGGGCAAGAGACAGACATAATGTACAGTCAGGGAAAGAGACAAACAGAATGTACAGCCAGGGCAAGAGACAGACAGAATGTACAGTCGAGGAAAGAGACAGACAGAATGTACAGTCAGGGCAAGAGACAGACAGAATGTACATTCAGGGAAAGAGACAGACAGAATGTACAGTCAGGGCAAGAGACAGACAGAATGTACAGCCAGGGCAAGAGACAGACAGAATGTACAGTCAGGGAAAGAGACAAACAGAATGTACAGTCAGGGCAAGAGACAGACAGAATGTACAGTCAGGGAAAGAGACAGACAGAATGTAAAGTCAGGGCAAGTGACAGACACAATGTACATTCAGGGAAAGTGACAGACACAATGTACAGTCAGGGCAAGAGACAGCCAGAATGTACAGTCAGGGCAAGTGACAGACAGAATGTACATTCAGGGCAAGTGACAGACAGAATGTACAGTCAGGGCAAGAGACAGACACAATGTACAGTCAGGGAAAGAGACAGACAGAATGTACAGTCAGGGAAAGAGACAAACAGAATGTACATTCAGGGAAAGAGACAGACAGAATGTACAGTCAGGGCAAGAGACAGACAGAATGTACATTCAGGGAAAGAGACAGACAGAATGTACAGTCAGGGCAAGAGACAGACAGAATGTAAATTCAGGGCAAGAGACAAACAGAATGTACAGTCAAGGCAAGAGACAGACAGAATGTACATTCAGGGAAAGAGACAGACAGAATGTACATTCAGGGCAAGAGACAGATAGAATGTACAGTCAAGGCAAGAGACAGACACAATGTACATTCATGGCAAGAGACAGACAGAATGTACAGTCAGGACAAGAGACAGACAGAATGTACATTCAGGGAAAGAGACAGACAGAATGTACAGTCTGGGCAAGAGACAGACAGAATGTACAGTTAGGGCAAGAGACAGACAGAATGTACATTCAGGGCAAGAGACAGACAGAATGTACAGTCAGGGCAAGAGACAGACAGAATGTACAGTCAGGGCAAGAGACAGACAGAATGTACAGTCAGGGCAAGAGACAGACAGAATGTACAGTCAGGGCAAGAGACAGACAGAATGTACATTCAGGGCAAGAGACAGACAGAATGTACAGTCAGGGAAAGAGACAGACAGAATGTACAGTCAGGGCAAGAGACAGACAGAATGTACAGTCAGGGCAAGAGACAGACAGAATGTACATTCAGGGAAAGAGACAGACAGAATGTACAGTCAGGGCAAGAGACAGACAGAATGTACAGTCAGGGCAAGAGACAGACAGAATGTACAGTCAGGGCAAGAGACAGACAGAATGTACATTCAGGGCAAGAGACAGACAGAATGTACAGTCAGGGCAAGAGACAGACAGAATGTACAGTCAGGGCAAGAGACAGACAGAATGTACAGTCTGGGCAAGAGACAGACAGAATGTACAGTCAGGGCAAGAGACAGACAGAATGTACAGTCAGGGCAAGAGACAGACAGAGTTGGAGATCCATTGCAGAAAACCTTCATGGTGGAGACGGCACCTGATTTATTAATTGAACATTTAGCATATCAGGAAAGCATGCTTGCTGCTAAGCTACTGTGTCCCACAGGCTGCTGAATTAAAATTAAAATAAAGAACCCTTTTTGCAAGCTGTGAGACATAATGAGCATATGGTGGTAGGCCCATATGTTTAGACCACTTGACACGTGAGGGAGATGTGGGCAATATCACATCAGCCGCCTTTACTTTCCCAGATATTTTCTGGTACCCACTTTAGGTTGGGTCAACTTGGGAGTTTAGGTTAATTTTTAAAATTCACGTCATTGCAAAGTTGAGCCCATGGCAACCGGGCTGGCAGGCAAGCATGTTAATCAACGTGTATCTGCGACTCCCAGGCTGAGTGGTATGTCATTCATTCATTCAGTAGCATGTCCTTTGCAGAACTTCGCTCCCATAACAACCTTCCAGAAAACCTCTGTCATGAACAAGATGTCCTGCGTCTGATACACCCATCTGGAGATCATCCGTCACATCCTGCACCCATCTTCTCTTTGGCCTTCCTCTTCCTCTCTTCCCAGGCATATACCCCTCCATTATTGTTCTCTCCAAACTTTTGTGACGTTTCAAGTGACCAAAATATTTCAATTTTCTTTGTTTTATCGTTTTTAATAGCCAACCTTCTTTTATATTTAGCTATTGAAGTACTGATGCATTTGTTATTTTCGTTATCTAAGATATTCTTAGAACTCGTCTATAACATTTGTATTCAAAGGCATTTAGGCGCTGTTCAGCTTGTTTAGTGATTGTTCAGGTCTCACAGGCATACGATGCAGTGGGAAAGATGCATGCTCTTAAAAATCTAATTTTGTAGTTCTCTCTGTCCCTCTCCACATGTGGTATGTAGTTGATTGAAGACGTTTAAAAATAAAATTCAGCAATGAATGTGTAAATAAAAAAATTGTTATGTGTTTGCGGAAGCTGTTTCCAGCTATGGGCCTCTATGAGGGGATAGGATGATCATATTTTGTAGGCCTGAATGCACAGAGGAGTTGGTGGCCATTCTGTCCCTAGCAGACAAGCCCAGGAGTCGAACCATCATCTGACAGAATGCGATGTGTAAATGAATTACTAGAATAAGTGGGTCTGAATGAACTTTCATTAGCCGAGGTCAGATTTGTCTCACTGTTTTCGCTACAGATTTGTCTCAGTTTTCAATGTGCAGATAGATATGTGGTGTCTATATCTTAAGTAGAGAAAAACAGGATTCATGGGAGAAAGAGACAGTGATGTTTGCTGCCATTGTACACTGGGTATGGACATAATCACCACAATCAAATTGAGATGGTAAAGTAGGCACTGCATCAATGTATCAATGTGACGGCTGTCTTTGCCGTCAACAGTGTGTCTAATGTGACAGACAATGAGAGAAGAAAGAACAAGGAAAATCTTAACACTGCAGTTATAATTCAATGATTATGCGTACATAAATTCAGCAAAGTCTTCAGGCTGATAAAACAGCTTACCTCAACATCATCAACAACCAGCAGTGGTCCATGTACAGGACAGTCCCCATCATATTCTTGCCTGCAGTCCTCACAGTCTGCCATGTGAATACAGAAAACATAAATTATATGACTCATTGCTGCACATTCTGATAGTGTGTTCTCTCCTACTGATGTTTATACAACGAGAATTATATTTCGAGTGGCATATAGTCTTTCAAATGAGCAAATATAATAATCACCTCAAGATATGTTCCAACTCCACAAACAAACAATGTAGATGGAAATACGGTAAATTAATTTAGTGCGTTCAGAATTTGACTGGAGACAGAAGTTCAGTCCTAGATTTTTATAAATTCTACTGAGGGTGAGATGGTCACTAACACAGATGGGTCAGTTGTTCGACACATGAGGAGCTCATCGACTTTTAACGCTCAGGTAGGAGGAAGAATTGAGACAAAAAGTAGCCTGACAATAGAGGTCATGGCAGTAACTAAAGCTATAGCCTGGCTGGAGACACAGACTTATACCTAGACATGCTTTCTCAGCGACTTAATGAGTGAGCTCAGAAAGATTGAGATGGGCTGGGTTTGAATACTGTGAATGAAATCTCTGATTAGGTTAAGCCTGATGAAAACTAGGTCAATTTTGTTCCAGGACATGTGAGTGTAAGAGGAAATGAGCAAGCTGATAGGCTTATGAGCTGAGCTACTGTGGAAAGCAGACAAGCAATGGAATATGATGATATAGTGAATGTTGTCAGAGAGGCAGGGCGATTAAATGAATCAAGAGGCAACTGCAAATCTGCAACCATGACTAGACTGTAAGAACATCAAGTTAGGAGGTGAAGCCAGACAGGAGCACTATCACGGGGCCAAGGATGAATATTAATCCAACATGGAATAGAACTGGTGTTGTCTGACACTATATGCTGAGGGAGGTACTGAGGAGGGGATCCGAGCACTTATGGATTGAATGGCTCAATGTGCAGTGAGAATTATCTGACAACTGACTGTGAGGTATAACAAATACACTAACACTCAAAAGTGAACAGTTATTGTAAACTAATGACCCTGTTAATTGGTCAGAAGAAGAAAGTTAGCAAAATTAAGAAAATGGCACAATGAAAACAGGAGAAGACATGAGTCCACATTACAGAGGACAAAAGAGGAAGGCTCTAGATTTAGATCAGATAGCAGACACCAAAGATACAATGACAAGCCATGATACAGAAGAGATCGGCGGAGCACCAAACATTTATGGATCCTGCTAAGTCTATCTCAAGACGACCAACCTAACGACACTAATGAAGCCACAACCAACGGAAATGGGAACCATCCTCCAACGCTACAAAACCTTGGAAGTGTGTAAAACGAACAGACATGACATCAAGGCAACAAAGTAAAAAGCAGCACCAAAACAATAAGTTGCAGACAACACAGCAAGTAAAACCAGCGGGAAAAACCCCACAAGCAAAAGTAGAACGGTAATACCACTCAGGCCCCCAAATGTAACACATCAATAGAACAGGTGAATGAGACCTAAACATCTTTCTTCAAACTAGGACTCATGGAAACTGTCATGCATTTAGTTTTGTTCATGTTGAATGACACTCCCTGCTTCTGACTCTCCTTCATTTCCCGGTCTAGAATGGCTGGCAGACTACATTCAGACTGCTATAAATATTGTGCAATCAGATTATCTCATATTTATATTTTGTTTATGAGATGCAGGGGTTGAGTGGTCTCAGGGTATGGTGTCCGCCTCAAGTGCTGGAGGTCCCGGGTTCAAGCCCCGGTGAGGGCCAGGATTTTTTCACGTAGACTTCTAATAAAAAAAAATTTCGCCTGGTCTCTTGGTAGTGAGATCGGACACCCATGTGTATTGTTGAGCACGTAAAAAATCCGACTTGGCAGTTGGAAATCAAAACAGAGTAGCCTAACCGTGCTGCCCGGGCAAAATTGTGAGTTTAAAATCTACCCAAAGTATTTCAGGATCCTCACCGGTGCTACTGAGTTTGTGCACTGAGCTGAGATTCTCCAGACTCAGGCTTGAGTTAGGAGTAGAATGGAGCACTTATGGGTTACATCCGTGTGCCGAGATATTGATCCGTCGACTAAACTAAACTTGTGAGATGCTTGATATTTCTGAGTATTGCCTCATTGTGTATGTTGAAAGGACCAGGTACTACAGCTAAAACAGCAATAATACAATTATGGATAAAATTACAACAGCAGTGATTGTAAAGATGTACAACAACACGCAAGATAAATACAAACAGCAACAACAGTGAGACAAGGAGCACAACCGTTAATAATCACAAAGTTCACCCACAAACTTACAGAGAAAATCATCATCATCAAGGGTGGCAAGTGACATGTAACTTGACCTTCTGATCTTTCTAAACGGATACACGTGGACTTCCTTATCGTCAGAGTCTGTCTGTTTCTTTCTCTGAAATAGTGTATTACATAATAATTAAACATCATTAAATGATCAAGATATTCCACAAGTAGCTGCAGCCATGTTCAATGTTATATCCAACACAAGTCATATCAACAGTTACAGTATTGTACTTTTCTGGTGACTATTATCACCACAGACATTGACGTGCAGACTGTGAAGAATTCTCTGTTTGAGGAAACAAAACATAACATTGCTCACTACTGCACCTCTCTAGAACTTCCGTGTCTTGTGTTGTGTCATTCTGTAATGGACACATTTGTCTCATCTGTCCTCATTGTCCTATCTATCACATATGGCCACTGCTAGCCACTGGACTTGTTAACTTTTCTATAGCAAAAATTGGGCAGAATAGCTTAGAGTATGACAACCACCTCAGGGTCATAGAGAGATGGTTTGATTCACAGTGCAAAGGACCTTTATTTTTGGTACACCTTAAGTGACAGACATATTGTGCAAGACCCGTATTTGTATAAACCAATCAGCACTCCAAGGATGATGTGGTCAGGGATGATGTGGTCAAGGGTGATGTGGTCAATGGTGATGTGGTCAATGGTGATGTGGTCAAGGGTGATATGGTCAAGAATGATGTGACCAAGGGTGATGTGGTCAAGGATGATGTGGTCATGAATGTGGTCAAGGATGATGTGGTCATGGATGATGTGGTCAAGAATGATGTGACCAAGGGTGATGTGGTCAAGAATGATGTGACCAAGGGTGATGTGGTCAAGAATGATGTGGTCAAGGGTGATGTGGTCATGGGTGATGTGGTCAAGGATGATGTGGTCAATGGTGATGTGGTAAATGGTGATGTGTTCAAGGATGATGTGGTCAAAGATGATGTAGTCATGGGTGATGTGGTCAAGGATGATGTGGTCAAGAATGACATGGTCGAGAATGATGTGGTCAATGATGATCTGGTCAAGGATGATGTGGTCAGTGCTTTGCTGGCTGCCTTCACTTGTCAAATTTACAGATCTGCCCTAATATGGATTTGATTCCATGACCACCAGGTTGGCAGGCAAGCATCTGGCCACTAAGCCACTAAGCGAAAATATGCCTAAGGAGTTACGGACACAAGTCATAATGTCACATACCACATTTGAAACACAGCTGTGGAAGACTTGGCAGCAGACTGTCTTACGTTAGTTTTCTAAAATGGTATGAATGCTGGTCGTTCAGAAAGCAATGCCAGCCTACTGAACTTAAACTTGTCAAGAAATCAGTGTCATATATTTGTGAAGGGAGTGGGAGATCACTGTAGTGCATGCCCCATCTCTAACAAAAGATGTAGAGCCCCATCCTCTTCTATCTTCAATAACCCCAGAATATGAACCTTGAGTTATCTGCAGGCCTCGTTCTATTAAGTATTGTCTAGGAGATATAGATTATGGCCCTGGTAAGAATGATAATTACTAACTGGGAATCTGCCCCTTCTCCAATGATTCTGATAGCTCTGGAGCCCCCTTATTGTTTATCAAATCTGAGGAAAGTCTGGAGAATTTTCTCAGCCTGATTTAGATGAAGAAAACATGGATGTTGAGCAGATGATAGATCTAGAGTCTTTTTATTTCCCCATTCAGTAAGTCATTATGAGTTAATTTATCTTTAAGCAATCAAACACATAAACAAACACATCAGATTTTGACAACATGATGTACAAAGAAGTTGTTTACACAGATAGGTTTGAACTTGACAAATTAACAGAAGGTCAATTCATGTTAATCATTTATTGACTGGCCTGAGCCTTCTGGTCAGTACATACATCTCTGTTGTGATTTACACAAAGTAATAGAACAGTTGCACATTGGACCATTGTCCCAGACAATCAATAATAAGCATCAATATATGAGATGTCAACAAGTGTGAAAACATAGTAAACATTTTGATGTTGTACATATTAAGTATGATAGTGGTGTCTCAACCATTTAATGTCAGTAGTTTTCCTGAAATTGGGTGTGTATTCAACCTATGAGAAAGGTAACCTGGTGACTGGAGGATTAGGTAAGCCAGGGTCCATTGACTGATGGATCCACTTCAGGTCTGCCCACGGTATAGCTCCTCTGAAGGCCTCCCCATGCTCTGCTCATAGCGAAGTCATCCTCCATCTCACTTGTGGTTCATCTCTTTCTCTCGGCTTCCCTCCCTCAGGTCTGATTTAGGTGGTTAATTTGCTGATGTGTTGGGTGGTTGTTGGTATGTAGCCACCAAGATCACTGATGAATATTCGCATAAATATATACATTCCTACCAATACAATAATAAGAAGTAGGTCGGAAGAATCTAAATTCCTGAAGTAGGAACTAGTTCCCCTCCCCTCCTTTTCTCTCTGAGCTAGTGTTGGGTTAAGTTGGGGTGGTCAGAGATTATCACACGGTGTACGCCTTGTATCAACTTGTTCCTGCTGTATGTAAATTCTCATTTGCCCGGGGTCAGTGAACGTGTACAGTAAGACATTGACAAGAGTGAGAATATGTCAAGATGCATGTAAATAAATGACATACATTTAGAACATTTCTTCCACTAAATGGTGTTTACAATGTGTATAAATAATTCTCTGTGTTTTCCCAATTAACTACTTCTTCTTCTTGTGTCTAATAACTCTCTTCCATTACCTGTTGTTGTTGTGATGTTGAGTGTTGGGTTGTGTGGTGATGAGTGGTGTGGAGTGGTGTTGTGTTTTTAAGTTATGTTGAGCAATGAGTTAAGCTCACTTCGCGTGATGGTTTTTCCGCGAAGCACAACTTTCTCATGTGTTGCAGTTCATGTGTGCCCTTATCTAATTAAATTTGACATAAATATAAATATTTATTTCGCCAAACCCTATTAATTCTATAGATAAAGGAGAAAGGAAAGATTGATTTCACTTTCAGCTTTCTAGATTGTAAATAGGCATAGATAAGTCTGTTTTAGAACAAGGCACTTTGGCTTGCAGTTGGCACTCGACTCCCATTGTTGATCCTTCTTCGACTTCAGTAGCCACACTCATGGCCATCAGATGTGCAGGTCCGGTGGTTGAGGGTCTTTCATATTTCTTCAAGAGGTTTATGTGAAATACTTTCATCTTGCCTTTGACTGAAATTCTGTAGTTGGTACGTGAGATCTTCTCCGTCACTACATAAGGTCCTCTCCATCCTATTTGCAGCTTATTCTGACTGGTTGGAAGCAGCTACATCACCTTCTCTCCGACCTCTAACTCTCTATCCTTTGCCTTGCGGTTGAAGTTACGAGCAATTCTTCGTCTGGCTTGACGTAGATTGACATTCGCTTGTTTCCAACTGTGTTGTAAACGATTTTTCAACTCGGCAACATATGTTGATGCAGTCACGACTGTATCATCTGTAGTATTATCAGTCCATGTTCGCAGTAACGCCTCAAGGGGTCCTTTGATTGGTCGTCCAAACAACAGTGTGGCTGGAGCAAAACCTGTTGAGTGATGGGGTACTTCCCTGTAAGCGAATAAAGCTGCGGGTAAATACAAGTCCCAATCCTCTGTCTTCTCCTGGGCAATTTTGCGCAGGATACTAATCAATGTCCCGTTCCACCTTTCCACAAGTCCATTTGACTGAGGGTGATATGGTGAACTGAAGATATGGCGTGCATGAAAAAGTCGGAAGGTCTCTTCCATGAGCTTACCACGAAACTGTGAACCGTTGTCCGTCAAGATCCTTTGTGGGAATCCTAGACGTGTGAATATTCCTAATAATGCATCAGCGACGTGTTTGGAGTCACAGCTGGGCATAGGAACTGCTTCGGCCCACATGGTTGTTGTGTCCACAAGCGTTAATATGAATCGGTTTCGCCTCTTCGTTGCTGAGAGAGGTCCGATTATGTCTACTGCCACTTTCTCAAATGGAATTCCAGTGATTGGCGATTCACCCAACATTGCCGGTGGTGTCCGGTGTTTTGGTGATACTTTCTGACACTGTGGGCATGATTTTACAAACCGTTGTATGTCTGAATTCATCCCTGGCCAAAAGTAGTGAGTGGTAATCCGCTGTGTAGTAGCGTTGATACCCATGTGCCCACTGAATGGTAGACTGTGACCCATCTCTAAGATCTGAGTCCTGTATTGAGTTGGTACAACAAGTTGATTAAACTCTTGTCCAGCTCGTCCTGCTTTTCTGTAAAGAAGTGCTGACTTCATGAACAGATCACCTTTACGTAGAGGTAAATGTGATTTTGGCAGTTTTCTGAAGCAGGGTTCCAAGGTGCTGTCGGCTTCTTGTGCCCTCTTCAGTTCCTCCGTTCGAGGGATTGGCGTAGTTGATTCTGGAGTTTTTGTTGCCTGGGATCGAGTGGTCATGGTCGCCATCGCCACAGGTTGAACAGGTTCTCCTAGAACGATAAATCTACGGCCAAGGATTACAGGATATATCGGATCGTCCAAGATTGCTGCCTTGATCGTCCCAGTGACATACCGCGAGGCTATGTTCACTTTTGCCACTGGAAGAGACATATTTGTTGAACTCTTCAGTGGTCCCTGTAATTCCACTATTTCCTCTGTCACCTGTTCAGGGTGAACTAAGGATGATGAGACAACACAGTCATATGATAATCCAGTATCATATAAACAGGTCGTTTTGAATCCATTTAGTAAGATGGATTCCACAACCGGAATACGAGATGATGTGTCTTGATGAGGTGTCTGTTTGGACGTTTCACCAGTGCTCACTTTTCTCTCTTTTCGGTTGGCCAAACATGCCGCTGTGTGTGGAGGTGGCTTCTTTCTGCAATTCTGAAATGTGTGACCCCTAATTTTGCAATGGGTACAGAATGGTTTGTCCTCCTTCGGCGCTGTTTGGACTGAGTGTTGAGTGTTTTTCGGGGATTTCCCCTTTTTCCCGGTGGCTACAGTGTTTTCACCCTCTTTTGGCTGTGGAGTTTTGCTTTGAGAGGGGGTGTTGTTCGAACGTCCCTTTCCTCCCATCTCCTTTTGAGATTTCTCAAATCTCTCTGCCAGGATGATTATAGTTTCCAGGCGGTCAGCCCCGTTTTGGGTTAGGAATGCCTTCATTTCGTTCTGCATTTTCCCCTTGATCTGATCAATGATAATCATTTCACGGAGTCCTTCATAATTTTCCTCAAATCCTCCCAAGCAAGTCCATCTTTGTATGTATGACTTCAGTCTTTCCACTAGTTGTGCGTAGCTCTCACCCGGTTCCTTCCTTGCGGCTTTGAACCTGAGTTTATAAGATTCGGCGTCCACTTCGAATCGGCTCAAGAGTGCCGTCTTGAGTGTTGTGTAGTTCTGTTGTTCCTCTCTAGTGAGTCTTGAGAACACTTCATACGCCGTGGATCTTAAGGCCTGCGCCAACTTCGTCGCCCATCTACTTTCTTCAAGCCCACAGCTGACAGCCATTGCCTCGAAGCGTGATAAAAATCCTTCGATGTGGTCAGTCTGTTCATTAAAGGGTTCCAGAGGAAATGACATAGCTCCTGAATTAAGTTGAGAGACGTGAGGTGGTTCTGTCACTGGCGATCCTGATGAGGTTGAGGGTGTAGGACCACTCCCTTTCTCTATCCTCCGGATCTCCACTTCAATCTCCATTCTCCTCAACTCCAGTTGGTGTTGACGCTCTCTCTCCTTATCTTCCATTTCAGCCTGTAGTCGTTTCTCTTTCTCCTCCAATTCTGCTTGAAATCGTTTCTCTTTCTCCTCCAATTCTGCTTGAAACTGTTTTTCCCTCTCAGCCAATTCAGCCTGAAGCTGTTTTTCTTTGAGAGCCAATTCAGCCTGAAGTCTTTCTCTTTTGTCGAATGCATCTGAAACATAGTTAGCTAGCTCAAGGCCATCTAACCCGCATTCTCTACCTGTTTCTGTTATTTGGGCTCTAAACTTTGCAGTTTCCGCCATGTCTATAATTTATTGCTTTGCTCTGCCTATCAATATAATTGCAGTTAGTCTGATCCGCGTAAGTTTGTCAGTCCCTGATCTGCAAAGATACAACAGAGCATGTGCAATATTAAAAACACCCTATGTTATGTCTGTCTGTCAATGCTGGAAAAGCCAAAGGCAGCAGGCACTGAAGTAACCACAATTAATTCCTAGTAAAGAAAAGAATCTGAAATTAGACAGAGTTTTCCCAACGGATAAGATTTTCCGGTGGTTGATGAAATGCTGTTAAGTTCAGACTCCACAGTAAAGGAACA
Organism: Cepaea hortensis; assembly: GCA_963921405.1. NCBI lineage: Eukaryota > Metazoa > Mollusca > Gastropoda > Stylommatophora > Helicidae > Cepaea > Cepaea hortensis. Next base: position 24,481,703 of record OY992887.1, on the reverse strand, counting down.
CCTTCTCTGAAAGAGAAGTAGTGTTGGTAGAGTAGATACACACTATATATTTCACCTGGAGCAACTCTCTCTGAAGTATAAGCCTATTTGAACATGGCCCTCTTCTCCAGGAGTAAAATCAGTCACCTACTCTTATTTATCTATAAATGTCATTCATATCATGTGGCTGTCAATCAATACCCCACATGGTATCTGTTAAACATTCTAGAAAATAACTGTGTTAATAATCTAAAGATAACTGTGTTCATGTATTTTTAGGTGATTGTTTAAAGGTTAATATATGGGAACCATCCAGGACTTAGCCCACAATATGTCATATATTTTTGAAGGGAGTGGGAGATCACTGTAGTGCATGCCCCATCTCTAACAAAAGATGTAGAGCCCCATCCTCTTCTATCTTCAATAACCCCAGAATATGAACCTTGAGTTATCTGCAGGCCTCGTTCTATTAAGTATTGTCTAGGAGATATAGATTATGGCCCTGGTAAGAATGGTAATTACTAACTGGGAATCTGCCCCTTCTCCAATGATTCTGATAGCTCTGGAGCCCCCTTATTGTTTATCAAATCTGAGGAAAGTCTGGAGAATTTTCTCAGCCTGATTTAGATGAAGAAAACATGGATGTTGAGCAGTTGATAGATCTAGAGTCTTTTTATTTCCCCATTCAGTAAGTCATTATGAGTTAATTTATCTTTAAGCAATCAAACACATAAACAAACACATCAGATTTTGACAACATGATGTACAAAGAAGTTGTTTACACAGATAGGTTTGAACTTGACAAATTAACAGAAGGTCAATTCATGTTAATCATTTATTGACTGGCCTGAGCCTTCTGGTCAGTACATACATCTCTGTTGTGATTTACACAAAGTAATAGAACAGTTGCACATTGGACCATTGTCCCAGACAATCAATAATAAGCATCAATATATGAGATGTCAACAAGTGTGAAAACATAGTAAACATTTTGATGTTGTACATATTAAGTATGATAGTGGTGTCTCAACCATTTAATGTCAGTAGTTTTCCTGAAATTGGGTGTGTATTCAACCTATGAGAAAGGTAACCTGGTGACTGGAGGATTAGGTAAGCCAGGGTCCATTGACTGATGGATCCACTTCAGGTCTGCCCGTATAGCTCCTCTGAAGGCCTCCCCATGCTCTGCTCATAGCGAAGTCATCCTCCATCTCACTTGTGGTTCATCTCTTTCTCTCGGCTTCCCTCCCTCAGGTCTGATTTAGGTGGTTAATTTGCTGATGTGTTGGGTGGTTGTTGGTATGTAGCCACCAAGATCACTGATGAATATTCGCATAAATATATACATTCCTACCAATACAATAATAAGAAGTAGGTCGGAAGAATCTAAATTCCTGAAGTAGGAACTAGTTCCCCTCCCCTCCTTTTCTCTCTGAGCTAGTGTTGGGTTAAGTTGGGGTGGTCAGAGATTATCACACGGTGTACGCCTTGTATCAACTTGTTCCTGCTGTATGTAAATTCTCATTTGACCGGGGTCAGTGAACGTGTACAGTAAGACATTGACAAGAGTGAGAATATGTCAAGATGCATGTAAATAAATGACATACATTTAGAACATTTCTTCCACTAAATGGTGTTTACAATGTGTATAAATAATTCTCTGTGTTTTCCCAATTAACTACTTCTTCTTCTTGTGTCTAATAACTCTCTTCCATTACCTGTTGTTGTTGTGATGTTGAGTGTTGGGTTGTGTGGTGATGAGTGGTGTGGAGTGGTGTTGTGTTTTTAAGTTATGTTGAGCAATGAGTTAAGCTCACTTCGCGTGATGGTTTTTCCGCGAAGCACAACTTTCTCATGTGTTGCAGTTCATGTGTGCCCTTATCTAATTAAATTTGACATAAATATAAATATTTATTTCGCCAAACCCTATTAATTCTATAGATAAAGGAGAAAGGAAAGATTGATTTCACTTTCAGCTTTCTAGATTGTAAATAGGCATAGATAAGTCTGTTTTAGAACAAGGCACTTATTCTAGTACACGAACTGTCTTTTCAGCTGTAGATAGTGGTGCATCTTTAACAATGTTTCTGGTGAAATGCACAAGATTGCTTTCGAATCATCACTTCTCACAGTTGTTTAGAATAGAATATAGTAGTGGAATGCACTTCTTAAAGTTAATAATTATCTCTAAGAATATCAGAGATTGTAGTTTCATCGAAGAGAATATTCTGCCCGGGAATGGCTTTGCGTCGTTAGAATCTACAGTCGAGCATTTTTACATTTCAGAGGTTTTAATTAATAATCATACATTTCAATTGACATCACAAACATGGGTTTACATTACTTGATACATCAGGTTCTTAGTCTAACCAAGGGCCAACAAACGTACCTCGGATCCAGACTTTTGCCTTGCCCATTGAATTTTTGGTCACACACTCTTCTCACATCCGTCCATGGAGCGAGTTCAGACAAAAGTGCGGGCTTATTAACATTTCTGATGAAATAGTAATATATGTTAATTATGCACTGGCGCGAAGGTGGTCATGTGGTTTTCCTATCCAATGGTTTTCTGAGCTTGGTCTGATGAAATCTTTCCAAGAATCCACGTCATTTGTCACTTGTTCAGTTCCAGTTTTGATGTTAAGTTTTAAGTCCCAATCTCCAATTGCGTTTGTGAAGTCAATTTCTTTTAATGTTGTTTCCTCTTTTTGCGGCAGTTGTTGGTAATGAATAATGTTGGCTGCGTTATGCCACAATCAGAAACAGCCAAAAGATGCTGGGGTTGACTGAGACATCTTGTAAAAGATATGCAACTAACTTTTAACTCTGCAATAAGAGATATGCTCTCACTGATGTAACATTAATACCACTTGACTATTACCTATTGTAGGATTACTACAATGCTTCTCCACATATTATATTACCTGTTTCTTCCGTTTTGTTGGTTCTGGGATTTTCTCCTTTGTGTTGTCTTTTAAAGATGCTTTCTTTGGAGGTTCAAACACTCTTTTTCTCTGGTTCACTTTTTATAGAAAGAGATTATATGCATAGCATTATGACACTAGTGCATGTATATAATATAATCTATTCAGTGAATATGTTAACATGCTGTCAATGAGAATTTATCAACCTGGGGGACATATCCTCCTCATTGTCCATCTCCAACTGGTTTTTTACTCCTCCTCCTCCTCTGTCTCACATGTACCTACAGTTATCAGTGTTTTTCTCATTTGCAGTTGTTCTTGTAATGTCAACATAAGGAACTCAGTGTTTTAAGGTATGTTGTTACACCTGAGAGCTCGCTGAGACTCCACAATAACTTTGTGGATGGTTGTCTCTGTGGCTAATGTTCAGCCCACAATTGACAAAGTATGTGGCGATCTTAAAGTATATGTTCAGCTGTCTGTTCTACCTGTCCAGACATGACAGGGGTGACCTGCCCATATTCGTTTGTGTAAGTGATTGTTCAGTCTGTTGTGTCCTCTTCTGATTTCCAACTGGATCACATGTTTTACTAATTCAAGGTAGAAAAATTGTCTTGCTGCAGGATGCATTTTCTATAAGACTTTTTTTTGGGTGCTCGCTCGCTTTGAACTCAAGTATAGTCCATACACACTATTTATAGTAGTGATGGACTGAATTGGAGAACTTGGTGACAACTGGTAAGATCAAAGGGAACAGACCAAGAGGAAGCCCTAGAAGCAAGTACCTGGATGGCTTGGTCGATACAGAAACACAGAGCTGATCCACGACTCTGGTGATCGAGTGAGATGGCAGAACATGACCGCCCATGCTTACCGGCATGGCACATGATGGATGGATGGATTTACTGAATTTTGTGTGTGGATTAGCTTTCCCTATTAATAGTGTCCCTTGCCATCAGGCAAACCCACTCCGACTTCAGAGGTACTTGTAATTTACATCCCCAAGTCAAGGATGACAGGTCAACATTTTAGTGCAGCTGTCCAGTGTAGGGGTTGAACCACTTACCTCGGCATCAGCACACTGGATGTTTAAGAACACGTTCTTACCGATTCAGCCATGCGGACCTACCTATTGGACTTGAGTCTTCTTATCATGGAAGGTGACTGATTGGAGTTCATGATAAATGTGCAACATAAAAACCATAAGAAAAGGGAACATGGAATGAATGATTCTCTGGTTAATTACTATATCTGGTATATCCAAGTATATTCTATCTTCAAGATCTGTACATCTGTTTATGTTGCTGCCTAGAGAAGAAGAAAAAACTCAGAAAACTCTGGTGATGGTAAACTAGCAAAGAAACTCATACAGATATTTCAAACACAAATCACATATAAGAAGCAACAATACATAGAGCATCAACAAGAATTCCACAAGCAGCTGACTAACATGGCAACAACTATGTTTACCTTGAGGTCTCTTTAGCTTCTCCAGGGCAGGCGTCCACTCGGTGTCTGATCCATCGGATGGTTCTATAATAGCTGGGGTTACTAGCTTCCGTCTAGCTTTCTCTGATCTGTTTCTAAGCATAAACTCTGGAGGAGTCACTGGCAAACCTAATGGACATAAAAGCTCATATAATCTAAATCTGAAAACATCTGCCATGTGTCATAAGTCGGGGTGCCCCACCGGCTAGATTAAAATCTTATTCACTGGCGAGCAACCCCAGATAGTCAGAAACTGACTAGGGACAAAATCTATATGGCTGAACTACAGATTAAGCCCTGAATATCCAACGTACAGCTCTAAGTGGCTCGTTACAAAATTGAAATGAACTGAGCTGAATATTCGCCAAGGTATAGGAAAGAGAAGGTTAGCTTAAGATAGATGTTTTAAGTCTAAATATATTAGTATAGACGACTATCTCAGTACAGGTTTTCTCCCTGACTGCTCCTTTCCTTGGTGTGTAAGTGAACCCCCACCAATGTACACAACAATACGTATGCACAATTGGAACAAATATAATGACAGAACTATGAGTTACAATACTACAACATTTATTTGCTAATCATAGACATCTGATGGTTTTTAATATGAGGATGATGAAATCATATAACATATTGTGATGAGAAACATTACGTAACTTTACTTGTTACTTCATCTATCTGGAACTGTGGTCCAGATCCCCACTCTCCAGTAGACAACAAAAGAAAAAGAACAGCTTGCCGGTATTCTGAGATCCTGTCAGTCCTGACACTCCTAGTCAGTAGTCTCTAGTCTTGAGATCTATAACATAGGGCTCCTTGTGAGAGCTTGAAAGAAAGTCAAGAATGTGTTATATCAGTTCTACATCAGCGCAATCCTAATTAAAACATATAACACAAACATATCCAATGACCAGTCTGGCCAAGTTTATCTTCCAGCTCTACTATGTTCACCATCCTCCTTCTCCCTACTGTCTTTAGTCTGGGACGGGCTTTTCAATTGTCTCACACGCCTGTAATGATTACATTTCTGCCGCCCCATGTCCATATCGCTAATACAGAAATTCTGTGTCGTACAGCCGCTCCGTCCAATGTTAGTTTAGCAGCTCACAGGGTCGGTAAGTGTATTATAACAATGCCAGGTCATCCGGGCTTACAAGCCGTGACCAATAGCTGTGCCAGGTTTCCATGCATTACCGGGGACGCACGCCCACAATACACTGAGGAAGTTTAGCACCATATACCCCATAACACTTGTGGGTACTGTCTGTGCCATTACAGCTCTGCTACAAATGCAATCGATGGTTAGTGTGCCAATGCGCACACCATAATATAACACGTCATATTGATAGGCTTGCATATGACAAATCAATATACCAAACATGAAATACACATAAAACATTAATTAAACTAGACATATTATGATACTTTAACATAATAGCATAATGCACTAGTTAGTTTGTAGGTATACGAAATGAGATGTATATACACAAAAAGAATATGTACGAAGCATATTCCTAGCATCGTATATTCATATGAAATTACACATACATACATCCAACATATCCGTAAACATTATATTACTTCAAGATAGACATCTAATGATACTCACATAATAGCATCAGGCATTATTAATGAGTACTAATATTGTATAGCTACAAAATGAGATATACAACAAGTCTAATTGAAGTGACCAAACAGACCAGCTATATTTGCTGAGCTGCCCGGTTTAATCACACTTAGTTACTGCTGTTGTAAGAATTAAATAAATAGTCAGTTGACTATATTCTGTACAACAAATGCACACACCAAAAAGAGACTAGTCTAGTTTACAAAGAACTGGCAAGCATCTGCTACGATACCTCAAGTATATCTAGACAAGACCTGCCTTCCATAAGTTTCTACTTCTCAGAAGAGTAGCACTTACAGCACAATTATATTGAACAAAGAACTCAGAAAGACCACTCAAGTAACCTATGACAATGATAGTTCTTGCAATAACCTAGATCAGATATAGACTGAAAGTCAGTACATCCATCTAAAACTCGACTAGTTACTAAGAATTAATTCTCCTAGTTAAATCTAGCAACCTAAGAATCATGCAAAACGAGCTGGTTGTCTCACCTGTTCTGAAGTCAAATTTAATCTAACATTAAACAGGCTAGGGACCCTTATTTAAGCTGAGTCAAGCAGACAGTGTCTGAGACACTATTATCTCTTTGGCATTCCCGTCATAAATTCTTCTTATCTCCCGCTGACGGTAATTGCAATTATCCCCGCAACCTGGCCATCACACCTTGCTCCTCTCTGTCTGGTACAGTCTACAGTGGTAATTGTCTTATCAGACCTGGTTCACACCTGGCGATTTCCTACCTGTGCTTATCAGGTGTCATGCCTGGTCAGTTTTAATTACACAGTCCATGGCCCCTTCATTGTTGATTCAGCATGTCTGGGTCAGCAGTTTCCCAAGGTGTATACTAATTATCTAGTTGCCATTTTACTTGCCATCTGCAAGCTTACGTCATGGCTAGAGGCTTTTTGTGAATAATCTTACCTCACGACTAGATAATTTTGGAGTAGTGTGATTAATTCATTCTTTCTCAATTTGGCCTCTCAAATTTGGAGACCGAGAAAAATATTCTGGGATGTTAAGGCGGCCACTTCGTGACAGAGCTTTCCCCTTTAAAAAAAGTTTCTGCCAGAAATCTTTTGTCAAAGCACGCCGTACATCCCAGAATAATGCCTAAGCACTCTCCGTTCTGTATCTGCCTAAAGGTTTCCAATATTCCTTGTGGCAGTGGGTTGTCCTGCATAAAGACGTCCCATTTCCATAACCCAAAGATACTCTGGATAGATCCTTGTACCTGGTTTTCGGCCGGGATTCCATGCAATAGCTTGGTAAAATCCGGTAATTGTCAGAAGGTTGTAATTTTACCCCTCTGGGAAAGATCACAATCAACGGGATTCTTCTACGCCTCTGGGCAGCAATTGTTTTACACCATTCACTCACGTGATTTACTCCTTGCAGCCGAGGATGTACCCGTAGTGAGGTCTTGCATAAGCTGGCCACAGCAAAGCTTGTCTCCGTGATTTTCCTCCGTCCGTTATAGATTCTCAACTGATCCATCAATAACTTCCTTTTGAAAGGAATAATGTTACACATCATGGTCCCATGATATAAATTCAACTGGCGCTTTCCTCCTTCAAAGTTGGGCGTAACAATCTTCCCTCCTCGGTGTCGCGGTTTCTTCCCCTGATAATCAGTTAACGGGCTGAGTTTCTCTGCATTAGAGTTTCGTGTGAAAACCGTGCTAGAAATTGGAAATTTAGTGTGCCAAGTTGTCCTGCCTTGAGAAATAACATAGTTACTCCAGGGCGATAAAGTGGTGTTACTTTTGAATAAAGTATCCACAAATAGCTGATCTACTCCTATCAAATCGACCTGACTGAAGGGTAGATTGAATCCTAAGAGTGTTGATTCCAAACCACTCTTGACTTCTGTTACTTCAGGTCCCTGTTGCTGGAATTCCCTGATAACTTCAGCTAATGAGATGATAGGCGTTTCTTCCTCCATCTTGTGCAAAGAATTTTCTTCTTTAGCAACTACAGACAATGTTGTCTGCACAATATCAGAGTCCATATTCTGGCTCCTAACAATTCCCTGTGTTTCCTGAGTCTCCGAACTGGTATACTGTGAGATAACAACTGGAATTGTTTCCTGGTCTGGATGTTCCTCTCTGGCCCTGCTTTCATGGGCTAAGTCCAGTTGCGGTACATCCTGTGGTGGGCTGTCTAAGACAAACAGACATTCAGACACACACATAGACTTTCAGAAAGTGACAGACAGCAAGCTTTCATTTCATGTCTGAGCAAGACATCAACCAAGCTGATCAAGTTCTCTGACAGACCTGGAGCGATGGTGAGACTTCTGCCGTTCATCTCCCAATGAAGCATACACAGTCAACCAACACATGCCAAGTCCCGTGTGGACTTGTTCATAACTTGCTAAAATGTTTCTACAGAATGAAGTAGCCAGTCTCATACTAGCCTTCCTTTGCTGCCTCTTACAACATGAATGTAGATTACAGTGTTGCTATTCTTTGCTTACCTTAGGTGGCCTATTAACACAGGGGCAATAATCTTCTATGTCAGTCAGAAATACATCTTCAGTGAACTTTTGAGGCATATTTTATGTTCCTTTACAATATTTGCCGGCTTCCTGGCCTAGAGGTTAGCGACTTTTCTCCGTAATCTCGTATACTCTCGTAAGTAATGTGACGACGGTGAGAATCAGCAGTGGTTCAAATCGCATCGGTAACTTACGGGGTATGTGAGCCAGCCGTTCAGAAAGCAATGGCAAACTACTGAGTGTAATCTTGCCAAGAAATCAACATACAGCTGAAAGATGCTGATGTTGACAGCGATGTCCTGTAAAGGATATGCAAAACATTTTTTTTACAATATTTAGCAATGCAATCTTCTGCCTATCCAAGTTAGAAAAAAACTACTAGATGCCCCTTCGAAGTTAATTAATTAGATAGCTAGCAATCAGATTACCTACACTGCACATTGGCCCATTCAGTCCTTAAGTACTTGGATCTCCTCCTCAGTATCTCCCTCAGCGTGTAATGGTCGATGGCATCAGTTATGTGTTGGTTGACTATTCTCCTTTCGCTTTCAGAATAGTGCTCCTGTCTAGCTTCACCACTTTTCACTTGATGTTCTTGCAGTCTGGTCAAGATTGCAGATTTGCATTTTCTTGATTTGTTTCATTGCCCACCTTGCTGATGACATTCAGTATATCAGTCCGGTCCATGAGTCCACCTTCCACAGTACCCCGGCCCACATACCTATCAGCATTCTCATTTCCTTTTACACCCGCGTGTCCTAGCACAAGTCTCTGTGGGGAGTCTCTGTGGCGAAGTGGTCAAGCCGTTTGACTTGTGCTCCGAAGGTTGTGGGTTCGATTCCGGGCCGCGGCCTTCGGTTTACGAGTTAAATGTTTCGGAGACTCCTGTGGGTCGGCGCTAAAAGCTACGAGTTCGTGCTTTGTGCGACGCTTTCCATGCTGCGGAAAGAGACTGAGCCATATGGGATAAAACCCGGTGCAATGAAGTCGGCCCTGTCGATTTTTAAGCTTTTTTTTTTTAAAAGTCCTAGCACAATTATCTGATTTTTTTATCAGGATTGACCTCCTCAGAAACTCCATCCACTGTCTTCGAGCCCAGCCCATTTTCATCTTCCTAAGGATACTCTTTGAGTTGCTGAAATAGCATGCCTTGGTGAAAGTCTGTCTCTATAGCCAGGCTTTAGCTTCTTACACATACAAACAGAAACTCAATACAGGCATAATTAAGATCATACAATGATACAGTATGGTGATTCACATGTGATGTGTGAGGTGATGTAAACAAACAGACAAACCAGGAGATGTTAGACCACACATACGTACCTGCATGACGTAAGGCCTCAAAGTTCTGCCGTAAGTTGCTGAGATGTTGTTTCTCATAGTCAGAGATCTCAGCAAATTCTTCTGGTGTGAAAAACTCACTGATGGAGGATGGGAGGTCATCAAAGTTTATGCTGGAGAACTCCATTGTTCTATAGATAGTTCTTAAAGTAGACACAGTCTGCCTCTCTCTGTTGCCTCTAAATATAAACACAAATGTTCTATAAAAACTATACTTGCTGTTAGTGTTTGCAAAACAGGGATACAAACAGGGAGACCGAAACAGAGACAAGGTCAGATAAAAGAGAGAAAGACAGGATGCAACATGGGTGCAAGAAAATATAAGATTAAATGAAGACAGAGGTGGAGATAAAGTGAGAGACAGACATGTAAGAGGAAGGCAAATATGAAGACAAAGACAAAAGTATAAAGAAAATATCAAAATATGGAATGGAAACATGTTAGCCTACAATCACCTGATCACGATTTTAATCACACTAACTGATCACCATATTAATCATACTCATATCTGATCACCATACACATCACCTTGATCATCATTTAATCCTGATTTTAATCATAATCATCACCCTGATCATAATTTTAACCTTCAATATGATCAGCATTTAATCATTTCTTCTTCTTCTTTTCGTTCATCCGGAGTGTTTTTTCAGATGTGATTGCGGTGTGTCTGTTATGCGCCCTTGGACCGAAACCCGTAGGCCAACACATCGACTTTAGCGTGCTTTTTTGACCAGGTAGCATTCCTGGGAGACTCTCACTTTTGTGGTGCCATCTACAAACATGCTGGCCAAGTTAGAACGGTCGAAGACAACGGTCATCCCTCAAAGGAAGGCAGGGACAGTCCATAGCATTTTCCGCCATCCAAGGTTGCTTCCATAGTTGCAGGGCCGACACATAACGCCCTGGTTCTGGACTAGCCGAGGGAGTCGTCACGTCCTGCTCATGGCTGCTTTAAATCCTCACTTCAATATATTGGTCATTTTGTTTGCCCCGGGTCATTCCCGCACAAACCAGACAGGTTTGCAGACGGTATCCACTCAGCGAGTTTTCGGACATGTGCTTGTCGTTGCGCCCGTCAGAGCTGTTCCAGGCACGACAGACATTCGGAAAACTACCTAGTCAGAGCTGTTCCGAACAAGAGCGGCATTCGGAAACTAGGTAGTCAGAGCTGTTCCTAGCACGAGAGACATTCGGACGAGACGTTTCACTCGGACGTAAATGCGTAGTGTCAATTTTTAGTTTGCCACCCGTAGGACGACACTTCCGGCTTCCGGCGGGCATTTTTTAATGAGGTTTGCCTTCCTCGGGTTTCGAGACTCTTGTTTCGGCTTCCACACAGCAAGCTTTCGCTTCGGGCTGCCACGTAATGGATTCGCAAGACAGGCGTTCCATTTCGTGTCAACGAGACAATTTTCCACCTTTGACTACACTCACTCCATGAGTGTGGTTACAGACTATCGGACGTCTGCGAGACGTGCGACCGAGGTGTTTTTCCACCTTTTTTACTCACTCACGAGGTAGGCTACATGTGCTGCCGGCTCAGCACCTTACCTCCGTGCGTCTGTGGGCGAGTAACGGTCAGGCCCTTTCATCCGGGGATACCTCATATCCCCCAGCTAAGAGCCATCGAACGAATCTGCGCTGATCATGTAGCGTTGTCAGCACATCATCACAATTTTGATGTAGGTTTGTGTCGGCCAGGCTCTCACTTCCGAGAGTTTATGGCTTAGAGACGTTCAGCCATACACCTCGGATGGGAACCTTAGAGGTTATGCCCGGACTGAGATTTAGGGATCATTTGCCTGATTTTGACTGCTATCCTCAGTCTTACCTGCAGAGCAGCAGGTTGTGTCTCTCTTAGTCTGGTCCCTATCCCACGAGCCGTCCGATATGTAGTTTTCACCCATCGGCAAGCACATGGGGTCGATGGGACACGCAAGCTCCCCCACCACGGCAAGGTGGAGACACATCGGGGGAGATTTAATCATTTTAATCAAAATCATCACCCTGATAATAATTTTAATCATAATCCTCAACCTGCTCACAATTTTAATCATAATCATGGATCTGATCATTTAATCCTCATTTTAATCATAATCGTCACCCTCATCATAATTTTAATCTTAAATCTGATCATTATTTAATCCTCATTTTAATCAAAATCATCACCCTAGGCACAATTTTAATCATCAATGTAATCATAATTGTATCCCCATTTCAATCAAAATAATCACCATGGTGATTATTTTAATTATAATCATCACCCTGGTCATAATTTTAATCACAATCATCACCCTGATCATCATTTAATCATCATTTTAATCAACACCCTGGTCATCATTTTAATCATATTCATCAATCTGAAAATAAATTAATCCTCATTTTAATCAAAATCATCACCATGATTACAATTGTGCCTAGAGTGATTATTTTAATTATAACCATCACCCTGATCATAATTTAAATCATAATCATCAATCTGATCATCATTTAATCCTTATTTTAAATATAACCAACACACTGACCATAATTTTAATCAAAATCATTATTTTAATCATAATCATCATTTTCATACATCAGTTTGACCCTTAACATCCTCTTCTCATTCCCCCCAGCCTCCTATCATCTTTCCACTAGAATCATCAAAATTATAATCAGCCTGGCAGGCATAGTTATTTTTTTTTTAAATTATTTCTCATCCTCATGATCGTGTTATTTTTGTCAAAATGATCAATATCTTTTTTCATAATCTGTTTAGACATTAGACCAGTTTCCAGTTATTGTTTTAATCATCAATATCAGCCTAGTCACCATAATTTTTAGCTTTTAAATCATCATCAAAGTCTTCATGGAATAGTGGCTACGCAACAATAAGAATTTTCTTGGGTGTTGTTTAAAAAGTGTGTTGGTTATCATCAACTCATTTTCAGTGCAAAATTCAATTAATTTGTCACCTGCATCATTTCTATTTCCTAATCCACATTTTCCTAAAACGTCTCTCCTGTTCAGCTCTTCCTGTACCCACTTTTGCATTAAAATCTCCCATTATTATTCTTACATCATTATGTCCAATCTTATGTAATGTGTCTTGCAGTGTGCTGTAAAAAAATATTCAATTTCGTCATCCTGTTTGACTCGTGCTCCGAAGGTTCTGTGTTCGATTCCGGGCCACGTCCCTCGATTTACGAGTTAAATGTTTCGGAGACTACTGTGGGTCATCGCTTAAAGCTACGGAGTTCGTGCTTTGTGCGACACTTTCCGTGCTGCGGAAAGAGACCGAGCCATATGGGATAAAACCCGGTGCAATGAAGTCGACCCTGTCGACTTTTATTTTTTTTTTTTTTTATCCTCTGCTGTTGAAGTAGGTGCATATATCTGCATGAGAGTTGTGTTTTTTGGGTGGCCTTTAAGTCTGATAGTGAGGATTCCATCACTCATCTCATCAGGTTCCTCTTGTACCTTGTGGTGTCGAGGTGAAGTATAAACAGCGGGAGAGTGCCTGCTTATGGGCTTCATTTATCAATATTCCCATAGACTCTGCTATTCCCTCCGTCCATCAGTTACATGGTCAGCCTCTTCCTCTGCTTCCATCTGGTCTGTACATCATTGCTTCTTGTGGTATACTGTTAGTTGGTAACCTACTTGCATGGCCAAACCATGTTACTTGCTGCCTTCTAATAAAATCTAGCGCTGCTATAACCTCTACTTTAGTCCTGATGTCTTAATTTGTGAAGACATCAGGACTAAAGTGGGGGTTATAGCACTATCTATATAGATTCTATCACTAACCATATTTTGTCCAATTAAATCTTTTGCAGTTGTTTTATCTAAACAAAATGCTACTCCACTCTGGCCTCCAACGTTTCTACCAGAATATTATGAACAGACTTTCATTTTCAGTTGTAAAATGTCCCTTGCCTTTCCAGCGATGTTCACTAATTCCTAAAATGTGAATATTTAACCTCTCAATCTCATCACATTTCCCTCCTACAGACTTCTCACATTCCACCGTCCTAGCCTCACTCTCCTGCTTAGTCTGACACATGGGATTTCTTTGGTAACACCGTTGGGATTAACTCCGTCATCATGATTACCCACTCTTCCCCAGTGTTATCTGATCTGCCTGGCCTGGGGGTCTCACTACCAGATCTCTTTCTTGTTGTTTTCTTTCATTGTTATTACGGTTTCTTGGCAAGTTTTTCAGAAGGTAGTTTGCCGTTGCTTTCCTTCTGGGCAATGACTGTACTAGTCGGTGGCCATAGCCATTGTCTCCACTAGCAATGTCAGAGTTATCGAACTTTCCCAGGTGGAGTGGGTAAGGTATTTCTTAATTTCGCGAACTTTTAGTTGCTCCGAACGATTTCACTTCCGGTTTGACCATGTCCATCTATATGTCAATTAAACTTAAGCAGCGTGGTATGATGAAAGGGGAAGTTATTCATATATTAAAAGTATTGGTCCTTCTGCTAGGCGCCAAGTTATTGAGCCAAAAAAAAAGTTTTTTCTGGATTTTATTTGATTCTATTCACGAATAGTAAGGTAATTTGTCTTATAACTCCTGTATGTGAAAGAATCCTTAATTTTTTCTTGCATTTTTCAATCCCCCGTTCAATTTTACATAAATATTAAGAGTTTCAACATTGCATGTGTTTGCAGACGTTCAGGACAAAATATTTAGTGACATGGCCACGGCCGTCGTCATACTCAAAATTGAAGATTGCGGCGTCCATAGAAAATAAACTATAGCGGACCTGTATTTATTTATAATTAGAACTGGTAATTTAAGTACTAAAATTAAACAGAATACAAGTGTCATGTGTAGCAGTAATGTATCTGTGTACTTGCATAATATTTCAGCATTTTACATGACTGAAAATAATTTTGAAAGCCAGTTTTCAGACCCGTCTGTAAACTTGTAAGTAGTGTAACTGCAAGTAAGGAGTACTTTTTTTCTAAGCTGCGCTGCAGCACTTAATTATTTAAATTTAAATACAGTACTATAAAATAAGTTATATGTTTTAAATAAGTTAGTATTTAATTATTAATTGCTCACTATTAGATACAGAACAGCGTAATTGTAGAGCAGAAGTAGAAATCAATTTTTAGTGAAAAGTTTATTATTTAATATTTTAATTTTTTATTATTTAATAATATCTTAATAATTAATTAACTGCTGCTTAATTTATGCAGCAATTATAAACTTACTTACTTACATTAATGCATGATATTTAATCAACAAAAGAAAGCTGTCGCAATGCAGTTAGGACATTAAGACAATATGATATCTTCTTCTTCTTCAGCGTTCCAAGCCATTGAGGTTCTTTGCTGCAGATACAATCCATCTCCATTCGTCTCTCTGGTTGACCTTCTCTTGCTAGTCGTTGATTCCAAGTGCTTGTAGGTCTGTATATATATTATGTCTCCACCGTCTTCTTGGTCTACCTTGGGGTCTACGGTCATTTATTTCCTGAGTGTAAGCGAGTTTTGTTTCTCTATTATCTTCCATTCTTTCTATATGCCCCAGCCATTGTAGTCTATTAGCCTTCATGATACCAGTGATTAGCGGGGACTTAAATTTAAATATGATATATTTTCATGAATTGTTCTTTCACTAACGACGAACATTTCACACGACATTTAATTAATATAACTGGGCAGCTATTTTTAACTGTTAATTAGGTCATGGCACATCCTATCGAAAAATAAAAAAATATGTCAAGTTAGGCCTCGCCGCCCCGGACGCAATGATATATGGCACAACGTTGTCCGTTTAAAAATAAACAAGCCACGGTAATAGAAGGCAAATAATAAACAATTGGTGGCCATTTTAAATTGTTAATTATGTCACGGCACATCCTATCGAAAAATAAAAAATACGTCAAGTTAGGCCTCACCGCCCTGGACGCAATGATATATGGCACAACGTTGTACGTTTAAAAATAAACAAGCCACGGTAATAGAAGGCAGAATTTCTCAGCTTTCAATTTTAGGGCTGCAAGAAAATCTTACTTATCTCTTAGGTTATCATTGCACTTCCTGGTATTAAATTACGTCACCCCCGGGATGGTTAACCCGGTCAACAAATGCCCGCAGAAGTCGGATGTGTCGGCCTAACGGCGCAAGAACGCTGCTTTGCTGTAAACAGGCACAACGCAATCACATCCGGAAAAAAAAAACTGGATGAACGCAGAAGAGGAAGGAATTACGTCACCAAAAAATTCATAACTCCGCTTAGAATTAACGTGACTCTTCGTTGAGATACCGTTGGATTCGTCTTGTCAAGCTCTATCTAACCGGTATGATTTCATAAGTAAAAACCCAATTTTTAAATATTGACCAAAATTGCTATCTCTACTGATGAGATCATCTGCCTATCGCCGCAGAGTGCAGACCATAACCAACAACAATTTGTTGTCTCACACTCCATCCACCACCTACTCGCATGGCTTCACGTAACCTTGATTGGGGGGGGGGGGAGGCTAAACGGGTACTCCACCTTGTCCAAGGGTGTCCCGTAGACTAACGGAGGAAAGGAGGCGACTTACATCTCCTTTGATAGGGGATACCCCTACCCCGCTAACCGAAATAAAAACTTGAAACGACCACTGCAGTCAGAACATTAGCGAGTTAGAAGGGATTAACTTGAAGTAATTGGGGTCCTGTGCTCTGCTAGAGATAACATGCAGAAAAGTATATCTCTGTATTTAAAACCCACTTCACTAAATACTTACCAACATCCCCTGCCACAGTTCACTGGTTCACCATATAAAAAATATTTGAAACTAAAATCTACATCAGGCGGCCACCAGAAGTGGCCATTGTTTTACCAGCATGCAATGTGCAACTTTTAATTTATCAATTGGATATTTAATACGTTGATATTAATTCAAGTAAATTTGAAATAATTACATGTAAAAACATATTATGAAACATTATAATGCACTAAAATAATTAATAACTTGATAAAAAGGCTAGAAAATTGAAATTTATAAAGAATAAAACTATATTAACAATTAACCTTTACATGTTTAAAGAGCGGCTTGTAAAAATCTGCCTGTTTGGGGTGTTGCTGTCGTCTGCTGGCTGGGACCTTCTTCTTCTTTCGTTCGCCTGAAATATGTCTATAACTGCAATGCTGCCTCTTGTAAGAACCTAACAAACTTTTTTAGTTCACTCAGCGGTCCATAAAGTGTATCTTCCCCTGTTGTCTCTCTAGGCCAGAAGGTTCGCCTGGGATATAAACCTCCAGCGGGGACTGTTGACGTCTGCAGCCCCGATACTTGCGTGTCTGTGACAGGTGTGACTCTTTCACGTCGGTGAGTTGTCATCTTTTTTATGTTTCTTGTTGGTTTTTTTTTCCTTTGACGACGAAGTTGCGGCATACTTTCCTACACTCGTCAGTTTGGAATTAAACGTTGACTTACAGGACATTGCAGTCAACATCAGCATATTTGCTGTTGTGATCTCTTGTCAAGTTTAGGTTCAGTAGTTTGCCATTGCTTTCTGAACGACCAGCACCGATGCCAACGCGATCTACTGCCAAATCGTACGCAGCTGTGTTTCGTACGCGGGTATACGGAATCACGAATTGCGTTCGTAACGCCTTCGCCACGGAGCTATGGCAAGCTTTTTTTTAAAGTTGCATATCCCTTACAGGACGTTGCAGTCAACATCAGCATTTTTTTCAGCTGTTGTTGGTGTTCTTGGCAAGATTACGCTCAGTAGTTTGCCATTGCTTTCTGAGCGACCAGCTCACATACCCCGTAAGTAACCAAGGCGACAAATCTCATGCAGCTGTGTTCCTCACGTGGATATACGGGATTGCGGAGAAAGTCATTAACAACTTCGCCAGGGAGACCGGCTATGGCAAACTACTTAACGTTAAATTGCCTAGGAAATCAATCTGAGGTTGCAATTGATCGCAACGTCCTGCAAAGGAAATGCAGCATTAGTTTGGGAGCAGACCTCCTTGCGCTGGTTTTCATACAATGGTATGAGTGCCGGTCGTTCATAAAGCAATGGCAAACTACTGAATGTAAACTTGGCAAGAAATCAGAAACAGTCAAAATACGCTAGGGTTGACTGCAACGACATGTGAAAGGTTATGCAACTATTTGCCTTTGTGCAAACTACAGAACATAAAAAACTGCCTAGTAAATTACAATGTTGGTGTTGATGGCGACATCCTGTAAATGAGACAACGGTGCCTTTCTACAAATAGTTTATACCGTGTATGAAATTAGCGATCATATCAGACATATGACATGTTTAATAAACTAAAGATGGTAGATACTGATGAATGTAACTGTGGAACTGGCAAAACATTTGTTGTGGAAGTGACCAACATATGCAGAACAGAGAAAGTTATGTTGGCCTACATTGTCTACAGCTGCTCTATTTGAGGAAAAGCTCTATGGGGATACCAAAAATCTTGAGATCATGAGTTGACTGCTGTTTTCTTCGTATTTATTCATATTGACATCTGTAGATGAATGATAAAGAGTAGAGTTGAGCACTGTTGACTCAAGAACAGACATCACAACACTCGGACATTCGCCTACATGCTCCGACCTCATCTGCAACAGCCAGCGAAGCGTCCCAATACTAATGGTACTAGTAGCAGTCAGAGTATGTGTTCGTCTGGCCTTTCCTCATAGTTCCAAGTGTCGGCCAGATCCTCTGTTCACTCCCGGCAGCACCATTCTCTCCTGATGTGATGATCTACCCGTTCTTCTGCACTAATGCACGATTTCAAACGGCCCCGATAACATCTGCCTTATGCACCAATACCCCACCAAGGGGTGCAGACCCAGTCTGTCCGCCCGCACGTTTACCACCACACCAGCATGTCAGAAGAGGAAATTTCCGCTAATAAGTTGCTTTTATAACGAAATTGCTGGACGGACAAGGAATCTAGCAATATGACTATGGACACATGAAATCCAATGGTACCTCATTCACGGCGAAACGATCATTACAATGGATTACATAACATCATGATGATGACATAAAAGGCAAGAAGATTACTTCATTGCCCCAGGTTTTATCCCATATGGCTCGGTTGCTTTCCACATTGCGGCCAGCTAAAAGCGTCGCACAAATCACGAACTCCGTGGCTTCAGATACAACCCCAAGGAATCTCCTAGAAAACTGCACTCGTGAATCAAACGTTGTAGGCTGGAATTAAACCCGTGACCTTTGGCGCGAAGCACGTTGCGTAACCACTTTGCCATGAAGATTTTGATTATGATTTAAAATCTAAACATTATGGTGACTAGGCTGATAATATTGGTGATTAAAACGATAACTGGAAACTGGTCTGATGTCTAAACAGATGATGAAAAAAGATATTGGTCATTTTGAAAAAAGTAACATGATGATGCCGGTCTCTCTGGCTGTGGGGTTACAACACTTTCTCTCTGTAATCCCGTTTATCACGCAGAGTCTCGCAGCGGAGCGAGAACTGAGGTGGTTCGACCCCCGCTCGTGACTTGCGGATACTGAGCCGGCCGCTCAGAAAGCAATGGCAAACTACTGAGCGTAATCTTGCCAAGAGATCAACAGACAGCTGAAAGATGCTGTTGTTGACAGCTAAGTCCTGTAAAAGGATACGCAAAACATTTATTTATAACATGATGATGATGATGAGAAATATTAATAAAAAGATAACTATGCTTGCTAGGCTGATTATAATTTTGATGATTCTAATGAAAAAGATGTTTGGAAAAATGGGGGGGGGGGGGGGGGGGTGTTGACAAGATGATGTTAAGAGTTAAAATGATAAATGAAAGTGATGATTATGATTAAAATAATGATTATGATTACATGTATGATCAGTGTGCTGGTTATATTTAAAATGAGGATTAAATGATGATCAAATTGATGATTATGATTTAAATTATGATCAGGGTGATGCTTATCCCTAGGCACAATTTTAATTATCATTGTGATGATTGTGATTAAAATTAGGATTAAATTATGATCACTTTGATGGTT
This sequence comes from Cepaea hortensis, assembly GCA_963921405.1. Lineage (NCBI taxonomy): Eukaryota > Metazoa > Mollusca > Gastropoda > Stylommatophora > Helicidae > Cepaea > Cepaea hortensis. The sequence goes on along the minus strand of OY992887.1, from coordinate 24,461,846 downwards.
AATATTGTGCATGGGGCGATGATTTTGATTAAAATTAGGATTAAATTATTATCAGATTGATGATTATGATTAAAATGATGATCATGGTTTTGATTAAAATGAGGATTAAATGATGATCGGTGTGATGATTATAATTAAAATAATCACCATGGTGATGATTTTGATTGAAATGGGGATAAAATTATGATCACATTGTTGATTAAAATTGAGCCTAGGGTGATGCTTTTGATTAAAATGTGAGGATTAAATGATAATCAGATTGAAGATTAAAATTATGGTCAGGATGGTTATGATTAAAATGAGGATTAAATGATGATCAGATCCACGATTATGTGATATTGTATCCACTGTTATTTTGTAATTGTAACCACAATTATATATTATCCACTGATATTGTGATCAGGTTGAAGATTATTATTAAAATTATTATCATGGTGATTCCTTTTGATTAAAATGAGAATTAAATTATGATCCGATTGAATATTAAAATTATAATCAGGCTGATGATTATTATTAAAATGATGACTACGTGATAATCAGATTATATGATAAGGCTGAAGTTTGACCGTACGCAGCTATCTATCGTCGCAACAACCTTTTTGTGGTGATCCTAGTGTCAAAGCAGCAACCTGCTCAAGAACTTATCATTATTCCTAACGAATGCAGACTTAGTACGCGATTACCCTGGTGACAAAGCCTGAACCTACTTGTACTACCAATTAGCAGACTGTCATCTGTGTGCCATACGATCGGCTGTCAGTAAAACTTACACACTGAACAAAGAGAGGGCGGTCAGGAAAGCTCAACAGGTGTGCGCTAGTCGTTAAACACACCAACTCTGGCATATGGATTACTGTAGTCTTCAACAATACAACTCACTATGACACATTTCGAACTTGTCTGTTTAACTATTACAAACACCCATCAAATCCAGACAAGACAAGCATTGGCGCATGTGGAAGACCTGATTACAAAGCCTCTGCTTAAAATCCACCTATATCATAACAAATATAAGCTGTTGGTGCAAGGAACTGTTGAAAATATTAATTATTTCTTAAAAATAGATGTTATCGAGCTTTAAAACAACTCTAACACCAACCAAGCCAACCAAGCCAATCAAGTCACCAACTCTGCTCAGACGATACTATATCACCAGATATGTGATGCACGAACATACAATAATCAACATATTGCATTAAACTACAATAGCCAGATACTATGATAGTCAAATGTGTGCTCAGATGTCAGCCTACCAGATGGGGGGCAACCAGACAAACTATTCCCTCTTGGACAATTTTATTCCACCAAAACACCCAAGAAAAAAGAGACAATGTGTATAGTTTTCGACAACCTGTCCATTTATGTGAAAATAAAGAACATATAAATTTCCCCTTTTCTTTTGATTTCTTTTGTAATATATGTTGTGATTGCTATAACCCTGTCTTTCTGTTGTGTTTATATATGCGTGTGTGGAAACATTAAGTGTATCCCTATTCAATAGATCTTATCTACGAGGGTAAGTTAATAAGTAAGTCACAAATGGCTGTAGAAAAAATAACTAAATATGATAACAACTAGAAACCAGTTTATTTTTTATACATACATTGTCCCTTTATTTCTCAACATAATTTTCACCAACATTGATGCACTTATCCTATAGTTTTATCAGTCCTCCCAAACCGACTGCATAGAACTGCGTGCTTTGTTTTCATTTACCGGCCATTCTACAGAACTGTGTGACTTACTTATTGACTTGCCCTCATAACGTTTTTCTACCCAGCTATGCACCGCTTTATGGGACAAACATTTGTCAGTGTGACAGGTTGGCCCACCTCTCAGATTGTTTTGTTACTAGATGGAGATAGCCCTCAGTAAACCCCTCTATGTATCCTGTATTAATTTTTATTTTTATCTATATTTTCAAATATTAGATAAAATCGTCTTTGGTTAGTGTATTTATATACATAAAACTATAGAGAGAGTTAAATACTATTTCTTCTTATAGTTAGAAGTAGATGTAGGGTAGAGTTCGTTTACAAGCCAAGAAATCAAGTCAGGCTGAATTTTATATTCAGGTTTGGCTGCGAATAATAATTTGGCCACAGGAAGGGAACTCTCCTGGATGAGAAGTTAACTTCCGGTAGCACCCTAACGTCTGCCATTTTGATAGCAACCTGGAGGGAGCAAGGAGCTACTATCCCGTCAATTGGCTAAAATTGAACACCTGTCTGTGTTTAAACATATTTTATTGCTGACTCTTGTTAAGCCGAAAAACCCTCTAAAACATAGAAAAGCCAATGATAGTCTCCACTCCCGATAGGCCAGTCAAAATCTAGTTGCAGGGTGAGTTAATAATAATTTTGTTAAATATTTTTCTGTGTGTCAAAATGCCGGCAATATCTAAAGGCCATGCGGATCGATAATAGATAACATTAATTAAAACTAGTGTTAGTTAACTAATATTAGAATTAGGACCATGTTTGTGTGCCATGTGGCTTGCCGACAAGGGTAAAACGCAAAGCTCGTCACATGTGGCATTAGAAACATGGATAAATTACATTACGTGATTCTCGAAATTAGGTATCCACCTGCGGAAGGACACCTAAGTTAGTCAGTAGACGATTAGAGTTAAGATAAATTAATTATGTGCTTAACTTCGGAACTAGCGTATTTCTCTAGATAAAATACTTATTAGTTGAAGGAATTAGTTCAGAGAGTGAATAGTTACAATCAATTATTCTTTATCTCTTACCTTGCCCAGTCAGATTACTACCATGTGGTCCAAGATGGCCCACTTAACAAAGTTCAAACCTTGGGGGAATTCTCCAACCCTAATATGGTTCTTGTGTATAGTGAAAGTAATCTTAAACCTAGCTAAGAAATCTTCTAGATGATTAATTATGTCGTAATTAATATAAGGAAGACTTGCTAGTAGTACCACTCATAACTCCTTAAGTGAACTTGGGGTGTTTCATTGATTTTAATGGTTCACTCGTGTACATCGTGAAGTTATAGTAGTTGTGTGTGATTTCATTTCATTCTATGGAATTCATCATGTGATGTTAATTCATCGTGTGGAGTGTAGTTTGTGTGTTTCCATACTTGGAAAATGATGTGTGGTATTTCATCGATTTAATGGTTTGTTAATGTATATGTGACGTCGGAGTTGTGGCGTCTGAGTTCCATTCCATTGAAGTCATCCTATATGTACTGTTAAGTCATTATGTGAATTGTGGTTCATGTTTCCATGATTAATCGTGACTTAGAATATATATTTGGAATGTGGTCTTTGAAGTAGAGCATTGTGATTGTACATGTTTGATCTAAATGTCAGCAGAGAGAATAGGATATCATTTGTGTGCTGTTTCCATTAGATCAGTGTGCTGTTGTAGATTTCAGATAAGGAATCAAAATATGTAAATTTAGATAATACATGCTATGAAAATTTATGAGACAAGCATGCCATGCAGGACATGGCCAAAAGAATTTACAATTCTGTCTTGAAGGATTATTCACTCCTTCTCACTGTCATTCACAGAGCCTGCACCCTGATCATCTGTAGCCGTAGTCACGACCGGTGATTGAGCTACGAACCACTCACTTGATGCAGCAGAGAGTGGAGTCCATACCATGATCCAGTCAGCACTGACAGCTTACCATCCAGGAGGCTAAGGATTATCAGATGAGTGGCTACCCACCCGTTTGCCACTGCACAGCAATCACCAAATTTGTCTGCTATCGGCTAAGAGTCTATGATTATATCCTCTAGCCGAACCTTATCTTGTAGAAATTTCAGGGATCTGCGTATCTCTTATGTGTCAGTGAGTTCCCAGTGGGGCTCACGTAGTGTTCTTTAGGATTAAACGTTATGTTATATTTGTACTTTTAACAACTGCGTCTGTCATTATAGAATTAGAATTAGCATCATCAGATTGTGTGACGAGTGAAAGGACTACATCTATACGTATCATTCTGTCTTATCTCCTGTTGTGTGAGAATACATTAGGCAGTGGGGGCTCATTATTCATTCAGGCACGTTAGCAGGAATAACTTGACATACTGTCTTCATGTGTTAGTACAGTTAGTCGTCATAACTTTCCGCCTGGCACTGTTTAGAAGTAGTGATCCATTCTGGGACTTTGATAATCATTCTTCTAGAATTGCGAGCCATTTGATCGCTTCTTCAGCAGTGGTTAGATTCTCTATTCGTAGAAGTCTATTTAGTATCTACTTTGATCCAATTCCATCCTAGTAGTATACGTTACGCGACAGTCAGCATAAACACTGACAACCCACCTTGGTGGGAGAGATTTCATGAATGACGCCGAAGTTGTATGTGAAGTGAAAACGTGGTTTAGAAAACAGCACGCAGTTCTGTGCAGCCAGTTTGGGAGGACTATAAAACAATGGGATAAGTACATCAATGTTGGTATAAATTATGTTGAGACGTATAGGGACAATGTATGCATAAAAATAAACCGGTTTCAAGTTATCATATTTAGTTATTTTTCTACAGCCATTTGTGACTTACTTAATAACTTACCCTCATAATGGTATTATTGTCCGATGGTCATCCTTCTTCATAACATTGCCCCGTATCACACCACCACCACCACCATCTACAACTCTCTGTTCAACTTACTCTATTTACTACATTTGCTTTATTGTTCTCATTGAATATCTATGCCATAGCGTTTCATTGATCTACATGTCATCAATTTACCATTCCCCATCATTGAAATGGGTGTACATCTTTGCTTTATTGACTATACAAAGGCTTTTGATAGCGTTAGACATGTCAGCATGGTGGATATGCTTGCAGATCTACAAATTGATGGGAAAGACATTAGACTTATAAAAAACATATATTGGAAACAACAAGCTGCAATAAGGATTGATAATGAAGTGGGACAGTATCAGTCAATTAAGAGAGGTGTTAGGCAGGGATGTGTGATGTCTCCAGATCTTTTTTCCCTGTACAGTGAAAATATTTTCAGAAATGTAGAGGATATAAATGGAATCAGCATTGGAGGACGAAACATCAATAACATTAGATATGCAGATGATACAGTATTAATTGCAGACAATGAGCAGGACCTGCAACAATTAGTAGATGCGGTTGTTGTACACAGTGAGCAACTGGGGTTAGAATTAAATTGTAAAAAGACTCAGGTTATGGTCGTCAGTAGGAAGGAAGAAGTGCCACAATGTAATATACAAGTAAATGGAAATATTCTTCAACAAGTGAATCGGTACAATTATCTTGGAACAGTTATAACATCTGATGGGAGATGCCTTGAAGAGATTAGAACAAGAATCGCCATGGCGAAAGTAGCCTTTAGCAAGATGAAAAACATTCTGACCAATAAGAAGATTTCAATTGAAACGAGAAAAAGAGTGTTGAGGGGATACATAGAGCCTGTTCTTTTGTATGGATGTGAAACTTGGACAATGAGCAGTCAAGCTGGAAAGAATCTGATGGCTGCAGAAATGTGGTTTCTGAGGAAAATGCAAAGAATACCATGGACAGACAGAAAAACCAATGACCAAGTACTACAGGAGACAAATGAACATCGTAAACTGATTAGAGAAATTAGACGTAGACAGTCAAAATTTTTTGGACATGTTATGAGAAGAAATGGATTGGAGAACTTAGTGACCACTGGCAAGATCGAGGGGAACAGACCAAGAGGAAGACCGAGAGGAAAATACCTGGATGGCTTGGCCACATGGCATGGACGAGACAGGAACACTGAGCTGATCCACGACACTGGTGATCGAGTGAAATGGCGAGTCATGACCGCCCACGCTTTCCGGCATGGCACATGATTGATTGATTGATCATTGAAATCCTACACTCTCCCAGACTTATTGTCTAATCACATATTTCCAATTCTGTGAGCTGTAGTTTCATTGTTTGTGTCAATACTTTCGCGTTTCACAACGTCAATACACTTTAACCACCATCACTTCCACACTTTTCTTCAATTCTCCACGTGCTCTGATGTCTTCACCACTTAATACACTTAATACAAATTTGTCCATCACCTCACACCATTTTGTAAGTTCATGTCTTCGTCACCAGTGTTCGTCATTTCATTGGCCAGTTTTTGTAAGTTAATGTTTTCGTCAGTTTTTTTTTTTTTTTTTTTTTCAAGTTAATATCTTCGTCAGCAGTTTTTATAAGCTCATGTATTCATGATACACAATTATAATTGATTTTTGACATCGGAGCTAGACTTTCTCTATCTATGCTGCCACCTTCTGTCATCATACTTCCTAGATATTTAAAAGTGTTTAGCTTGGTCCTCTGTAATTTGAAGGTCGAACCAAGTAATTTTTTTTTTTTTTTGCTTCACCAATTTTGTCATCATTCTTTTGACTCGTTAGCTGTTTTTGTAAGTTAATTTTCCAATGAAACAGTCATGTCGATTCACAACATTTATGTTTATGCAGTCGATGTGGTAGGGGTTTGTGAAGTCATATATCTTTGCACTCTGCACTCTGCCCATTATAGGGAATATCAACACGTTTGAAGAGCGGGTACAATGTATTTGTACCATCCATAACTCTACCTCGTCGCACGTATCTCAAATGTTTATACAGATATGCAAGTATAGTATATGGAACACTACAGTATCTACATCTGTAATATGGGTGTTTACTCTTAATGTGTGTTTTCATCTTTTCAAGATTCCATTCACATGTAAAAGTACATTTTGTATGAATATATTTGTAAACTTCAATACCCCGCTCCTTGTTCATTTTATAGGAACTTTTATAATTAACTCTACAAAGTTTTGTACATATATGATGAGGATTCTGGAGCAGTGCATAGTTTTTTTTTTTCATTTCAGAGTGTGGCATGTTTTGTCCATCCATCCTTCATGTGCCGTACCGATAAGCGTGGGCGGTCATGTTCTGCCATCTCACTCGATCACCAGAGTCGTGGATCAGCTCCGTGTTCCTGTCTCGACCATGCCACGTGGCCAAGGCATCCAGGTATTTACTTCCCGGTCTTCCTCTTGGTCTCTTCTCTTCGATCTTGCCAGTTGTCACCAAGTTCTCCAAGCCATTTCTTCTCATAACATGACCATCAGGATCCTCACCGGTGCTACGGAATTCATGCACTGAGCTGAGATTCTCCGGACTCACGCTTGATTTAGGAGTAGAACGGAGCACTTATGGGTTACACCCGTGTGCCGTGATGTTGATCCGTCGACTAAACTAATAACATGCCAAAAAAATTTTGATTTTCTACGTCTTATGGCTCTAATCAGTATACGATCTTCATTTGTTTCTTGAAGGACTGTTCATTGGTTTTTCTGTCTGTCCATGGTATTCTTTGCATTTTCCTCAGAAACCAAATTTCTACAGCCATCAGATGATTTTCAGCTTGACTGCTCATGGTCAACGCTTCGTATCCATACAAAAGTACAGGTTATATTTTTTGTCCAGCCTCTGAAAATCACGAAATGTAGCAAATATATAGAGAAGAAAATGACTCCAGTGTTAATAGGTGCCCGACCCAGGAACCTTATTATGAGATATATTCTATTACCAAATGAAGCCGCCTGCCGCGACTCTACAAGAGTATGGAGTAGCATATCCCTTGATACCCTGGTAAAAAATGTATAGGATACAGGGATGTTGTGTTGGTGTGCCTATAACAGCCCAGTAAAGCCATGTTCCCGCCTCTTTGGCCTTGGGAACAACTTAGGCCGAAGAGATGCTGATGTCTAATTTTCAGCAAAGGGTTTGAACTTAAACCCCTGAGCCACTACCAAGTAGATGGGCGAACATGCCCCAGGCACTGCCGAGCGTAGCCACTGTTTTTCTAGACCGCAGTTGAGAAGGTAGACAGACCCTGTGAAGATCCAAGAGGATCTTGATTGTGGATTGACGATTATCTGCTGTGGGGTGAGTTTTGAACGAAGCTTCATAGTTTAAAAAGGAAAATAGGAATATAATAGCTATGTCTGTGCCTGAGAACAATAATGGAGGGTTATATGCCTGGGAAGAGAGGAAGAGGAAGGCCAAAGAGAAGATGGGTGCAGGATGTGGCGGATTATCTCCAGATGGGTGTATCTTAAGCGGGAAATCTTGCTTATGATCGAGAGGTTTTTCTTAAGGTTGTTATGGGAGCGAGGTTCTGCAAAGGACATGCTACTGAATGAATTACCTTTGTTCCATCTTGTTGTCTGATAATTGCTGATGTTGTTTATCAGACTACAGTTACAGTGTTGGATGATTATCCATGCTGTGATGAGGATCACTGGTACTGTGTTGGATGACTACCCATGCTGTGATGGAAGATCACTGGTTGTCGTGAGTTATCCCTTCTTGCTTTAGTGTCTTGAGAGATATTACTTCTATAGTGTCGTCCCTGGAGTGAGGGGAATCAACACCCACATTTTTTTTCCCAGTTTCAATATCACTATTCTGGAGATGTCCACCAGACTCCGTCCACAACACTCCCTTAGCCCAAGGACACCTTCGTCTCACTCTTGCTCACCCCTGGATCATGCCCCCTCTCATTCCTCCCCAACACAACATACTCCACAACTCTAGCTTTACAAATAAATACAAAATAATTTATTAAGCAAAGAGTATGTGTGTGAGAAGTGTGTGTGTGTGTGTGTGTGTGTGTGTGTGTGTGTGTGTGTGTGTGTGTGTGTGTGTGATGTGTAGAATGTATGTCGAATTCTAGTGTGTCTGTAGATTCAGAGCAGCAGATCAGGAGCCAAGTCAGATTATCATCACAGCAAAGGTACGCCACAGCATGATAGCTTAGTACGTGTACATCTCACCCGGTGATGCGTCTCTTCTTCCAGACGTTGACTTTCTCCGAGATCCACTGCGTCGACTAGATGAATGATCCACTAAGAATTGTTATTGTATAATCCCCAATAATGGATCTGTCACTCACTATAACGACTATAACTCAAATAAGTACGGATCACTGTACAGAGAAACTATGTTTCAATGTCACCGGTCTCACATGTGTTCTAATCCATGTTCATAGATTGTCCCACACAAACTGTAAAGTAATTCTTCACTGCACTAAATTATTCCACGAGAACTTCATGTTCAAGATTCTTCTCTAGACTAACTTATTCCACGAGAACTTCATGTCAAAATGTCTTTCTCTAGACTCTATTGTTCAGTGATATGTGGTGAAGAAAAGAGTATCACCCACCCTGGGTAAATCCCTCTTGTAAATGAATTGTTTAATGTCTTACTCCACTGAGCCAGTTTCGTATGGACCCTCTGGATCCTAGGCCTAGCATAAACAGTGCTGATTTTAATTTCTTCTTGGTATTTATTCCTCTTATAAAATAAGGTGAATGTTAGTTGGATGTTCTTCTTAAGGCGAGTTGACCGCCATCAAACTCAGTGTAGAGCTTCCTCATCGACGTAGGGGAACCTGTTAGAGAAAGAGACCACATCTGGTGAAGGCCGCCTGATACTAATCCCTACTAGCTGAATGTAGGCCGACTGCCTTGCTCAGAGAGTTATCAGTGAACTAAACTCTGTCAAGGATCAGAGTGGCTCATCCCTTAATTATGAATCAGGTTAAGACAAGGAAAGATCAATAACGGAGTGCAGAACCCCAGTGGGCAACCCACTGAAAGATCCCACCATTGGACACTTTCCCCACCTCCCAACCAATTCCTAATCTCTCCAAATATCACCCTGCTACACTATTCACACTAGCAGAGCCAATCATCACTTCCCTACTCTAGCTAGTTTTACCAAGGCAACTGCTTATATTAATTAGGCTTAAATATTCTATCAATACTACCTCAAGCACTACCGCATCATTCCTGGATGGCTTCTACACTTTGCCATAAAGACAAATGTTATCTAATTTTTAATCAATCTAACACTGTAGAGCTCTCCGAATTTCATCACTGCGGTAACAAAACACGTCAATCCCAGTCACAATCCTTGGCCACACTAATGCACACAAGTCTTGTTTTTGTCAAGAGCTGGGAGTGTTCTAGTCAAGTTTTTGATGTCATGCAGGTGTCTCTCAAGGGCACTAACGAAGTCCAGAATCTTATCTCCCTTGTGTTTAATCAATGCAAGAGTTATTCTCCTTGTTGCAACTTCCAAAACAAGGTAGCGGCCAATTCGCCTTGATGTCGGAAACCTCTCAATGACAGACGGGGCTGTTTTATCTCCCCGACTAGAAGCAGCTGTGAACACATACTGTTTTCTGTAATTTTTATCATCTGATGTTAACGACAGTGGATTTCATCACACTGGTATTGTGTTGGATGACTACCCAAGCTGTGATGGAATATCAATTGTACTGTGTAGGATGATCATGTGTATGTTTATTCATGGGGATGCCTATTTTGTCATTGCATCTAATCATGAATTTTATATATTAGGGTCATTGGCATTATTAATCACATGTTGTTGTATCTTTATAATTACATTATTCTGATTCCCTGTACACTGACCTGAATTTCTTCTGATATCTCTAAATCGTTGTTTTTTCTTGTTAGCCGTAGAGATAGAATGAGATTCTCTTTGTCTTTTTATTCCTCTCTTCTTCTACAGTCCATGAACAGTCGGCGTTGTGCTATTATCTCTATCATCTCTGTGCGGTTACACAAAGGTATACATAAACTGTATATGTACCTTTGTTAAGATATAGCTTCACCAGTGACCCCTAGTCCTCTGCTTTTCTTGTGTTTCAATAGGATTTTAATTATGTTTCTAATGTAATGTGATTTTCATTTTCAGATCCCGTGTACTTCACCATTAATTATGGCTAGTAGGAAAAGAAAAGTGGACGCCGAGTGAGGAGTAAAGTACTTCTTTGTGGAAACAAAGGACCAGAAAACCAGCTGCGTAATAATATGCAGCGAAAGTGTTGCCGTTTTGAAAGAGTACAATCTTCGGCGTCACTACGAAACAAAACATCCATATACATATTAAAAGTTTTCTGGGAAATATGAGACCATTAAACGTGGTTTTGAAACGCAAAGAAATCTCTTCACGAGAAAATTTGCTGAAAATGAATCTGTCACTCGTACAAGTTACAAAACAATGCATAAGATGGCAGAACGAGGAAAACCGTTTACTGATGGCAACGTCATTAAAGAGTGTGTGTGATCGAAGCAGCAAATAACTTGTGTTCTGAGAAAGCCGATTTGTTTGGAACTATCAGCCTTTTGGCAAGTTCAGTTGTGCGGAGAACAGAAGAACTTGTAGGAAACATAGTGCTATAGATACGCGAGAAAGCTAGGAACTTGTTGTAGTATTCTCTGGCGCTGGATGAGTCTATTGATCTCTCGAGTACGTCACAACTTCTCGTGTTCATTTGTGGTCTCAATTTGGACTTTCAGATAACGAAAGAGTTGGCGTCCGTTTGCAGCATGCATGGAACAACAACTGGGAAAGTCATTTTCGTGGAAGTGCAAACAATTTTCCAAGACTATAACCTTCGGTGTAATCAGCTTCGAGGTGTTTCAGTTGAAGAGGGGAAAAAACATGACTGGAGTGAAGAAGGGTCCGTTGGGTCAGATCAGGACTCATTTGGAAGATTTGCAAATTCCGGGCGCTCTCTTCACACACTGCATCGTTCATCAGCAAGTACTCTGTGGGAAAGATTTAGATATTTCTTGTGTACTGAAACCAGTAGTTTCTGCTGTTAACTTCATTCGGGAACATGCACTCATTCACCGTCAGTTCTAGGGTTTTCTTGAAGAAATTGATTCTGAATTCTGTGACTTGCCTTATCACATATAGGTCAGGTGGCACAGCCGCGGTAAAGTCCTGCTTCGTTTTTACAAGCTCCGAAACGAAATAGATGTTTTCCTTACTGAAAAATATACAGCTGATTCACAGCTGTCAGATCCTACCTGGCTGTCAAAGTTGTCAATTTTAGTCGATATGAATGAACTGAACTTGAAACTTCAGGGAAAGTATTACCTCGTCTGTGATCTCTACAGAACCATCAAAGGATTTCGAAGAAAGCTGTCATTGTTTGAAGCACAACTGGAAGGAGAATAACTTTCTCATTTTCACTGTTTCAAAGAGTTTGGAGAGATTTTCAGATTGACAGATTTGAGAGTGACATCCTTCTGTTCCAGAATCCGTTTGATTGTAACCTTAATGGTGTGCCAGTTGAATTACAGTTGGAGCTCATTGAGAAGGAAGTACCGCTGCTTACCTGATGTTGAGTTTCCGAAATTTATGGAACAACATATGTCTGTGAGCTAACATTTTCAAAAAAGAAGTCTGTGAAGTCACCACATCGAATGAGATTGACTGATGAACATTTGAAAGCAATTCTCTTGATTGGATGCAGCAATTCCACACCAAACATTGATGATATTTTGAAAGCCACACGTCAGTTACACAAAACTCACTATCCTCTTTTGCTGCTTAGTTTGAGAGATTTGGATATGTGCACAATAAGTCTGATATAACTATCTTTTTGCTAACGTCGCCTTCTTTGATAACTTTGTTTAGTAAATAAATATAAATATGTTGGTTGTCTTTGTTTGTTTGTTTGTTTGTTTATTTGTTTATTTGTTTGTTTGTGTGCATTGCACGCCCTTTCCATGATTAACTTAGGTTTCGTCTTTTTTCCCAGAGCTTTCGTTCTAGCTTGCAATTATTGTTAAAGTTAGTTGTATATCCTTTACAGGACGTTTGCAGTCAACACCAGCATTGTTTGCTGTTGTTGATGTCTTGGCAAGTTTACGTTCAGTAGTTTACCATTGCTTTTCGAACGACCGGCACCCATAACATAGCGTAAAAACCAGCGCAACGTTGTCTGCTGCCAAATCGCTTGCAGCTGTATTTCGAACGTGGGTATACGGGATTACGAACCGCGTCCGTAAGGCCTTCGCCACGGAGACGGCGCAAGTATTGTACAGAATTAGTACCCGGCCCGCGCTCGTCATTTTGTCAGTTATCCGGCCCACTGTGAAAAAAGTTTGGTGACCCCTGTTCTAAGGCATTGATCATTTCTACTGTGATGTTTTCTGTACTTGGGGTCTTGCCAGTTTTCATATGGTTAAGAGCATTCTGAACTTCCATCTTCAAAATTGATGGTCATTCATTATTATTCTGATGATAATATTTTTCTTCTCTTGTATCATCATAGTCTTTCACATAATCTGAGCACGCATGTAAAATCTGATCGTTTTCTATTATGATTTTGCCATCTTTGGTTTTTAGGCAACCCGTTGATGTGTGTGTTCTTTTGTTAGTGTTTTGTTTTGTTTTTTCCCGCGTTTCCATCCTGTTTCAGGATATTGCAGTCAACACCAGCATCTTTCAGCTGTATGTTCATTCCTAGGCTAGATTACGCTCATCAGCACGCCACGACTTTCTGAGCGACCGGCTCCATACTCTCGTAAGTCACTGGCGCGACTCGAACCCCTTCAAGTTCTCGTGCGCTCACGTCAATCACGAGAGTATTCGGGGTTACGTAGAAAGTTGCTAATTGTTAGTAATGTCATTAATTCTTCTGTGCATTAATTTGGTATTCCGGGTGTTGTGTTGGTGTTCAATTTCCTTGCAATTTTCCTCTAGTCATGTTTCTTTTGCCTCTTTGCATAGTTTCCTAATTTTCCTATGAATCTCTTCATACGGTTCCTTGTTATTTTTGTTATTTCTTCTTACTTCCATGAGTTTTAAGATGTCTTCCGTCATCCATTTCTTGCGTCCTGTTATCTATATTTTTGGGATGGATATTTCTGCAGCTTGGTTGACTGATTTCTTTAACATTTCCCATTGGTCACTGACGTCTTGAAATAATATTTCCATATCGGACAATGCATCGAATCTGTTTTTTACCTCTACGTTGAATTTATCTTGTATTTCCTCACTCTTCAGTCCTTGTAGATCAAATTGTGTGTTTCTTGGTGAATATTTGACTTTCTTTAATTTATATGTAAATTGCTTAAGATTAATCTATGGTCGCTGTAGCAGTTTGCGCTTGGTATAGTTTTTGCGACTTTTAAGACATTTCGAAATCTTCTGTTGATGAGGATGTAATCAATCTGATTTCTAATCTTATGATCAGGACTCCTTCATGTCCATAATCTCCTTGGGTGCTGTTGAAACCAGGTGTTTCCAATAATCAAATCTTGCTCTTTTGCCCACTGTACTAGTCTGCAACCTCTTTCATTCTGTTCCCCTAGTCCATACTTGCCCACTATGCATCCGTCCTGTTGATTTCCAACTTTCGCATTCAAGTCACCCATTATGATAGTTACTTCAGAATTCTTGCATTTCTTGAAGGCTTTCTCTAAATCACTATAAAATTCATCGATGCTGTCATCACTACTGTCTGCTGTTGGTGCATAAACTTGTATGACGTTGACATCAAAAGGTCTTCCACTCAACTTCACCAGTAACACTCTGTCTGATACAGTCCAATATCCTTTGATCGATTTTGCTCTCTCTGTATCCATTATAATTGCTACTCCTCGCTGTTGTTTCTCTCCATCAGAATAGATTATTCTATATTCCTAAGATGTCATAATGCCCATTCCTGTCCATCTGGTCTCAAGTACACCTAACAGGTTAATATTTAATCTTCTCATTTCATTCTTAATGTTATCAAATTTTCCATCCCCGCTCATAGTTCTTACATTTCAAGTTCTTAATTTCAATGTTGATATTCTTTTGCACTCAGTCTCCTGATGACGGTCTGGAGTCACCTGGTGCACATGACTAACCCTACCGGACGAGGCTGCTCCTATGGAGCGCCCATTTACGCCGTTTCTCTAATTATCGATAAGACTGCAGTACATGATATTCTTGGCATCTGTAAAGAAGGTAGTTTGCCATTGCTTTCCTTCCTAGCAGTAACCATACTGGTCGATGACCGTAGCCAATGTCTCCCTAAAAAGAGATCCTCTGTCTTCCGTCGTGAAGCTGGAGACCATAACCTACAACTATCTGTCGGCTGCTCATCAACTTCATCCACCACCTGCACCATGGCTTCACGTAACCCTGATCGGGAGGCTAAACGGGTACTCCACCTTGCCCAAGGGTGTCCCATAGGCTAGCGGAGGGGAGGAGGCACCCATCAAGGCATTACTATCATGTTATTATGATATTTTAAATATTATCTAAGCAAACGTAATTGCACCAGCATTTTGGAGGGAGAGGAGAGAGAGAGAGAGAGAGAGAGAGAGAGAGAGAGAGAGAGAGAGAGAGAGAGAGAGCTATTTGTTCAAATTGAATGAAATTTACAAACATAAATGACATTTCCTCTAAACGTATTTATCAACATAAACGCCATAGACTTCCAAGGTCTTTCGCCGTTAATGTAAGTAAATTTTCTTTAAATTGTGGGTGGCCTTAAGAGGCCAGTAAAAAAATGTTGTTTCCCCACAGAGGGGAAATATAAGAGAACGTGTAAATTGCTTATCATTAAAAGTACAGTTTTAGGAATTTAACATAAAAGTAGAATTGAAAAAGTTGATAATAAAATGTAAGTAGAAAAAGATTAAACAAATGTTGTGTAAATACTTTAATAGCTTTCTTCTCACGATTGCACAAAATGACTGCAGTATTATCTTCTTTATTTCTCAAATAAAAATAAAAGATTTTGATGTTAGTTATAGGTATTTTAGCTAGGTATACCATTTTCCTTTTCAAGTTCTAGTAACCTCCCTTGTAACATTATTAGATGTTTATGTCCCCCTACCAAGCGCAGACTGCTACTGCAACCATAGATTAATCTTAGGCAATTTACATATAAACTTAAAGAAAGTCAAATATACAAATAGAAACGCAAAATTTGATCTACAGGCACTGAAGAGTGAGGAGATAAAAGTAAATTCAACGTAGAGGTAAAGAACAGATTCGATGCATTGTCCGATATGGCAATGCAATATTATTTCAAGACGTCAGTGACCAATTGAAAATATAAAAGAAATCAGTCAAGAAGCTGCACTAACAACAATGATAATCCCAAAAATAAAGATAGTAGGGCGCAAGAAATGGGTGATGGAGGACATCTTAAAACTCATGGAAATAAGAAGAAATAACTCCCCCGATGTGTCTCCACCTTGACGTGGTGGGGGAGCTTGCGTGTCCCATAGACCCCATTTGCTTGCCGATGGGTGAAAAATTACATATCGGACAGCTTATGGGATAGGGACCAGACTAAGAGAGACACAACCTGCTGCTCTGCAGGCATAGACTGAGGATAGCAGTCAAAATTTAAATGAGGTGCACAAAGGCAGAATTTCTTGGTCCGGACAAAACTCTTAAGGCTCCCTGTCGAGGGCTGTGGCTGAACGCCTCTAAGCCACAAACCCTCGGATCTTAGAGCCAGGCTGATACCCGTCTACCGGAAAATAGAAACATGATACTGAGCAAGCTACATGCTCAGGTCTGATACATGTTCGAAGGCTCCCAGCTGGGGGATATGAGAGTTTCCCGGATGAAGGGGCCTGGCCGTTTCCCGTTCACTGCTGCACGAAGGTAAGGTGCTGAGCCGGCAGCACATGTAGCCTACCTCGTGAGCGAGTACAAAAAAGTCAGAAAAGTGCCCCAGTCGAAGGGTTACGGAAACTGTCTGTATCTAACTCATAGAGAGTGTAGACAAAAGTGGAATAATGTCTCATCAACGCAAGATGGAACGCACGGCGAGCGAACCTATTGCGTGGTCTGAAGTCACAAGCAAAAGCTTACCGAGTGGATGTCACTCGCAGTCTGACCGCTCCTGGTGTGTGATTGAGCGATCAGTGGCAAGTGGGATGCCCAACACATGGAGGTGAGGAACTAAAGCAGCCATGAGCAGGACGTGGAAACTCCTTGGGTGAGCCCAGTCTCAGAGCAATATGTGCCGGCTCTGCAATTATGGAAGCCTCCTTGGATAGCGAGATAATGCCCATGGTCTGCCCCTGTCTTCCCTTGAGGGCAGACCACGATATCGTTGATCGTTCTATCTTGACCAGCTGAGATGTGGGTGACATTACAACAGTCTAACGTGTCTCGAAACCAGAGGAAGGCTAACCTCACTAAAAAATGCCCGCCGGAAGTCGGAAGTGTCGTCCTACGGGTGGCAAACTAAAAATTGACACTACGCATTTACGTCCGAGTGAAATGTCTCGTCCGAATGTCTCCCGTGCTAGGAACAGCTCTGACTACCTAGTTTCCGAATGCCGCTCTTGTTCGGAACAGCTCTGACTAGGTAGTTTTCCGAATGTCCGCCGTGCCTGGAACAGCTCTGATGGGTACAGGGACAAGCACATGTCCGAAAACTCGCTTAGTGGAAACCAACCGCAGAGCTGACTGGTTTGTGCAGGAACGGCCCAGGGCGAGCGAAATGCCCAATATATTGAAGTGAGGAATTAAAACAGCCATGAGCAGGACGTGACGATTCCCTCGGTAAACCCAGCGCCAGAGCGTTATGTGCCGGCTCTGCAATTATGGAAGCCACCCAGGATGGCGGAAAATGCTATGGACTGTCCCTGCCTTCACTTGAGGGATGACCGTGTAGTCTTCGACTGTTCCAACTAGACCAGCTGAGATGTGGACGGTACCACAAAAGTGAGAGTCTCCCATGATTGCTAACCTGGTCAAAAATGCACGCTAAAAGTCGGATGTGTTGGCCTGAGGGTTTCGACCCGAGGGTGCCTAACCAGACACACCGCAATCACATCTGAAAAAATCACTCCGGATGAACGCAAAGAAGAAGAAGAAGAAGAAGAAATAACAAAAATAACAAGGAAATATACGAAGAGATTCACAGGAAAATTAGGAAGCTACTGCTACGCAAAGAGGCAAAAGAAACATGGCTTGAGGAAAATTGCAAGGAAATTTAAAACCAACACAACACCCAGAATACCAAATTAATGCACACAAGAATTAATGACATCACTAACAAAAGAACAGACACACCAACAGGACGCCTAAAAACAAAAGATGGCAAAATCGTAATAGAAAAAGATCAGATTTTACATGCGTGGTCAGATTTTGTGAAAGACCTTTATGATGATACAAGACAAGAACAATATGATCATCAGAATAATAATGAAGGACCATCAATTTTGTTTGTCGGGGTGTTTTTCTTTTAGATATCTAGCAATTCCGCGGAGCCGGTCTCCCTGACGTAGGTGTTAACGATTTTCCCCGTAATCCCGTATATCCACGTGTGGGGAAGCAGCTGCGCGAGATTCGGTAGGGAATCGAGTCGCGTTGGTTACTTACAGGAGTATCTGAGATTGTTGCTCAGTAAGCAAAGCAAAATACTTTGCTTAATCTTGCAAAGACATCAATAACAGCGGTAAAATTCTGTTGTTGACAGCGATGTAAATAGGATATGCGAAGAAAAAAAAAATTCCGCAGAATGCTTGAACATAAGTGTAGTGATCAATCAAGGCATTACTATCATGTTATTGTGATATTTAAAATATTCTCTAAGCAAACGTAATTGCACCAGCATTTAGCAGAGAGAGAGAGAGAGAGAGAGAGAGAGAGAGAGAGAGAGAGAGAGAGAGAGAGAGAGAGGTGGGAGGAAGAGTGGCGGGGGGGGGGGGGGGGGTAACTATTTGTAATATTTGTCAACACAAGCCCCATAAGCTTGCACGGCCTTTCGCCAGTGCGAAAATAAGTGCATGCAGGCCTTCATTGTGTCAGACCAGGTTTTTGTCCTACTCACTTCGCCTAATAATCGTCATCTCTCTCATTCCTATCACCTAGACCAAGGGTCACCAAACTACGGCCCGCGCGTCGGATCCGGCCGCGACGTCATTTCATCTGGCCCGCCACCGGTACTCGAACTTGCTTGATATAACTATGAAGCACGAGACGTTGTGATACAATTTAAATGTAAATATTATGTTTAGAATAATAGGAGATCTTCACATGTGCGGAGACCTCCTGGCTGCACTAGGTTGTTTATTTAGATGGCCCTATTTATAAATTTTGCGAACCTTATTATGAGATATATTCTATTACCAAATGAAGCCGCCTGCCGCGACTCTACAAGAGTATGGAGTAGCATATCCCTTGATACCCTGGTAAAAAATATATAGGATGCTGGGATGTTGTGTTGGCGTGCCTATAACAGCCCAGTAAAGCCATGTTTCCGCCTATTTGGCCTTGGGAACAACTTAGGCCGAAGAGATGCTGATGTCTAATTTTCAGCAAAGGGTTTGAACTTAAACCCCTGAGCCACTACCAAGTAGATGGGCGAACATGCCCCAGGCACGGCCGAGCGTAGCCACTGTTTTTCTAGACCGCAGTTGAGAGGGTAGACAGGCCCTGTGAAGATCCAAGAGGATCTTGATTGTGGATTGACTATTATCTGCTGTGGGGTGAGTTTTGAACGAAGCTTCATAGTTTAAAAAGGAATATAGGAATATAATAGCTATGTCTGTGCCTGAGAACAATAATGGAGGGTTATATGCCTGGGAAGAGAGGAAGAGGAAGGCCAAAGAGAAGAAGGGTGCAGGATGTGGCGGATTATCTCCAGATGGGTGTATCTTAAGCGGGAAATCTTGCTTATGATCGAGAGGTTTTTCTTAAGGTTGTTATGGGAGCGAGGTTCTGCAAAGGACATGCTACTGAATGAATTACCTTTGTTCCATCTTGTTGTCTGATAATTGCTGGTGTTGTTTATCAGACTACAGTTACAGTGTTGGATGATTATTCATGCTGTGATGAGGATCACTGGTACTGTGTTGGATGACTACCCATGCTGTGATGGAAGATCACTGGTACTGTGTTGGATGATTACCCAAGCTGTGATGGAATATCAATTGTACTGTGAAAGATGATCATGTGTATGTTTATTCATGGGGATGCCTAGTTTGTCATTGCATCTAATCATGAATTTTATTTATTAGGGCATTGACATTATTAATCAGATGTTGTTATATCTTTACAATTACATTATTCTGATTCCCTGTACACTGACCTGAATTTCTTCTGATATCTCTAAATCGTTGTTTTTTCTTGTTAGCCGTAGAGATAGAATGAGATTCTCTTTGTCTTTTTATTCCTCTCTTCTTCTACAGTCCATGAACAGTCGGCGTTGTGCTATTATCTCTATCATCTCTGTGCGGTTACACAAAGGTACCTATAAACTGTATATGTACCTTTGATGAGCTGTAGCTTCACCAGTGACCCCTAGTCCTCTGCTTTTCTTGTGTTTCAATAGGATTTTAATTATGTTTCTAATGTAATGTCTTTTTTCATTTTCAGATCCCGTGTACTTCACCCTTAATTATGGCTAGTAGGAAAAGAAAAGTGGACGCCGAGTGAGGAGTAAAGTACTTCTTTGTGGAAACAAAGGACCAGAAAACCAGCAGCGAAAGTGTTGCCGTTTTGAAAGAGTACAATCTTCGGCGTCACTACGAAACAAAACTTCCATTAACATATTAAAAGTATTCTGGAAAATTACGCTCTGGGAAATATGAGACCATTAAACGTGGTTTTGAAACGCAAAGAAATCTCTTCACGAGAAAATTTGCTGAAAATGAATCTGTCACTCGTACAAGTTACAAAACAGTGCATAAGATGGTAGAACGAGGAAAACCGTTTACTGATGGCAACGACATTAAAGAGTGTGTGCGATTGAAGCAGCAAATGACTTGTGTCCTGAGAAAGCCGATTTGTTTTGAACTATCAGCTTTCGGCAAGTTCAGTTAGGAGGAGAACAGAAGAACTTGGAGAGAACATAGTGCTACAGATACGCGAGAAAGCTACGAACTTGTAGTATTCTCTGGCGCTGGATGAGTCTATTGATCTCTCGAGAACGTCACAACTTCTCGTGTTCATTCGTGGTGTCAATTTGGACTTTCAGATAACGGAAGAGTTGGCGTCCGTTTGCAGCATGCATGAAACAAAAGCTGGGAAAGTCATTTTCGTGGAAGTGCAAACAATTTTCCAAGACTATAACCTTCGGTGGAATCAGCTTCGAGGTGTTACAGTTGATGAGGGGAAAAAAACATGACTGGAGTGAGGAAGGGTCTGTTGGGGCAGATCAGGACTCATTTGGAAGATTTGCAAATTCCGGGCGCTCTGTTCATACACTGCATCGTACATCAGCAAGTACTCTGTGGGAAAGATTTAGATATTTTGTGTGTACTGAAACCAGTAGTTTCTGCTGTTAACTTCATTCGGCAACATGCACTAATTCACCGTCAGTTCTAGGCTTTTCTTGAAGAAATTGATTCTGAATTCTGTGACTTGCCTTATCACATATCAGTCATGTGGCTCAGCTGCGGTAAAGGCCTGCTTCGTTTTTACAAGCTCCGAAACGTAATAGATGTTTTCCTCACTGAAAAAGATAAATCTGATTCACAGCTGTCAGATCCTACCTGGCTGTCAAAGTTGTAAATTTTTGTCGATATGAATGAACTGAACTTGAAACTTCAGGGAAAGTATTACCGCGTCTGTGATCTCTACAGGACCATCAAAGGATTTCGAAGAAAGCTGTCATTGTTTGAAGCACAACTGGAAGGAGAATACCTTTCTCATTTTCACTGTTTCAAAGAGTTTGGAGAGATTTTCAGATTGACAGATTTGAGAGTGACATCCTTCTGTTCCAGAATCCGTTTGATTGTAACCTTAATGGTGTGCCAGTTGAATTACAGTTGGAGCTCATTGAGATGGAAATACCACTGCTTACCTGATGTTGAGTTTCCGAAACTTAAGAAATTTGCCGCTGGTATGACATCATTGTTTGGAACAACATATGTCTGTGAGCTAACATTTTCAAAAAGGAAGTCTGTGAAGTCACCACATCGAATGAGATTGGCTGATGAACATTTGAAAGCAATTCTCTTGATTGGATGCAGCAATTCCAAACCAAACATTGATGGTATTTTGAAAACCACACGTCAGTTTCACAAAACTCACTATCCTCTTTTGCTGCTTAGTTTGAGAGATTTGGATATGTGCACAATAAGTCTGATATAACTATCTTTTTGCTAACGTCGCCTTCTTTGATAACTTTGTTTAGTAAATAAATATAAATATGTTGGTTGTCTTTGTTTGTTTGTTTGTTTGTTTGTTTATTTGTTTGTTTGTTTGTTTGTGTGCATTGCACGCCCTTTCCATCATTAACTTAGTTTTTCGTCTTTTTTCCCAGAGCTTTCGTTCTAGCTTGCAATTATTGTTAAAGTTAGTTGTATATCCTTTACAGGACGTTTGCAGTCAACACCAGCATTGTTTGCTGTTGTTGATGTCTTGGCATGTTTACGTTCAGTAGTTTACCATTGCTTTTCGAACGACCGGCACCCATAACATAGCGTAAAAACCAGCGCAACGTTGTCTGCTGCCAAATCGCTCGCAGCTGTATTTCGAACATGGGTATACGGGATTACGAACCGCGTCAGTAAGATCTTCGCCACGGAGACCGGCGCAAGTATTGTACAGAATGAGTATCCGGCCCGCGCTCGTCATTTTGTCAGTTATCCGGCCCGCCGTGAAACTAGTTTGGTGACCCCTGCCCTAGACTATTGTAACAGTGCTGATGTTATAGAGCAGAGACAAGTCCTCGCTGTATTTCAAATGTTTATTCAATTGAATACATCGTAGAATATAAAACAGCATACAATGACTTTCTGGACAGATTTTATTACAATAGGTGTTGCTGACCTGAGGTACAGATGGTAACTAACTATTCCTACCCCCGCGTCACAGCTTGAGCGTCCCTAGTTACATTCCAACGGGATGCTCAGCCGTGCCTTGTATACTAGTCTTTTCCCCCTTTGCACACCACCCATTAAACTCCCTAACAGAGATGATGCTCTGTTGTATTCCTCTCTACCCTCAACAAGACTTTTCCCCGAAAAATCTTACTCCGAATTCTATGACTTTCTAAAACACTTAACTAAACGCTCTCACAAAATTACTTCATCCTCAAACCATTAGCAATCCGCTTACATATTTTAGACTGAACAATTTAAACCTGTCTCAAGCAAAATCTATCTCTATCTCTCTATCCCTATATCCCAACAATTCATCTTATAGCCAGCCACATACATTATTATAACGTAAGTATATTTTACAAAAGCTCCTCTTGCAATCCCCGTCACAGAGCAATGCGCTTTATAAAAAATATTGATCTAAATTATGATTAACAAAAATTGAAGATATCTTTTGTATTTTTACAACTTATCATACTCTCACCAACATCAACAACACAGGATAGACAGGAAAGTGGTTGGTGCGCACCAAAGAGAAAATAGTAAGAAGTAGTCACAATTACCCCATTTATCCTCCCATGCACTCTCAAAACTTTATAACGTAAAGTTTTCAAAAACCCAAATCATATAATCCGCTAATCTTCAATTGTCTTCATTTTTTGTTAATAATAAATGTTCCTGTCAAAAGTTACGTTGATCTAAAACCACCCTTCTATTGTCAGGATTATAAATCAGCCAGCAACTACTGCCCTTTTCTCTCTGTTTATAGCATATTAGTATCATACCTTCGCACGCTCCAAAAATTATGATTTATTCTGTTACCACAGCGTCCTATTACTCACGTTTGTTTAATCTGAACACACAACAAGTGTCAATAAGTTAAACCACTCTTCTGCCATAATATAACATGGCATCCAATCCATGTATTTTCAATTAATGCTGACTTAATGCAGCTCCTATTTCAACCCCCCAGATCCATATATTTCTACCAACGTTTACTTGTGTAGCATCTATTATAAAACCCGTCATCCAATCATGACATTTAATTCATGTGTTTCTAAACTACATGTACTCCCTTTTTAACCACCCTGTAACTAACCCCTCATATTCCAAATATTAATGCTGACTGACGTAGCAGCCTTCCTGCAAGTACAAGGCCGAAGTTCATGGTACTCATGTTTACTTAAACTTATTACTCACAAGGGAAATATGTCTCTCTTCCTAGTCCACAGTCGTTTGTTTACTATTTTCTGAACGAAAGATCCTATTAATTATTCAATAAGAGCTAGTCTTATTGATCTAAACAAACTCTTTACTCTAAGCAAAACAATAACAACTTATTTTTAAACAAGGCTAAATGCTATTGAATAAACAAAGCAATTCAAATAAAATCACAATTCATGAGCAAACCGAAACGAAGTCAAAACAGGATATCATTCCCCCCAACATTTCAAAGACAATTTTTATCCCCAAATTTAAATAAAGGCAATCAACCAAGTCAAAGGAAGACATTATTCAAAATAATATGACATACATGATGAAACAAAAAAAAAATCATATTTAAATACAACCTATCCATTATTAGTCACATTTTTGGACTAATAACCAATTATTTACCTACTAAGAAAACTCAACAAGTCAAATTTCAAAATTAAATGGCAATAAAGAATACATCTCCAAGACCACACGAGAATTCACCTAACTTATTACAAAAATATACAATATCATGTCTACTCATCAAGACAACTCACAACAACTATTAACCAGGCTATTTGCTAACCTGCTTCTATAATTCATCTGTAATTCACAGATACCGTTTTTCATCAATTACAAATTTCCTCTTTAAACCAAAAAATTTTCATCCTGCTATCTGCAGAATATTCTATCAATCTATTTACCATATCTCCACTTCTTCAGTAATTCTAGATTTTTCTCTATAAGTGCCATCTCCACATCAATGTCCTCATTTTCCCGAAGAGAAACATCTACCGTCATGCTACTATTTCCATTAGATTCTGAATTTTCGTCCATTTCTTGTTCTTCATCTGTATATCTATTGCTAGCGGCCGCTAATTTTTTTCTTCCTATATCTAATCTAATCTGTCTATCATGGTTTCTTAACGATCTTTCGAGTAGTGGCATATCTTCGTCGCTTGATGAATTTTCTCTAATTCTCTGTTGTCTTTTAACTTCTCTAGCTCTTTGTCTCTCTATCCTCCTTTTTACTGCTTGTCTGGTATTTTTAAATGGAGCGGTTACCTCCTCCTCCATAGATTCAACACTATTATAACCATCATACGTATTATTTTCTTCTCTCCTAAGAGTTTTCGGTACTGTTTCTGCTTGTTCACCAGTTTCGTCATAAATTGGTGTTGTTATTGTTTGATTTTGTACCAGTGTCAACAACTCATGTTTCAGGCATCATCGGATTACTTCTCCCACACCATACAAGAAACTTGCAAGTCGTGTGCGAGGAATGAAATGGTACATTTTATTGCCGTTGGCTCTTTACAATTGCAAAACAGTCGCTATCTAATCACACATAAAGTCACAATATTCTCTATCACTAGTTTTCCTAAACCCTATAGCTAATCTCTATCTACTAGGCTATACGAAAAACACATATCTATTCTATACGATGTGCACACTACAAAGTCAGTCCCCAGTCTGACTTCCTTCACTCGCGTCGCTACACGCCACGCGGAAGGACCTTCATGCGTCCTTCGGCTCTTTGCGTGCTAGGTCAGTTAGCACGCTTCTATTAGCTGTCTTTGATTGAGTGCTAATCGTGGCTATCACGCAGGCGTGATTCTGTCGTGACCAGTAGTGCTAACTATCTGGTCAACGCCTCCGTGTGAGGACTAGTTAATAGTCCCCCTTTTCTATCATCTATCCTGCCCTGATCCCGGGCACTGTGTTCCCTCTACTCTATCTGAGGTTGACCCCACGTCCCGGTGGTGTTCTATCATGAGGCAGGCTTCCTGCCTCCTGTTTCAGTCTTTGACACACACCCTCCCCTCCTGTGTTGCGTCATCAACTTTGACTCATTGGTTGTGACGCAAGAGGTTTCTAAAAAATTAGTGTGTCTAATTTTTGTCAAAGACTGTAGATAACCTGGCTTTGGGCTACTGAATAGACCTACTGACTAATGTCACAATGTAGCATCATTTTACTTGGCTACTGGCAATCGCCACAAACTTGTCTGGTTGGCGTGAGCCCTCTTCTCAATCGCAATATTATATTAATTAGAGGTATGTCTGAACCGGACCGTTGTCTTATAAGACCTGCCCTCAAATAGTAAATTAACTCACTACCCATACAAAGTTGACTTTCTGAAGGTCAACACATGAATTGCTTCATGTCCCCCATATAATATTAAACAACCATTACACAAGCTGTGAGCGACAGGCTTTACCTATCTCGCTTCCGCGTGTAAAGTCATATTTCACTGTTAAGTTAGTGTTTCGTTGTCTATTATGTCCCCTGACCCGGAGTTATCTCCCTTTGATCTAATAAAAATGTATGCAATTTATATGTTTGTTTTTCTGGTTGTTTGTGTGTTTGGATGTAATTAAACGTATAATCTACCCTCTAACATGTGTATCTAACTATCATGTGTATGTAAGTTAGTTTTTCAAGTGCCATAATTCATTTAACTGTGGTCACAAACATGTGTATAATACAAATCTGTGACTACGTTTCTGTCTTATGAGACTCAAAATACTTTCACTAAGATCCTAAACTAAACTACACAAAATACATTCATTACAACACATTTTCAACATTGAAACCAACACTTGACGGCAACAAAAATAAAAAGTCTTGTTGAGCGGCAGAAAAAATCCGCTGACTGTTCTCACTCTCTCCTGTAAATTTTACATTTGCTCTCACTTTCACACTTCTGTCACACATCTTTAACCTTCCCTTATGTCACACTTCTTTTACCTTCACTATTGGCACACATCTGTTACCCTCATTTCTGTCACACCTCTTTTACCCTCACTTTTGTCACACATCTTTCACCCTCACCTTTGTCACACATCTTTTACCTTCATTTCTGTCACATAACTTTCACTCTCATTTTTGTCACGCATCTTTTACCCTCATAGTTATTTAAAAACCTTGGAGTGACACTGTACAAGTTTGGCTCAGTTTGACAGAGTTGAGCCTAATGACTGTGCATCAACCGTTGCACACGTCAAGTATTTACAACATATTTACATGTAAGAAAAAAAAGGGTTGATGGTTTGTACCCTGGTATTATTAACAACTCTATTCTACTGAAATATTACTCTAAATACTGACATACTAATACTAGTTCCATAAATATACATTTAATGTGTTGCCTATTTTAATCTGTCTGTCATATTAATCCTAAAATAAGCTTACATTACTCCTAATATTTATCTAATTTAAGGGATGTAATTTACCTATGTGAAATGAAATTGATGTGAGATGAGTTATGTCCCTTTGTGAAATGGGTAATGTGAAATATAATAAGTTACGTCCCTTTCTAAAATGGGTGATGTGAAATATAACATATTCTAACTAATGTTTTTAAATGAAACAAAATATATGATTGATATTCTTATTCTATATGGTGTAAATGATGTATCTTTAAGTGTATAATATTTCTATTCTATTATGGTGTAACCTAATCATGCTACTAAATGATAACGTTTTGTTAAATGGATTGGTTAAGATGGAATGAAATCAAATGGAATGAAACAAAGTGAAATATAATAAACTGAATGATACTATTCTTGTCTAAACTTCTTATAATTAGTTGTCATGTTTAAATTACTATCCTAATCTACTTTTAAAGCTAAATAAATGGGCAAATTAATAATCTATCTAAACTAAAATGAAAAAGTATTATATTGTCTAAATCTAATTATAAATTAAAATGACATAATCTATCTATATTTTATGACTATATTAAAACATTATGATACATATCACATTAAGTTTTATATACATGGTTTTTAAATACCTCAGGTTAGTCGTTGCCATTAATGTTCAGAAACATGCTTTCATTGGCATAATATCTATACAATTGTTCTGGGTATTTGAAATCCATTACACAGTCATATTTGTTCTATGGGTATTGCACCTGTAGAGTTCGTTTGTAAAGTAGACTACTGTTTTCGTGTCTGTATGTATATAATCATCTGACACTGTTTTTCTCTGTTTAACACAACTAATTCACTGGAACATATATGGAGCTTAGCAGTAATAAGCTGTCCTAGTTCACAAGGTGATATATTTGTTCCCAGAGTAAAGTTCTTACTTTTGATGTCTACGGACACATAGCAGGTCAATGTTTTTGGTACTTAGTTCAGCACATAATATTCATGTATTTCTAACATATTTCACATAGAATATTTGACTGTACTAAATTAACATCTATTACTCTACACTCTTATGTGGAAATTTCTGGTATTGCTACATCAGATGGTCGACTAAGGGTATCAGCCAAGATGTTATCTTTCCCCTTAATATGCTGTATACTAAAGGTGTAATTTTGTAGTATTAGCGACCACCTGTATATTCGGTCATTTCGATGTACACCACTCTGTATGACCGTTATTGGGGAGTTGTCAGTCTTGACAATGAAGTGCACACCCGCCAGAAATCGATGCAGCTTTCTCACCTCATAGATGACGCTTAAGGCTTCCAACTCGGATATGGAATATCTGGACTCGGTGGGTGTGATCTTACGGCTCACGTAGCAAATCGGATGGAAGATGCCCTCATAAAATTGGCCTAGTACTGCAGCGATGGAGATCCTGCTGGCATCTGTCCTAAGATAATAAACGAGCCTCGGATTAGGCAGGCGGAGGATTGGAACATTACTAAACAACATTTTCAATTTTGACAATGCAGAAATTAATAATGCATCTTTGACATCCAATTTTACAGAAGATTTTAAAACATTGGAAAATACACTTGTAATCTCCGCTAAATTTGGAATAAATTTACTATAGTAATTCACTAACCCCAAAAGGCTTCTGACCTGTTTCTTGGTGGTAGGCATGGTCAGATTCATAATTTTGGTAATAATTTTCTGGTCAGTCTTTAGTTGACCTTGAGAAATGACATGACCCAAAAAATCAATTTCTTTTAGGCCCAATTCGACTTTGCTCGGTTTGACAGTGAGCCCGAAGAGTCGCAACCTATTAAAGACATGTCTCAGTTTCAATAGGTGTGTTGTCCAGTCATCAGTATGGACACATATATCATCTATATAGGTCACTGTATTCGTCACTCCATGAAGTAGATCTCTAGTTAAGCGTACGAAAGTGGCAGGAGCGTTTCGAAGTCCGAAAGGAAGAAAACGCCACTCGTAAAGTCCTAAAGGTGTTGAAAAAGCAGTAAGATGGATGGATTGAGACTGCATAGGGACTTGCCAATATCCCTTAGTGAGATCTAATTTAGAAAAGATTTTGGAGGTGGACATGTCAAGAATAAGATCTTCGCAGGAAGGAATTGGCTCTGCGTCGATCTTGGTGACGTTGTTGAGCTTTCTATAGTCCACGCACAGACGAATTGTAGAATCTTTCTTCTTAACTAGAACAATTGGAAAAGAGTACTCAGAGGTGGATTTCTGGATGATCCCACTAGCCTCTAAATTCAGAATGTCCTTATTTAGATTTTCCCTATAGCTTAGTGGGATTGAGTACGGCCTGCATTTAATAGGCTTAGAGTCCGAAAGAAGAATGGAGTGTTCGATTCTGTCCGTCCTACCTGGAATGTCAGAGAATATGTCTTTGTATTCCGTCACTAATTCTACTAATTGTCGTCGTTGACTGTCTGTTAGTCCCTGTTCTATCTGTATGCTATCTAATGTAGCAGTCTTGTCTACAATAGGAACTGGTAGTTCCATTCCGTCGTCGTCTACCTGATTCAGTACGGTGGTGGTGCTAAGTGTGTATTCTGTATTCTCGCTATGTGTATGCTCGTCGGATATGCCAGTCTCGCTAACTAGTGTAGTTGCGTTATGTAGGTCTGTCGTCTGATCACTTGGCGTGGGTGCACTGTGTTAGTCTGTCTCTACTTCTGTCTCTTGTCGTGAATAGTAAGGTTTCAACATGTTGACATGGAATATCTTTAAGTTTCCGTTTATTGATATTTCATAGTCAACATTTGAAACTTTACGTACCACCTTGAATGGCCCTTGCCATGAAGTCAATAATAAATTTCGTTTGTCAGGAAGCAAGAGAAGTATGTCTTGATCTGGTTCAAGTTTAATTGTTCTCGCTGAAGGTTGTACTTCAGCTGTAGCATGTTTACCCTTTCGTACTAACTGTTGACAGACATTACACGAACGACAAAATAATTTAATATCATTGCAAAAACCTGGCCAATAAAAATGAGCCTGAATTCTGGCCCTGGTTTTGTCATATGCAAGATGGCCAGCAAACGGTGACTCATGTGCAATCTTTAGCACAGTTATGCGATGTTGCACAGGTAACACCGTTTGCTGAATCTCATGGTTACCAGTAGTATAATATCTAGTAAGAATGCCATTATTTAATCTGAAGAACCATGATGCGTTCTTTGTCACTTCGGCTCGTTCTTTCAATAATTTTAAATAAGGAGACAAACTAGGATCAGCTTTCTGCTGTTCTATGAATTTTTGTCTGTTGGTATCATCAGTGCTAGATGGAGAAAGCACCAGTAGTCTCTCATCTTGTAGCGTGTCTTGATGTTTTATAGTGTCTGCTCTGGTAGTTGCATTAACTGCATTCAGTTGGTTCCATGCAGTTATTTCATCGCTAGTACATTGTTTTAGTTGGGGTAAGCAACCCAGAATTAAATCAGTTCAAGGGTTGTCAAGTACAGCACAAGTAAATGTACCCGAAAGGAAAGGAGTGTTAATACGGGCTTTGGCCAAAGGGTAAATTTCAATGTTACCCGAAAAGGTTCGGCATTTGACAGAGTCACCTGTATAATCCTCTTGACTCACCAGTTCCTTTCTGAGACCAATAAGGGTACTACCGCTGTCCAGCAAACATTGGCATGGTCTATCATTGACCATTGCATTGTGGAACTCTAAATTGCCTCTGGAGGCTAAGGCTGCATTCACACTCTCAGATGAGAATGGAACTGTATGTCCACATTCTAATTTTCCGTCAGCATGAAATTGGTGACATCGCTCACAACTGTCAAAACTTAACATATCGTTTACACAACACACCTCTTCCGTTTGGTTAACAGGTAATTCATTTTCAACATCACACTCAGTCTCACTACCACTATCAGAAGATGTATCAAGTAAAATAGCATTGTTGGCTTTCATACGTTGGCGGCCTAGGCACTTATTTGAATAATGGCCGTAGCTGGAACAAAAAAAACATTTGATGGCACGCCGGTATGCAGATCTTTTGTTCTGTTGCTTCTTAATAACATTTTCAAGATGTGCCGGATAACTTGGCGATTTGTCACACACTGAATAAGTGTCATGTAAAAGTTGACAGTGGATACATTTTGAAATTTTTCTATCTTTCTTGTCAAATTTATTAAATGGTTTTCTATTGCTCTGATAGTTTTTAGATTGATCTTTTACAAAGGAAACTATTTCAGAGTCATTTGAAGTCTTAAAAATATTTCTGTTTGAAGAAAAATATGCCGACCCTTTCTTTTCAAACTGTTCTATGGTTTCAATGTCTGACTGCTGCAAAAATTTAGCAAAAGAGGATGGTATCGTGGATATTACTTTATCCATAGTTATTACATTTTTCAATCTATCAAAGTCTTTTCCTATGTTAGCTGCTTTAAGCCACCTATTTAGTACACTTTGAACATTTGAGACGTAGTCAATGAAAGTCTCAGTAGGTTTAGGTTTTAAATTTGAGAACTGAACCTGATACCCAGGGGCATCAAGTAAAAAGTGTTGCATAATCCTATCACGGATGTATTGGTAGTCAGATCTAAGATCGGTTGGTATAGATTCTATCACTTTAAGGGGCTCACCACTCAGGTTCTTCATATAAATCATAGCCCACATCTCTAAAGGAACTTGGTGATATTTAAACTGATACTCGACATTTTCTGTCCAAGCAGATATTGAATCGTCTTTACAATATGGTTTGATAATATTTTTGTATTTGTTGAACTTATTTTCTTCTTGTTGACTTTTAAGTTTAGTGGCAGAGATCTCTGTGTGTGAGTCTACATCCATCTCTTTCATCTTTAACTGTGTCTCTGATTCTACTTGTATTTGTTTTTCCTTAACTCTTGCCATTTCATCTATCTCCTTTTGCTTTAGATCTAATTCTCTTTGTTTTAATTCTTTACATTGTTCTAATTGTTGTTGCTTAACATTCTTATCATGTTCTAATTGTTGTTGCTTAACATTCTTATCATGTTCTAATTGTTGTTGCTTAATTTGCACTTCTTTTTGTTTTGTTATCTCAGCTAGTTGTATCTGGTGTTGTCTTTCCTGTGTGCGTTCATCTCTCTCTGCATCCTTTGCTTCTTTAAATTTTTGATCCGCATATTGTTCTAGCTCTTTACCTGTGTATTGCAATTCTTTGCCTGCTTTAATGAAGTCAGCTAGAGTAGCCATGTTGTTGGGTAATTGGCTCGCGTTGACCTGAACTGACTGCTTCACTCAGTTATTTTTCTTTAATATGCTATATTATTTAATATCTGAGCACTACAAATTGTACTCTTTGTTTACAATCTGGAAAATTTGTGTTCTCCAAAAAATTAGAGCACAAAGTCTGTTCATACAATACACGCTGAAAAAGAGATGCACTATTAATCACAATGCATGCCAAAAACGTAGGTTTTACTCATCTTAATGTTTCCGAGAACAAGGAACAACACGTCAGCAACACCGGTCCCGTTGTTTGGCCCCCCGGAATACACACGAGTTTTCTACTCAGGTCACCTTGTTTGGCACATCGGCATACACTCACGTTATCTATCAGCTGTTGTTCACCCTGGTTTACAGAGCAGCAACAATTAACAACTCGTAAACGAAAAATAGACTTTTGACAAATTGGTACAATGACACTGACATGCCCACGAACAAACAGAATATCGATTAATTAATATTTAATGTCAATGTCCTGTCTTCGTTCTACAGTAATCTGTCTTTCGTTACTAACCTAGTTTAATCTATGGAAGTATGGTGCAGACAAAATCTAATTTGCATAGCCGAAAGTAGTGCCCTCGTGACGGTAAACAAATAGAAAAGTACGAAAAAAATTCATTAACTGCTTTTAAATAAATATAAATATAATAATAATGTGTAAATAAATAAATATATTCATTCTCTAATTTAAATAAACAAATAATAGTTAATATATCGTAAAGATTCAGGCAGACAGCAGCTTGCCAGTATGTAAACACTGAAATGCTGATTCCAAGTGGCGAGGCCCAATTGCTTGTCAATCGTGCCACGTCACAGGCGCAGCGCTATTTTTAGCTTGCAAAAATCAATACTGTCGCTGACCTCTGTATTGCTCCGCCATGAATCATTTTTGACAATTATTCAAAAACAAATAAATAATTACATAAATAAATGAAAGAAGAACATAATATGAATACTTACAACTCTGAAAAACACATTATTTAAATATATAACATTCTAATAAGCACAAATAAACATTATTTCATCACGATAGGCACAATTCTGCTGGCAACTCGATCTAGTCTGCATACGTCATCGTCACTGACACAAATTAAACATTTAATCTTTGTAATATCCTATCTGTAAACCTAGTCTAGAGCCGTGGGTAAGTGCTATAGCTTGAACTCAGGTTCAAGCCGCACTTCTGACACCACATTTAATCCTATTGCCTGTCAACAACTCATGTTTCAGGCATCATCGGATTACTTCTCCCACGCCATACAAGAAACTTGCAAGTCGTGTGCGAGGAATGAAATGGTACATTTTTATTGCCGTTGGCTCTTTACAATTGCAAAACAGTCGCTATCTAATCACACATAAAGTCACAATATTCTCTATCACTAGTTTTCCTAAACCCTATAGCTAATCTCTATCTACTAGGCTATACGAAAAACACATATCTATTCTATACGATGTGCACACTACAAAGTCAGTCCCCAGTCTGACTTCCTTCACTCGCGTCGCTACACGCCACGCGGAAGGACCTTCATGCGTCCTTCGGCTCTTTGCGTGCTAGGTCAGTTAGCACGCTTCTATTAGCTGTCTTTGGTTGAGTGCTAATCGTGGCTATCACGCAGGCGTGATTCTGTCGTGACCAGTAGTGCTAACTATCTGGTCAACGCCTCCTTGTGAGGACTAGTTAATAGTCCCCCTTTTCTATCATCTATCCTGCCCTGATCCCGGGCACTGTGTTCCCTCTACTCTATCTGAGGTTGACCCCACGTCCCGGTGGTGTTCTATCATGAGGCAGGCTTCCTGCCTCCTGTTTCAGTCTTTGACAACCAGTTCTTTTCCAAAATCTGAGGGTATCGTATATTTGACTCGTCTGACGAGTTGTCCATCTGAGTATACCCCTTCTGTATAATTATTATTATTAACGTCTCCATTATCTTAATTATCTCGTCTTAAATGCTCCACATGTGACCGCGCCACATGTCCTGTAATTTGGTTCTTGATACTATAAGATACTGGACCTAACTTTTCTAAAATGTAATATCCTGGAATCCAATGAGCATCAAATTTGGAGTTTCCTCTATGTTTCTTATAGTAAACCCTATCACCTACTTTAAATTCCTGAAGTTGTGTATTTTTGTCTGCGTACTTTTTCTGTCTTTCTCTGGCTTTAATTATATTGTTTCTTAACCTTACATGCGCTTTGTGCATTTCTTGTAAAATTACTTCCTGAAAATCCTCCCCCATATATTTACGTCTAGGTTTTAACATATTGTCAATTGGGAGTATTGGTTCTCTTCCGTGTAGCAAGTAAAATTGTGAAAAACCTGTCCCTTCATTTTGATTTGTGCGTATCGCGCCCAATGCAGATCCCAAGTAAAGATCCCAATCCCTATCATGTTCCTCTACAATTTTTGCTATTATATTGTATAATGTCCGATGTTGTCTCTCATTTTTCGCATTTGAGGAAGGTCTAATAAGAAGTTTTTATGTGGGCGATATTCAAATCTTGTAATAATTTCTCAAACTTCTTGTTCACGAACTCCTTTCCATTATCTGTGAGTACCGTCTGTGGGCACATAAACCTTGGTATGTACTCTTGTAGAAAAATATTAATGATGGTATCAGCACTCTTATCCGGAATCGCATAAACCTCCGGCCATAAACTGTAGCAATCCACGATATGTAGTAGGTATACATTCCCCAATAACGTTCTAGGGTGAGGACCTGAAATATCTAAACTCACTTTCTGCATTGGAAACAGAGGGATGTCAGTATCCCTGTAAGGGACCTTTGATCGTTTTCATATTTCTTAACCTACATTTCTCACACGCGTCAACATATTTACAAGCGCTTTTAAATAAATTCGGCCAATAATATTTATTCTTGAGGGCTTTAACTAACTTGTCGCGACCAAGATGACCATTCTCATCATGATATACCTTTAGAATCTCAATTTCCAAATGTTTCGGAATATATTTTCTCAACTCTTCACTTTTTTCACTCACATAATATAACTGATTGTCATCCTGCAAGACTAAAAAATTCTTCTTAGAACTGTTTTCGCCCGTTTCTTTCAACTTCTGTTTTATTTCTATTACCTTCGGATCCAATTCTTGTTCTTCTTTCATATCAAACTGCATTAATTGTGGATCTTCCGCTATTGGTTCAGATTCTTGATCTGACAGTGAGCTCCTAAAATTTTCTCTATTCAATATGGCAGAATCTAGTATATTTACTTGCCAATTTCGGTCATCTATTTCTGGTTCTCCCTCATCTTCAGTATTCCCTGATGTCTCTGGATACGGGATTCTGGATAATAAATCTGCACAAGTGTTTTCCTTACCGGATATGTACTCAACATTTGCGTTGTACCCTTGTAAGTTCAGCGCCCATGTCTGTATTTTTCTGTTTTGTACTGGGGCCTCTAGTAAAGATTTTAGTGGCATGTGATCAGTTTTGATAATAAAATTAGCGTTATGTAAGTAATAATCTAGTTTCTGCAAGGCATAGTGTATAGCATATGCTTCCTTCTCCACTGTCGCCCACTTCTTTTGAGACTTGCTAAGTTTGTGTGAGAGAAAATATATTGGTCTTTCATTCTTAACTCCTGGTATTCCTGAATTTTCTCCTTAATATGGTTGTGTTAAACATGCTCCTATGGCACTATCTGAAGCATCTGTATATAAAATTAATTGTTTGTTTAGATCTGGATGTGCTAATAATGGAACTGTTGTTAGACTATTTTTTTAAAAATTAAATGCTTTCTGACAATCATCATTCCATTTAAATCTTGCGTATTTGCAAGTTAGGTTTGTGATGGGTTCTGCTATTTGTGCGAAATTTGGAATGAACTGACGATAGTACCCACACGTACCAATAAAAGCTCTAACTTCTCTTACGTTGGTTGGAGCAGGTAATTCTCTAATTACTTTTACTGTATCTTGATCTGGTTTAATTCCTTCCCTATCGATGATGTACCCCAAGTACATAGTTTCTGTTTTTAGAAATTCACATTTACTGAGTTTCAATTTAACATCGTGTAATCGTAGCCTATCAAATACTACTTTTACATGTTTCAGATGGTCTTGTACGTCTCCTGCTGTGTAGATTAAAATGTCATCTATATATGCTAATGCAAATTTTTGCAAGCCCTCCAGTACTTGATTTATTAACAACATATAATGAGAAGGCGCTGTCTTGACCCCAAAAGGCATTCGTAAAAATTCGTAAGAACCTGCGTGAGTACAGAAAGCACTTTTCTTCTGAGCATCCGGCAACATAGGGATACACAAAAATCCTGACCTTGCGTCTAGCGTAGTGAAGAAGGTAGACCCATTAAGTAGCCCAAAAATATCATCGATCACCGGCAACGGATAAGCTACATTCTTGGTGATTTTGTTCAGGGCCCTGTAGTCACAGCAGAAGCGGTGGCTACCGTCCTTCTTGGTTACTATTACTATCGGAGATGACCATTCAAACTTGGATCTTGTTATGATTCCTGCTTTAAGCATATCTTCTAGAGCTTTTTCTACAATTTCTCTATTCCTAAGAGGAGTTCTATATGGTTTCAAACTAACTGGTGGATGATTTCCTGTGTCTATTTCCATAGTAACTGTCTTAGTCTTACCTAACTCCAGGTCATTAATAGCAAAAACGTCTTGATTTTCTCTCACTAACTTTTCTAATACTTCCTTATACTCTGGTGGAGCTTTCAACTGTGATAATAATTCCTGTTCTCTTGTTGTTTTGTCTACTGAATATATTTGAGATGTATGTTTTCTGAATGCATGGTTCAATTCATCATTCTGTACGTTCCATCTTCTTCCACGTCTATTTATGGCATTGATTCTTTCAATAGGGGTTTCTGAATAATTATTTCTCGATATTTCCTCTCTTTCTATAGTTGATATGCTGTTATGACTATGTGCTACTTTGGCGATCACGCAACCTCTATATAATTTAATCTCCTTCCCTGTTTTGTTAAAGAGCATCACTGGAAAGCTGAAGTGTTTATCTAGTGATATTATCCCATCTGTAACTTCTAAGCCTGGTTCATCTATTATTTCACTCTCAAACTCTGTTATCGTAACTGTTTGTCCTATCGAAAAATAAGGATTTATTTTTTATTTTTGCCTGTATCAGATTGACCGTCTGTGGTTGTAAGGACATGGACGTTTTTACTCTGACCAGCGCCGATGCGTGCATATCTTCTTCTAAATCAACATAGACATCTTGAAATCTTAACTTATGTAAATCAAAATAAAGTCTTATGCCATTTTTTTGCAAGAAATCTCTACCTAGTATCATGTTCCTACTTAAATCTTTAACTACATGGAAAAGGTGTCTCACATTTATCCCTCCTAACCTAAAGTTGATCATTGTTTGTCCAACCACTTCCAAATTTTGTCCGGTAACAGAATGGAGATTGTCCTGATTCCCAAATATTCTAAAATTCTTTAATATACGATATAAGAATTTTTCCTTGATTACACTGACTTGAGCTCCCGAATCAGCCAATGTTCGAATTTTAAATTTTCCTATTTCTATTATACATGAACTGGGATCCGTCATATTCACTGAGAACTGTTTTATTTCACCAAGTTGAGACCACTGTCTACTTGTCCTCCTATACTTGTCATTAAAATATTCCTTAATTCTTGGGACCTTTTTATTTTCCCTCCTACCGCAGGTCCTACTCAGTAAGTGGGATGCCAGTTTTCCTGCGTTCTTGGCCTTGTAAAATTCCTCTGTCTTTCTTCAAAGTTTCTATTTGGTCCACTGTTTACACTTCTATTCTGTGCACTAACCTGAGCACGTCTGTTGCCACAAGATCTAGAAGCGTGTCCCCTCTGTCCACAATCCCAACAAACCATATTTGAACTACCTACCGTCTCTCTTATAGGGTTTCTCATTTGTCTTCCTCTATCCTGAGTATTTCCATTATTTCCCTGCACTGTTTGTATTTCTCCTCGTCTTCTCCATCCGTATCTTGCCTGTCCTATCTCCATAGGTTCTTCAATCCTATCCTCTCTACTACTTCCTATTTCTCGTCCTACTCTCAGTCTAAACCTTCTTCTCAGACTTTCTTCCTGTACAGCTATATCCACAGCCTGTGATAATCTTGCAGGATTTTCCCTCATAAGTTTAAACTTAAGTCCATCTGACTTTATCCCATCAACAAAAATTCCAACCAGCATCCTCTCCACTTCCTCGCCTTGAACATTCTGGCCTATGAATGTTTCTTCAGCTAGATTAATCAGCCTATCACTGTACAGCCGAACACTTTCTCCATTATCTTGCCTAGATTGTCTTAATACTGAAAAAGCATGTTGGGGATCCGTGATTTCAGCATATTTATGAGCTAGATCATCTTTAAATTGCTCCCACGTCTCATCTGTTCCTGCCTCCAATTTTCTTCTAATATGATCTGAGACAGGCGATACACTTGTCTTAAAAAAGCTAAATTTTTCTTATCTTCGTCTGTGGCGCCCATTAAATAAGCATGTTTTTCTATGGACACGATCCATTTTTTAAAATATTTTGCTTGCCCACTAAACTTATCAATGTCAACAGCTATGCTTTGCTGTTTCAAAACTGTATCCAACTTGGATATGGCTCAACCTACACCACCAAGCACCTGTCCTAAGGAAAGGTCCTGGGGTTCCATTATAAATCTGAAATACGGAATATACCAGTACAACACAACATATTACAATAATATATAGCAGCACAATATTATCATTCTAAACTAAGCAAGTTCTATAATTTTTCACTAAATTAAACTATTAGACTTGTATTTTCTTCAGTTACCAATGTTGTCGATATTGTTATTCTAAACTAACCAAGTTTTATAATCTTCTACTAAGTTAAACTATTAGACTTATACTTGCTTCTTTAGTTAGCATTGTTGACTGCTCGAGCACTTCCCAGCTGAACAAACTGACCAGGTGCCTGTCCTAAGTTCATTCTCGACACTGGGAGAAAATGACATTAAGGCTCACGAACTACAGCGTCCAGGAGATGACCCAATCGACACAGTAAGGATTTACTTGACTGCCGCCTCTTGGTAGGCCCTTGATAGAAATCAACCTCACTGACAATTCTCCCTTGGTCGGGTTCTTGACTGCCGCCTCTTGGTAGGCCCTTGATAGAAACCTCTTAGAGTGCTCACGTTCAGCTTGATAAT
The DNA here is from genome assembly GCA_963921405.1 of Cepaea hortensis. Taxonomy (NCBI): domain Eukaryota; kingdom Metazoa; phylum Mollusca; class Gastropoda; order Stylommatophora; family Helicidae; genus Cepaea; species Cepaea hortensis. The sequence continues at coordinate 24,422,410 of OY992887.1, read as the reverse complement.
GTGGACTTGACGACCGCAGAGCCAACGATCAACTTGATAATATGGACTTGACGACCGCAGAGCCAACGATCAACTTGATAATGTGGACTTCAGCTTTGATTATATTAGGCCGATTATAAGCAGCCTCTTGACACAGTCGAACAGGGCAAGATCACAAACTCACAAACAGCCACCCATGGATGGGCTTTTGGCTGTTGCAAGTCTCACATTCAAGGTTGTATCAACAAAAACAGCCATTTTCCAAGCGTGTTCAACAAGTGTTTCAAAACGTGCCATTGTCAATACTTCGGTTAGTCGCCGCAACAATTAAGTTGTTTGACGAGCGTTTCAAAATGTGCCGTGGTTAATACTTCGGTCAATCCAGACAATCTCATCCTGGTCACGGCACCATTTCTACTCTTGTAACAGTGCTGATATTATAGAGCAGAGACAAGTCCTCGCTGTATTTCAAATGTTTATTCAATTGAATACATCGTAGAATATAAAACAGCATACAATGACTTTCTGGACAGATGTTATTACAATAGGTGTTGCTGACCCGAGGTACAGATGGTAACTAACTATTCCTACCCCCCGCGTCACAGCTTGAGCGTCCCTAGTTACATCTTAACGGGATGCTCAGCCGTGCCTTGTATACTAGTCTTTTCCCCCTTTGCACACCACCCAGTAAACCCCCTAACAGAGATGATGCTCTGTTATACTATACTATTTGAATAACGAAGACACAAACAATAGATTGCACGATTTATTGCCTGGTATATTTCGCTGCATCTCGTCAGGTACATACTGCAGAAATCACACAACTTACGTGAAATTAACTAGATAAATCCTTCAAGTTGAAATATACACAATTTCGCACAGTAATGTCACTTATCTACCACGGTAATTTTAAGCTGACTAACATGTCTTTCTGTTTACACAATTCTGGCTTGCGTTGATAGATCATAATTGCTTCTGCAAATTTTAACAAGCGAGTATTTTGTGTTCTAAACAACACGCGAAATCGGCAGAAACATTGTCTCTGGACACAACGTGACCACTGGCGACAATGTGTCTGCCGATTGAAGACGCCGGGAGCTTCCGGTGTGTCGGCTCCTCGCGGCTAGCCACTCCTGTGTGTTGTATCTTGTTGACCCATTGAGGTATGTGTTCTGGCACCCGTTTGTTAAGCTGTCTCTCCGTTCGACCAATGTAAACGGCCTGGCATCTACATGTGAATTGGTAAATACAATTGTTTGTGGCGTACAGAGGAACAGGCTCTTTGACTGTTGGTGTAGGAATGGGTACGGTTTTACATCTAATGACTGGAGTTGCCGCACAGAATGTTCGACCTACTGCTGTAGTAAGCCGGTCTTGTAGACGTTGCATTACGTCATCCCCTCGAAAGGTTAGCTGGATGAATACCTTGAGTTTAGGGACTGTAGTTACGTCTGCTTTGGGTTTGGGCTGTTGGCAATGGCGCTTTATAAATCCTGTGGAGTACCCATTCAGGTTTAAGACATTCTTCAGAGTTTCAAATTCCTCTGTCAGTGTGTCAAGCTGAAGTGTAAAATATCGCTACAGGATTGTCGATTGAGATTTCTCGAGGAATGCCTAAGGACGGGGATATTTCCTCACCGGTATTTCAGATCTCTGAGGACGGACAGAATATGTCCGACAAGAAAAAACCTGAGACGACTGACAAAAAACCAGATAGAAGAAACCCAGGCCAAGCTGGCCAACTTGAAGCGCACACACAGTTCTGCCTACTACGTCACCCAAGAATTGAGCTTGTATGGCTACTTGAAGTTCACTAAATTCTGTACAGAAACAGTGTACAAGGTGAAAATTGCAGAGAATGCTCGCCTCAACAATTCACTGAGCACTGAAAAGGTAACAACGTCAGTACTAGACAACCCAGAGAAGTATGTGAGGAACTTATCGTCATACGTACTCAACAACATTGAAACAGAGGCCCTTGGATACGGATTAAAATTCTGCATAAAGCCTAAACACATCAACCGTGTTGAGTCGCAAGCACAGTTTGAGATGTTGTTCGATCAAGTCTCCAAGTTATCACCTACCTCTGCTGAGTCGGTCGGGTGGCTGAAGGCCAAACTGGTAGATTTAGAACACCAGTATCGCACAACACCCTCTAAACAGACGTGTCCGCTGACCAACGAACACCTTACTGCCTTAAAAACGTTAAAGGCTAACAAAACCCTCGTCATACTGAAACCTGACAAAGGGAGCGGTACAGTACTGATGGACATGTCAGATTACCAGAGAAAAATGGATGTAATATTGTCAGATGAATCCAAATTCAGGATAGATCAAAAAGTAAACAAGTCGGAGGACCTGGATGCTATAATGAGGAAAGAGATCCAGTCACTTGTGAATGCGGGACTCATCAGTGAGGCCACTGCAAAAACGCTCACACCACGTGGCTCGCACACTCCTCAGATGTACGGTCTACCCAAACTTCACAAGCCCGGCATCCCGCTAAGACCTATCCTGTCCATGGTTAACTCTGCACAACACCGAATGGCGAGATGGTTAGCCGAAATGTTAAAGCCAGTACGACAGTCCTTTGATCCAAAAATACTCAGAGATACATTCCAACTGGTGGAATTATTGGATACTATGGACATAAATAACAAACACATGGCATCCATGGATATAGCCTCCCTATTCACTAACGTTCCATTAGAGGAGACAGTGAAAATAATAAGGGAACGCATTGAAGACAAACAACTAAAATTAGGCATACCAACACCTATTCTGGAGAGGCTACTACTACTATGTACCGCCAACATCCAATTCAATTTTCTAACTAAGTCATACCGCCAAATTGACGGAGTGGCCATGGGGAGTCCTCTTGGTTCTATTCTAGCGGACATCTTCATGGCACACTTAGAAGAAAAGAGATCCTCAGACATCAACAACTTGGCCTTTTACCGGCGTTACGTGGACGATATACTAATTATCACCACAGACGAGCTACAAGCAACATCGTTTCAGGCCACAATGAACAAGACGCATAAAAACATCTCTCTATCTATGGAACACGAACACAACGAAGCGTTACCGTTCCTAGATATTCTAATGAGACGTAGAGCATACGGCACAATCCAAAGATCGGTGTACCGCAAAGAAACATGGACTGGCCAATACCTAAATTTTCAGAGCTTCACACCTGTCCAGTACAAACGGGGCTTAGTACGGACCTTGTTTGACCGTGCTAGAAAGATATGCACCCAGGACACACTGACAGAGGAATTTGAAACTCTGAAGAATGTCTTAAACCTGAATGGGTACTCCACAGGATTTATAAAGCGCCATTGCCAACAGCCCAAACCCAAAGCAGACGTAACTACAGTCCCTAAACTCAAGGTATTCATCCAGCTAACCTTTCGAGGGGATGACGTAATGCAACGTCTACAAGACCGGCTTACTACAGCAGTAGGTCGAACATTCTGTGCGGCAACTCCAGTCATTAGATGTAAAACCGTACCCATTCCTACACCAACAGTCAAAGAGCCTGTTCCTCTGTACGCCACAAACAATTGTATTTACCAATTCACATGTAGATGCCAGGCCGTTTACATTGGTCGAACGGAGAGACAGCTTAACAAACGGGTGTCAGAACACATACCTCAATGGGTCAACAAGATACAACACACAGGAGTGGCTAGCCGCGAGGAGCCGACACACCGGAAGCTCCCGGCGTCTTCAATCGGCAGACACATTGTCGCCAGTGGTCACGTTGTGTCCAGAGACAATGTTTCTGCCGATTTCGCGTGTTGTTTAGAACACAAAATACTCGCTTGTTAAAATTTGCAGAAGCAATTATGATCTATCAACGCAAGCCAGAATTGTGTAAACAGAAAGACATGTTAGTCAGCTTAAAATTACCGTGGTAGATAAGTGACATTACTGTGCGAAATTGTGTATATTTCAACTTGAAGGATTTATCTAGTTAATTTCACGTAAGTTGTGTGATTTCTGCAGTATGTACCTGACGAGATGCAGCGAAATATGCCAGGCAATAAATCGTGCAATCTATTGTTTGTGTCTTCGTTATTCAAATTCACTACGGGAAAACATTGTTTTGAATTTCTCAAATACTATACTATGTTGGATCGTCAACAACACGGCCACGTAGGAGTGACGTCATGTTCGCGGCACAATTTTAATGATGTCATTGGAAGCGTAAACAATATAAAATGACACAAAGTAGTGCAGCTTTACATAACAGAATTAAGACACATAAGGACGTTTCGGCGATTAGCCTTCATCAGCAAACAAACACATTCACAAACTCAACATACAGTCAAGGAGATCTCCTGTGACTACATCATTGGAAGCGACACAGTTACTCCCTATTAACATAATATATGATAATTAGAGAGATCAGATATTGCCCGCAGAAGTTGTCTGTTGAGATGCAGCCTACAGAAATGCCCTGACCTGACATGATGTGTTGGCCAGTTCGTGTTGTTGAAGTGGGTTTGGTGTATTTTAAAATTCATGATAGTAAATTCATGATGTTTGTTGGTAAGTCGAAGACTATAGTAAACTTAAAACTATTATATTTAAATTTATATTGGAGTTTTCTTTGTGCATATCTAAAGAAAATCCTCGAAGAATTAGGTGCATTTTCCTTGACTTAGGAAACGTCTATCTTGTCAGTTCATGCCTTTTATAAGGATTGATATTCCTATTTACGTGTTATTCAGTCTTCTTGTGTAGATGGTGATTGGGAAAAGATCTACTTTGATATTTTTCTAGAGTATCTCTCGTATTCTTTTAGGGAGATATTTTTTTCTGGAGAAGCTCGTATAAGCTCTTTGTCTTTATGTTCATAGAAGACTCTGTTTCTTAGTATATGTGTTCATGCGTAAAGAGTCATTGATGAGTTCATTTATAAATGTATGGATATAGTGTCAGTTTGCCTATACATTTATATGGGAGGAAAAAAAGTAAATGCCAAGACGGAGAACTGGCATCACCCTTGCTGATGTCCACCAGATATTCTCGGCGCTAGGACCTTGAAAGAACGAGGATAATTCTCCTCCATAATGCAGGAGTGAGAGAAGACATATGTCGATATGAGGCAGCGGGACTGCATCGGATGTGAGGTGATGGGGCCAGGTCTGAGTGACTCACGCTTGTGTCATAATCACGTCACCTTCTCTCTCTCTCTCTCTCTCTCTCTCTCTCTCTCTCTCTCTCTCTCTCTCTCTCTCTCTCTCTCTCTCTCTCTCTCTCTCTCTCTCTCTTCTTTGTTGTTGTTTGGTGATTGTTTTTGTTTATTCTCCCTCCCCCCATGTTTCCATGAGTATGGCTATATTGTTTGGCACATATTTTCTGCAGGACACCGTGGTATTCTTCCTGGGGCAGACCTGGTCTTTGTTTGAATGAAGATGGGGAATTTTTTATTAATGATGATGAACAGGAGGGTCATATCCCTCAAGGCAGGAGGAGGAGGAGAATGTTTTTCCAGTGGGAGAAGAGTGATTCACCATTAAACATCACTGGCCTCTCCATTGTCCGAACATCAAACTCCAGCAGTATAAACGCCGCTGGGCCTCTTATTACCATTTCATGTTTTTCCGAGTGTCAACACCTGCAGGCTTATGACATTCGCACCCCCTGTGTTATTGGATAGGACCATTCACATCCCCTGTGTGTCAAGAGTGAATAATGGAATATGTGGTTTATTTGAATATGGACTGTTATTAATCATGGACATTCATTTAGTTCCTGTCAAATCATGAACTTTCACGTGAGAACTAGAAAACCCTTAACATCTCAATGAAGCAAGGAAAACGTTGATGTCATTCCTTCATCAAGACAACATCGGGATAGTTAATTAATTAATTAGATATAATTGCTATATTCCGAGAAACATTGGGAATATAAAAGAGAACTCCATAATATTTTTGTGGATTTTAAAAATGCTTATGATAGTGTCCATATGAATAGTCTTTGGAATGCTATGCAGGAATTTGGAAAAACCAAGGAAGTTAATCAACATGACCAAACTATGCATGGAAGATACTTATAATATAGTAACATATAAAGGCAGGGAATCAGACCCTTTCCAAATAATATCAGGCTTGAAACAGGGTGATGCACTATCGCCGCTCCTTTTCAATCTGGCTCTAGAGAAAGTTGTAAGGAAGGTAAAGGAGGAATGTGCTATTGGAGGAACATCCAGACTGCTTGGTTATGCAGATGATATAGATATTATAGGGGAAAATGAACAAAAGACATTGGAAATATTGACTCACTTAAAGGGAAAAGCTCAACAAATGGGGCTGGTTATCAACCAAGATAAGACAGAATATATGGTAATTTCAAGAGAAGGAACGGCTAAAAATTCTGGCCACATACAAATAGATAATATGACCATTAAAAGAACGGAAACATACACATACCTGGGTACAATCTTCAACTGCTCCAACATCATAAGGGAAGAAATACAAGCTAAAATAAACTCAGGAAATAATATATACTATGCACTACAACATCTACTAAAATCAAATGCGCTACCTCGTAACACCAAGATCACAATATACAAAACACTGATCAGAACAGTTGTGCTCTTTTGCTCTGAAACCTGGAGTACAACTAAAGGAGACGAGGCCTTGCTACAAACCTTTGAGAACAAAGTCTTAAGACGCATTTTTGGGCCAATTAGGGATACACAAAGTGGAGAGTGGAAAAGACGAAGCAACAATAACAATTTTGATCTGTTTAAGTCCCCTCTAATCACTGGTATCATGAAGGCTAATAGACTGCAATGGCTGGGGCATATAGAAAGAATGGAAGATAATAGGGAAACAAAACTCGCTTACACTCAGGAAATAAATGACCGTAGACCCCGAGGTAGACCAAGAAGACGGTGGAGAGATAATATACATACTGACATACAAGCACTTGGAATAAGTGACTGGCAAGAGAAGGTCAACCAGAAAGACGAATGGAGACGGATTGTATCTGCAGCAAAGAACCTCAATGGCTCGGAACGCTGAAGAAGAAGAAGAATTGCTATATTGTTTAATGAGATGTTATTATTCATTTTTATTGTTGGCGTATGATTATGCCATGTTCTGTGAACTTGCAGATAGTTTCCTCCTTTCCCCAGGTTATCTTAATATTATGTTGTTTGTTGAGAGCAATAGTTGTTTATTTACTTGTTAGTTGGTGTTTGAGTTTTTTTTTTTTTTTTTTCATGTGTGTTCACATTGATAAGATTAGTCCAGGGACAACACTACTATGGAGCTGAATGTGGGCTGGAACATCACACTGACCCTCGGTTTATAATGAGGAGTACTATCCTCTCGAAGGTTCAGTAAATTTCCTGTGCTCTACTGGCCTCTGTTAGGAACATCACTTTATACTTAATCTATACCCCTAGAAAGTCCTACTGAGCCAGTTCAAGTTTCTTATGCAGTTGGCTATTAAGATTTGGGGATTATTTTCCTTATATCTTCACCCACTACCCCACACTGTGTGTGAATGAGAAGAAAGAGACATGCAAACAGAATATTTGAAATACTGTTTTACATCTGGACTGGTCAAATCATTAACTTCTTTTGACGATTAAGATCGTGCAAACTGTTCTTCTGCACTAAGCAAGGGCTTAGGATTAATCCTGTTCACTTTTGCAGATTTATCATCAAAGTGTTAGGACTTGACATGTTGCTGTATTTCTGTGTAAAAATGTGCTGTAAGAAATATGCATATATAACATTTGAAGTAAGGTTTTGAATCCGTTTCCAAGACATCAACGCTGTCAACTTTTATTAATGACTTCTTGCCAACTTTAGAAACCCTTGTACAGTATTATTACTATATGTTTGAGTGTATCTCATTTTTCACTCTTTTTCTGTTAGTCTTCTGATTTATTCACTGTAGCACGATATCCAACGCTTGTTTCTGAATGACTTCCAGTGCGTTGAGGAGTAGTGATTTCATCACGCACACATGACATAGTCACGTCATTGTTTTTAACTTCATGTAATGACAGTGTGCATCTTCCCATCTTTCTTACTTTTGTGCTGTATTTTGGAACGAATTCTACAAACCCGGGCAGACCTGTTTTGAGGTTGATGAGACTTTACATGTTGTTTCAGTTCTGCATACGACTGGGATGTAACAAATGGAAGTCAGCACACCGGAAATGAGCTGAATCTGGTACAGGCACATCAGCACCCTGAATATCCTTAGGCGAATAACACTACAGATCTATCCAGATGTTTGATTGTGTCTTCTGGCGTGTTGAGCTTTTCAGAATTAATCCTCAATAGTTTAGAAGTAATGATTACCTCACCTTGCCCAGCCTTTGGCGTTCTCTTACAGTGTGCATATAATGATATATGTACAACTTGTCACTTTGTCGCCTGCTACACAACTGATTAGTCAATATTACTCACCAGTTTGTGACAGAGATAATGGATAAATAATTTGGTTAACAGAAGTTGGCTGGCGGATAACATCGTTACACGCTCTGGCTGCAGGCAATACTCTTGCATTATGTAGAAACACATCACGGAAACAAGTGGAACAGGCCAAAATGTAGTCCTGTTATTGCTACTAATACTACTGCTGCTGCTGCTACTGCTGCCGCCGCCGCCACTACTACTACTACTACTACTACTACTACTACTACTACTACTACTACTACTACTACTACTACTACTACTACTACTACTACTACTACTACTACTACTACTACTGAAAAGTTAGTTGCATATCCTTTACAGGACGCTGCAGTCAACACCAGCATTATTTTGCTGTTGTGATCTCTTGGCACGTTTACTTTCAGTAGCTTGCCATTCCTTTCTGAACGACCGGCACCCATACCAATTCGTAAAACAAATAAAAACTAACGCAACGCAGTCTGCTGCCAAATCACGCACAGCTGTGTTTCGGAAGCGGGCATGCGAGATCCTGATTAACAGAAGGTTTCGAAATACCTTAACAGTCGCAAAAAACAGTTTCAATTGCAGACTGTTACAGTGATCACATATTTATTATAGGCACGTTGAAGGTAAAGTTAAAGAAAGTCAAGTATACACCATGAAACAGTAAATATGATCTGCGTGCATAATAAAAATGACAAGGAATTACAAGAAAATTTTAACATAGAAGTAAATAACAGATTTGATGTATTGTCTGATGTAGAGATATTATTTCAAGATGTGGATGATATATGGGAAATGTTGAAGAATTTAATCAATTTGGCTGCAGAAATAACTGACACAAAATTAAAGAAAATAGGTCCTAAAAAATGGATGACTGAAGAAATGTTAACACTAATGGAAACAAGAAGACACAACAAAAATAATCCTGATAAATATGATGGGATTCACAGAAAAATCAGAACATTAGGTAAAGAAGCAAAAACAGCAACACAACTGTAAAAAATACCAGATTAATGCACAAAAGCATTTAGGAGCTTACTAATAAAAGAACACCTACATCAACAGACTGCCTGAAAACAAAAGATGGAAAAATCATAATAAAACAACCTGAGATTATGTGAAAACCTTTCTGGGGATATAATAGAAGAACATTATGATATTCAGAATAATAATCATAATTGCAATTTAGGTTCCCAAGTCAAGGATGGGAATTCCATTCTGCCACGCTGACCTACTTAAAGGAATATAACATGATTGTTACACTGACACGGTTAAGATCCCCTTTCCTACACCGCAAGGTACTATAGGCAGTATATGACAGGCAGTCGCTCTACTATCAAAGTTCGGCTAAGAGAACGGCTTCAAGTCACTGTATCCTGTTATTTGTCCATTAAGAATGATGATGACCATTCATTTCACACAGTGGGGTTGAAAGTGTGGAGTCGTGAATTCTAAGATGACTAGTAAGGTCTGTTTTGGCTCGAAATGTTGTTTGACAATGTGGACAAAGAATTCTTGACGTTCCAGGAGGAGGATCTCCTGCAGTAGTTTTTCTGTCCAGCCTTTTTTTTTTCACAGCTCTTGCAGATTGTTTGCTTCACAATTGACTACACCCTTGCATAATGATGTACGCCACAAATGTTGGTCTTTGGCAGCAGTCTCCCAAGTGTCGTGATGAATTCCAAAAGCTTTTTGTGAGATTTTCAGAATGTTTTTAAAGCGTTTCCTCTGACCGCCTTGGGAGTGTTTACCACAAGCAACAGCGCCGTAAAAAATTCGTTTAGGAAGCTTGTGATCTGGTATGCGAGTCAAGTGACCAGCCCAGCGAATCTGATTCTTCATTAGTAGAGTGTGGATACTGGGCATGGACGCTCTAATGACTTCAGTGTCTGGGATCTTGTCTTGCCATTTAATCTTCAATAGCTTCCTAAGGCAGACAGTGTGGAAGTGGTTTAGCTTTCTAGCGTGTCGCTGGTAAAAAGTCCAGGTTTCACAAGCATATAGCAGTGTGGATAATACGACTGCTTTGTAGACTTTCAGCTTTGTTTGCAGGCTTATTCCATTTCTGTCCCATACATTCTTGTACAGTCTACCAAAGGCTGGCCTCGGAGATTCTTGCATTCACTTCGTCATCAATTGTGGCAGCTTGGGACATAGTGCTGCCAAGATAGGTGAATTTGTCTACAACACTTAGCCTATGTCAATTCATATTGATATTCGGCTCGGTGTGATTAATCCATGGATCTGGCTGATACATAACTACAGTATTCTCCAAGTTGACATTGAGCCCAAAGTTGGCACAGGCGTATGATAAAGCTGAAACGTTGTGTTGCATGTCTGCCTCTGAGTTGGCTTATAGAGAGCATTCGTCAGCAAACAGGAGCTCTCTGATGGTGTCACTGTTAGTTTTGGTTTTCGCTTTCAGCCTTCTGAGATTGAATAACTTTCCATCCAATCGGGAGTTAATGTATATCCCAATGTTATTGTTTTCAAAGGCAACTGTCAGCATAGCTGAAAACATGAGGCTGAACAGTTTTGGTGCCAGGACACAGCCTTGCTTCACTCCATTGGTGACAGGAAAGGGCTCAGATAATTTGCCATTTTCCTGTACTCTTGCCTGCATCAATCAATCATGTGCTATGCCGGAAAGCGTTGATGGTCATGACTCGCCATTTCACTCGATCATCAGAGTCGTGGATCAGCTCAGTGTTCCTGTCTCGTCCATGCCACGTGGCCAAGCAATCCATGTATTTTCCTCTCGGTCTTCCTCTTGGTCTGTTCCCCTCGAACTTGCCAGTTGTCAATAAGTTCTCCAATCCATTTCTTCTCTTAAAGATTGTTCGTTCGTTCGTTCGTTCATAACATGTCCAAAAAATGTTGACTGTCTTCGTCTAATTTCTCAAATCAGTCTACGATTTTCATTTGTCTCCTGTAGTACTTGGTCATTGGTTTTTCTACCTATCCATGGTGTGATATACTTTATTTTCACAAGCGTAACATGCGATAAATATTTCCCGTCGACAATTAAAGTTGACACCACAAGAGCGTTGTTTTGTTCCACAATTGTACAATCCAAGATTTAATATAACTCATTGTCGGCGTAAGACCCGAACTCGGAAAAAGCTGAGATATAAACAGCTACAACCGGTTTCCGGCCCTCATTGTACAAACGCAAACCACAACTCGTCACAAACCAAGAGAAAGGCAGACTGTGCACGCGGGAAATGGTATCAACTCGCTACGACCACATTAGAAAAGTAAAGTCTAGAGAGAATAGAAGGACGAAAACCAGCAGCCAGTATTTGGAATCAACCAAATGAGGACCTGACATCTTGGTGTTATCAACTGTTGACATGTGTTGTGAGGCCGTCCCATTCGGATGAAGGTGAATATGATATTTATTTTAAATCTTAGATTAGCTGTGAGTCATTTTCCCAGAAGAGGAGTTGGTAAGTCGACTTGTTGAACCCATGTGGTGAGTTCTTAATAAATTAATTTAATATAGTTAATTGTTATAGTGGATATATAAACTGTACATTAAGAATAACCATAGTGAGTTTTATTTTTCTCCCAAAGTAAATAACTGATTTAATGTAAAAGCATTAGTCCAAGTTGTACATTTATTTCTTAAGAAACTCAATCTACAATGATTTAGAATGGTGAGTTCTTGAGAAATCAATCCAGTAGAAACTAAATAATATTATACTCAGTTATCATAGTCATAAGATAAACTGTACATTAGGAGAAAACTACAGTGTTTTATTTTCTCCCAGCTAAACAGCTTAGTTAATGTAAACATTAGACACATGTTATATATTTTATTTCTTAAGCATAAAACTCAGTCTACAATGAATTAGAGTGATAACTTAAGACTTAAGGAAACTATTGTAAATGTGTGAACACTGGTAAGTCAAACTAGTGTAATGTGTGTTAGTCAGTAGATGATTTTTTATACATAAGTACATGAGCCAACCAGTAGTTTCTTATATTTCTTGAACACATGGGAACCAAAAAGAGTTCTATAGGTATCATAATTTGTGTGATGGTAAAGCACACATGTGGTAAGGCAAATATATTTTCATGGTTGTCAAACATGTTAAATAATAATATTTGTGCCACATAATAGTTCGTAATCAACCGCCATGCAAGAATGATTATGATTCATAATGCCTTAATGTGAATTGAGTATATCACATAAATTGTATGTATTTGATGAAAGCATGTGGTGACTCATGGATTTAATTTTGCTAAATCCTTGGTGAATTTCATAAGTATGCCAAATGATCACATAAGTCTATGTCATTGAAGAGCATGCTTGTGTCATGTGTGTTTCATTATTGTTAAACAGATGTGAATGTATCGTTAGATAAAACTCATCAGTATGAAAATATTATAATTTCTGATGAAAAATGAGGTTCTAATGTAATGTCATAGTGATTAAATCTGTGAATTTATCATGTGGAAAGCACAAAAATATACTTATTATCATTCCTGCAGATACGATGTGTCTGATGAGTGATTGTGAAAGGAGATATTACATTGTGATATCAATGATGTTAAACATTTTAAGTTATCATTGAGAAATCACATAAGTATAATTACCCACTTTACATGCAAGTATGAATGCTGTTTGAGGAATGATTCCTGAATGATCATCCATGCATATGAATGTTGTCTGAGATGAGTGAATTGACCCCACATGCACAGATGGATATTGTGACTGAGGAGTGTTAGTGAGTGAAGTTACATGCTGAGAGAGAGGGGGTATAGGCCAACAGTCAATCTCAGGATAGCCGGCAACTTTGATGGGTAATGCTATGACTATCACCAGAGAACTTGTTCGGCATAACCCATAAACTGAATAATAATTTAGTACTCTCCGACGCATGACAACACATTGTATTAAATATCACTTATCGTATAATCATCTGGTTTTGTGCGCTAAGCACGACACAACCAATATCCTACATTACGCGTACTAACAGCATCAAAATCCCACTTTGTATTTCATGTCACTCATGTTAACACATATGGTCTAGTGTAATTATAATAATGTAATACAATGATGATGATGATGATGACTGTAATGTAATGATAATAATGTAAGAATGATAATGTAAGAATGATAATGATTCTAATGACAATGAAATAAGGAAACCATGATGATGTTGATGATGATGATAATAAATATTACATCCATGAGAATGGAAGATAACTTCTCACTTGAAACATTTAATGAAGAAGAATACACCTGAATGCTATACAAGAATTGATTCCATGATGTACTTATACTGTTTATAAGCAACTACTCATTACAATGGGAAATTATTTTAAAACCCAAAATGTATGAGACCCTTTTTCCTGAATAGAAAACGATGTAGAGAACAAAACTAGGTACAGAAGAGAATGGGCAACATAATGGTCAAATTCCAAATCAATCAAGGTATTACTTAAACTATAGACCTGAAGCACAGGCATAAGTGAAGATGAAACTGCATATCTGCTAGTTAAACCTTGAACACCTGATAGTGGAAGATTGGAGTGAGAGCAAACAACTATGTTGGTGATAACTAATTGAGAACGCCAAGACTATCTTTCTTCTATGTTTATTGTCTCTAAGAACAAGATTCATTTCATTGTTTTCACTTGTTGTGTTCTTAGGCTTTTACATTTCATTCTAATGTCATATTTATGATATAATTAGAATTATGTGATTGATGGAATTTCAGATAGTGGTCATACTCATGTAAATCCAGACCTGACTCGATGAAGATTGAATGCAGCACCTGTTGAGTGAGCACATTGTTGAGTGATGCCCTTGATAGAGTAGTTCAGAAACTTATCTACCTGCAAACATTCCATTTGTCTCATAGGAGAGGTAATCTTTATTTAAACATTTACCTGCCAAAATGGAAAAAAGAACCAATAGCCAACTTATGTTCTACTCAGACCTGGAACACTAAGACTACAGAACATACAGCAATTAATTGATAGCCAGAGGGATTCCAAAAGCTGGAAGTGGAGAACCCTGAGTGTAGACAGTTCTTTTTTTTCAGATCATCCAGGCCAGTAGAAGATTAGTAGTACATGCCACTGGAAAAAATATAGCTGTTATTATACACATTATAATTGGCACATCAATTCTGTATAATTACCATTATATGTATATGTCCTTATTTTATGACAGGAAATTGTAATTTTGAATGCAATTTACACAATCCATGTTTGTGTTTATTAAATCATAAAAAATGAGGTCATGTAATGTATTGATTGTATTTTTACTTGTCATAGTCAAATTGTTTTAAACTACCCTAGATATAATTAATTAGTTGGTAGAGGAGAGGCAAGGAACCACTTAAATGATATTTTGGGTATAAAACTCTATTTCTGGTCTCAAACAATTGAGTCAGTACAGCTAAATTAATTAAACGGGCAGGATCACATTGGGAAAAAGGATTTTGCATCCTTTATCTCTTTGGGGTTGAGCCATCAATCTAGACGTATCCGACTCATGGTACTCTTTGTACTTTCCTCATAAACCACATTTCTGTAGCCATCAAATGTTTTTCAGCTTGACTGCACATTGTCCAAGTTTCACATCCATACAAAAGAATAGGCGCTATGTACCCCCTCAAAACTCTTTTTCTCGTTTCAAGTGACATCTTTTTATTGATCAGAATGTTTTTCATCTTGCTAAAGGCTACTTTCGCCATGGCGATTCTTGTTCTAATCTCTTCAAGGCATCTCCCATCATATGTTATGACTGTTCCTAGATAATTGTATCGATTCACTTGTTGAAGAATATTCCCATTTACTTGTATATTACATTGTGGTACTTCGTTCTTCCTAGTGACGACCATAACCTGTGTCTTCTTACAATTTAATTCCAACCCCAGCTGCTCACTGTGTACAACAACCGCGTCTACTAATTGTTGCAGATCCTGTGCATTGTCTGCAATCGATACTGTATCATCTGCATATTTAATGTTATTGATGTTTCTCCCTCCAATGCTTATTCCATTTATATCTTCTACATTTCTGAAAATATTTTCTCTTGCCTGCATACCATCATGAAATAACCGCACTATTTGGACAAACTTTCATGGACAGCCATATTTCACCACAATTTTCCAGTCCTCTGCTCTGACTGTATCAAAAGCCTTGGTAAGATCAATGAAAGTGAAGAACATTTCGGAGCTTGCCATATTGTATGTCACCTTTCCTCCAATATTATGCCATGGAACTATCATCAGATTAACATACAACATGGATCTTGGCTCATTAAAGAAACGGTGTAATACTGCTTGAAGAACTCTGGCGAACAAGGAAGAAAGTACAATGCCGACGCTTGGAAAAGAAGAACACCTTTTTAATTCAGGGTTCGCAAAACCGTCACATATACTAGGTAGTGTACAAATTAGTGACTCGTGATACCGAGGTGGGAACTAATGTTTTATAACACTAGTCAACCTGACATGTAGTCCTGCACTTTCCTATCCGACATGCAGTAACCTTCTATTCCCCTCTATTCTTGCCGATCATCCTAGCTGTCTCCGAATCTGTATGTCTAGCGTTTGCCCGTCGTTTGTAAATCCATGGCGTTCTCCAGATATGTTACTGGCTATCCTTATCCTTGAATGATACCACTGCCATCCTTCCAGCTCTCCAGTAGCCGCACTAATCCTTCTCCGAAACAAATACACCACCGTTCACCTTGAATCCAACACAACGTATCCCCTCGTTGTTATGCTGGCGTTCCTGTGAAGTATTCTAGTATCCCTTAGTTTTGGTGCATTGTCCACTTCGCTGTCCACTATGGGATTTTCCTCCTGTCCTTTCTGTATAGTGTGCAATAGCTATGTGGTAGAGCTGTTCCTGGCATTTCTCTTGCAACTGCCTTGCAGCGAAAATCAACAGTTCCTCGTTTTTTTTTTTTCTTTTTTTTTTCTGAAGCCACACTGACTCTCAGGAAGAAGACCTTGGCTGAGATGGGCTGTGAAGCGATCGAGAAGAATTCTGGCAAGTATCTTCCCTGCAGTTGAGAGCAAGGAGGTGCGTCGGTGGTTGACACGGGATTGGCGGTTTCCTTTATGTTTGTAAAGGTGGACTACTGACGCGTCCTTGAAATCTTGTGGCATGGTTCACCCATATGTTTGTAAAGACTTGGTGAAGCTGCTCTATTAGAACCGGCCCACCTGCTTTGTAGATCTCTGCCGGGATGGAGTTAGGACCAGGCGCCTTACCACTGGAGAGTTGCTGGATAGCTTTTTTTAATTTCCTCTATGGTTGGCAAGTCAGCAAGAGTATCATTAGTGGGGACTCGAGGAAGGCTGTTGATGGTTTCGTCATGGATAGAGGAGGTTTCATTTAAGATGTTGCTAAAATGTTATGCCCAGCATTGGAGGATTTCTTTCTTATCGGCGACCAGTGTTCCCCCACCTGCACTAAGGAGGGGAACTATGCCTGGTGATGTGAGACCATTCTCAGTGATTCGTAGAAGTTTTTCATATCATGTCTGTCAGCTAAGTCTTGAATCTCATCAGCTGTGTTGCTCAGCCTGGAGTCCCGCATGTGGCAAAGTTTCTATTGCACGACTCTCCGGATGTTATTGAAGGCATCTTTTTTTATGTTGATTTCGGGTCGTTCAAATATGCCTTGTGGAGCAGGTGTTTCTCGGCCAGCAATTGGTTGATGTCTTCCGAATTGCTTTCTTGTTTTTCTTTTCCATCTTGGGAGCACTGGTCACTGAAAAATAAATATGCCTCCTCCATGGGGATTCTAACACCAGGAGCATCTTCTTCGGCTGCTAAGGCCTTTCGTGTCCGGATGAAGCATAGATCCTGAATGAACTCACGACACGCCCTTGGTAAAACTTCTTCATGATTGGCTGAATCTTGCAGTGACAGTTTTCTACGGAATGAGCTAGTCAGGCTTACATCAACCCTCCATAGTCGCCCCTTACGACATGCATGGCAGGTTACAGTTTTGCTTTTTTTTTTTTTTTTTGCTTCCCTTTTGGGCCCTGGTACCATACGGCAGAAAAATACCTTTGAAAATAAAGTGCCTCGGAAATTCAAATATCCTGAACGAAGTAAGGGGGAGATCACCTGGCGTCCTTTCTAGCTTTCAGGGCTATTCAGTTCAGTTTAATTTTTACGAAAAAAAAAATTCGACCTCGTTCAACCCCCCCCCCCCCCCCCTCCTCTCTCTCTCTCTCTCTCTCTCTCTTTCTCTCTCTCTCTCTCTCTCTCTCGCTCTCTCTCTCTCTTTCTCCTTTCTCTCTCTCTCTATCTCTTTCTGTGTGTGTGTGTGTGTGTGTGTGTGTGTGTGAATTTTGATTATCCGCCCTTCTTTGCTCTCTTTCGAGTTAGTCCTAGATTAACTTCAGAACTGTTTTTTTTTTTCGATTTCATCATTACCCCTACCCTGTTCAACCTCAGAAGAGACGTTATATTAGGGTCCATCCCTGGCTCAGATTAATAATCATGTGACCGAGTCAGCCACAAACAGGATATTAATCTGAAGTTGATTGTTATCCAAAGAGGGTAATGACGTTACAGAGCTATTTTCTCACGGGGTGTTTATATAAAATAGCTCTGTGCACTAACTAGTCAGATGTTCACAGAGGTACCAGATTCACAAAAGTGAGAGGCAGAGAGAAGTAAGACAACACAGGAAGCAAAGAAATGAACGTAGCGGATAGGTCTTCTAAGGACTATACCTGCTAAAAACAGGCGTGCAATTATGAGCCATCACTGACGGTTGGAAGCAACCAGAAAACAGCGCAAACATCGACGCACCGGCCAAACACTCAGCTGACAACACAGGTATAAATCTGCTGCAACAGAGAAAATCCACGAACACGGATGAAAAACAATATTTGAAAACCGCAATAAGAACCAACTCAGTTATAACTAGGTCAAGTCGAAGTGTGTTCGCCTGATGGCGAGGAACACTGGTCATTAGGAAAGCTAATCTACACGCAAAAATCAATCCAGCTTAGGTTCAAAACGAGCGAGCGAATGAAAGAAAAAATAATAAAGGCTGAGAAAGCAGGTTGAACCAGATGCAGTTAATATCACTCACCCCAGATCTCCCACATTAAATTGGATTAGATCACTAACTATTGGGGGGGGGGGGGCGGTAGGGCAGCGGCCAATTTCGCGCCTGTCGTACTGTGGTCGTGGATTCGATCTTCATTGGAATTTTTCTAATTTACCGGGGCTCACAAGTCGACCCAGCCTAAAATCCGTACCAGGAAGAAGGCCGACGAGATATCAACAATTTATAAAAGATATGCTTGAGGAGAGCTGCCAACTGAACAATCCGAGACCGAGAAAGAAATTATGTTATCAGACAGACAGTGGGATCAACACCGTGTGCCATATTTATTGAACGACAGAAGATCAAATGGTTTAGCCATCTCTTTAGAATGCAACACCATCAACTACCAGCACTGGTCCTGCATTAAAGAACAGCTGCTACGTGAGCAAGAGGACGTCCGAGAAGAAAGTAGATGACGACATCAAAGACATTGTACAATCACACGGAATGACACTATCCAATGCCACACAACGGGCGCTGGGACGCCAATAATTCCTCCCCACGACGCTTGATGGCAAAAGTGGAAGATGATAATGATAAAAGTGTGGTCTAACTCTATATCCCCAATGCACCCTAGACATGTATTTACTTATTTATGTGTTTACTTTACTATCATAATTCATGCGGACGCTGTGGCGAAGGGAGTTGCGAACGCAATTCGCAATCCCGCATACCGCGTTCGAAACAGATTTTGAAACAGATCTTCTTGCGTTGTTTTTCATACAAAGATATGAGTGTCGGTCGTTCAGAAAGCAATAGCAAACTATTGAACTGAAACTTGCCAAGAGATCACAAACACTAAACAATGCTAGGGCTTGACTGCGATTTCATGTAAAGGATTGGTGGCTAACAGCGTAACTCATGCATGCACAGACTCGGCAAATATCGATTACTTCTGTAACCTGACACTAAGTTTTCGGCCCACTTTTATTTTGTGTTTGTATTAGCAACCAATGAATTCAAGCAATTCACGAAGCCATACTGCTAACGAGATTTAATGTGATATATTCTCTCGTTGTACACAAGCTACTTTACCAGACCTGTTGTTATTCTTGTGATACATTTTTAGCATATTTATTCATTATTGGCTGCCAAATTCCTTGATGATTAATCAGGTAATGTGACATTTCTATTTTATGTAAGATTGTTTGCTGTCTTACACTAATTTGTATCTTCTTCTTCTTCTTCTTCTTCTTCTTCTTCTTCTTCTTCTTCTTCTTCTTCTTCTTCTTCTTCTTCTTCTTCTTCTTCTTCTTCTTCTTCTTCTTATTCTTCTTCTTCTTCTTCTTCTTCTTCTTCTTCTTCTTCTTCTTCTTCTTCTTCTTCTTCTTCTTCTTCCTCTTCTTCTTCTTCTTCTTCTTCTTCGTCGTCTTCTTCTTCTTCAGTTTGCTTTGAGGCACCACAAAGTGGAGGTAGATGTAATTTTGTTTTTCACTTGTTTTTGCTTGTACTGATGTCATATTTGATTTCTTCAATGTCTCTCTTACTCCTTTTAGAGAACTCTTTCTGGGTCGCCCTGTCGCCTTGTATCCCGCTGTTCTCATGCAGAATGCTCTAGCTGTTGGTCCATATTGTTCCATTCTAACTAAATGTACGAACTATTTAATTCTTTGGTGTTCTATGAAATCATAATCTGTGCTATCCCTACATTTGTTCTTAGTCTCTCATCACCTGGGAAGGTTAACCCGGTCAACACATGCTCGCAGAAGTCCGATGTGTCGGCCTAACGGCGCAAGAAAGCAACTCTGCTGTAAACAGGCACAACGCAGTGACGTCCGAAAAAAAAAAAAAAACTCCGGATGAACGCAGAAGAAGAAGAAGAAGAAGAAGAAGAAGAAGAAGAAGAAGAAGAAGAAGAAGAAGAAGAAGAAGAAGAAGAAGAAGAAGAAGAAGAAGAAGAAGAAGAAGAAGAAGAAGAAGTCTCTCATCATTGTTTCTCTATTTCTTCTTATTTTTTCCAGCTGCGTTTCCTAAGCATCTCATCGCACATGATGTGTTTTTACATCTGAGTGTTTCTAGGACTATCCATGTCTGGGCTTGGTAACACCGCGTTGGGACGAATCAAGCATTTATTATCTTCTTTTTTGTATGCACGTTGATATTTGGATGTTGTAATATAGTTGCCATTTGATAGTTAATGTTATTTGCCGTCTGTTTTCTCGTTTCTATTTCTCTATGTAGTCTTCTATCCTGCGTGAACACATTGCCCAGATACTTCTACTCTCTAACTTATTCTAATGGTTTTCCATTTATATTTACACAAGGCACTGACTCCGTAGCTCCAGCGACGATCCTCAGGAGTCTCCGGTGTTTTCGATGTTAATCTTTCTTCTTGTGTACGATCATAATCTGTGTTTTTATGTTGTACTCAAACCAGAATTTACTCTGATGTGGAGTTGGAATCGTCAGGAACAGTGTTTGCCTTCCAACATTAAAATATCATCATGGTGAGGATGTCTGACAAGTCTGCTTATGCTGTCATTATGTTTTACATTCAGTTTAATTTAAGCAATATATATTTATTCTCTCTCTCTCTCTCTCTCTCTCTCTCTCTCTCAAGATTCTCTTCCCCCTCTAATTCCTCTCTCTCTCTCTCTCTCTCTCTCTCTCTCTCTCTCTCTCTCTCTCTCTCTCTCTCTCTCTATCTATCTATCTCTTCCACACACACACACACACACACACACACACACACACACACCGTCTAAATCATCATCAACATAATCGAATTCGTGTATCTGAAACTACATTTACGGTAGTTATCTGTTACTGGTGTTGCCAGAACTTATTTGTCCAAGCCGTCTCTTATTCTGTCTCTATCTAATGTAATTCTGCCTCTCCTTATCCCTGTTTCCACATACTGTCTCTATATTCGTATGCTTCTTCTTCCTTTCTCCTAATCTCTCTTCTCCCATACCTTCTCTTTCTTGTTATATTTCTCCTTCAGCTCCTCTCATCAATATTCTCTCTCATGTTCTCTCTGTTTAAACGTGTTTCTCCTTCCTTTCATACATCCATATTCTTCCTCATGCGGTCTCTATCTAATAATGCGTTTAACTTCTTTTTCACCATCTCTCTCTCTGTCTCTGTCTCTGTCTCTGTCACTGTCTCTGTCTCTCTCTCTCTCTCTCTCTCTCTCTCTCTCTCTCTCTCTCTCTATATATATATATATATATATATATAGGCCTATATATAAACACAATGTATGTGGGTCCGTTCTTTATGCGTTCGCGAACGGTCCATCCGATTGAGATGACATTTTCTACATGTTTTCTTTTCATTCCCGTGCAACCAACTGTCATAGTTTTTTAGTGTACAATCAGCTATTTACTTACTAAAATGTAATATTAAAATTTACATTATCATTTCTATATAGCAAGGGGACTTAACATAAGAAAAGTTATTTCAAGGGGCATAACTTTTAATAACATTGCTATTATTTTATATATATAGATTGTTGCATTGTTTTCAAAGATTTATATACTCTTTGTCTACAGTTATTTACAGGCATATGAGTTATAATAAATAATGATACAATCTTTAAGGCATTTTCATAGTTTTCATAAAAATAATGCATCTATTTAAATAGTGAACATTTTCTAACTCATCTTATTATTTTTCTTCAACAGCACATTCATTTTTTTTTTTTAACATTCTCATATGTATGGCGCGTTACACCCACATTGGGTATTTATGATGCCCATTAAAAGTTACTTTTCATACATTTTCATTTGTTGTCAAAGATTTGCTTCATAAGAGATGTTGAATGAAAGAATGTATGAGAGGAAATAGAGAAGAAGGGCAGAATGTTGGACGGGCCTGCAAAAATCAAGATTTTCGTTCGTTAAAAAAAAAAAAAAGTAATTTTTTGTGAGAGAAAGTTAGTTGCATATCGTTTGCAGTACTCTGCAGTCAACCAACCGCCCACCATTTATTGGCTGTTCGTGATATCTTGGTAAGTTTACTTTAGATAGATCTCTTCCAATCATATTTTCTACTATCAATCTATCTATTCTTCTATTCTATCTATATTTTTAACGGGAACGGGCCGAACATAGACAGACAGACAGACAGACAGACAGACAGACAGACAGACAGACAGACAGACAGACAGACAGACAGACAGACAGACAGACAGACAGACAGACAGACAGACAGACAGACAGACAGACAGACAGACAGACAGACAGACAGACAGACAGACAGACAGACAGACAGACAGACAGACAGACAGACAGACAGACAGACAGACAGACAGACAGACAGACAGACAGACAGACAGACAGACAGACAGACAGACAGACAGACAGACAGACAGATAGATAGTCGGGAACGGGAACGGGAGCTTATATGACTACTTATATTAATTAAATGAGATGCTCCCCACCAGGGCCTGGACGAAGTCGGGCCAGGTCAGACAGACAGATAGTCGGGAATGGGAGCTTATATGACTACTTATATGAATTAAATAAATGAGATGCTCCCCACCAGGGCCTGGGTGAAGCCGGGCCGGGTCAGACAGACAGACAGACAGATAGACAGACAGATAGTCGGGAACGGGAGCTTATATGACTACTTATATGAATTAAATAAGATGCTCCCCACCAGGAGCTGGGCGAAGCCGGGCCGGGTCAGACAGACAGACAGACAGACAAGCAGACAGACAGACAGACAGATAAATAGATCCCCGCCAGGGCCTGGGCGAAGCCGGGCCGGGTCAGCTAGTGTGTGTGTATGTATGTATGTATATGTGTGTGTGTGTGTGTGTGTGTGTGTGTGTGTGTGTGTGTGTGTGTGTGTATCTGTGTACGTGTGTGACAACCTGTCTCATAAATGTGTATTATGCAGTGTTTATGTTCAAGATGAGTGATTGGAAGGGCCGAATATAATATGGGCTTGCGTGCTCAATTTGTGACCCTTTGTAACTAAAGTTCTTCGTTCGTTGGAACATTTGATCACGGTCCGACAAAGTAGGGTGCTAGCCATAGATTTCAGCGACTCCCACAACTTGCAGGTCATCCATGATCATGAGTGAGATAGCAATAATGCTTGAGATAGCAATGATCATGACTAAGATAGCAATGACTGAGATAGCAATAATGACTGAGATAGCAATAATGACTGAGATAACAATGATCATGGCTGAGATAACATTAATGACTGAGAGTAATAATGCCTGAGAAAGCAGTAATCATGATTGAGATAGCAATGATCAAGACTGAGATAACAGTGATGATGACTGAGATAACAATGATAATGATTGAGATAACAATGATCATGACTGAGATAACAATAATGACTGAGATATCAATAATGACTGAGATAGCAGTGATTATGACTGAGATAGCAATGATCTTGCCTGAGATAGCAGTGATCATGACTGAGATAGCAATGATAATAACTGAGATAGCAATGATCATGACTGAGATAGCAATGATAATAATTGAGATAGCAATGATCATGACTGAGATAGCAATGATAATAACAGAGATGGCAATGATAATGACAGAGATAGCAATGACAATGACAGAGATGGCAATGATAATGACAGAGATGGCAATGATAATGACAGAGATAACAATGATAATGACAGAGACGGCAATGATAATGACAGAGGTAGCAATGAAAATGACAGAGATAGCAATGAAAATGACAGAGATAGCAATGATAATGACAGAGATGGCAATGATAATGACAGAGACGGCAATGATAATGACAGAGATAACAATGATAATGACAGAGATGGCAATGATAATGACAGAGATAGCAATTATAATGACAGAGATAGCAATGATAATGACAGAGATAGCAATGATAATGACAGAGATAGCAATGATAATCACAGAGATAGCAATGATAATGACAGAGATAGCAATGATAATGACAGAGATGGAAATTATAATGACAGAGATGGCAATGATAATGATAGAGATAGCAATGATAATGACAGAGATGGCAATGATAATGACAGAGATGGCATTGATAATGACAGAGATGACAATGATAATGACAGAGATAGCAATGATAATAACAGAGATAGCAATGATAATGACAGAGATAGCAATGATATATGACAGAGATAGCAATGATAAGGACAGAGATAGCAATGATCATGACAGAGATAGCAATGATCATGACTGCGATAGCAATGATAATGTCAGAGATAGCAATGATAATGACTGAGATAGCAATGATAATGTCAGAGATAGCAATGATAATGTCAGAGATAGCAATGATAATAATTGAGATAGCAATGATAATGACAGAGATAGCTATTCTTCTTCTTTCGTTCGCTTGAAATATGTCTATATCTGCAATGTCGTCTCTTGCATGAATTGAACTGTTTTTTTTTTCAGTTCACACAGTGGTCCATAGAGTTTATCTTCCACTGTCGTCTCTCTAGGCCAGAAGGTTTGCCTAGATATGTTATATTTTGGGCAGATAGACAGACAGATAGTCGGGAACGGGAGCTTATATGACTACTTATATGAATTAAATAAGATGCTCCCCACCAGGAGCTGGGCGAAGCCGGGCCGGGTCAGACAGACAGACAGACAGACAAGCAGACAGACAGACAGACAGATAAATAGATCCCCGCCAGGGCCTGGGCGAAGCCGGGCCGGGTCAGCTAGTGTGTGTGTATGTATGTATGTATATATATGTGTGTGTGTGTGTGTGTGTGTGTGTGTGTGTGTGTGTGTGTGTGTATGTGTACGTGTGTGACAACCTGTCTCATAAATGTGTATTATGCAGTGTTTATGTTCAAGATGAGTGATTGGAAGGGCCGAATATAATATGGGCTTGCGTGCTCAATTTGTGACCCTTTGTAACTAAAGTTCTTCGTTCGTTGGAACATTTGATCACGGTCCGACAAAGTAGGGTGCTAGCCATAGATTTCAGCGACTCCCACAACTTGCAGGTCATCCATGATCATGAGTGAGATAGCAATAATGCTTGAGATAGCAATGATCATGACTAAGATAGCAATGACTGAGATAGCAATAATGACTGAGATAGCAATAATGACTGAGATAACAATGATCATGGCTGAGATAACATTAATGACTGAGAGTAATAATGCCTGAGAAAGCAGTAATCATGATTGAGATAGCAATGATCAAGACTGAGATAACAGTGATGATGACTGAGATAACAATGATAATGATTGAGATAACAATGATCATGACTGAGATAACAATAATGACTGAGATATCAATAATGACTGAGATAGCAGTGATTATGACTGAGATAGCAATGATCTTGCCTGAGATAGCAGTGATCATGACTGAGATAGCAATGATAATAACTGAGATAGCAATGATCATGACTGAGATAGCAATGATAATAATTGAGATAGCAATGATCATGACTGAGATAGCAATGATAATAACAGAGATGGCAATGATAATGACAGAGATAGCAATGATAATGACAGAGATGGCAATGATAATGACAGAGATGGCAATGATAATGACAGAGATAGCAATGATAATGACAGAGACGGCAATGATAATGACAGAGGTAGCAATGAAAATGACAGAGATAGCAATGAAAATGACAGAGATAGCAATTATAATGACAGAGATAGCAATGATAATGACAGAGATAGCAATGATAATGACAGAGATAGCAATGATAATCACAGAGATAGCAATGATAATGACAGAGATAGCAATGATAATGACAGAGATGGCAATGATAATGACAGAGACGGCAATGATAATGACAGAGATAGCAATGATAATGACAGAGATGGCAATGATAATGACAGAGATAGCAATTATAATGACAGAGATAGCAATGATAATGACAGAGATAGCAATGATAATGACAGAGATAGCAATGATAATCACAGAGATAGCAATGATAATGACAGAGATAGCAATGATAATGACAGAGATGGAAATTATAATGACAGAGATGGCAATGATAATGATAGAGATAGCAATGATAATGACAGAGATGGCAATGATAATGACAGAGATGGCATTGATAATGACAGAGATGACAATGATAATGACAGAGATAGCAATGATAATAACAGAGATAGCAATGATAATGACAGAGATAGCAATGATATATGACAGAGATAGCAATGATAAGGACAGAGATAGCAATGATCATGACAGAGATAGCAATGATCATGACTGCGATAGCAATGATAATGTCAGAGATAGCAATGATAATGACTGAGATAGCAATGATAATGTCAGAGATAGCAATGATAATGTCAGAGATAGCAATGATAATAATTGAGATAGCAATGATAATGACAGAGATAGCTATTCTTCTTCTTTCGTTCGCTTGAAATATGTCTATATCTGCAATGTCGTCTCTTGCATGAATTGAACTGTTTTTTTTTTCAGTTCACACAGTGGTCCATAGAGTTTATCTTCCACTGTCGTCTCTCTAGGCCAGAAGGTTTGCCTAGATATGTTATATTTTGGGCAGTCTTGGAGTATGTGCTCTGCTGTCTGCGACGCCAATCCACATGTGCACATGGCTGTTTCACCAATCTTGAATTTTGTATACATGTGGTTGCGTAATCTATTGTGTCCTGTTCTGAGGCGCAGAATAATGACTTGTTCTGGTCTGTCCATAATGTGGTAGTCATCTTGAGCAGGTTTTGGTGGCTTTCTGACTGATTTGATCATTCTTTTCTTTTGGTGGTATGTAACGGGCACATCAGGCTGTTCCTCTTTGGCTCCTTCCTTAGCCAATTGATCAGCTCTGTCGTTTCCGGGTACTCCACAGTGGGATGGTATCCACTGTATGGTGACTTTATGCTGACTGCTAAGTTCAGAAAGTAGTGTCCTTAGTACTGGCAATTTCCCAGAGAGGAGCGCCTCGAGTACTGATTTTGCATCTGTTAGTAGCACCACAGGTTGTGTACCATTGCTGTTATTTAGTAATTTCTCTGTTGCTATCTTGATTGCCTCAATTTCGGCATCATAGTTATGGCAGTACTTTCCTGTCGGTACTCTGGCTGTGTCCCTAGTATTATTTGGGTATTCTATGTACACTCCCGCTCCTCCATTTCGAACAGCATTTTGTGCTGACCCATCTGTGTAGACTCGGATCCAGAGGTCCTGTGGGTATTCTTCATCAAGGAAGCTGAGAGTGGCTGTTCTGCGCTGCACATTGTTCTGTTCTTCCTTGTCAAATATTCCTCTCACTTTTGTCTGGATTTGTAACGATAGTCTATGCTCATCTTTCCATGGAGTTCGCTCTGGAATAGTTGTTAGGGGGATACCAACTGTGGGCAGATCAGTGGTTTCTCTGCAGAGTCGTTTGGCCTGGTGGATAAAACTACTTCTTTTCAACCGCCCCATAGCTAGGTTTTCAAATCTGTTCTTCATAGGGTGGCCTGGCAAGCTGAGGAACTTTTCTGCTTGTATTAGCGTTTTCGTATCTCTGCGCTCACTCAGTGCCTGTGTCCTCCCCATCTTCTCCATTTCCACTATAGGGGTTGATCTCATCCCTCCTGTCTTGACTCTAAGTGCTTGATTTTGCACCTTGTCCAGCTCTTGTAGTGTGGTATTTGATTCTGAACACCACGCAGTTGACCCATATTCCAGGTGTGGTCGTATGCTCTGTCGGTAAACTTTGATAAGTATTTTCGTACTGGCTCCCCATGTGGTTCCACTTAGCTTTCTCAGGATGGCTATTTTCCTTCTGGCTTTTGCTACTGCTTTGTTGATGTGCTTTCTCCATGTCAGCTTGCCGTCAAATGTTACTCCAAGGTATGTTGGTTCTTTATCTTCTCTTAGGGGTGTTCCATTTATCTGGATGATCCCTGCCTTTTGTTTTGGAGAGAGGGTAAATAGGGTGGTGCTGCACTTGTCAGTGTTTATGCTGACACACCATCCATTTGCCCATGCAGCAAATGTATCTACAGCTCTTTGTAGCAATCTGGTGGCCACTGATGCATATTCATTTGTGCTCCTTAGAACCAGGTCATCGGCGTACATTGCCGCTTTAATTCCATGCGGTAGGTGAGCAACAAGATCATTGATGAAGATTAGAAAAAGTGTGGGGGACAAGACTCCGCCCTGGGGGACACCGTGACGCAGTAGTACTTTCTTGCTCTTGAGTCCGTCTATCTGTACTCGGGCTCTTCTGTTGTGCAAGTATGCTTTCACCCATTTGTACATTCTTCCATTGACTTTGCAGTTTCTCAGTTTCTTCATCAGACCTTCTTTCCAGACTTTGTCAAAGGCTTTCTTCAGATCTATCCATGCCGCAAGCACCAGCTTCTTCTCTTGGAATGCATCCTCAATTTCTTGAGAGAGGTAGGTTGTCTGATCTTCCGTAGAGTAGCACTGCCTAAAGCCAGCCTGCTGTGGCACAAGGATGTTTTTACTTTCAATGTACCACTGCAGTCTGTGATTGATGATGCGCTCCAGTGTTTTGCAGAGACAGCTGGTGAGGCTAATTGGTCTGTAGCTAGAGGCAATGGAACCATCTTTCCCTGATTTTAGGAGGGGTATCATGATTGCTTCTCTCCAGGCTTGTGGAACACTGCCTAAGGTCCAGCTGTTATTGAAGATCTGCAACAGCTTTGTTTTGGCCTCTGTTCCTAGGTTCCTGATCATTTCATTGGAGATACCATCAGCTCCTAGTGACTTTCTCATTTTCAGTTTTGATATGGCTAGCTCCAGTTCGCTGATTGTGATGGGTGCCTCCAGAACCTCATGTACTATTTCCTTCTGTCCTGTATGTTGTCGTT
The DNA here is from genome assembly GCA_963921405.1 of Cepaea hortensis. NCBI lineage: Eukaryota > Metazoa > Mollusca > Gastropoda > Stylommatophora > Helicidae > Cepaea > Cepaea hortensis. Next base: position 24,393,166 of record OY992887.1, on the reverse strand, counting down.
TCTCTCGAATCTCTTGTTGTTTCTCTGGACTAATTTTGATATTGCTATCTTGTGCGAACGAGTCCGCAAAATGGTCAGCTGCTTGCTTTCTTGTTAAGATTTTTCCATCTTTATGTAGTGCAATTTTTGAGTTTCTCCCTGTGCCCTCGCCATTAAGCTGTTTTATTAGCTTCCACAATTTCCTTGTGTCTCTTTCAAAGTTCAGAGACTCCGTTTTCTCCTGCCAGCTTTTCCGTCTAGCCTGCAGCTTGGCCCTTTGAAATTTGGCTTTTGCATGCTGGAATTTATTGTGGTGCTCTTGGCTGGGTGTGGCCTCTGCTTGCTTTCTACACACTTCAACATCATTATGCAACTGTTCCAGTTCACTACTCCAGTAGGGTTTATATTGTTTACGGGCTCCTCTTGGTACTGTTTCTCGCGCTGCCTGTAGTATGCATTTCCCAAACTCTTCAACTGCTTTATTTATGTCTTTCTCAGTGTTCAGGTTTCTAACCGGTATGCTGGTGCGATGCTTGTACATTGCCCAGTCTGCTTTCTTGTAGTTCCACCTCGAGAGGGTGCTGCTTTCACTTACAAGCTCATTTTCTACGGTTAGAAAGACTGGCCGATGGTCACTGCCACCAAGTTGTTTCCCAACAATTCGTGTAATGTTCCACTCCAGGTCTGGTGAATGAAAAGCCAGGTCAGGTGTAGTTGTAGAGTGCCATGATCTCGAGTAGAAAGTATGTGGGTCGGACGGCTTGTTAATCAACATGAATCTATTCTCATCCTGCCAGTCTTCCAGTCTCTCTCCTCTCTGGTCCATGTGATCATAGCCCCAGCTCTGCGAGTGGCTGTTGAAATCGCCACACACAATCATTTTTTCTTTTGGTGGTAGAGTGTCCAGTGCCTGTGGGCGGTCACTTGGACAGTAGTAATTGATCAGATGTAGATCTGTATTACCTGTCTTAAGTTTAAGTGTCTGTTACTCAGCCCCTTCCATGTAGACTTTGATTTGGGAAGCCATGATGTTATTTCTTAAAAGAGTCAGTATCCCACCTTTTCGCCTGTCCTTTCGGTCAGATCGGTAACACTGGTAGCCTCTGATTTTGAAGGCTATATTTTCATTGAGGTGCGTTTCTTGCAAGCAACATATGCTTACTTTTTCTTGGTCCAAGATTTTTTCTAATTCTATTTTTTTGTTGCTGACTCCCTCCGCATTCCAGTGCATTATTTTAAGTCTTCGTTTAGTATGGCCAGTCGTCCTATTCTCATGTCCCCTGGCTCCACAGGACATCTGAGAAGGACCTCCAGTAGTTGGGGTTGGACCCTTTCGAGACATAGGGCCCGGCACTGCACCTGCCTGGGGGTCCAGAGCAGGGCAAGCACCATAACGATTATCAGTAGTCGACATATTCCATTTTGCGTGATTGCGTGGCATCCTGATTTCTGTGGTGCGCCTCTTGGCTGGTTGCCTCCGTCTTCAGCACCTTTCTTTGCTAGAGCAAACTGTGGTCTCACTCGAGTGTAGATGTGTACGCGCGCACACGCCTGTCTGCGCATGCATGTACGTGCATACACATCTAGAGCATACTGGTTATTTTCCGGCGCCAGAGACTCGCCGTCGCCTCTTCTCCTGTTAGTTTAAACAGGTCCGCCACGTGAAGGCCAGGAGTTGGACTTTTGCTGCATAGGTTATGTATTCACGAGCCATTGAGGTATTTGAGCAATGTTGGGCGCTCACCCCAACACCGCGCCTCGGCTACATACAGCAACATTTGGAACCCAGAGATAGCTATGATAATGACAGAGATAGCAATGATCAAGACAGAGATAGCAATGATAATGACAGAGATAGCAATGATCATGACTGAGATAGCAATGATAATGACTGAGATAGCAATGATAATGACAGAGATAGCAATGACAATGACAGAGATAGCAATGATAATAATTGAGATAGTAGTGATCATGACTGAGATAACAATGATAATAATTGAGATAGAAATGATAATGACAGAGATAGCAATGATAATGACAGAGATAGAAATTATAATAATTGAGATAGCAATGATAATAATTGAGATAGCAATGATCATGACTGAGATAGCAATGATAATAATTGAGATAGCAATGATCATGACAGAGATAGCAATGATAATAATTGAGATAGCAATGACAATGACAGAGGTAGCAATGATAATGACAGAGATAGCTATGATAATGACTGAGATAGCAATGATAATAATTGAGATAGCAATGACAATGACAGAGATAGCAATGATCATGACTGAGATAGCAATGATAATAATTGAGACAGCAATGATAATGACAGAGATAGCAATGATAATAATTGAGATAGCAATGACAATTACAGAGATAGCAATGATAATGACAGAGATAGCAATGATAATGACAGAGACAGCAATGATAATGACAGAGATAGCAATGATAATGACAGAGATAGCAATGATAATGACAGAGATAGCAATGATAATGACAGAGATAGCAATGATAATGACAGAGATAACAATGATAATGTCAGAGATAGCATTGATAATGACAGAGATAGCAATGATAATAATTGAGATAGCAATGATAATAATTGAGATAGCAATGATAATAATTGAGATAGCAATGATCGTGACTGAGATAGCAATGATAATAAATGAGATAGCAATGACAATGACAGAGATAGCAATGATAATAATTGAGATAGCAAAGATAATAATTGAGATAGCAATGATAATGACAGAGATAACAATGATAATGTCACAGATAGTAATGATAATGATTGAGATAGCAATGATAATGACAGAGATAGCAATGATAATGACAGAGATAGCAATGATAATGTCAGAGATAGCAATGATAATAATTGAGATAGCAATGATAATAATTGAGATAGCAATGACAATGACAGAGATAACAAGGATAATGTCAGAGATAGCAATGATAATAATTGAGATAGCAATTGTAATAATTGAGATAGCAATGATAATGACAGAGATAGCAATGATAATGTCAGAGATAGCAATGATAATAATTGAGATACCAATGACAATGACAGAGATAGCAATGATAATGACAGAGATAGCAATGATAATAATTGAGATAGCAATGATAATAATTGAGATAGCAATGACAATGACAGAGATAGCAATAATCATGACTGAGATAGCAATGATAATAATTGAGATAGAAATGATAATGACAGAGATAGCAATGATAATGACAGAAATAGAAAGTATAATAATTGAGATAGCAATGATAATAATTGAGATAGCAATGATCATGACTGAGATAGCAATTATAATAATTGAGATAGCAATGATCATGACAGAGATAGCAATGATAATAATTGAGATAGCAATGATAATAATTGAGATAGCAATGATAATGACAGAGATAGCAATGATAATGACTGAGATAGCAATGATAATAATTGAGATAGCAATGACAATGACAGAGATAGCAATGATCATGACTGAGATAGCAATGATAATAATTGAGATAGCAATGATAATGACAGAGATAGCAATGATAATAATTGAGATAGCAATGACAATTACAGAGATAGCAATGATAATGACAGAGATAGCAATGATAATGACAGAGATAGCAATGATAATGACAGAGATAGCAATGATAATGACAGAGATAGCAATGACAATGACAGAGATAGCAATGATAATAATTGAGATAGTAGTGATCATGACTGAGATAACAATGATAATAATTGAGATAGAAATGATAATGACAGAGATAGCAATGATAATGACAGAAATAGAAAGTATAATAATTGAGATAGCAATGATAATAATTGAGATAGCAATGATCATGACTGAGATAGCAATGATAATAATTGAGATAGCAATGATCATGACAGAGATAGCAATGATAATAATTGAGATAGCAATGACAATGACAGAGGTAGCAATGATAATGACAGAGATAGCAATGATAATGACTGAGATAGCAATGATAATAATTGAGATAGCAATGACAATGACAGAGATAGCAATGATCATGACTGAGATAGCAATGATAATAATTGAGATAGCAATGATAATGACAGAGATAGCAATGATAATAATTGAGATAGCAATGACAATTACAGAGATAGCAATGATAATGACAGAGATAGCAATGATAATGACAGAGATAGCAATGATAATGACAGAGATAGCAATGATAATGACAGAGATAGCAATGATAATGACAGAGATAGCAATGATAATGACAGAGATAGCAATGATAATGACAGAGATAACAATGATAATGTCAGAGATAGCATTGATAATGACAGAGATAGCAATGATAATAATTGAGATAGCAATGATAATAATTGAGATAGCAATGATAATAATTGAGATAGCAATGATCGTGACTGAGATAGCAATGATAATAATTGAGATAGCAATGACAATGACAGAGATAGCAATGATAATAATTGAGATAGCAAAGATAATAATTGAGATAGCAATGATAATGACAGAGATAACAATGATAATGTCACAGATAGTAATGATAATGATTGAGATAGCAATGATAATGACAGAGATAGCAATGATAATGACAGAGATAGCAATGATAATGTCAGAGATAGCAATGATAATAATTGAGATAGCAATGATAATAATTGAGATAGCAATGACAATGACAGAGATAACAAGGATAATGTCAGAGATAGCAATGATAATAATTGAGATAGCAATTATAATAATTGAGATAGCAATGATAATGACAGAGATAGCAATGATAATGTCAGAGATAGCAATGATAATAATTGAGATAGCAATGACAATGACAGAGATAGCAATGATAATGACAGAGATAGCAATGATAATAATTGAGATAGCAATGATAATAATTGAGATAACAATTACAATGACAGAGATAGCAATGATAATGACAGAGATAGCAATGATATTAATTGAGATATAAATGACAATGACAGAGATAGCAATGATAATAATTGAGATAGCAATGACAATGACAGAGATAGCAATGATAATGACAGAGATAGCAATGATATTAATTGAGATATAAATGACAATGACAGAGATAGCAATGATAATAATTGAGATAGCAATGATAATGACAGAGATAGCAATGATAATGACAGAGATAGCAATGACAATGACAGAGATGACAATGACAGAGACAGCAATGATCATGACAGAGATAGCAATGATCATGACAGAGATAGCAATGACAATGACAGAGACAGCAATGATAATGACAGAGATAGCAATGATAATGACAGAGATAGCAATGACAATGACAGAGATAGCAATGACAATGACAGAGACAGCAATGATCATGACAGAGATAGCAATGATCATGACAGAGATAGCAATGACAATGACAGAGATAGCAATGACAATGACAGAGACAGCAATGATAATGACAGAGACAGCAATGATAATGATAGAGATAGCAGTTGCAATGTTCGTGTGATCTCGGCGATTGTGGCCTAGAGGTAGTGAACGCCATTTCCCAACCCTGATACACTGGGTTCGAAGTTATTGAGGAGATAGCTTGGCGTTGATTTGCACAATGGGATGTTGAGAAAGCAATGGCAAGCTACTGAGCTTAATAATGCCTACACAGCTGCAAACAGCAAATAAATGATGGTGTTGATTGCGACGTTCTGTAAAAGGGATACGTAGCCAACGTTACAATTAGATGTAGTAGTCTGAGTGAGCCGGTCTCTCTGGCTGTGGGGTTACAACACTTTCTCTCTGTAATCCCGTTTATCACGCAGAGTCTCGCAGCGGAGCGAGAACTGAGGTGGTTCGACCCCCGCTCGTGACTTGCGGATACTGAGCCGGCCGCTCAGAAAGCAATGGCAAACTACTGAGCGTAATCTTGCCAAGAGATCAACAGACAGCTGAAAGATGCTGCTGTTGACAGCTAAGTCCTGTAAAAGGATACGCAAAACTTTAAGTCTGAGTGAAGTCAATTCATCATTTTACTTTTTATTTCAGGGTACACAGACGGGAAAGAAGGAGGAAAGGGAACAAGAACAAGGTACAGGTTCTTTTGATGTGACAGATGTGTGTGTGTGTGTGTGTGTGTGTGTGTGTGTGTGTGTGTGTGTGTGTGTGCGCGCGCGCATCCATCCATTCATCATGTGCCATGCCGATAAGCGTGGGCTGTCATGTTTTGCCATCTCACTCGATCACCAGAGTCGTGAATCAGCTTCGTGTGCCAAGCCATCCAGGTATTTACTTCTCGGTCTTCCCCTTGGTCTCTTCCCTTCGATCTTGCCAGTTGTCACCAAGTTCTCCAAGTAATTTCTTCTCATAACATGCCCAAATAATTTTGACTGTCTACGACTAATGACTCTAATCAGTTTACGATCTTCATTTGTCTCTTGAAGGACTTGCTGATTGGTTTCTCTGTCTGCCCATGGTATTCTTAGCATTTTCCTCAGAAACCACATTTCCGCAGCTATCAGATGTTTTTCAGCCTGACTGCTCATTGTCCACGCTTCACATCCATATAAAAGTACAGGTTCTATGTAGCATCTCAACACTCTTTTTCTCGTTTCAGTTGATATCTTTATATTGGTCAGTATGTTTTTCATCTTGAATAAGGCTACCTTCGCAATGGCAATTCTTGTTCTAATCTCTTCAAGACATCTCCCATCAGATGTTATGACTGTTCTGAGATAACTGCACCGATTAACTTGCTTAAGAATATGCCCATTAACTCGTATATCACATTATGGTATTTCCTTCTTCCCAGTGACGACCATAATCTGTGACTTCTTACTATTCAATTCTAACCCTAGTTGCTCACTGTGTGCAACAGCCGCATCTATTAAATGTTGCAGGTCCTGTTCATTGTCTGCAATCAAGACTATCATCTGCATATCTAAAGTTATTGATGTATCTTCCCCCATGTTGATTCCTTCCATATCTTCTATATTTCTGAAAATATTTTCACTGTACAGGGAAAAAAGATCTGGAGGCATTACAAATCCCTGTCTCACACCTCTTTTAATAGACTGATATTGACCTACATCATTATTAATTCTGATGGCAGCTTGTTGTTTCCAACAGATGCTTCTTACAAGTCTAAGGTCTTTTCGATTTGTAGTTCAAGCATCCTTATCGTGTCGACATGTCTCACTCTATCGAAAGCCTTTGTGTAGTCAATAAAGCAAAGATATAGATCTTTGTTTACTTCTATAGAATGTTCAATTACTGTTCTCAATATATAAACAACATTTACTGTACCCTTGCCTTCTACAAACCCACATTGTTCTTCTCCTATTTCGGTTTGTATTTTCTTCCTAACTCTTTGCATGATAATTCTCAACAAAATCTTCGTGATGTGGCTCATTATACTAATTGTTCGATGTTGATCACTTTCCAATGCTCCTGATTTCTTCAGGATTGCAATAAATATAGAAATACATAATTAAGGAGGTATATCTCCAGTATCATATATTGCATTCAGCAGTCTGGTGACTTGGTCTATTCCATATTTTTCTAAGGCATTGATCATTTCTATTGTGGTGTTATCTGTACCCGGGGTCTTGACAATTTTCATATGGTTAAGAGCATTCTGAACTTCCATCTTTAAAACTGATGGTCCTTCATTATTATTCCGATGATCATATTGTTCTTCTATTGTATCATCATAAAGGTCTCTGTCTCTCTGTCTCTCTCTGTCTCTGTCTCTGTCTCTCTCTCTCTCTCTCTCTCTCTCTCTCTCTCTCTCTCTCTCTCTCTCACACACACACACACACACACACACACACATATTGGCAAAATATGTGACCCTGTTCACTTAATGTTTTCTATTTCTCCTTCATACATGACGTTGCGGCGACTAGTCTTCATCAGCAAACAAATACATACGCAAAACACATCATACATTAACGGACAAGACCCTCCAGTGACTATATTAAGGCATAAGAACAGAATGAGAAGAATGAAAAGATTAAAAAATGAGAGCAATGAAGAGAAAATGAAAATTTGAAGGGAAAAAATGTTGCTACTTATTTCAGAATCCCAGGCTGTGTTACAGGATCACAGCCTGTGATTCTGAGATAAGTAGCAAATTTTAATGTTTTCTTCGTTGTTCTTATTTTGTCATCTTTTCATTCCGTTCTTATGCCTTAATATATTCGCTGGATCGTCTTTTCTGTGATTATATGTTGCTTTTGTGTATGCATTTGTTTGCTGATTAAGGCTAGCGGCCGAAACGGCCTGTATGTTTAGTAATTATGTCCTCACAAATTTGCTTTTTGTTTTTGCTCGCACATCCTTTACAGGACATTGCTGTCAACATCAGCATCTTTCAGCTCATTGTTGATTTCTTGGCAAGATTACGCTCAGTAGTTTGCCATTGCTTTCTGAGCGGCCGGCTCACATACCCCGTAAGTTACCGACGCGATTCGAACCACTGCCTATTCTCACCGTCGTCACGTTATTTACGAGAGTATACGAGATTACGGAAAAAAGTTGCTAACCTCTAGGCCAGGAAGCCGGCAGAAGACGCACTAGACACCATAAAATCTGAAAGCTATAGTTACCGACCGGGATCGAACCTGTCGCCTCCAAATGACGACGGCGCCTCGCTGCAGACACTTTTTCCTGCAGCGAGGCGCGTCGTCATTTGGAGGCGACAGGTTCGATCCGGTCTGTAACTATAGCTTTCAGATTTTATGTTGTCTAGTGCGTCTTCTAGTCTCTACTTCCTTCTTCTCCTTCTGTGAGCGCCAAATAATACTATGTGTGTTTATTTATGTAATTGTCTTAGTGGCTTCAACGGTTCTCCCCATTGATTTCTTGGTTCACTAAAAGCACGCCGCGGCTGTTATCGGTTCGCTAGTGATGCGTATGTGAAACTTGAGGTGCGAATGTCACCGAGACCGCAGAGCTTGTACTTCTGTTCTGCAGGCGTTGAAGCACTGATACAGCCGTGAGATAAGTGCGTCGAAGTTGATGGGGATTTTGTTGAGAAGTAAATGGACTCCCTGGCCTAGGGGTTAACGTCTTTCTCCGTAATCCCGTATACTCTCGTGAGTAACGAACCTACGCGAGAATCGGTAGCGGTTCTCGCCGCGTCGGTAACTTAGGGGTATGTGAGCCGGTCGCTCAGAAAGCAATGGCAAACTACTGAGCGTAATCTTGCCTAATACATCAACAGCAGCTGAAAAATGCTGATGTTGACTGCAACGTCCTGTAAGGGATATGCCAAATAAAATATGGTGTTGACGTTAAGTTCTCATTTACATTATGTTATGTCCGTTATAACCTATTTCTTTCCTCCAAACCCGTTACTTATTATATTATTTGTAAATTCTAGTGTGGGCTGAAATCTTTGATCTGTTTGACAAAGACCACAACGGATACATCACTACAGAAGAACTAGGCCATGTCCTGAGAGCATTAAACTTAGACCCAACCCAGCAGGAGTTGAAAGCAGCGGTGAAGGTGCTCGACAAAGATGGTAATATTATGTGACCTTTCATTTAGAGCGTTTCTATAATATCACTCGGTCATCTTTCAGAAAGCACGTATTTAATGTTAGATATAGTTATACGTATACGCTTATCTTCAGCATAGAGCATATAACGTAAAGCAGTTACACCCATTATCTATCGGTGTACCTATCTGTCTGTCCGTCTACTTATTTATCTACATGCCTGCCTGCCTGCCTGCCTGCCTGTATGTCTGTTTGTCTAGCCAGCCTGCTTGATCACCCACTAGTGTGTCTGTCAAGCAAGCCCTCCCGCTCACCGACCCGTCTGTTTGTATAGCAAGCCCGCCCGCTCAGTCACCCGTCTGTCTGTCTAGAAAACCCGCCCGCTCATCCACCCGTCCGTCCGTCCGTCCGTCCGTCCGTCTGTCTGTCTGTCTGTCTGTCTGTCTGTCTGTCTGTCTGTCTGTCTGTCTGTCTGTCTGTCTGTCTGTCTAGCAAGCCCACCCACTCACCCACCAGTCTGTCTAGCAAACCCGTCCGCTCATCCATACTTCTGTCTGTCTAGAAAGCCCGCTCGCCCGCTCACCCATCTGTCTGTCTGTCTGTCTGTCTGTCTGTCTGTCTGTCTGTCTGTCTAGAAAGCCAGCCTGCTCATCCACCCGACTGTCTGTCTGTTTGTCTGTCTAGCGAGCCCGCCCGCTCACCCACCTGTCTGTCAGTATGTCTGTCTGACTGTCTAGCTAGCCCGCCCGCTCACCCACCCGTCTATCCGTCTGTCTACACATTTCGATCCCCGCCTGTATTATGGAGTTTGCACACCTTGCCCAGATTTTCCTTGTGTGAGAGGGGAGACTGGAACACTTTTGCAGATACCATTGTCCAATAACATCGATCCTTAACCAATACCAAACAAAGCTATTTATTTCCAGGTAATGGTGTTATCGAATATCACGATTTCAAGGCGTACATGTCGAAAATGAAACAGTCGAACTTCGAGGAGAGGAAACAAGAAATGATCAAAGCATTCAGGTAATTGATGTGTGAATGGAAGTAGCCGTGGCCAATGGGGTTAATACGCTCGCGCTTAAATTTTCTCTTGTGGCCGTGTGTTCAGCATACTGGTGTGTTGGACTAAAATGTTGACTTGTCGTCCTTGACTTGGTGGCGTAAATTACAGGTACCTCAAAAGTCGGAGTGGGTTCTCTTGATGGCCCCGGGGGGGGGGGGGGGGGGAGACGAAATTACGACTTTTTAAACATCTGGTATCTTTCCACAGAATTAAAAGTTCACCAGTCTTGCTTTTTTATTTGCCAGTTCGTCAATTACACATGATAGTTACACATTTTCTCTATAGCCAGCAGTCTTCGATAATTAAACCTCTCTTGAATTATTAACGTTCTAAAATATGTCTTTAATTTTGAAATTAAAAAAAAAAAACTTCTTTCCCACGAATAATTTTCAGTATTTTCAATTGAATTCAAAGCGAGCGGGCGTGAAACAAATTGACACTATTCAGTATCACAACTAGAACAAATAATTTTTTTCATTCATAGAATATTAGATATCACACGGTTAAAAAACTAAAACAAATTATTTCTTCCATTCACAGAATAACTTATATCACTCGGTATCAAATTTAGAACAAATTATTTCTTCCATTCACAGAATAATTGACATCATTCGATATCAAAACTTTTTTGGGGGTAATGTTACAGGACGTTGCAGTCAACACCAGCATTTTTCAGCTGCTGTTGCTGTACTAGGCAAGTTACGTTCAGTGGTTTACCATTCCTTTCTGAACGACCGGCTCACATACCCCGTAAGTTACCATTGCGGCGCGATCTGCTGCCGAATCTTGCGCAGCTGTTTTCCCCACGTGAATATTCGGGATTACAAACGTCATTAAACCCTTGGCCAGGGAGACCGGATATCAAAACTAGAACAATTTATTTCTTCCATTCACAGAATAATTGACAGAAACAACGACAAGTTTATTGACGCCCGGGAATTGGTCCGCATCACGACCTGCCTTGGCGATCGATTGAGTGAGCAGGAAGCTGAGGAAATGATCAAAGTGGCTGACGTCAATAAAGATGGAAAAATAGACTATGAAGGTGAGAACAAAACATAAAGATACTCTTGTTGGCAGGTCTTGCTTCTGAGGCATGAAGTCTAAAGACGTCACGTATTCTAGGCTACCGCATAATGAGATGGGATGCCGTGTTTCCTTGTTCGCCGACTATGCTTTCCAGAAAGAAAAAGAAAACAACTATGAGGGAAAGTCATTAATTAACTGGAACTATATTATAAAGTGCATAGGTGAGTACGGACAGCGGAAAATCTTATTTCATGACACAAACCGGTTCTTAAGAAATAATAGATTCTGAATCCTCTTTTAGGGGGCCGAGTGGTCTCGATGTATAGTGCCCGCCTCGAGTGCTGGAGGTTCCGGGTTCCCTTTGTATCCTGAATTATTTTATCTATAACTTTCTTTCGACACAAAGAAAATGTATTGCGCATGCCCAGATCGCTTCCAAACATTCACGCCACCTACCTGGGAAACAAGCAATGTTATTTTAGATAGACCTTTAAGTACCGTCAGGATTCGTGATCAGATTGTAAACATATAGCCATTTGAAGTGAGTGGTACTTAAAAGTACCGTCAGTAAAGAAAGGGTTGCCCCGGTGAGGGCCGGGAATTTTTCACGTGGACTTCTAGTAACAAAATTTCCCCTGGTCTTTGAGTAGTGAGATCGGACGCCCCTGTGTACTGTTGCACACGTAAAAAATCCCTTGGCAGTTATAAATCGAAAAAGAGTAGCCTAACGGCGATGCCGGGCCAAATTTCGAGTTAAAAATCCACCCAAAGTATTTCAGGATCCTCGCCGGTGCTACGGAGTTCGTGCACTGAGCTGAGATTCTCAGGACTCAGGCTTGAGATAGGAGCAGAACGGAGCACTTATGGGTTACACCCGTGTGCAGTTGTTGATCCGTCGATTAAACTAAACTAAGCTGAATCCTTCGGCAGTTGGGAATCGAAATACATTAGCGAAATAAGACATGTCCAGGCTAAATTTCAAAATTATAAACCTACCCACCCACCTACACGCACAACCCCCACCCCCACACACACATACACACAAGGGCGGGGTGGGGTCGCAGCAGCGTGATAGCACCCTGGTCTCCAAGTCTGGTGTTCGAATCTCATTCCAGGTGGATGTTATTTGCTTGTTTGATCTGGACTTCCAGGTCGTCCTGGCCTGACATGGGTACCACGGAGGGCTATGGGAAGTAAAAATGGCCGGTGTGGCGTTGACTACATCGCCCATCAAGTGACGGTTGTTCTATAACACCGCCCATAAAGTGACGGATGTTCTATAACATCGCCCGTCTAGTGACTGTTGTTCTATAGCATCGTCCATCAAGTGACGGTTGTTCTATAGCATCGTCCATCAAGTGACGGTTGTTCTATAACAATACGGGACTACCAAACACTCAGCTCGGCTCACGGCGCGTAAAGGAATCCTTTACTTGACTTTGTCACTTACCCACTAAAGGATTGTGGCTTATGTGATCCTACTATGTTACATTATCATCATCATCATGTGCCATGCCAATACGCGTGGGTGGTCATGTTTCTCACGTGATCAGCAGAGTCGTGGATCAGCTCCGTGTTTTTGGCTCCACCATACCACGTGGCCAAGCCATCCATAGATTTACTTTTCTGCCTTTCCCTAATTCTTTCCACTCAATCTTGCTAGTTGTCACTAAGTTCCCTAATTTCTTCTTTTCGTTCATCCGGAGTGTTTTTTCAGATGTGATTGCGGTGTGTCTGTTATGCGCCCTTGGGCCGAAACCCGTAGGCCAACACATCGACTTTAGCGTGCTTTTTTGACCAGGTAGCATTCCTGGGAGACTCTCACTTTTGTGGTGCCATCTACAAACATGCTGGCCAAGTTAGAACGGTCGAAGACAACGGTCATCCCTCAAAAGAAGGCAGGGACAGTCCATAGCATTTTCCGCCATCCAAGGTTGCTTCCATAGTTGCAGGGCCGACACATAACGCCCTGGTTCTGGGCTAGCCGAGGGAATCGTCACGTCCTGCTCATGGCTGCTTTAAATCCTCACTTCAATATATTGGTCATTTCGTTTGCCCCGGGCCATTCCCGCACAAACCAGACAGGTTTGCAGACGGTATCCACTCAGCGAGTTTTCGGACATGTGCTTGTCGTTGCGCCCGTCAGAGCTGTTCCAGGCACGACAGACATTCGGAAAACTACCTAGTCAGAGCTGTTCCGAACAAGAGCGGCATTCGGAAACTAGGTAGTCAGAGCTGTTCCTAGCACGAGAGACATTCGGACGAGACATTTCACTCGGACGTAAATGCGTAGTGTCAATTTTTAGTTTGCCACCCGTAGGACGACACTTCCGGCTTCCGGCGGGCATTTTTTAATGAGGTTAGCCTTCCTCGGGTTTCGAGACTCTTGTTTCGGCTTCCACACAGCAAGCTTTCGCTTCGGGCTGCCACGTAATGGATTCGCAAGACAGGCGTTCCATTTCGTGTCAACGAGACAATTTTCCACCTTTGACTACACTCACTCCATGAGTGTGGTTACAGACTATCGGACGTCTGCGAGACGTGCGCCATAGGTGTTTTTCCACCTTTTGTACTCACTCACGAGGTAGGCTACATGTGCTGCCGGCTCAGCACCTTACCTCCGTGCGTCTGTGGGCGAGTAACGGTCAGGCCCTTTCATCCGGGGATACCTCATATCCCCCAGCTAAGAGCCATCTAACGAATCTGCGCCGAGCATGTAGCGTTCTCTGCACATCATCACAATTTTGATGTAGGTTTGTGTCGGCCAGGCTCTCACTTCCGAGAGTTTATGGCTTAGAGACGTTCAGCCATACACCTCGGATGGGAGCCTTAGAGGTTATGCCCGGACTGAGATTTCGGGATTGTTTGCCTGATTTTGACTGCTATCCTCAGTCTTACCTGCAGAGCAGCAGGTTGTGTCTCTCTTAGTCTGGTCCCTATCCCACGAGCCGTCCGATATGTAGTTTTCACCCATCGGCAAGCACATGGGGTCGATGGGACACGCAAGCTCCCCCACCACGGCAAGGTGGAGACACATCGGGGGAGAGTTCCCTAATTTATTTCTTCTTATAACGTGTCCAAAAAATTGCGACTGTCTACATCTAATTTCTCTAATCAAGTTAGGTTGCATTTGTTTCTCGTATGTCTTGCTCAATAGGTTTTCTGTCTGCCTATGGTACTCATTGCATTTTACTCAGAAACCACAGTTCCACTGCCATTAGATGTTTTTCAGCTTGTCTGCTCATTGTCCACGCTTCACATCCATACAAAAGAACAGGTTCTATGTAGCACATCAACACTCATTTTTTTTCATTACAATTTACATGTGTTTATTGGTCAGTATGTGTTCCATTTTGCAAAAGGCTACCTTCGCCACGGCGATTATTGTTCTAATCTCTTCAAGGCACCTCCCATCAGATGTTATGACTGTTCCTAGATAGTTGCACTGATTCACCTGTTTGAGAATATTTTCATGTACCCGTATATTGCATTGTGATATTTCTTTCTTCCTAGTGACAACCATAAACCGTGTCTTCTTACAATTTAATTCTAACCCTAGTTGTTCACTGCGTACAATAACCGCATATAATAAATGTTGCAGATCTTGTTCATTGTCTACAATCAATACTGTATATATTTTTCATCTCGTACCCACAAAAGGATTGTATCTGCATCATGTACCCACAAAAAGAATGTAATTGATACACTCCCCATTTGCTGGGGCAATAAATTCCCCATTAATCCCAGGTCAATGAAGTCGATCCTCTCGACTTGTAATGCAGTAATATGTGACTACTGGTTTTCTAGTGACTGCCGCTTCCAGCGACGATAAACTGTGGTTTCCGTGGAGGACTTTTGTGTTGGCATTCTGACAGCGGCATTATGCACAGTGTACCTATGTGGGCTGTTGGCTTGTCGAGACTCCTGTCTATTCAACTTTTCACATAGGGCAGTGAGGAGTATTTCGTATGATATTCATTGGCACAGGAACGGAGCATAATAGGGACGACCCGTTGTCGTGAAGTTGGAACCGCGACTGACTAACTAACTACACGCACGCACGCAAGCACGCACGCAAGCACGCACGCACGAACGAACAAATGAACGGACTAACTAACTAACAACTAACACTACCCATTTTATATTATTCATTAATCTAAATGTACACGCTACAAATTAAACATATCTACTTTACTTGTACATTTGGACAACCACCAGGAATTGTTTAAACAAAACAAAAATCACCCACGGTGTTAGATTATTTTATCGTGATATATGTTTAGTGTTCATTTGACAATTATTAGTAGTAAACAGGCGGTTAAAATCCCTGGAAGCTTAAGCGGCTTGGTGGTTTTAAAATAAGAATGCTGAAAATTAATTGTACAGCCAAGATGCGCAATCTGGACATTTTGAGGGAAGCTGAGTCGCATGACAACTTACCACAAATATCAGAAAGAAGCAGTCATTTTTGGTCACGTTATAAGACAAAAACGGAACATGTTGTGACAACCCAAAGATTTGTGGAAAGAGAGATAGAGGAAGACAGTCTTGTGTCATGGCACGGAAGGGAGTAAACACACGAACCATGTCGGAGACCGCAATTTGTGGACAGGCATGATCGCCCACGCCAGCCGGCAAAGCACAACATGAAGATGACGATGATGATGATGATGATGATGATGATGATGATATTGAAACAAGATTGTTTAATGTGTCCTCTTTATCTACAGAATTCGCTAAATTCATAGCTGCACCATTCACCCAGTAAAAGGCCCGGGAGACAATTCAAGAAGTACAACGATGTTAACTCTTAATGAACGTCAGGGATTTTCAGCGCTCTTTTCCGGATTTTGTTCATTTCTTCCTTTAGGTTTTCATATTGTGTTCAATTGTAACGGTCATTTGTACATGAGAGTCGGGGTGGTGCAGTGCCTAGCATGCTTGCCTGCTGACCTGGTGGTGATGTCACTCGGTGGGTATGATAATGACATTACCCATCAAGTGCCAATTGATCTATAAAAATGCGGGACTATCACCATACACTTTACTTTTTAAAAACTATTTATTGTGTATTTGGAAGAAGACCACCTTGTGTTGATTTTCACAGTGATATGAGCATCGGTCGTTTAGAAAGCAATGGCAAAGTGCCGAACGTAATCTTGCCTGGTAAATCACATAAAGCCCTAAAATGCTGGGGTTGACTGCGACGTCCTGTAAAGGATATGCAACTGACTGACTTTATCTATGGTGACTTAATCAAATACATGTGTACACAATGCTGCCTAATTCTTATATTTGTGTACATAATGTTGCTTTATTCTCATACGTGTGCACATAATATCGGTCTACTCTTATGCATGTGTACACAAAGTGGCTTCCTTACTTGGACACATGTACAAAGTGTTGCATTAAACTGTGCAAAATGAGAGTCAGTTCACACGGTGATTTTCTTATTTGTAAGTCCTTCAAGAAACAAATGAAGATCGTAAATTGATTAGAGAAATTAGACGTAGACAGTCAAAATTTTTTGGGCATGTTATGAGAAGAAATGGATTGGAGAATTTGGTGACAACTGGTAAGATCGAGGGGAACAGACCAAAGGGAAGACCTAGAAGCAAGTACCTGGATGGCTTGGCCTTGTGGCATGGTCGAGACAGAAACACGGAGCTGATCCACGACTCTGGTGATCGAGTGAGCTGGCAGAACATGACCGCCCACGCTTACCGGCATGGCACATGATGGATGGATGGATGTCTAATATACATATTACATAGATATACATGTCTAATAAACATATTACATTGTTTTAACACGGTGATCGTCTTCCATATACGTCTAATAAACATATTACATTGTTTTAACACGGTGATCGTCTTCCATATACGTCTAATAAACATATTACATTGTTTTAACACGGTGATCGTCTTCCATATATGTCTAATATACATATTACAGTGCTGCCTGTCAGCCCTGAGGTCATGTTTTCGAATCTTCGGTAACGTGTGGATTTTTTTCTGTATGGGGGGGGGGGGAGGGAGGGGGGGGGCAGAAAATCCTAACCTGCAGTTCGCGGCTGCACTAGCCTGGCGGCCTTAATTCCTCAGGCTCAAGCCTCCGTCCTACACTGCAAGGTACAGGGTGTATTTTTAATGACTGTGCAGTGTTTGAAAATATTGCCGGACCAAGTTTTGTATTTACCTATTATGTTGCAAGAACTTTACAGAAAGTAAATACAAAACTTGGACCGGCAAAATTTTCAAACACTGCACAGTCATTAAAAATACGCCATATACTTTTTTTTGCATATCCCTTACAAGGAAGTTGCAGTCAACATCAGCATTTTTTCAGCTGCTGTTGATATACTAGGCAAAATTATGCTCAGCAGTTTGTCATTGCTTTCTGAGCGACCGGCTCATTCACCCCTTAAGTTACCAACGCGGCAAGAACCGCTACCGATTCTCGCGCAGGTTACATTACTCACGAGAATATATGGGATTACGGAAAAAGACGTTACCCCTAGGCCAGGGTTTAAAAAAATTTTTTTGACACTGCTGCCTATCAGCCCTGAGGTCATATTTTCGAATCCCCGAGGCGGATATTTAACAAAAAAATGACCTGCGCTAAAATTAGTACCAGAAAAAGTGGGCCACATTACTCATGGAGCGCCGATTGTTCTAGAACAGTGGTTCTCAACCGGTGGGGAATTCCCCCCCCCCCAGGGGGGAATTTCGGGGTTTCCAGGGGGGGGGGGGGAATGAAAATTATTTCAAGATCGCGTTAATACAAGAACCGATTACTTGATCTTGTTTTTCCTGTCATACTTTACGCTTCTGTACGCATCACCCTTCTGAAATTCATTTTATAACGTAAGTAGATCCACAAATCACATTTTATGTACATGTCAAGACTTGTTTTAGTATGTGCTATTAAATTTAGCTTCAATTATTACGTATACTGTGTAGGGGCAGGGGGAAATTTTTAGGGAGGAAATACAAAAGGGGGGGGGGGGTGACGTTCTAAAAATATGGTAAGGGGGGAATGATGTCCTAAAAATATGGGGAACGGACCAAAAAAGGTTGAGAACCACTGTTCTAGAACTCGCGTTTGCTGAACAGAAAGAGCTAATCTAGCCTTCAGTGGGTGATCCTTCGAGGCTAACTCTCGAGAAATTTTTTTTTCTTTTTTTACATGGACGTTTGAGCTGTGGAGTTCGTGCTCTGGCGATGGTTACGGCTAGTGGTAAGCTGCTCTGGGGAGAGACTGGGCTTGTGGAGAAAATCCGGTTGTACGATTTTATTTTTTTTTCGCTCGCTCGCTTTGACCTCAAGCGTAGTCCATACAAACTACTAGTAATGCTGGACTAAATTGTTGCGTGTGGATTAGCTTTCCCTATTCAGTGTCCCTCGCCATCAGGCGAACCCACTCAGACTTCAGGGGTACTTGTAATTTACGTCCCCAAGTCAAGGACGATAGGTCAACATTGTACTCCAACTGTTCGGTGTAGGGGTTACGTCGGCATCAGCATACCGGATGTTTAAGAACACACGTTCTTATCCATCGGCCATGCTGACCTAAAGTTTAAAGTTGTTTTTTTTTTTTTGGGGGGGGGGGGGTATGGTGGAGGTAGATAAATTAATAGGGGTTTTAAGAGGCAAGAGAATCGACTTCATTACACCGAGGGTTATTTCAAAAGGCTCAACCTGCCGAAAGCGTCGCACGAAGCACGAACTCTGTAGCTCGTGCGACGACCCCTGGGGGGTCTCCGATAAAACTGCACTAGTGAACCAAACCAGGTAGCCCAGAATCGAACCCACAGTCTTCGGAGGCGGGCGGCACTAACCACACCACCACGGAGACTCCCTTTTTTGTGGGGAACCGTTGAAGACCTCAAGTGGATCGTCTCCTTTGTGACCATTGCTGGAATAGACGCCTAGCAAACGCTGATCGCTGGGTCTAAAACACTGGTTCTCAACCAGTGGGGAATTCTCCCGGGGGGGGGGGGGGGGGGGGGGTTAGGGTTTCCAGGTGTAGGGATTAAGACCACATATTGGCAGACAAAAATGGTTTCAGGCACAATATCCTGGTTTTCTATTGAGCGTTGTGTTTGATGAAGCACAATATTCTGGCATTCTTGTGTCGTGTATTAAGTGACAATTCTTTGACGTTTTACTGCACTATAAAATTAATCTATGCATGTAAACGTTATGTACAAATATGGAAGAAAATAAGGATTTTCAGTATTATAGGCATGTTATTTTGAATGCACCTTTTGAGGCTGGCAATTTATGAAAGGGGGACATTCTTCTTCTTTCGTTCGCTGGAAAGACATTCTGAATGACATTCTGACATATGGTGAAAGGGTGCATGGCCTCAAAAAGGTTGAGAGCCACTGGCCTAAAAGAACCAGTGCCATATACCGAACACGCTCCAATGCGTGTACAATGGTAGTCGTTTATTGTTTTGCTTTCGCTCTATTTAAACTCAGGCGTAGTCCAAACACGAGCTGCTGCTACTTATATGCCATCCATCCATCATGTGCCATGCCGATAAGCGTGGGCGGTCATGTTTTGCCATCTCACTCGATCACCAGAGTCGTGGATCAGCTCCGTGTTTCTGTCTCGACCATGCCATGTGGCCAAGCCATCCGGGTATTTACTTCTCGGTCTTCCCCTTGGTCTCTTCCCTTTGATCTTTCCAGTTGTTTCAAGTTCTAATTCAATTCTCATAACATGCCCACAAAATTTTGACTGTCTACGTCTAATGTCTCTACGTTTATGATCTTCAGTTGTTTCTTGAAGGACTTGTTCATTGGTTTTTCTCATGTTTATTATGCACTGGACTGATGTTTGGGCGTGGATTGGCTAGAACGCCAATTATTCCTCCCCACGACGCTTGACGGTAAAAGTGGAATATGATGATTAATTACCAGCGTCACTTGCCATTGAGTGAACCCTTTCCAACTGCTCAGGTACTTGTAATGTACGTCTCCAAGCCGAGGACACCTGATGTTCAAGAGCCTGTGTTCTTGTCCATTTGGCCATGCTGACCTCCATTGCAGTAAATCACGAAGAGAAGCCATACACCGACTTCTACTAGGTCTGAACATAAAAGAAAACTGGCCCAAACAGACTCGGAACACACCAAAGGACATGGGAGCTGTGGTAAGGTAATGGCTAGACACTCGCCTGCTGGTCATGTATTCCATCCGTGACTTTGTACAGCTGACCAAGTCCACTTTCCATTAGTAATGATTAACTGATGTTTAGAAGATAGAGCAGTCATGTAAGGCTCTATGGTTCTTCAGATTCCCTCTGGTTATTATAATCTCAACAATTAGCAAATCAAATAACCGAACATAAAACAGCATGGGTGAAGTAAGTAAGTTTGCCTATCCCTTATAGGACATGGCATCCTTTACAACTGGCATCCTTTACAACTGGCATTCCTGCATCTCCACAGATCCTGACATTCCTCCACTACATCAGCATCTTCAGCATGTCTCTCGACCTGCCCCTGCTACCACTGACCTTGATCGTATTTTCCAAAGCCTATCTTCTCATCACATGACCACAGAATGCTGTTTGTCTCCTCATAATGTATACAATGTTCTACCTACCTTGGCCTTTCCTACACAATCGTCAGATACTGTGGCAGTCTAATATATTAGCAACCAAACAATACAACAAACACATAGCCTAGCTCATTATTTTTTTTTATTTTAAAACATGGTGTCACCAAGCAAAATAACATATCCAAAATAATTGACCAAAGACATCACAAGGACATTTACCAGAACCCATGCAGCCTGCCCCGCGGCACCAGTATGATGAACCCAATGAACGTTCCACCACGATGGAAATGTCAGGAAACATGATGGCTGGCTTGTCCGTTTCACACCAGTGATTTCCAAACATTTGTCTCATTGCCCCATTGACGTTCATATAAATTACTGAGCATTCTCATGAGCGTTAACTCATGTGGGTTGTAGTAATGATTGTTTATGAAAGCTCAAGGACATTTACAAACCATGGCAACTTCCAGGTTTGGATAAGTGAGTTGTTTCATTATTTTGTGTTGTATATTTGTTTCCTACATAATTCCTATAGACCAGTGGTTCTCAACCTTTTTTGGTCCGTGCCCTCCTTCACCATATTTTCAGAACGTCATTCCCCCCTTTCGTATTTCCTATCTAAAAATCCCACCCCCGCCCCTACAAAGTATACGTAATAATGGAAGCTAAATGTAATAGCACATACAAAATAAAACAGTCTAGACATCCACATAAAACATGATTTGTGGGTCTGCTTACTTTATAAATTGAATTTTAGAAGGGTGAGACATACAGAACCGTACAGTATGAAGCGAAAAACAATATCAAGTAATCGGTTCTTGTATTAACGCGATCTTGAAATAATCTTAATCCCCCCCCCCCCCCTAAAATTCGCCACTGGTTGAGAACCACTGCTATAGACTGAAGACACAGGTAGCAATCTCTCACAATTAACTACATTAATTGGTTGTTACTGTACATGCTGGCAGCATCTTTACATTTGTACAAATAACGGTCACATTCCATCTGTTGCAAATGTTGAAAGAGTCTTGTGAGCTTTGAGACTAGGGTTTCATGGACCACAATTTGAGAACCACTGGCTGAGGACACGGACGCCAATTTGGATTGGACAGAGTCTGGCTGGCTCAAGTGTCACTAACAGGGAAGCTACCTACCCTACAGTCTGTTGCTTTTGTGAAGTGGACAAATAGAACTGAAGTGGACAAATAGAACTGTGAAGTGGACAAATAATAGACTGCAGAGATAAACACATGTTCATCATAAAAAAACATTCTATCCCATCTATAGAAAATAAATTAACCGACGATATAAAAGCAAACATACTATCCCATTTACAGTGCATCGGAAAAAAAATTACCTTATGAAAACAGATATACTAATTCCATCTACAGAAAACAATAAATTAACTGGTGATATGAAAACAGGCTTACTATCTCATGTAAAGTGCATCGTAAATTAACTGTCAATATTAAAACAGACAAACTATCCCAACTATAGAAGACTAACTGTTGATATGAAAACAGACATACTATCCCATTCAGAGTACAACACAAATTAATTCACTATGAAAACAGACACTCGCCCATTTACAGAAGAAAAATGAACTGTCAATATGAAAATAGACATCGTAGGTCTATGCACTCAGCTGATATTATCAACAGAAAGCAATTGTGGATATCACACAATACACAAACAGTATCTCGGCTTCAGTAGACTGTTGGTCAAACTAAGCTGTGTCTGGGGCATTAAAGTGCAAACAGGCAAGAAGAAAAAAGAAAATGAATTGTAGCTATGAAAACACATCCTACAGTCTATTGTCTTGACTTATTTTGTCAACATTTTAAAAAATAAAGACAGTTGACAGCACCGCTATCAGGAATCTATAACAAGTCTATACTGTGATGTTTCTGTGAAAATAAATAACTGGATATCATCAAAAAACAAACAAACAAACCCCACACAATACAATCTGAATACAAAGAAAGTAAATAAACCAATGCAGACAATCCAGCCACCAGATGGAGGGAAAAGTGTATAAACATATCAAATTACATGTAAATATACAATAAAAGCACAGACAACAGGAAGGCACAATACTGCAGTGAAATAACTTCAAGTTATCGTACAAAATATAAAATAATGTGGAATACACAAATCATGATGGATATAGATACACATAAGCACAACAATAGCTACTGGATACGTACAATGTTTCAGTTTATTTTACATGCAGTTTCTGCTTCAAATTATTAAACATAAATATACAGGTAACAAGGAAGTGCAAGGTGTCCACAAATGACCACTACAAACTGCATCCACTATCCTGTGTATACAATTTGGTCAATTGCTTTCATGGGTCAGAAAAACTGAGTCAACAATCATAAACAGGGCCAGAAGTGTTCAGATGTAGTGATATCGTAGAATGAACAAGATCAAGTTACAGGCTTGAGTCAAAAGAAACTAAAACTTAGAAAATTTTACTCTAATGTCAAATCAGCATTGCTATGTGGATCAGAAAACATGAAAAAACGACAAAAGCAATGACTAATACACTACAGACATGCATTAACTGGTGCCTGTGTGGAACAGAAGGACTAGAATAGTACAACACGATCACTGATGGAACACTAGAAAGATGCCAGCGAACCAAGAGATGAGAAATGCTGGTGCTAAATAAGGCAAGACAACCTGGAAATAGTACAACAAGAAAGTCCCTTCACTGGAACATACATGGCACACAGAGGGAGACATAAAACTACACAGATAAGAGGATGACAGGCAGATTATTCAGGGCTGGGAGGACATGATGGGGGGGGGGGGGGGGGGGGAGCTGCAGGAGATAGCACAAGATAGAATGGCTGGGCACGGCTTGGCTGAGGGCCAATGCCCCAATGGGAATAGAAGGCAGAAGAAGAAGTCCCTTCTGTGAAACCCACAGGGAAAACAAAATACGGGGAGACCTAAAATGGCAAAGAGAAAAGAAATACATATGAATAATATGGGGAGGACATGTGGTGCACTGCAGGAGATAGCAAAAGGGAGGGTAGCCTGGTGTGAGTCTGTGGTGGGTGGGGGTGCTAAACTTCAACAGTGGATAAAGGGCAGAAGATGATTGCTGGTCATTGTGCATGTTATGTAACTTTTGATATTTTAATTTTAACGTGAAATATAAAGATATATAAGGGTTTTCCTTGACTGGTATGGGCCAATAATTCATTTAGCCTCAGAAGGTCCATTATGGGTATCGTTCTCATGCGAGCTATAAGTCCATTGTAGCTAATGAGCTATGAAATCAATTCTCACCAATGAGCTATGAAATCAATTCTCACCAATGAGCTATGAAATCAATTCTCACCAATGAGCCATGAAATCAATTCTCACCAATGAGCGATGAAATCAATTCTCACCAATGAGCCATGAAATCAATTCTCACCAATGAGCCATGAAGTCAATTCTAGCTAACCTGATATGACTCAATTCCAATCAATCTTGCTATGAAATCAATTCTAGCTAATCCATCACTTCAGTATCACAGTTGTAATGGTAACAGTTGGACACCTTGCACATTATCTGGTTATCTACAAACCGTATGAAACAGACTGTAAGTGAAGAAAAGCAATGGGAACTGACATCCATATTTTTATCTGGTTATCTACAAACTGTATGAAATAGACTATATGATGAAGAAAAGCAATGGGAACTGACATCCATATTTTTCACAAAATAAACGAATGATCAAATGTTACCACTGAAACAAACAGAAAAAGCACAAATGTTTTGTTAATAGTCAGTATTAAAATTAATTAATAGTGAAGCAGTGCTATTCAAATCTTGCATACAAAAAAAAAAAAAAAAAACCAGTGTATGTGGAAACTATTCCTATTTACACAAATAAAAACAAAACACTTCCCTTGGCAGCACTCCTCCTACCACAGTGAAGTACAAGATTCAACTGTCCCATGAGAAACAGAGGCAAACCAGCCGCTGTTTGGCAAATGCAAATAATGCCAAATATGTCAAGGTCAAAGTTACCTTAACATTCTATGGTAGAAGAGGAAAGACTACGAATGAATTAATTTGTACAAAGGGAACATGATTACATTGATTTATACATGGAAAAAACACGCTACTTGATTATGTAAGCTTTGTGACGGTTGCATATGGATGCATAGGAAAACGTGAGCGATTCAACCGCAGAGTAGGACAGCAAAATGTTCATGTTCTCAGTTGATTTCACATTACCACTGCATTTCGGACATGGAATGTTCATGTGTACATTTTGGCAAACTCCCGGTCATCTTCATCAGGTACAAAATTTATTCACAAAGAACACAGCTTGAGGCTTGTTACAAGCAAGTCATGCCATGTTTGTTGCTTTGACCATGCAGAAGACAGCGAGTCATAGGAAAATTGGGAATGGCATGGAAGGAACAACATAAACAGCAGAGGATAGGAAGGCTAGGCAGGAGATGGTTGAATGCCTAGAGGCATGCTCAGCATTTATGTATTCATATTTTCCTGTCTCTGTGACTGAATGGCCAGATTTTCCTATATATACATACCAAATTGAGAACAAAGTGAAAAATAGACAAGAAATTGATTCCTAAACCCCATTCACTAATGCTACCGGCTCCAATGGTGCATAGTAATTAAGTCTCTGCATGAACATGATTATATTTACACAGTTTGTACAAACATCCAGAGATGCATCATATGAT
This sequence comes from Cepaea hortensis, assembly GCA_963921405.1. Lineage (NCBI taxonomy): Eukaryota > Metazoa > Mollusca > Gastropoda > Stylommatophora > Helicidae > Cepaea > Cepaea hortensis. Next base: position 24,367,353 of record OY992887.1, on the reverse strand, counting down.
TAAGAGTACATATTTAATCAATGTGCCATGTGGCTAGGAAAAGGAATTGTACAGCAATAACAGGAGCAAACAAATTAATTAATACACCTAAATTACCAGCAAAGCAATTATTCCCAAGCTGATTATAAAAGCTACTTCACTGTATTGTATGTGTACAGGATATTCACCATGACATGGCATAGTGGATAGTCTCCTAAACAGAGGGTGGAGTAGATAAAAGGTTCCAGCATCTGACTGGCTAAAGCAGACCAACTTCATCTCAGTGTGGACTGACTGGATTTTCACAAAGACAAGAAAAAGGATGATCACCCTTTGATCCTTGGGTAGTGGATTGATCATCTAGCTTTCTTGGATGAGGGCCCAGAAAAATTTGGAAAGCCTGTGTGCACATTAAAATCCCCCAGTAGTTGGAAATAGAAAAAAGCATGCCACTACCCTGGCAAAATTTCCAATTAGAAAATTTACCAACAAAACATCTACAGCATCTTTGATTCTGCTATACACACATATGTGGGACAGACTACAGGCATCTATCAACAAACTAAACATCACTAACAGTTGTTTCATTATTTTATGCTTTGTTATTGACTAAATGCACATCACTCAAAATTCATGTTAATTTCACACACAAATATTTTCAAAAGCAACAACTCTGAAGTCTATGTGGTAATTAGCCATAAACTAATGGCAGGCATGCTCTATTTTGATGACTATGTCTAAAATTAATACTGAAGCATAAAAGTATCAAACAGAACTGTACATTAACCATGTTTCTGTTAGAATAATTACAAATGTAATCACACAAATTGTAAACAAGTATCAAACTCAAAGTAAACCATAATAAATTCACAAAGAAAAGCCGATTCTATACCAGCATACAGAAATGCCTTAAATCGTAACAAAAACCTGCAACTTTAAACATTTACTTTTGAAGTCTGAATATAATTTTTGCATAACTCACAATTGTTGAATAAATCATAATCATACTCTCATTGAAATGGAAAGATAAAAAAACATGAAAGGAAAGTATTAATACTTTTAAACACAGGAGAGTGGAGAGAGAAAATACAACTCAAAATACATGCATTCATTACTGACAAGATTCATAGCAAAACTGGCAATAGAAGACACACAAAAAAACTGGGCAAGTCTTGCTTGGTGCACAAACAGAACTGAAGTTGTAGAAAGACGACCACTTATACCTGTCAACAGACACTTGAAGGTGTAGAAACAGCCAATCTATCAGCTCCTGAGGGTCTGAGGGTTAAAGAGTCAAAAGTAGAACTATTCATGGATATCAAGTGGGCACTTCTAATGTTCAATCCATAATTTAAGAGTTCTCTTTTGTCTGTCTCATCTCGTAATGTCCATTCCTGTTCCAAGAATTCTATTTTTGCCTCATTTTGTATATCCAATGTCTGGAAATTCTATTTTCTATGTCTCATTTGATAAACTCTATGGACCACTGAGTGAACTGAATCAAAGACAGTGAAATTAAAACAAGAGGCAACATTGCAGAATAGACAAATCTCAAGCGAACAAAAGAAGAAATAATGCTTGGTCAGAAGTCCAAGAATTATATTTTCTACAATAGTTTATAACTGCAATCGTCAGTGTGCTCGATCAGAAGTGCAAGAACTATATCTTCTATAATAGTTTATAAGTGCAATCTCCAGTATCTGTGTCTCCTCCTCCTCCTCTCTCCTCCCCCCCCCCCCCTCTCTTAAAGAGACAGCAGAAGCTGTATTTTGGGCTGACATTTCCAAAACGAAGCACCCATGACACACTCATGTTCCGTGTAACACAATGCCATGAAGAGCGAGCTCGATACATACAAGGATAGCACGCTCATTAAATACTTTCAGTGGTAAATTTTTACATTTATGTTTACAATGTTTCCCATGACAGTTGAGTCTTTAGCCTACTCTTCACTTTTGTTGAGGGATTTTATCTATGCAGAAGAAATCCATTCCCACCCCCTTATCCAACAAAAGAGTCATTTGGTCTCACTATAAAGTAGACCAAGGAGATGGTATGAGTCATGGACAAAATGGCTCTAGTGAAAGTTAATTATGAAAAGAAAATCATCTAGGCTACATGGTGCCATGTGATGGAATGTGCCATCCGATGGAAGATACGGCACAGGGATGAGAGCTTTTACTATCTATAATGGGCAACTTAATTTTGTTTAAAACGGGAATACCATAACAAACAAGAACATTGACTGAAAGCTGTGTGATATGTTCTGGATGAAAGCATGCACTTGCAATGAGCTGTGAAATGAAGAAACTAGAGAAGAATGTTGAGAGAATGACAGACAGTGAGAGAATGACAGACAGGCAAGAAAGCAAAAGCAGAGGTATTGACAGTTGCAAGTTTACTAGATCTCTCATCACAACATATGGACAAGAAATAGGGCATATCAACAAATCAGGTGGAATAGAGAAATAAGACTGATTTGGAACATACTAGGCAAAAGAAGTGAAGGAAAACGGTGAATAATGTACATGGAACGCTTAAACTGCTGGGCAATATATAATATAATATGACAGAGAGGATCAGAGTCATAATCACCAATGCCTGCCCCAGAGCAGGCACCTGAAGAAGAACGGAAAGACCCCATACAGGAAACAAGCATAATAAGCATGCAAACCAGCTGGAAAATAGTGCCGGAAGAAGCATGAACAGGGCAAATATCAATGCAGCATTAGCACATAGGGTGGATATGAGTATCTGACCTAGCTTGACCGCACGACCTGAGAGTGCAGCTGGTCAAGCACACTGTTGCTGTCTTCAAGGGCAAGAAAGGTGATATTACAACCAACTCCTCATGGGGAAAAAATGAGTGAAGATACTTTGAGATGACTGCTGCATCGTAGCACGTATAGAAATGCCCAATGTGCAGTGAGACTGATTGTCAAAACATAAGCACAAAGTGCTTCAAAACAGAAAGCTGGTAAAACAAGTTACTCTACAGATCCTAGCTCTTCATCACAAGTAGGAAGTCCCTTTGCAGAACATAGCTCCCATCACAGCACACTAAAGAGACCTTCAATCCCTCACCAGCTACCTTGACCTATTTAAATGGCCAGGTCTTTGATGGCCTGTGTCCACATTCTTCTAAGTCACTCCTGCCTAGTCTTCCGAGAATGACACCTTTCAATATTGCCCATTCAAAACAACAGCGGTGTTTGATGTAGTTAAAGTACCTCAGTTTCTGAGACTGAATACTATGTTTCAACAAGTTTACTTCCATGTTTACATCTTACAGAATGATAAACCCTGGTTTACTAAGGAAAATCTGCAGCTGTTCAGATTAAATTTAGAAAGAAGAATCAGTATATATTTTTCCCATGTGCCAGATTTTGAAAACAAAAATAAGGTAAATCATTCATAAATAAAGGTCAAATTCTTAAAGTAATCAGAATCAGAGTTCAGTAGCTGTGTATCATCTTTCATAAGGTCAAATTCTCAAAATAATCAGATTCAGAGTTCAGTAGCTGTATATCATCTTTCAAAGTAACATTTAAAGTAAATTACATCTTGTTATTTTCAAGCCTGAATACAAATCTGGGATGACAATAGAAAATATACAAAAATTATATTTGAGAAACTAAAGCAACACGTCTGACATGTGTTCACATTTTGTATGAAAGAAATCAACAGCACAAGATGATGATACTGCCATATCAGGCAAGACATGTTAAGGGTTTCACACTCAGCATTCTCAACTGGGAAATGACCAGTCCCCTTTTAAGTGTACTTTTCCTTATTCAGGTCACAGCAAATTCAGATACTTTCTCACGGCTCGTGCAATGATTCAATGATTCTGCAACTTGTGGGAGAAAACTACAAAAATCAATGCTCCGCCCCTTTCCCAGGACCTGCCATCACATTCAAACCATGAATACAAGCAAGCCTAACTACACTGCAACACTGCCATATTAAACATATGCAAAGAAAACTTTACACCAGTCATATTCATGTCAATTCACAAAAAGGTCTTTATAGTTCAAGAAACAAAACTGCATAATTAACAAAGAGGGACAAGAGTTATATTATTCATCACTATTTATACATATTCATAATTTGCATGTAACAAGACAAAAGGACGGTTATGTTCTATTCTGTACAAGAATATATATATATTGATTACAATTAGTACATACATGCCTACTTAGGGAAAATGTGCTCAGGCTATGATTTGAAGCATAATTTAATATGAATGAAAGTAGACACATTGTACAAAATGCCGCCATATTATTTCTTGCAGTGGCAAATAAAATACTAATACTATAAGATACACATTAATTATTGATACAATTACATTATTGGCAGAAGAAATAACGTTTCCAGCAAGTGATAGAATGAGGGCCCCACCTCCTATCTTACAATCCCAATTGACACAGTGAATCAAGATAACCTGATTGTGACTCATTTCATGTAATATTACCATACAAACAACACAGAAATTCATGAGAATGTACAGGAAGAAGTGAATGTATGTTAATATTCTATCATGAGCTAACGTAGTATAAATTTAAACAACCCCTTATTTAACAAAATAATACAATTATTTGCAAATAATAATATAAACAATCAACAAACATGTCTAGTAACCTATGCACATTAAAAAATACTGTTATAAATTCCAAGACTTTCATATGTTTATCTTCATATGCAAAGCAAAACAATATTACGAAGCCACCTGCGATACAGGAAGCCACAGTAACGCAACTAGTACAAACACCTGCTGGCCAGGTGTTCAAGTCAAGGAGGGGTTGGCTTTTTACAACTTGACCTGAGCTTCTTATCAAGCCTGTCTAAAATGGATACCGGAAAATGTTCTGGGAAATAAAGGCAGCTTGCAGAATACTGACACACCACCCTTCATGTGCTGCTTGGTGTGAAAATATTGTCTAAGCACCATAATCCCAAAATGTCACAAGACATGGAAACATATTTGCCTACGAGTTTTTAAAATTATATTTCACTGCAGATGTCATGTGGAACTGATCCTATGCCTCACCCATTCTCCCCTGGAGGATCTAAACTTGTCTAATCAAGCAATCATCCTTCAGCTGACCTCCACAATATATCTGTGGAGTACTACTATTTCCAGTGGCCAATGAATGCTCAACTCTAAGTCACTGCATTTGATCTTCCAGGTTTCAGTTAACATCATCAGTCAAATTTTTTATCATAATTCATTTTAGTCACACTAAATTTTTCATTAGGTTGCATTTCATATCAACTGTCTCATAAGTTCTTTTTGCCTCCCTAAACTTGCCCCTTAATGTCCGTTTCATAATAAATATTGCTCTCACCATTTTTTCTGTGAGTGTGCATTGAATATTGTACTTTTTCACATTAGGGTCAGTTCTGTAATAATTGTGGTTATGTATTTCCCCGGCCAGTTTTTTCTAACAGTTGGTGCTAAAATATAATGTATTGTATTTTATTGTGCTAATGTTTTCAGTAACAGATTTGTTCCTAATAAGTGTAAATTATGTATTTTATCATTCTGAAGTGTTTAGTATCCATTTCGTAATACCTGTATTTATATTTACTTTACATCTAACTTCAAATTTCACAAGTTTTTCATGTTTCCAGCCTCAACTTCCACTTTTGCAGTATAGCCAACAAATTACACAATATCCGAATGCTCACAAATCGAAACCATTACAAGCATATCACAAACAGTTGGACATATTTTCTATGAAATTTATGCTACAATTGTTGTTCTATTTTCCTGAGTATTCGCTATGTTTATCTCTCTGACTTGCTAATGCTGCCTATAAAGTTTGTTTGTGGAGGTATGCAACATAAGAAAAATATGCATTTGACAAAAGTTGAAGTAAAACATTGACACAAAGAACATTTAATAAATTAATTTCCATGCTAACAAATATTAACATGAAAGAATGAGTAACTGTATGTCATGTATATGATTGTATACCCTGCACTCTTGTAGTGACACATGACGTGTATGTGTGCTGTGGCATTAGTGGAGTACAATAGCATGTGCAGTGATACGTCTGGTGTACTGTAGTGTGCAAGCAGAGTGCCGTGACATTCTTGTGGTGTATTATAGCATGTGTGCAATGTGCCGTGACATGCTTGTGGTATATTATGACATGTGTGCAGTGTGTTGCTACATGACTGCTTCAAAATCAGGGAACAAAAACTGCTACAGAAAATAAATGCACCTACAGCGCTATCCCGGGGTAAAAACTTGTCCTACTACTAATGCTTCCACTGGGCGGCAGATGGTGTAGTGGCCTCTAGATCAGAAGTTAGCAGTGGTTTTCAAGTGGCCAAGGACCAAAACAGGTGGTCACTATGGAAAGGCAGCGAATTTTGTGCACCATAACCTCTCCCCTCTGCTGCCTTACCTTAGACAAAGACTAGAGGAGAAACAATCCAGCGGAATGCAAGAGGAACAACTGTTTCATGCACCAGAATGGGAACTGTTAATAGTCAATGAATTAACAATTCACAGAATTTCAGATTCACAGACTTGATCTGAGGCACTGCTGATCATCTGAGATGGGGAACCGTGATCACTAATACTTACTGGTATAGCACATGATGATGATAGTGCTATATAACTGGCTTCTTGAGAAGGAGACAACAGTAACAACCCCATGCTCCTGGAGGAACCCATGGGAAAAATGTTACCCCCTTGTGTAAAGCTAAGTTAGTTGCATATTCTATACTGGCTCTGAGACAATGCTGTTAGAACATTATTCGCAAATCTCCCCCCCCCCCCCCCCCCCAATTAAAAACACTGCCGGCCGCACTGCGCTGGTTTTCATGCAATATTAGCGCCATTGGCAAACTACTAAACATAATCTTGCCTAGTAAATCACAAACACGCAAACATTTAGGGGGATGGGGGGGGGGGGTGTGTGTGTGTGTGTGTTGAATGGTCTCGGGGTATGGTGTCCACCTCGAGTGCTGGAGGTCCCAGATTCAAGCCCCGGTGAGGGCCGTCATTTTGTCACGTCGACTTCTAGTAACAAAATTTCCCCTGGTCTCTGGGTAGTGAGATCAGATGCCTGTGTGTATCGTACACGTAAAACATCCCTTGGCAGTTGGAAATCGAAAAAGAGTAGCCTAACAGCGCTGCCCGGGCAAAATTTTGAGTTTAAAAACTACCCAAAGTATTTCAGGATCCTCACCGGTGCTACAGAGTTCATGCACTGAGCTGAGATTCACCGGACTCAGGCTTGAGTTGGGAGTAGAAGAATGGAGCACTTATGGATTACACCTGTGTGCCATGATGATGATCCGTCGACTAAACTAAACAGTCAAAATATGGCGGGGTTGACTGCAAAGTCCTGGAAAGGACTAACTAATACCAACTCACTTCACAATAAAGGCTATTTAGGGACCTAAGAACTGAAAAATCAAAATCAACACAAATGAAAGAAACACCAGCTGAAGCAATCTACAGATCTCCATCAATTACACTCAGTTAACATTATCTACCTTTGTATGCACCTGTATGAGGAATTATTCCCTCTTCATCTGCCACGTCTGCTTGGTATTTTTTGTTGTTGGCCAGATTTTTAAAATACCTACTAAAAGTAGAAGTATGTATAATATATTTTAGCAACACTATCAGCCTTTTTCCTGGCATTTGTTGTTTGGGTTATCCTTCAAGGGTGAATTATTTCTATAATTCCATATTCTGTGACAAAATTGTTCCATTTTTTGTGACAAAATTGTTCCACTTTCTGTGACAAAACTGTTCCACTTTCTGTGACAAAATTATGGTTTGTGACAATTACCATGCCTATGCTCGTGATATTAGATAATGAAAGAGGAAAAACAGCTAGGAAAGTACAACATGGAATGTATTGTTACAGGCAAACATCACATGCAGAACTAATTTTGGGTGTTAATGCAACGTGGGATGGCAAACTACAAACCATCAAAGGAAAAACAAATCATGCATTTTCAACCAATCATTTACATTCGAGTATCCTGCTAACAGGCATGAGCGATCATGTTACAGGTACAACTCCCATTCTCTAGAAGACTATCAACCCAGTCCTTACACAACATGGTGTTATGCTATGTAGATTATAACACATGGTGTCAAACCATTAAGCAAACAATGCGGTGTAAAGTCATGACATGGTGTCAAACCATCATTCAACCATGACATGGTGACAAACCATCAATCAACCGTGACATGGTGTCAAACCATCATTCAACCATGACATGGTGACAAACCATCAATCAACCTTGACATGGCAACAAAACATCAATCAACCATGACATGGTGTCAAACCATCAATCAACCATGACATGGCATCAAACCATCAATCAACCATGGCAACAAACCATCAATCAACCATGACATGGCAACAAACCATCAATCAACCTTGACATGGCAACAAACCATCAATCAACCATGACATGGCAACAAACCATCAATCAACCTTGACATGGCAACAAACCATCAATCAACCATGACATGGCATCAAACCATCAATCAACCTTGACATGCTGTCAAACCCAAGCAAATAACATGATGCCAATCAACCGTGACAGATCCTCAAACCATCAATCAACCGTGACATGTTCTCAAGCAACTTCTCACTGCACCACTTATCGCGTTCCATGATCTTCCCAAAACATCCCAGATGTTCTCCCACATAGTGGACACAGCAAGCTGACCGTCCCCTCTTACATTTATTTTTGTTTGGCTTAGCCGCGACACATTTAGATCATTGATTTACTTGATTTATTTTTAACCTTCTAAAAGAACACAATTCTGTGCACCAAAACATTTTTGCTTGTGGCTGCTTGTCCATCATTCCTATTCACGTTAAAAATGATTTTATATAACATGTAAAATTCTTCCAATAAGGACTTACTGCTAAACATCATCATATACTACTATCCGTTTCTAAACTTCTTTTCATATTTTTATGCTAAAGAATGCTTTCAATTTATTAACCATTTCAATACAATTTGCAATACACCTAACATATTCCATCCGGTATTCAATATGAAACAAACATTCACACCTTTGGGTGGTCATTATCGGAATTAATACAACATATTCAACTAAACTATCTGAAATGTTACACAATTATTTGTTTACAAAATGTATAAAGTTTGAGAAAGAAAATAAAAATAAGCACAAACAATATTTACACTTCTCTGCCCTCATTCGTATCAACAAATACCCCAATCTCATGTACAAGGGACACAGTTCCTTCTTGGTCCCAGTCATCGGATTACTTTGTTCTGTGTCAGCGCCATCGGACACCCACTGATACTTTTCTTATTCACTGCTAGTACAAACCAGGTAAATTATCTGCTGTAAAAGAACCTAGTATTGCCTAGAGTTCAAACAAATTCCACTTGAAATCCATCAGTAATTTTTCCTACTTTTGCTCTCAGCTTTAGTGATTTATTCTCTCCGCAATCAACTCCATTTGGAAAACTGCTTTAACGATGCAGTTTCTCCTGCCTGTATCGGCTATCTATAATTTCACACTCCTGCTACATCCTGTGCTACAACTGGTCTCCATCCTTTGCTACAACTGGTCTTGACTGTTATTAGGTCATGTATGGTTGCGTAGAGACAAACTCACACAGCTCCATTAGCTAGTGATGAAAAGAGAAAAGAGATATTACTGTGCTGTACTAAATAACATACTGCCAAATGGGCAGTGTCAGGCCTTCACATATTCTAGGCCACGACACGAGATGGGGTGGCCAATTCCCCTCCTCATTGCTTTTCCTTCCCAGAAAATAAAACAATCAAAACAATCAAAATATATGTATCTCGGCTACCGAGAAAAAGTTAACAAAACTAGAAACAGATGTTGACTGAGTTACTACTCTATTGCCAAGATAAGTATTCTTTTGTTTTATCTATATTTCTTTTTTTCTTGTTTGTTAATAGAGAGTCACTGGTCGAAACAATCTATACCAGTGTGATTTGCGATTCATAGAGCACTGTCATATTTTGTTTTCATTCACACACAAGGATATCTCATCACAGCGCACAAACTCCCAACGAGAATCCACGAGTTTGATATACACACACACATCTTGCGGACCACTGTATTAAACAGCCCTGTTTTGACTGAATATTCACTCTGTTTTGTAATATAAGCTTCAAAGCAATTTGAGAAAATTAACAGAAAAACTGGCGCACAAAATGAACTATGACTCACCAACGGGTCCCAACTCCGAGCTATTTTTCATGAAGAACTTCTCCAGCTTGGCCAAGATGTGCTTCCCGTAGGTGTATTTGCGAAGCGTGGCAATGTATGGCCTGATTTTATGCATGAGGATTTTGCGTTGAGGCTGCTCTGCAACATCTATCATCTTCTGGACAACGTAGTTAGCAAACTGGTCCTTCATCATTGCATACAGAGCAGAGTGGTTACTGGAATCAGGAAATTTTTGTTTAATAAACTTTCAATCATCAATAATTTCAAACAGATAATACCATAGTTTGTAACACAGCTGCATGCTATTTGGAAGCAGACTGCCTCGCTTGATTCTCATACCGTCGGTCATTCAGAAAGCAAACTCATCATCTGATATGCCAATAAGCGTGGCAGTTATGTTTTGCCATCACATACAATCACTAGATGTGGATCAGCTCTTTTTCTTGTCTCGACCATGCCATGTGGCCAAGCCATCCAGATATTTACTTCTCTGCCTTCCCCTTGTTCTTTTTCCCCTCAATCTTGGCATTTGTCACCAAGTTCTCCAGTTTATTTCTTCTCATTACATATTAAAAAAATTACTGTCTACATCTAATTTCTCTAATCAGTTTACGGTTTTCATTTGTTTCTTATTGTACTTTCGCTTTGATTTTTCGTGCATCTTCCTCAGAAAGTTTGGCAAACTACTGTACGTATACTTGCGTAGTAAATCAGTCAAAAATTTGGAGGTTGAGGTGGATGACCTGTAAAGGATATGCAACTAATTAAACTAAATTACTATAGTATATGCCATGTAAGGCCATGTACTAGTACGTTCACATACACTAGGTCTTGATTTATAGAAATATAACATATCTCATTTAATTGTCCCAAAAATAATGCATTCAGAAATCACTAACCTATGGACAGGTGACATGTGAGACAAAATGTCACATCAGTCTTCAAATTAAATAACCAGACAAGAACACTTTAAATTATCATTATAAAGTAGATGCTTCCACAAAATGGATATAACCAACATCTGAAAATGCTTGAACATACCCAAAACCATCGGTGCTGTTGCAGACTTCCTCTATGAGCATTGCTCTCTCTTGCCTGGATGAATGAGTGACACACTTCTCGACGACATTGCTGAAACAGATATTGCAGTGTGTTAGTAACCTTCCAGTGAATACAGTTGAACAGTACATTGTCAGACAGCCTTGAGAGGACAGTTGTAAACACATTAAGGGCTGACAGGACACTAGAAATAAAACAGCCTTCATCAGCAAACGAAAAGAAACCAACAAACTCTGGTTCTTTCTTAACGTGTTTAGACTTACCTCAGCTGTGGAGAACGAACCCAGAACCACTGTGCTAATAAGGCAAGTGAACAAACCACAATGGCTTCCACTTATGGGTGGAAATGAAACAAACGACTAGGCTGCCACAACCTCATAATTAATTGGTGACTCAGAACTTATATTTGGTCGAATACAGCAGTAATCATTTAATAACATTCTTCAAGATGGCATCAACTATGAGATTAAGAACTTAGCCTGCTAACGCCTAGATAATGTTAAACTCTATAGTTCCAATCAAACTACAAAAACAAAGCATCCAAGAGACAGTACTGCCATATACACAGCATAAGCCCTCGAAAGAAAAAGAAAATGCTATGGAGATAATGGATTCAATCTTAGCAAGGGAATTTTCCCCCAAGAACCACTGATATCTCTCCATCACACCCCCATATAGGTAGTGAGGTTAGATTTCCTGCCTTCTTGGATAAGGGTGAAAAACAGGCTTTGTGTGCAAGTTACGCACATAAACAGTTGTGTTTTTTTTAATATAAAAGAAAAGAAGAAAAAAAAAACAAATCACAAAATGTAGGCGGCAAGACCACAGCCCTGAGAAAACTGTTGGGAAAATAAAGCCAGCCACGGGCAGGTAGAGCTGTGACCTTGGGTGGAATCTGTCTACAGGAAGCCAACCTGGCACAGATGCATGCTAAGTCAGACACACTGACCTCTGCGATGCATATCTAGGTGTGACGTGCCCCTCAAAAAAGTAAAGAAGCTACCATGGACCTAACATCTAAATAATTCCGATTGCACAAAATGTTTCCTTTTTGTTACCAATAATATTATAAACAAAAAAACGAATGCAGTCAAATTAATACAATCCACAATAAAATCAACAAGTATCATGACATCTGGCATGGGCAATCAGGCCCCTTCACAGCTCCAGATCAGAATGTATTAATATTGTCCCGATTTCTTCATACCACGATCCAGGGTCATAAAAAACTATCACTGCTCCCCTATTTCTCCCATTAAAGTCGCTAATTGCTACAGTAAGTTTCAGTGTTTCTCTTCTATCTAGTTAACTATTCCAAAACAAGGTTTCAATCCAGAGCACTGACTTTGTTCCATCAGGTTTAATCTGATTCCACAGAGTGGCCTGCCGAAAGCACTGCAGACAGCACAAACTCTAACTCCAGCGTTACCCTTCAAGAGTGTCTGGTGGAAAAAAAAAATACTCGAGAACCAAAGAGAGGAGTCCAAAAATAAAGCCATGACCTTCGGAGCATGGGGCAGGCAGTTTAACCAGTTTGCCGTAGAGGCCCCCCAACAGTTCCAACAAAGTTAAACATTAATTCACATAACCAATAATTACCTGGCACATTTATGCTGGCTAAGAGAAAGTACTCGGCCCTTGACCATGTTTATGATTTTACTCTTATCTTCTGCACGGCCATGTTCCATGATGTGCTGGATGACGTAGTTCCCATACTGGTCCTGCACAAGTCGCTCGGCATTCTCGTGAAGCTCCTCCAAGATCATGATTGTCTGCTCGATTGCACAATGCTCTAACACGCGCTGAATAACTCGACAGCCGTAGGCATGTGTGGACAGATTAAACACCTGAAACATGCCCAAGAGACACAGCATTGAAAAAGTACATCAAAAATTTAAAAATAAAGGACCCTTAAAAATGACTTAAGGCAAATTAGGTAAACGTTGTTAGCTTCATAATTGTATATGACAGCTGGGACTCAAAGGCTGATTGGGTCAATACCACACTGGCCACTCTGGACTTTCCAAGATAATTTCTGATACCAGTTTTATGCAGGGCTCACCTGGGAGCCCCGATTAATTTTTAAAATCTGCCTTGATGTGTATCTGAACCCATGACCATCAAGCTGGCATGCAAGTGCACTTACCACAGTCCCGTGGCATTGATGAGCGAAAACCAAAAACTAACTGGACCAATATATGGTTAAGTTGTTCAGTCAATGAAACAACTTGAATGTTACCCCGGGACGGTTAACCTGGTCAACAATGACTGAAGAAGTCAGATGTTTCGGCCGAAAGGCGCAAATATCACAGCTCTGCTGTAAACGGGCACAATGCATTTATGTCCAAAACAAACATTTCGGATGGACAAAGAAGATAAGTATAAAACAAATCTATCAGGAAACGATAGTAACAATATTAAACAAGCTTGTGGACAACCAAAACATAACTAAACAAAACCTGAATATGACAGAAGACTGATGTATGCAAAGACAAAATGTCAAGTAAAAACATGTGCCCTTGCCAAATGGCATCAGCAGATCTCTACAGATATCAGTCTTTGGTGTTCTGGATCAGTTCACTCGACACAATCATCATCATTTCTCTTGGTCTGTCCTTTATACTGCTTATCTTGCCATTCATCAGAATGTAGCACTCAACATTTAACACTGCATTCTGACAAAAACCCTGCTTGCATGCATGTGGTCTCAGTAATGGCAACTCATCAAGCAATGGTGGTACCTCTGCCTGTTATTTAACCCCCCACCCCTCCAATGAAATAGACCCTTAACCAAGCCCTCCTGTATTTTCCATCTCCCTTGATGTCCCTCCCATACTGACCATGTCTCTAATTTTCTCGGTGTGTTTTACAGTCTCCCTCTATGCTGTTGCGGCACTGTGGTTCGTGTGCATGCCTGCTTAGACAATCTCTTGCAGATGTGTTTTTTTTCTTCTTACCAGTACAGCTATGTAGTTGATCCAGTCTCCTAAAAATGGGTACCGAAAATTGAACATTTTGTGGAAAGTCAAAGAGGAAGGGAACTGCCTAGAATTTGTGGAGTCCTAACATTCCACATGCCAAAGAAACTACCTTTGCCTGTTTCTTTTTCTATCCCTGTTGGTTCCTGAGAATACACGTGACATATATACTATGATAGTTTTAACAGTTTAAAGCACTGCACTCACCTGCCCTTTGAAAGCATCAATGATGAACTGAAGATACTTAGGTTCAACACATTCAATACACTTCTGAACCACATGGTTGCCATTCTGGTCCTTGACACACTTTAGCACATGGCCATCAAGCTCCTTCACAATCTCCACCTACAGAGCATCATATGCACAGTGAGAAATTAAACAGGTTGAACTGCCGAGTAAAGCTGTACACATAAATCTCCACCTACAGAGAATCATATGCACAGTGAGAAAAGAAATTAAATTTGTTGAACTGCAGAGTAAAGCTGTACACATAAATCACCTTCAGAGCATCATATGCACAGTGAGAAAAGAAATTAAACAGGCTGAATTGCCGGATAAAGCTGTACACAAATCTCCACCTACAGGGCATCATATGCACAATGAGAAATTAAAAAGGCTGAACTGCCAAGTAAAGCTGTACACATAAATCTCCACCTACAGAGCATCATATGCACAGTAAGAAATTAAACAGGTCCAAGAACTGCCGAGTAAAGCTGTACACATAAATCTCCACCTACAGAGCATCATACACAGTGAGAAATTAAACAGGTTTAAAAACTGCAGAGTAAAGCTGTACACATAAATCGGAATATGGAACTTGTCAGCTGTAGAAGGACACAATTACAAGTGACGTGGTTAAAAAAGCTATCATCAGCACACAAAATAAAAAGACAATACTACATCCCCCTGAGCTTTATCACCCATTGATGCACTGGCCCTCGACCTACTTACATCAGGTGTAAAAGATTACTGTTGCATGGATTTTTCCCCCAAGGATTTCTATAGATTGGGGTGGCCAGCCCCATCTTACAGCATGATAGGTTACAGTGTTACTGTTCTTTACTTCCCCATATTTTCTGGCCAACTTTATGCCACCGATGTCAACTATAGATGCTGACCGCAACAAATTGGTGCACAATAATAACAGAGATAATATGCCTAAGATGAGCTGTGGGAGTAATCATGAGATAGAATTGCTCCTTTTGATCTGGTTAGCAAAATAAGAACAGAGATAAGAAGCCTTAGAAGAGCTTTGGGAGTAATCGTGAGTGATAGAATTGCTCCTTTTTGTTCTGGTTAGCAAAATAATAAGATGCCTCAGAAGAGCTGCAGAAGTAATTGTGAGAGATAGAATTGCTCCTTTTTGTTCTGGTTAGCAAATTAAGAGATAAGAAACCCTTAGAAGAGCTGTGGGAGTAATGAGATAGAATTGCTCCTTTTGATCTGGTAAGCAAAATAATAAAAGAGATAATATGCCTTAGAAGAGCTGCGGGAGTAATCGTGAGAGATAGAATTGCTCCTTCGTATATGGTTAGCAACATAATAAGAGACAAGAAGCCTTAGAAGAGCTGCGGAAGTAACTATGAGAGATAGAATTGCATCTTTTGTTCTGGTTATGTTTTTCAAAACACTACCATTTTTATAATATCACAACAGGTCGATTTGATTATAAAAATATGGGGCTAGCACCACAAACCCAATAAGGCCCAAAAGAAGAAATAGGGTCCTTTACTTATACATACATACATATATCAATCATATATGAACTGCAGATAGCAAACCCAGTGCAATATTTATCTGTAGTTAAGACAAGTGCTGGTCTCCCTGGTCTAGAGTTTACACTTTCTCCGTAATCCTGTATACTCTCGTGAGTAACGTGACGTGCGCGAGAATCGGTAGTAGTTCTCACCGCGTGTGTAACTTACAGGGTATGTGAGCCAGTCGCTCAGAAAGCAATGGCAAACTACTGAGCGTAATCTTTCCAAGAAATCAACAATCAGCTGAAAGATACTGATGTTGACAGCGATGTCCTGTAAAGGATATGCGAACAAAAAGAAAAAAAAAGTTAAGTACGCCCATTGTAATATATCATAGCCAGTGACAAGAATATGCAGAGAAAATAATTCTGTAATTAGGAGGTGTAAATATGTCAATATCTATTTTTAACCCATTTTATCAATTTATATTTTGTTGAATGTGGACTGACAGTCAATATCAGGACACTGCTTCTCACGTCCAAACATCAGTTTTTCCATGGGTGTCTGTTCTGCAGCTGATGGTATCGGTCTGTTCAGTTGTTTAGCTTTCCATATACATCATTCTGTCTTTCCCTTGCCTTAACGGGAATCAATACCCAACCCAGTCGTGCAGACCCTGCTAATTTCCCACCATACCAGCATACCCTGGGGAAAACATCCAAGGGATGCGCCTTATCTTGGATTTTCTAATTAAAAAACACCACTCTGCATGACGGTAGACACTGGAAAAAAAGAGTATTGGGCACTCATTAAATCTGACCTTTAATGCAGAAACAACACTTGCTGCTGCTAATTTGTACAAGACCTGTATATTGGGTAAACACAAACCTGCATCTCATTGGGTATAGATTCTAATGCCTTCTGAATCACTCTGCAGCCGTACATTTGCAAAGCCAGCGGCAAAACATGGCCCCTGACTCGCTGTGCCAAAGTCTGTTTCTGTTCGGGAGAACCAAACTCAAAGAACTTCTGGATCACATAATTGCCAAAGACATCTGTCATCAGTGAGTATGCGGCTGATAAGATCTCTCCAAAAATCATGGCCTTCTCTTGTGGTGTGGCCCGCTCCAGTTTCTGCTGGATAAACCTGAAATAAATAGTATGGAAAACAAGATCACTCAAAAAGATGGCAGAAGAGAACTTGAAATTAATACATAAAGGAATGTGCCATAGGAAAAAAATTATACTAAAAGTAAAGAATGTAAGGCAGCCAAGCAAGATGTAGGTAACAATGCAAATAAGATAAAAGCAGCAATCTATGAGAGTACTGCCACAGCAATATCATGGCAGTCTACTTTCACTGGTCATTGCACTAGACACTGCTGATCAATATTAGAGACTGGATCTAATTTGTTATTTTGTCAAACAAGAACTTAATACTGAAATCCTATGTGACACTTAACTTCAGACAGAAAACATGTTTTAAAGTGTTTAGTCTTTCATGGTAGGCAATGTATTGATGGTGATTGTTCTAAGTGAAGCCCATAAATGGGCACTCCTCTGCTGTTTATACTTCACCTCGACACCGCAAGATACAAAAGGAACAAGATGAGAGATGTTCCTAAGTGTGCAGGCTGTATTACCAACACATGTGTGCTCTCATGCATTCCTTGACACTGACTTCAAGCTACATTCTGGATTCTAGCACTGACTGTTGTGTTAATTGATCAGTAACTGTCATCCTACAGTAGCTATTCATGGGTAGATTGATCCTGGCAGGAAGGGTGCCCAGTATGTGTGCCTTGGAAGCCAAACAGCTCTCAAATCCTTATAAATCCATGGATGGCTAGGGCCTCAAGCAAACAAAAGTTCCCGAAGATATATGTGGATAGATGTGGATGATATAACCAAAACTGGATAGATGAGATGTCTGAATGGATGACACAAGACAGGATAGAGATGTCTGAACGGATTACATAAACAAGGCTGGATAAATGAGATGTCTGAATGGATGACAAACAAGACTGGATAGATGGGATGTCTGAATGGATGACAAAATTGTATATAGAGAAGTCTGAATGGATGACAAAACAAGACTGGATAGATGAGCTGTCTTTCACAGCACTGACAATGAGTTGGATCCTAAATTCACATAAGAAGTGAAGTTCTTCTAACAACAAGATAAAGGATACAATATTCAGACGTTTTGAACTTGGTCTCACCTGGAGCCGTGTTGATCCTGGGCAAACTCAACAACGTGGTTCACCAGGTCTTTAAGACTCAAATTTGGGATTCTGTTGTTTCTGAAATCTTCCAGCAGTCGGCTACGTCCAGACACCTCCTTTGATAAGTTGGCACTGAAATCAAGTAATAAACAGTTAAGTTTCTTTAATGCTATATTAAAAGTTGTTTTAACATTAGGAAAGAAGGTGACCTATTTCCCCAGTATCTGATCAACCCTTATCAAACAACCTATCTTGTAATCATTGGTTAGTCCATACATGATTACTTTCGTAGCTCACCCAGCAGTGAGTTTACAGTGAAAGCATTTTACAGTATGAAACATAAGGCAATAAGCTACTAACTAGAATGATTTGGCAGCAAACAGTAGCTGAAATAATAAAATATACAGGAACATTTCAGTTCATAAAGAAAGGTGTTAGATGATGTGTCTTGTCCCTTAATTTGTTTTCATTATACAGTGAACGTGTGATCTTTAGAAAGTATGCCAGGCACTGTGGTTGTTGATCATTATATATGTAGCTTATGTTGATGACACTGTCGTGATAGCAACAAGTCACAAGGAATGACAGTAAATGATAGTTAGAGTGGATGCAGAGGGTAGGAAAAAAATGAACCTCAGGAATGGTTATATCACAAAAATTGAATCATGCCTAAATGTACAATTAAAGTCAATGGTAATAATTAGCGATATAAGAGAGTCACAAAGGTAATCTTTCAATTACTGCCTGTCTGTGTTGTTCGTGTGCACACCATGGACATAGGGTAAACCCTATCTATCAAAGATATCAGGCAGAGGATGCCATTATAAAGAATGGCTGGAAAACTCACCCTATGTGGGAATTGTTCTTATGGAATTAACTGCAACCTCATTGCGTACTTTTGGAAAGGACATCGTGACTAATATTACTGAGATAAAATGTATGGAGCATATCAACAGAAGAGCTCTAATAGTATAATTAGCCTTACGTGGGAAAAATACTAAGCAAGATGAGAATTGGGAAAGATGTATGTGTCAAGTTTAAACAGCTGCTCAATAAATAATACATGCACATTAACTTCACTAAACACATCAAATGACAACAGTGTTTTGGATAGTCATATTTGGAGCTTAGGCAGAGAACTAGACAGATTTCAGTCAAGAAGTGAGGGAAAGACGCTGGCAATGGATAGACATCAATTGAGAACACCTGAGAACAGTACCAACCTGAAATTTCTTTCACTACAACTCACACAGCAAATGAAAAAGATGGGAGACATAACAGACGGAGAAGAAAACTACAAGCAGATGAATAATATGTGGAATACATGATGCCAGCTGCCAGATATCACAAAAGACAGGTCAACCTGGCATTAGTTGCTTGAAGGTATATGCCATGGAAGGAAATAGAGAACCTGTATGTGGAAAGGATGAGATTGCGGCGGATTGGCAGGGGTTCTAGAAGGATCTCAAAACAGAGGGAAGAACAAGAGAACTTTCAATTAGATAGAGGTGGGAACGATAAGTAGTGTGACTCTTCACTGACTGTTGAACGGGGGGACGGAGTGCGTATGGGAATGTCCTGAGTGTAGTGATGTCAGTTCTTAGCTCAACTCAACAGGAAATAAATGGCAGAACAGATGAATTAGTGACCCACGCTTGCTGATGCCAGATCCAGACTGGGGACGAGTCAATTTTCATTAAACAACACTGCATGGCTTACCTCCTTGTCGTGACAGTTCTGTTATGAAAAACAGTGTTCCCAAAAAGACCATTGGCTGGGGAGACAAAACCAGCGGTTCTATATTTGGCCGTTTCTGCTCCTGGTGCCATAGAGTATGACCTGCCTCCTATGTTCATTCCTAAGAAAGACAACATGTGTTACAACAGCACACCTCAAATGTCAGTGATATGTGTGTGAGCTATGTGTGCGTGCATGATAGAGGTGTGGGTGGGTGCATGCACACATAAGAGAGAAACAGAATTAGACAAGTGGTAGATGGCAGTGTTACAAGATAGAAATTAGCATTCAAGAACATCAGTCTGTTAAACTGTGGTGAGAAACTAAGTGTTGGAGATCTTTCAGTCATCTTCATTGTGGACCCTGCCCAATTAAATATTAATAGTGAGTAGCAGGCAACAGGAGTTTGCATCTCAAGAAGGAACTCTCAAACTTGGCAAATGTACTCACTAAGTAGTCATTTTCAGACAGAAATATGTGACTGCGGGCCTGTGACCTGTGTTAGAAAGTTAGCTGCATATCCCATTCAGGACATAGCAGTCAACCCCAGCAATTTTTGGCTGTGATTTCTTGGCTTCTTGGTTTACATTCAGTAGTTTCCTATTGTTTTCTGCACTCATACCATTGTAAGAAACACCAGTGCAAGGCAATCAGCTTCCAAATCGATTGCAGCTGTGTTTCGAACGTGGTGAGCAGGATTACAAACCTGCGCCTGTAAGCCCTTCACCAGCAATGTATATACAGAAAATTGGACATACAGATGTTTTTTGTGAACAGTGAAAATTTGCCTTTCAAGACTTTTGTTCCTTCCCTCAAACCGTATGCTGACTGAAGACAGTCTTTGCATCCTGCAATAACAGTACAACTCAAAAGCTTTCAAGTCCTTTTTGTCTATCGTTTAGAGTCCACATTTCTGAGTCACACAGTGTTACAACCAGATAGCAACTAACATTAGTTGCATATCCTTTAGAGCAGTAGTTCTCAACCGGTGGGGAATTCCCCCCCAGGGGGGAATTTTAGGGTTTCCAGGGGGGGGGGGGGGGGAGGAGGAGATGAAGACCATTTCAAGATCACGTTAATACAAGAACCGATTACTTGATATTGTTTTTCTCTTCATACTTTACAGTTAAGTATGTCTCATCCTTCTAAAATTCATTTTATAAAGTAAGTAGACCCACAAATCATGTTTTATGTGGATGTCTAGACTTGTTTTAGTATGTGCTATTAGATTTACCGTACATTTTTACATATACTGTGTAGGGTTGTGGGGATTTTTAGATAGGAAATATGAAGGGGGGGGGGGGGGGGGGGGGGGGATGACGTTCTGAAAATACGGTGAAGGGGGGCACTATCAGTTAGTTGCATATCCTTTACAGGATGTCACAGTCAACCTCAGCATGTTTTGACTGATTTCTTGGTCTAAATTTACGTTCATTAGTTTGCCATTGCTCTCTGAATGACTGGTACTCATGCCATTTTATAAAAACCAACACAAGGCAGTCTGTTTCCAAATCGCCAGCAGCTTTGTTTCAAACGCTGTATGTGGGATTACGAACTGCATCCGTAACCCCTTCGCACAGAGCCGGTTTAAACAAAATACCTGGCACACACTGCCTGCCGGATTAACCAAGAACCGTGGCCTAAAAATTGACATAAATGGACACTAGAATGGTAATAAGTCACAATAATTATAAACGTCATGAGAAACTTACCAACTGAGACATTGGTGTCTGATCCAGACAAGGATGGCGGGGGTGTCATAGATGGGGCTCCTGACATCATACTACCGATGGTGCCCACAGAAGAGTTAGCCATACCAGGCAAAGGAGCATAATATCCACTGAAAGGTGGCATTGACTGCTGGCGCTTCATGTCAAAAGCGTCTCTTTGTTGTCCTAATAGAAAAATAAAACATCCCCAAAAATATATTAGGATTAATAATAGCATTGAACAGTGAGTGATATAATTACACCTAGAAATTAGGATACAGACATTGCAATTATTTAACTTTTAAGTGTGAAAAGCATTATTTGAGGCGGATATATCAAATTTGTAAAAATAAGAGGCTAGCCGGCTTCGTGGCTTAGAGGTTATGACTTTTCTCCGTAGGCTAGCCGGCTTCGTGGCTTAGAGGTTATGACTTTTCTCCGTAATCTCGTATACTCTCGTCAGGTAACGTGATGACGGTTCAAATCAGCTGTGGTTCGAATCGCATCGGTAACTTACGGGGTATGTGAGCCGGCCGCTCAGAAAGCAATGGCAAACTACTGAGCGTAATCTTGCCAAGAAATCAACATACAGCTGAAAGATGCTGGTGTTGACAGCTAAGTCCTGTAAAAAGGATATGCTTTAAAAAAAAAAAAAAAAAAGAGGAGGCTAGATACTGTCAAGCAATTGTAATTGGTGGCCAGTATTTGCGGCAGGTAATTCAAAACAATCATGCCAGTATTTGGAGGCAGATAGTGCCAAACAATCATGCCATTGCTCAGGGGATGATACAACAGAGTAAATGATTGCCAGGAAGCCAGTATTTGGAGGCAGATAGTGCCAAACAATCATGCCATTGCTCAGGGGATGATACAACAGAGTAAATGATTGCCAGGAAGCCAGTATTTGGAGGCAGATAGTGCCAAACAATCATGCCATTGCTCAGGGGATGATACAACAGAGTAGATTGCCAGGAAGCCAGTATTTGGAGGCAGATAGTGCCAAACAATCATGCCATTGCTCAGGGGATGATACAACAGAGTAAATGATTGCCAGGAAGCCAGTATTTGGAGGCAGATAGTGCCAAACAATCATGCCATTGCTCAGGGGATGATACAACAATGATTGCCAGGAAGCCAGTATTTGGAGGCAGATAGTGCCAAACAATCATGCCATTGCTCAGGGGATGATACAACAGTAATGATTGCCAGGAAGCCAGTATTTGGAGGCAGATAGTGCCAAACAATCATGCCATTGCTCAGGGGATGATACAACAGAGTAAATGATTGCCAGGAAGCCAGTATTTGGAGGCAGATAGTGCCAAACAATCATGCCATTGCTCAGGGGATGATACAACAGAGTAAATGATTGCCAGGAAGCCAGTATTTGGAGGCAGATAGTGCCAAACAATCATGCCATTGCTCAGGGGATGATACAACAGAGTAAATGATTGCCAGGAAGCCAGTATTTGGAGGCAGATAGTGCCAAACAATCATGCCATTGCTCAGGGGATGATACAACAGAGTAAATGATTGCCAGGAAGCCAGTATTTGGAGGCAGATAGTGCCAAACAATCATGCCATTGCTCAGGGGATGATACAACAGAGTAAATGATTGCCAGGAAGCCAGTATTTGGAGGCAGATAGTGCCAAACAATCATGCCATTGCTCAGGGGATGATACAACAGAGTAAATGATTGCCAGGAAGCCAGTATTTGGAGGCAGATAGTGCCAAACAATCATGCCATTGCTCAGGGGATGATACAACAGAGTCATGATTGCCAGGAAGCCAGTATTTGGAGGCAGATAGTGCCAAACAATCATGCCATTGCTCAGGGGATGATACAACAGAGTAAATGATTGCCAGGAAGCCAGTATTTGGAGGCAGATAGTGCCAAACAATCATGCCATTGCTCAGGGGATGATACAACAGAGTAAATGATTGCCAGGAAGCCAGTATTTGGAGGCAGATAGTGCCAAACAATCATGCCATTGCTCAGGGGATGATACAACAGAGTAAATGATTGCCAGGAAGCCAGTATTTGGAGGCAGATAGTGCCAAACAATCATGCCATTGCTCAGGGGATGATACAACAGAGTAAATGATTGCCAGGAAGCCAGTATTTGGAGGCAGATAGTGCCAAACAATCATGCCATTGCTCAGGGGATGATACAACAGAGTAAATGATTGCCAGGAAGCCAGTATTTGGAGGCAGATAGTGCCAAACAATCATGCCATTGCTCAGGGGATGATACAACAGAGTAAATGATTGCCAGGAAGCCAGTATTTGGAGGCAGATAGTGCCAAACAATCATGCCATTGCTCAGGGGATGATACAACAGAGTAAATGATTGCCAGGAAGCCAGTATTTGGAGGCAGATAGTGCCAAACAATCATGCCATTGCTCAGGGGATGATACAACAGAGTAAATGATTGCCAGGAAGCCAGTATTTGGAGGCAGATAGTGCCAAACAATCATGCCATTGCTCAGGGGATGATACAACAGAGTAAATGATTGCCAGGAAGCCAGTATTTGGAGGCAGATAGTGCCAAACAATCATGCCATTGCTCAGGGGATGATACAACAGAGTAAATGATTGCCAGGAAGCCAGTATTTGGAGGCAGATAGTGCCAAACAATCATGCCATTGCTCAGGGGATGATACAACAGAGTAAATGATTGCCAGGAAGCCAGTATTTGGAGGCAGATAGTGCCAAACAATCATGCCATTGCTCAGGGGATGATACAACAGAGTAAATGATTGCCAGGAAGCCAGTATTTGGAGGCAGATAGTGCCAAACAATCATGCCATTGCTCAGGGGATGATACAACAATGATTGCCAGGAAGCCAGTATTTGGAGGCAGATAGTGCCAAACAATCATGCCATTGCTCAGGGGATGATACAACAATGATTGCCAGGAAGCCAGTATTTGGAGGCAGATAGTGCCAAACAATCATGCCATTGCTCAGGGGATGATACAACAGAGTAAATGATTGCCAGGAAGCCAGTATTTGGAGGCAGATAGTGCCAAACAATCATGCCATTGCTCAGGGGATGATACAACAGAGTAAATGATTGCCAGGAAGCCAGTATTTGGAGGCAGATAGTGCCAAACAATCATGCCATTGCTCAGGGGATGATACAACAGAGTAAATGATTGCCAGGAAGCCAGTATTTGGAGGCAGATAGTGCCAAACAATCATGCCATTGCTCAGGGGATGATACAACAGAGTAAATGATTGCCAGGAAGCCAGTATTTGGAGGCAGATAGTGCCAAACAATCATGCCATTGCTCAGGGGATGATACAACAGAGTAAATGATTGCCAGGAAGCCAGTATTTGGAGGCAGATAGTGCCAAACAATCATGCCATTGCTCAGGGGATGATACAACAGAGTAAATGATTGCCAGGAAGCCAGTATTTGGAGGCAGATAGTGCCAAACAATCATGCCATTGCTCAGGGGATGATACAACAGAGTAAATGATTGCCAGGAAGCCAGTATTTGGAGGCAGATAGTGCCAAACAATCATGCCATTGCTCAGGGGATGATACAACAGAGTAAATGATTGCCAGGAAGCCAGTATTTGGAGGCAGATAGTGCCAAACAATCATGCCATTGCTCAGGGGATGATACAACAGAGTAAATGATTGCCAGGAAGCCAGTATTTGGAGGCAGATAGTGCCAAACAATCATGCCATTGCTCAGGGGATGATACAACAGAGTAAATGATTGCCAGGAAGCCAGTATTTGGAGGCAGATAGTGCCAAACAATCATGCCATTGCTCAGGGGATGATACAACAGAGTAAATGATTGCCAGGAAGCCAGTATTTGGAGGCAGATAGTGCCAAACAATCATGCCATTGCTCAGGGGATGATACAACAGAGTAAATGATTGCCAGGAAGCCAGTATTTGGAGGCAGATAGTGCCAAACAATCATGCCATTGCTCAGGGGATGATACAACAGAGTAAATGATTGCCAGGAAGCCAGTATTTGGAGGTAGATAGTGCCAAACAATCATGCCATTGCTCAGGGGATGATACAACAGAGTAAATGATTGCCAGGAAGCCAGTATTTGGAGGCAGATAGTGCCAAACAATCATGCCATTGCTCAGGGGATGATACAACAGAGTAAATGATTGCCAGGAAGCCAGTATTTGGAGGCAGATAGTGCCAAACAATCATGCCATTGCTCAGGGGATGATACAACAGAGTAAATGATTGCCAGGAAGCCAGTATTTGGAGGCAGATAGTGCCAAACAATCATGCCATTGCTCAGGGGATGATACAACAGAGTAAATGATTGCCAGGAAGCCAGTATTTGGAGGCAGATAGTGCCAAACAATCATGCCATTGCTCAGGGGATGATACAACAGAGTAAATGATTGCCAGGAAGCCAGTATTTGGAGGCAGATAGTGCCAAACAATCATGCCATTGCTCAGGGGATGATACAACAGAGTAAATGATTGCCAGGAAGCCAGTATTTGGAGGCAGATAGTGCCAAACAATCATGCCATTGCTCAGGGGATGATACAACAGAGTAAATGATTGCCAGGAAGCCAGTATTTGGAGGCAGATAGTGCCAAACAATCATGCCATTGCTCAGGGAATGATACAACAGAGTAAATGATTGCCAGGAAGCCAGTATTTGGAGGCAGATAGTGCCAAACAATCATGCCATTGCTCAGGGGATGATACAACAGAGTAAATGATTGCCAGGAAGCCAGTATTTGCAGCAGATACTACCAAACATTGATGGCACAATGTAAGTATTTGGAAATGATACATCAAGGTATTTGCAATGGGAGGTCAATTTCATGGCTGGTGTCGTCATTACATTGTAAATTCAGATTGTTTTGCATATTTTAAATGATAACAATGGATAATAATAACATACATTTGGAAATCTTTTGCAGTCACTATCAAGTAACTTCTCATGTCCTTTAACGCTTTCCATATAGCTTACCAGTGACTGTTTATTTGCGCACAGCACTCCAATCTGCCCTGTTGCAGTACACTATTCTTACCAAATCATACAGCTTGCCAAATCTTAATTACAACCAACGAGTCAACAACAAGTAATAAATTCACAAGTATGGACAGGTACTTATAGAAAAAAAAGTAGTAGACAGAACACACTAGACAACATAAAAACTAAAAGCTAGTTACCAAACTGGGATTTGAATCCGTCCCTCCAAATGATGACAGTACATCACGGAAAAAGCAAGTGCACTTGACCACCCCCCCCCCCCCCCCCCAAAAAAAAATAAAATAAAATTAATCGCATGTCTTCACAGGACGTAGCAGTCAACCCCAACATTTTGGCTGTTCATGATTCCTGGGCAAGTTTTACGTTCAGTAGTTTGCCATTTCTTTCTGAACGACCTATACCTTTTTTTAAAAAACCAGCACCACTGTTTCGAACCCAGGTATACGGGATTATGAGTCGCCTCCAACTATGGAGAAAACTATGTATGCATTCCCTTAGTGAATTTAAACACAGGCGCCACAAACAATTTGTTACAAGATTTATTGCCTGGCAATAAATCATGTAACATATCGATTGCGGCTTCCATGATCAAAGTGACACCCTTATTGAGTTAGTGTCAAGTTAGTCAAGTGTCAAAATACAATTGTTCTTGCAGACAGGCACTGTTGTAATTTAGAGGCAACAAGTTCAAATCCGGATATAACAACTATATTTTTCAACTTTTATGTTGTCTAGTAGCTATTTCTGCTGGTCTCCCTGGTCTAGGAGCTAAACGACTTTCTCTGTAATCCGGGTTATCCACGTAGGGTAACAAAGCACGTGAGAATTGGAAGCGATTCTGGCCGCATTGGTAACTTACGGGATAAGTGAGCCGGCCGCTCAGAAAGCAATGGCAAACTACTGAGTGTAATCTTGCCAAGAAGATTAGTATTAGATTAGATCTAGTAGCTATTTCTGCTGGTCTCCCTGGTCTAGGAGCTAAACGACTTTCTCCGTAATCCGGGTTATCCACGTAGGGTAACAAAGCACGTGAGAATTGGAAGCGATTCTGGCCGCATTGGTAACTTACGGGATAAGTGAGCCGGCCGCTCAGAAAGCAATGGCAAACTACTGAGTGTAATCTTGCCAAGAAATCAACGACAGCTGTAAAATGCTGGTGGTGAGTGAGTGAGAGAGTGTGAGGTGAGGTGAGGTGAAGGGAGAGGGAGAGAGAGAGAGAGAGAGAGAGAGAGAGAGAGAGAGAGAGAGAGAGAGAGAGAGAGAGAGAGAGAGAGAGAGAGAGAGAGAGAGAGAGAGAGAGAGAGAGAGAGAGAGAGAAGAGAGAGAGAGAGAGAAGAGAGAGAGAGAGAGAGAGAGAGAGAGAGAGAGAGAGAGAGAGAGAGAGAGAGAGAGAGAGAGAGAGAGAGAGAGAGAGAGACTATTTCTATGAGTGCTAGTACTTGTGAATTTATCTGTTAACTATACTTCTTTTTAATTTGTATATTGTCCTCTGATCTCTACTTCCTTCTTATACCACAATAAGCGTTAATCTTTGTGAATCTTCTTCTGCGTTCATCCGGATTTTTTTTTCGGATGTGACTGCGTTGTGCCTGTTTACAGCAGAGCTGCGTTCTTGCGCCGTTAGGCCGACACATCCGACTTCTGCGGATCTTTGTGAATCTGTTTACGTGCTGCTTCATAGACTTTAATGGTCCCCCAATGATTGATGTTTGTGTATTACCTACAAGAGATCCTTACCTATTGTTCCAACAGCCCCAGAGCTGATGACATCATAACTGTTGCTTGTGAATGTGTTCTGGTGTGGGGCTGTCATTGTCAGAGTGGAGACCGGAGTGAACAAACTGGTAGTGACTTGTGTATAACCTAAACTACTTGTGGGTGAATAGCCTAAGAAGACAGAAATATGTCACAAATTTAATGATCAGTCAAGCTATACTTTTCTTGGCATTCACTCACTCTGAACTCAAACATAGTCTACACACATGATACTACCTCTAGTACACTGGACTAACTTTTGCATTTAGATTAGCTTTCCCTATTACCAGTGTACCGGTCTCTGTGGCTAAGGGCTTGCGAACGCGGTTTGTGAGTCCATATACCCGGGTTTGAAACACAGCGGTGCTGGTTTTTTCGAAAAAGGTATAGGAGCCGGTCATTCAGAAAGCAATGGCAAACTACTGAACGTAAAATTTGCCCAGGAATCATGAACAGTGAAAATGCTGGGGTTGACTGTTACGTCCTGTGAAGGACATGCAACTTAATTTTTAAATTACCAGTGTCCCTCGCCATAAGGTGAACCACTCCGTTTACTGAGGTACTGAATTTACGTCCCCAAGCCACGGACAAGAAGTTAACATTTTAGTCCAACTGACCGGTGCAGGGGTTGAATCCGCTACCATCATAAGCCCTGTCAAATGGTGTAGGCATTCATGTACCACATATCTGTCCTTGGTGTTTAGGTTCAATTCTGTTGATATTTCTCCATGCACCATCTTAAGCCATCCAGGATTTCTTGGATCTCTCCATTTCTTTCAGCCTGCTGCTGTCTTTTCTACTGCTAGTCTTTCTAATCATCACGGTTTTCCAATGCTTCTTTTCTCATCACGCGTCCACAAAACACTGTCCCTTTCTTGTAGTTATTCCACTTTCATTAGTCTCTTCCAGACACTCAGTCACTCCAGCCATTTGCAACATTCGTCTCAGAAACAAATTCTCTGTTGCTTTAAAGCCCGTCATAATTTGTTTGTTCATATGCCCAGATTTATATACAACAGCATAGGTTCTGTATAACATTTCAGTACTCATATTTTACTAGAATGACTTACTACTTATGTGTATATAAATGTAAATTAAAGGACTTTTCACAATTCTTTTGTAAAATTACATCTCTGGCAACTATTTATATAAATTTTGTAAATCCTTCATTTCATTTATCAGTTATCAGTTGGGGTATCTTCATTGCACTCCGGACATGTCCATAGGTGCTCAGATCCTCCCCCCAGCATATGCATCAGTGTCCGGTGGCTAATAGTGCCAGTTCTGTGTTGGTTGACGAGGCGCTTTGTTTTCCCGATGTACCTCTCGCGTCTGGCTGTGCCGATTCTTACTCCCAAGTCTTTCATCCTGGACAGCGATGTGGAATCACTGACATCAAAGTCCTCTGTTCTCGCCATATCTTTGAGGACGTTAATAACATCAGCACGATCCATGGGCTGGCCATCTACAGGGGGTGCAGAGCCAGCCAGTTTATCAGCTCATTCATTTCCTGAAGGTGACTTTACGGACAACAGACTTCCGCAGCGACTCAGTCCACTGTCTACGTACAGATCCAGCTTCGACCTTCTGAATCATGCTCATTGAATCACTTAGTACACACACGTTGGTATAAAGCTGTGATTCCAGCCATATGAAAGCCTGTGTAACTGCCATCACCTCCATCGTCATGCTGCTCGTGGTCATAGAGTGGGCACCACTGGATTCTTGAACGGTTCGGCCCGCTGAACAGGCTGTAAATGCCCATGCACTTCTCTGCTGCTGTTTTTTTTTTTAATTTGAACTTCACTATCATCTCAAGATTGTGTAATTTAACATCTGACACCTCAACTTACCCAGACTGCCTTGGCCTGTTACAACTGGTGTGTTGCTTGCTATTGGTGGCGTCTGCTGTCCTTGTGAAGTCAGCAGACGCAGTGGGCTGGTGCCACTCAACTGGCCAGAACCTGCTATAATACAGAAAACCGATAAAATATTTAAAATAGAACTATCGTTATGATATACTGTATTATTGCAGGTGTCTAACAGGGTTTAATTTAATGTACATACTGTATGCACTGTTTCATCCTTATGTGAGAAGTCTTATTTACTACCTCCATTCAGACTAAATGTTGAATCAAACGCCATATATGTGGAATAGGTAAAAGACAGCCAAAAACTGCTGTGATAGTGTCCAACATATGCAGAACAGAGAAAGATTTTGGCTTACATCTGCTCAATTTGAGGTCAAACTTAACAAGTTAACTGCTGCTTTTTTAAAATACATCCAAACTTAGCAGGTGTACGAAGAATAAAACAGAAAATAAAAGTGAAGTTAATTACCTTGCTGTTGGGATCCGGTATTCATGAGCAGAGAAGCAGGTGAGACCAGGCG
This sequence comes from Cepaea hortensis, assembly GCA_963921405.1. Classification (NCBI taxonomy): domain Eukaryota; kingdom Metazoa; phylum Mollusca; class Gastropoda; order Stylommatophora; family Helicidae; genus Cepaea; species Cepaea hortensis. Next base: position 24,336,603 of record OY992887.1, on the reverse strand, counting down.
GACTTGTGGACCTAACAACCTAGTGTTGACAATTTGGCCATTCTGATCAATGTATGCAGGGGCCATCAACTGGTAACCTCCATCTTGAAAAAAAAAAGTGAAATGTAATCATCGCTGTGTCAAAGTCAAAAAGAGAAACTGTTACTGCAGTCAACTTACTGAAAAATTAAAGCTGTGAATATGACGAGTAAAGAAATAGCTCATCAAGACAATAGAAGTACCACTTCTTGCACTGAATTTGTAGAAAGCAAATGGCCCGATATCTGGTGAGAATGGAACCCAATGATCTCCCGCTTTCTGTCTCTAAACAAAGCCACTCTGGCGATAGAGCTGGAAGAAGTAAACAGGCTCAAAGAGTAGCCTCTGGGTGGGGAGCTACTTTATGAAAAAGGGGGTGTGGTGAGGACTCTGTGTGTGAGGACTCTCTGTGCGGTGAGGACTCTCTGTGCGGTGAGGACTCTCTGTGTGGTGAAGACTCTCTGTGTGGTGAGGACTCTCTGTGCGGTGAGGACTCTCTGTGCGGTGAGGACTGTGTGGTGAAGACTCTCTGTGTGGTGAGGACTCTCTGTGGTGAGGACTCTGTGTGGTGAGGACTCTGTGTGGTGAGGACTCTCTGTGTGGTGAGGACTCTCTGTGTGGTGAGGACTCTCTGGGATTAGTTGGAGGGTGCAGCTTAATGCATCAAGAAACAGATGGTTGGTTGGAAAATCCTCTGGATAACAAATTTCAACTCAAGACTAATGCACTGGCACTCTGAATATCTGAGCTGTCAAAGAAAAAGGCTTGCAGCAATCTAAGAAGTTAGTGGAGAATCTTCTCCTGAACCACCACCAAAGTACCCTTTCCACAAGAACTTTCAGAGCTCTCCTCTATTTTCTAAGCTCAGAAACCAGCTGGGTGTTCAAGACCAGGACTGAAACTTCCCATCTGTGCAGATTCATATGAAGATATAACCAGGTTATCATTCAGCACAGCATGTATGGACAGTCTAGGCTGATCATCTTTCTTCAACAAATGAAGGTGTTTCATTGTCAGCACACTGCCCAAATTACGACATATCTAGGCAAACCTTCTGGCCTAGAGAGACCTCAGTGAAAGAACTCTATGGACCGCTGAGTGAACTAAAAGAGACATACAAGAGACAACATTGCAGTTATAGACATATTTCAAGCGAACGAAAAAAGAATTGTAAGCACACTCATAGCCAATCAATGCCCGGTGGTTATATTCTATCATGAGTACAATGCTCATCAGAGTATGTTAGAAGCTATGTCCACATTTGGCTGGAGCAGGCCTGGTTCGAATCACTGTGGATTTTTGTGGATCAGACACCCAGCTTCTTGAACAAGAGTGGGAAAACCTGGGTGCTGCTCACTGTGCATGCTATAAAACATTGGCCATTTAATCGAAAATAGACCAATTAGGCTGCTGCAGCTAAATTCCCAAATGAGACAACCCACCCACAAAAGAATATTTAGCAGATGTGATTCTGGGACAAACACAAAAACTAAATATTTTGACAGAAAGTACTTCGCACAACTCTGATACTACAGAATATTGTGAATGAAAACTTGATTGATGCAGAAATCCAATCAATCCAAGCAATCAATACAGCAACAGAGAAAGTACTGAATACAATCATGATTCACAGCCTATGATATTACCGACAGATGTTAAAATCAGTACTTCATGCACACCAGTCGGCAAAATTTCCAGTACTACTGACTGAAAGGTCACCATACAGTTGATACTGTGTCAATATGAAGTGCCCGGATACAAGAGAGTTGATGAACTAAGGAAGGACCAACAGAAAAGCAACCAGATGTACCTGTCACACACCACCAGTAAAGAATCCTCAAATTTATCAGAAAGCCACCAACACAAAACAATTACTATATTGTGGACAAACCAAAACAAATTATTATTCTGCATCTCAGAACAGGACACGATTGTGAGCCATGTGCACATGTGGATTGGCGCATCACACAGCAGAACATGTACTCTTAGAATGCACCAAATATGAAATGCAAATATAAACCTTTTGTCCCTAAATAAACGAATGTTGAAGCTATACATTACTGACCACTGAGTCAAATGAAAAATAAAATGAAATTAATACAAGAGACAACATTGCAGATATACACTATTTAAAGTAGATGAAAGAAAAAGAAGATAAACTTGATAGCACGATGATCTACAAAACGAGGCTCAGGAACTGATCAATCACAAGAATGTAATCCCACAACAGATTGAAGTTTGAACCTAGATCACTGTGTACGAACAGTGAACAGTGCAACTGACCATTTTCATGTTACAAAATACTAGAAAATTTTTGTAAGTATTAACCACTGTCAATCGCATCTGAGAGCAACATATGAGTTATGACACATACAAGAAGCACAAACAAACAAACATACTTGTCTGCATTGTCTGACCAAGCTGATTGGCGGCAGAGCCAAGAACATCACTCTGCTGTCCTGGGGAGCTTGCCCGGGCTCGGAGAAACTGCTGCTGCGGCTGCTGCAGTGTCTGTGGATTCTGCTGTCCCTGCATGATGTTAGGGATGTTGGCAGTTGGGAACATCATAGGAATCTGGTAGTACTGATGCATCATGGATGGACCTGGGGAGATCAGAGGAACATACATATGATATTCATGTCAGTTTGGTTACGGATTACTTTTAATGCACATGGATATCTCCATAAACCACATAAGAGGATCTCAGATGGTGCACAAATTCTGCAACACCAGTGAGAAAACAAATGAGAGTATAAGTATACTTTATAAGTATATAAGTATAATTTATGTGGGTTAGTATTTGACTTCTTTTTTTTTTTATACACAAATGACACATACTGTAAAGTTTATGTGGGTTGGCATTCGTTTTTTTTTTTTTTTTTTGACGTTCATTCGCTTTGAACTCAGTGGTACATGTGCCTGGACTGATTTTTTAATGTGGATTAGCTTTCCCTTTTACCAGTGTCCCTCGCCATCAGGAAAACTCACTACGACTTCTGAGGTACTTGTAAAATGATTAAAACAGTTTAGTCCAGCTAGCCATTGTAGGCCGGTCTCCGTGGCAAAGGGCTTGCGGAGATGATTCATGAGCCCGCTTACCCGAGTTCGAAACAGCTGTGACTGATTTGGCAACAGACCATGTTATGCTGGGTTTTAACGAGTTGGTATGGGAGCCGATCATTCAGAAAGCAATGGCAAACTACTGAACGTAAACTTGCCAAGACATCAATGCGCATTTTACTGTGGTCCTGTAATAAGGATATGCAAAAAAAAAAAAAAAAACCATTGTCGGGGTTGAACACACTAGCTCGGCATCAGCTCATCAAAAATTTAAGAGTGAGCACTCATGCAATTGGCCATGCTAACTCCTATAAGTGACTTGTTTTAAAGGTAGTGGGAGCTCCATGGCACACCACAGCCATAGAGGTGTCAAGTGTTAGACACATACAGTACAGCAAGACAGCTGGCATGACCGATTCTTTTCACCACATTTACACACTACAGAAAATACTGTCTACAAATTATGTGTTTTTTCTCCACGACTGGGTAAACCAAAAAATTGAATGCCACGGCTAAGAATAATAAAGTCAATTTCGACAGGGTCGACTTTATTGGGTTTTAACCCATGTGGCTCAGTCTCTTTCTGCAGCACGGAAAGCGTCGCACAAAGCATGAACTCCGTATCTCTAGCGACGACCCTCAGGAGTCTCCGAAAAACTGCACTCGTGAACCGAAGGACGCAGCCCGGAATCGAACCCACAACATTCAGAGCCCGAGTCAGACGGTTTGACCACTTCGCCAAGGAGACTCCTAAGAATAATAAAACCTAGACCACTGTCCAAGTGCATGTTTAGGTTGATGAAATTATAATCTAAAACATAATCCTTTACCATAACACAATCAATTAACAGACACTGACATAACAAGTCACAATAGTCCTATAGCAGACAATGCCATTGGGTGTCAGACTTTCACACATTCCAGGCCTAGGCATGAGGTCAGGTGTTCAGTTCCCTTCCTCTCAAAACGAAATTCCCAGAAAATTATGTGGTACCCATTTTATGAAGCTGGGTTGAAACGTGGGTTGTACTAGTCAGGGGGAAAATACACCTGTGACTGTAGGGAATTGAATCAGAACCACTGATAAGCAAGGGCAGACACACACAAATGTTGCATGTATTTCACAAGATGAGATTTTCTAGGCACATAAGGGCCTTAAATTCTAGGCATTCCACACATGCCAGGTTAGTGTTTGTAGGTGAGATTCCAATCTTTCTCTTCTCCGGAAACAAACAACCATATTTATATGTGATTGTTATGTGCTCTGACAAAACCTCTTACAAGCAATTTAAATAATTGCTTGAAAGAATACATTTATTTAGCAAAATAAGTGTGAAAAGGCATGACTAAACACACCAACTGTCATGGCACTTGATGTGGTGATGGTAAGCATAAAAGACAACATACTACAAATCAAAATAATGAAGTTAAAAACATCATGCTATAGAACAAAAATTGCATTCTGAAAGAGAAGGCAGCAGAATTGTTACTTCACAAGCATAAATAGCAAAACGTAAGTTACTCAAGCTGTTATTTGTAAGGAAACAAAAGCATGCACATGTCAAGAGCAGCTATCATGCAATGTTAGCTGACATATAGCATGACGATATTTTTACTGAAAGTTATGTAGCTACTTCATTATATATGGATATTAAATTATGGCTTATTGAAACATAATTAAATATTCTATCATCATGTTAATGTATCTGATGGAAGCTATGGGGCATAAAAAAACAGGTAGGGGAACAAATATTGACAAATCGCTGTACTCAACGGACTCATTAGGATGAACAAGTTCGTGAAAAACAAATACAACAAGCACAAAAATCAGCCAACTGAAAATGGGTGTGTGGTCTATTTGGATATGAATCCTGGAAAAAAAGTAATAAAATGCGGAGAAATGAGGCATGCTAATTGATATTTAGAAGAAGGTTGAGACTATCATAGGCAGACAAAAATATCTTTGAGGTATCAACAGGTGAAGGTGTTACCAGATGATTCATCAAAACTAAGGAAACGGAAAAATTACAGTATGGAGCAAATCAACAGAAGAGGTGGCATAAATAAATTTGAAAATGCTCAGCAAAGAGGCGGGGAATGATAGATGTGAGATGATTAAATAACTCTTCAAACAATAAGAAAAGCAACATAAACAAAAGACACAGCAGTTTTATCAAGACCCTGCTTGATTATCTCTCAAATGAGACCATATTCAACGATTAATTGATTACATGTCTATAGATTCATTATGCTTCTTAAAATTTGTTGAAAGGCCAGAGCTTCCAACAGTACCTGAATTCTGTAGCCAAATTAGCAAAGAGACTGTACCTAAACATTTCAGACAAATGTTCAGTTTCTGTATCCATGTAACTAAATGTCCATGAATGAAAGGCTACGGGCTACAACAACATATTACCACTATACAACTATATAGCTGAAAAGTAAATCCAGAAGACAAAGCCAATGCCAGGACCACATCATCTAGCACGTTGTTGGGGAGACAATGAACTTATATAAGCAGAACAAACAGAATATACGAGAAATAGTACAACAGACATGAAAACAAACAAATATAGTTGAAATCATGACAAGAAAAAGCAATAGAATGATTAAAACAATTTGAAGGAGTATAAAAATACAAATAATATCCTACATATTTAGCAGGACAGTGTTGATCAATTCACAATATTTTATCCAATAAGAGAAATGGAACAGCATGTCATACAAACTGTACTAGGACGGTATTAATTAATCAATTCACAACAGTATATTTTCCACAAACAAGAACATCAAATTGTAGTTCTGTATCTTATCCATTAAAGAAATTGAAGCCTTTCCGACATATGTTGGACCGTATCAATTTATCCACAACAGTTTAATAATAGAAATGAAAACAGCGTGCCATACATTCTGTAGAAGAACAATATTTATTCTGAAAGATACAGAAGTGTTACAATAAAGACAATGGAGCTTAGTATAGTTCACCCCATGGTTCATGTTGTTACCACAATGTAAAATTATAGGACTTTGCATTACTATCAGGTGAGGCAAAGAGTTCTCATGTTTTCCCAACAACATATCTGCTAAACATTTTATTTTTCTTGTTCGCTCACTTTGAACTAAAACGTAGTGCTACTATTTCTTGTGCACCGGACTGATTTGTGCGTGTGGATTAGCTTTTTCTGTTACCAGTGCCCCTCGCCATCAGGCAAACCCACTCCGACTTCTGAGTACTTGTAATTTACATCCCAAAGTCAAGGACGAGAAGACATTTTATTTTAGTCAAACTGGTTGAGCCCGCTACCTCATCAGCACACCAAGTGTTTGAGAGTGCTCTTATTAACAAAGCTGAGCTGACAACAAAGACTGAGGCTTTAGACTGACCTCATAACATGAATGCCAGACGTCTCTGGGAACATGAATGCCAGACGTCTCTGGGAACATGAATGCCAGACGTCTCTGGGAACATGAATGCCAGACGTCTCTGGGAACATGAATGCCAGACGTCTCTGGGAACATGGATGCCAGACGTCTCTGGGAACATGAATGCCAGACGTCTCTGGGAACATGAATGCCAGACGTCTCTGGGAACATGAATGCCAGACGTCTCTGGGAACATGAATGCCAGACGTCTCTGGGAACATGAATGCCAGACGTCTCTGGGAACATGAATGCCAGACGTCTCTGGGAACATGAATGCCAGACGTCTCTGGGAACATGAATGCCAGACGTCTCTGGGAACATGAATGCCAGACGTCTCTGGGAACATGAATGCCAGACGTCTCTGGGAACATGAATGCCAGACGTCTCTGGGAACATGAATGCCAGATGTTTCTGGGAACATGAATGCCAGACGTCTCTGGGAACATGAATGCCAGACGTCTCTGGGAACATGAATGCCAGACATCTCTGGGAACATGAATGCCAGACGTCTCTGGGAACATGAATGCCAGACGTCTCTGGGAACATGAATGCCAGACGTCTCTGGGAACATGAATGCCAGACGTTTCTGGGAACATGAATGCCAGACATCTCTGAGAACATGAATGTCAGACATCTCTGGGAACATGAATGCCAGACGTCTCTGGGAACATGAATGCCAGATGTCTCTGGGAACATGAATGCCAGACATCTCTGGGAACATGAATGCTAGACATCTCTGGGAACATGAATGCCAGATGTCTCTGGGCATGAAAGATGAAAGGAAGGTAGCTGGTCATTTAACCCCAAAATTTAACAGGATATCTGAGGCACCGTCACTTCAAACCCTAACAGCAGTTCTGTGGGGGAATGAACTTAACCTCACAATACTGAAGAGCTGGGGGTGAAGAATAAGAACTCTACAATGCCAACAAATAAATGGACAGACAACATCAAGATATGGTCCTGGTACCACATGGTAGAATGTCCAAGTATGGATCAAGACAGAATCTGCTAAACTCCATTACCTCCAACTTACACAAATCGAAAATGGTCTAGTCACTCTTGTGCATATGTGAACAGGCAGAACGGACACCAACCTACACTATACACCAACCTACACTATACACCAACCTACACTACACACCAACCTACACCACAGAGATGGCACTTGAGATATGATTTTGCTGAAGGAGTGAAATGCTATACCCAATTTTAACACACAGAAGACATGTCTTACTTGTCACTTGCAGTGTTTTCATAAAGTCCGTAAAGCTGAAACTCCGAGATGGCTCAGTTTCAAAGTCCAGTGACAGAACTTTACACCGGACAATACTAGGGTCATAAAGTGACATAAACCTTGAACTGCACATAGTGTTGCCAACTGGCCTTCCTGAATCCACAACAAAGGAGGGGGTCCTCGTAAAAACTGTGGTATTTTCGCAACAGTCATTCCCATACGGTATGGTATTACCGTATTCATATGTACATAGCATAGCAGGGGTGAGATCCACTCTTTGCTGAATATTAAAGTCCACATGGCAGGTTAAATCCTGACTGTCAATGTGAGCTTCCTTATTTAAGAAAGTCTGGTCACTCTCAGGAAGAACATCGGTCTGTGTACTGAGTTCTGACTTCACAACTCCAGATAAAAAATCCCACAGTCTTTGTTGTTCCTCTTCAGGTTCTTTCCCTAGCTTCTCCAAAAATCTACCAATGTGGTAAAATGGATCTTTTGAGGACGAGAATAGGGTTGCTGATGATATATCTGTGGTGCTGACTGAGTTGCTGGCTGCGGTGCTATTGTTGTCAGTGACTGTATCAGCCTGCATTTGTATGTGGAAGAGACTGGTAGCATTACCATCCACTGTTTGAGTTAAACCATCAGCCCTCTTTCCTGCTGGGATAGTTTTCAATTCTGTAAGTAGATGACCTACATCATAAGCTTCCTTTTCTATTGGGATAACTTTCATTTCTGTAGGTAGATGTCCAACATCATACGCTTCCTTTTCTACTGGGATAGCTTTCGTTTCTGTAGGTATGTGATCGACATCATATGCTTCCTTTTCAACTGGGATAGCTTTCGTTTCTGTAGGTATGTGATCGACATCATATGCTTCCTTTTCAACTGGGATAGCTTTCATTTCCGTAGGTAGACGTCCTACATCATACGCTTCCTTTACTGGGATAGCTTTCATTTCCGTAGGTAGACGTCCTACATCATACGCTTCCTTTACTGGGATAGCTTTCATTTCCGTAGGTAGACGTCCTACATCATACGCTTCCTTTACTGGGATAGCTTTCATTTCCGTAGGTAGACGTCCTACATCATACGCTTCCTTTTCTAGTGGGATAATTTTCATTTCTGTAGGTAGATGTCCTAAATCATACGCTTCCTTATCAATTGGAGCATCTTTCATTTCTGCAGGTAGATGACAAACATCACACGCTTCCTTTTCTGTAGATAGATGTCCTACATCATAGGCTTTCACTTCTACTGGGACAGCTTTCATTTCTACTGGGATAGCTTTCATTTCTGTAAGTAGATGGTGAACATCATAGGCTTTCATTTCCACTGGGATAGCTTTCGTTTTTGTAGGCAGATGGTGTACATCATACGCTTCCTTTTCTACTGGGATAGCTTTCGTTTCTGTAGGTAGATGTCCTACATCATATGCTTCCTTTTCTACTGGGACAGCTTTCATTTCTGTAGGTAGATGTCCTACATCATAAGCTTCCTTTTCTACTGGGATAGCTTTCATTTCTGTAGGTAGATGTCCTACATCATAGGCTTTCACTTCTACTGGGACAGCTTTCATTTCTACTGGGATAGCTTTCATTTCTGTAGGTAGATGTCCTACATCATATGCTTCCTTTTCTACTGGGATAGCTTTCATTTCTGTAGATAGATGTCCTACATCATAGGCTTTCACTTCTACTGGGACAGCTTTCATTTCTACTGGGATAGCTTTCATTTCTGTAGGTAGATGTCCTACATCATATGCTTTCTTTTCTACTGGGATAGCTTTCATTTCTGTAGGTAGATGTCCATCATATGCTTCCTTTTCTACTGGGATAGCTTTCATTTCTGTAGGTAGATGTCCTACATCATATGCTTCCTTTTCTACTGGGACAGCTTTCATTTCTGTAGGTAGATGTCCTACATCATAGGCTTTCATTTCTACTGGGACAGCTTTCATTTCTACTGGGATAGCTTTCATTTTTGTAGGTAGATGGTGTACAGCATAGGCTTTTATTTCCACTGGGATAGCTTTCGTTTCTGTAGGTAGATGTCCTACATCATACGCTTCCTTTTCTACTGGGACAGCTTTCATTTCTGTAGGTATGTGATCGACATCACACGTTTCCTTTTCAACTGGGATAGCTTTCATTTCTGTAGGTAGATGACCGACACCATACGCTTCCTTTACTTTCGGGACAGCTTTCATTTCAATAGACCTTTCCCATTTCACCAAAAGATGACCTTTCCCATTCTCACAAACAGTTTCATCATTGTTATTGTCAATGTCACTGTCTCCAAACCAGACTGTGCCATATTCCTCAGCCTCCTGACTTGGTGACATGCTATCCTCACATGTATGTTTCAATTCTTGTTCACACATATGTAGACAATCAATTTCTGCCACAGGGAGCTTTATTTCAGCCTCGTTTACTTCAGTTTTATTTACAAAATTGTCATTCCTTTCTGAATCTTGGGACACTTCATGACATTGTGAAGCTACAGATGAACTTGAGTCTGTTTCAGAACTGCTTTTCTGGTCACAGACTACCTCTGTCTCTTTCAGTTTTATTTCTATATATGGACAATCTTCAGCCTGTGTACATGGAGATTCCATCTGAGCTGGCTTGAAATTAGCAATTCCATAACTAGAAACACTATCTGGTGCTTCAATAAAATCACTATCAATAGCAGAATTATCTTCTTTGTCCTTTACATCCTGTTCATGTGAATTTTGTGCAAAATTATCTTCGCATTGTTCATTTTGCACACAGAAGAAATCATCATCACTGGCATCACAACGTGTCGATGATAACATGTTGATGACTGAATTTTCCGAACCAAAACTGTCACATTCAACTTCCGTAGGCTCACTGGTAATATTTCCAACACGTTCAGTCTTATTGACATTCACACCCAGCAACATACTGTCATCACAACACTGACCTGCTCCAGGAGTATCTAGTTCTATTATACTAAATTCCAGACTGGAACCATCTGTCATTTCTTTTTCAGCACCAATACCTTCATGAACTGAAAAAGAATCTCCAGTGCTTTCAATACTGTTACATGCTCTTTGATTTTCAAAATGATCACTATCATTAAGAGTTCCATTACAGTTGTTCACCTGAACAATATCACTGCCATTGGTTGATTCGTGTACGATGTCATGTGAATGTGTGGTCCCCCCAACATCAGCTGTTATGCTAGAATTATTACAATGTTCGCCAAAAATATCATAAGACAGTACAGCCAGCATTTCCGACACTGCCATCAGCCGAGCCTCACTGTAAAGCTCATCCAAACTACAACTGCTGTCTTCAAAGCCACATTCCTCTAGTGGCTCCCATTCTTTCTGCATCTTTGCTGGGTTGTGACATGGTGCTTCATCTACTGCAGCAGACAAACATCTACCTTCCATAGCCAATGATTCCACAAAATCACTACCCAGTTCATCTGAACTACAACTGCCGACTTCAAAGCCATGTTCCACTAATGACTCCCATTCTTTCTGCATCTTTGCTGGGTTGTGACATGGTGCTTCATCTACTGTAGCAGACAAACATCTACCTTCCATAGCCAATGATTCCACAAAATCACTACCCAGTTCATCCAAACTACAACTGCCGACTTCAAAACCATGTTCCACTAATGACTCCCATTCTTTCTGCAGCTTTGCTGAGCTGTGACATGGTGCTTCATCTACTGCAGCAGACACACATCGACCAGAACTGCCTACCATAGCCAATGATTCCACAAAATCACTACCAAGTTCATCCAAACTACAACTACCGACTTCAAAACCATGTTCCACTAATGACTCCCATTCTTTCTGCAGCTTTGCTGGGTTGTGACATGGTGTTTCATCTACTGTAGCAGACAAACATCTACCTTCCATAGCCAATGATTCCACAAAATCACTACCCAGTTCATCTGAACTACAACTGCTGACTTCAAAACCATGTTCCACTAATGACTCCCATTCTTTCTGCAGCTTTGCTGAGCTGTGACATGGTGCTTCATCTACTGCAGCAGACACACATCGACCAGAACTGCCTACCATAGCCAATGATTCCACAAAATCACTACCCAGTTCATCTGAACTACAACTGCCGACTTCAAAACCATGTTCCACTAATGACTCCCATTCTTTCTGCAGCTTTGCTGAGCTGTGACATGGTGCTTCATCTACTGCAGCAGACACACATCGACCAGAACTGCCTACCATAGCCAATGATTCCACAAAATCACTACCAAGTTCATCCAAACTACAACTGCCGACTTCAAAACCATGTTCCACTAATGACTCCCATTCTTTCTGCAGCTTTGCTGGGTTGTGACATGGTGTTTCATCTACTGTAGCAGACAAACATCTACCTTCCATAGCCAATGATTCCACAAAATCACTACCCAGTTCATCTGAACTACAACTGCTGACTTCAAAACCATGTTCCACTAATGACTCCCATTCTTTCTGCAGCTTTGCTGGGTTATGACTTGGTGTTTCATCTACTGTAGCAGACAAACATCTACCTTCCATAGCCAATGATTCCACAAAATCACTACCCAGTTCATCTGAACTACAACTGCTGACTTCAAAGCCATGTTCCACTAATGACTCCCATTCTTTCTGCAGCTTTGCTGAGCTGTGACATGGTGCTTCATCTACTGCAGCAGACACACATCGACCAGAACTGCCTACCATAGCCAATGATTCCACAAAATCACTACCCAGTTCATCTAAACTACAACTGCTGACTTCAAAGCCATGTTCCACTAATGACTCCCATTCTTTCTGCAGCTTTGCTGGGTTATGACTTAGTGTTTCATCTACTGTAGCAGACAAACATCTACCTTCCATAGCCAATGATTCCACAAAATCACTACCCAGTTCGTCCAAACTACAACTGCTGACTTCAAAACCATGTTCCACTAATGACTCCCATTCTTTCTGCAGCTTTGCTGGGTTATGACATGGTGTTTCATCTACTGCAGCAGACACACATCGACCAGAACTGCCTTCCATAGCCAATGACTCCACAACATCACTGCTCATGTCATCCAAACCACAACTGCTGACTTCAAAGCCACATTCCTCTAATTCTTTCTGCACCTTTGCTGAACTACAGCAAGCTGCTTTATCTACTGCAGCAAACACACAACTGTCTTCCACTGCCAATGTTTCAAAAACATCATTGCTTTTTGCTTCAAGATTGCCTTCAACAATATGTGCCATAATTGCATATATTCCCACTTGCAAGATGGGCTTCAATATAGGAAACAAAAACACGCTACAAATAATCCCTGGATTCAATTATGTTAGTGTAAATTGCTTAATCAACTTAGATCCCACAAATGAGAATCAAAAGAATTCTGCCACATGTACACACAAGAATCCAATCCCTGAGAAACTGAAATGCTTTAACTAGATTAATAACAACTGAGCTGTAATCACAACATGTGATTAAGTAATCACAACACCAGGCAAACATTGACTACTACAAGGCCACATGATAAAGTCCTTGACATTGAACTGCCCTGAAAAACATGTTTTTCCTGCTCAACTTCTCATGTTCATGTCTCTATTTTAAAACTACCCCCCACCCACCCTCTTCCAGCTTCCCAGCTGACCTGCAATAAAAAAAACTTATGGCAGGAACAAGGAATGATACTGATACACCCTCTCCATAAGCACACACAAAAACCCCCTCTCCTCTCTCTCAAACAAAATAGTTTACAGCACACATTTTTTTTAAAATCCAAGACTAGAAAACACACCCTCCACCTCACCTCTTTCCCAACTTTAACAACAATTCACACCCCACACCTTACAGCCAGCAACACAGTTCACACACCCCACACCTTACAGTCAACAACACAGTTCACACACCCCACACCTTACAGCCAACAACACAGTTTACACATCCCACACCTTACAGCCAGCAACACAGTTCACACACCCCACACCTTACAGCCAACAACACAGTTTACACATCCCACACCTTACAGCCAGCAACACAGTTCACACACCCCACAGCCAACAACACAGTTCACACACCCCACACATTACAGCCAACAACACAGTTCACACACACCACACCCTTACAGCTAACAACACAGTTCACACACCCCCACACCTCACAGCCAACAACAAATAACCACAATGTTGCTACAACTGTAGGCCAACTGTTTAAGCTATCCATATACATCTCTCTTCTCTCTTGTCTAACATTTTCCCAAGCAAGGCTAATTTCTCTATTTCACATGTTCTGATGGTATGTCCCATAAATTTCATGTATCTCTTTCAGAACTTTTTTATAGTGATCTATAACTATAACCACACCTGCAGCTGTCAATACCGTAGTGCTTGTTTTTTGTCTCTGTCCATAATTTTTATTTATTTATTTATTTGGCATTTGCTTGCTTTGAACTTAGCCTATACACGTTACCACTTCTAGTTCACTGGACTAATTTTTGTGTGCAGATTAGCTTTCCCTATTACCACCCTCACCATCAAGTGAACCCACTGAGGGGTACTTGTAATTTACGTCCCTCAAGTCACAGATGAGAAGTCAACATTTTAGTCCACCTAACCTGTGTAGAGTTTGAACTGGCTATATTGACATCAGCAAACCAGAAGTTTAAGAGTAAATGCTCTTATCCAATCGCTTATAATGACCTACTCTTCTCACTCTGTCCATGATATTCTCAACATTCTTCTAAACAACCACATCTCCAATACCTCCAGGTTTTCCAGCATTCACATCCGTACACACAGACAGAAGACACAACTTCTTAGTATGCACGCACAGAATTTTCTAGCCCCTGTTCCCATCCCCCACCATTACAATATGTATAACAAGAGAACAATTGCAGATAAACACAAACTACAGTTCCAAACCACACCCCACCAAAATAATGACACTTTACTGAACACAAACTAGTTCCAAATCACACCCTATTCCAACGGACACTTTACTTTAAAAAAAGTTAGTTGCATATCCTTTACAAGATGTTGCAGTCAACCCCAGAATTTTTTGGCTGTTCATGATTTCTTGGCAAGTTTACGTTCAGTAGTTTGCCATTGCTTTCTGAACGACAGTTACCCATACTATTCTCAGAAAAAACCAACGCAAGGCGGTCTGCTGCCAAATTGCATGCAGCTATGTTTCAACCGCGGATACGCAGGATTACAAACTGTGTCATAAACCCCCCCCCCCCCCTTTCACCGCAGAGCCGGTGACACTTTACTACTGAACATAAAATACAGTTCCAAATCACATCCCATCCCAAAAGACACTTTACTACTGAACACAAACTACAGTTCCAAATCACACCCCATCCCAATTGACACTTTACTGAACACAAAATACAGTTGCAAATCCCACCCCATCCCAATTGACACTTTACCGGAAAAAAATGCATTTCCAAACCACACCTTATTCCAACAGACACTACTGCATGCCAGTATCTTCAGGTTAGGTCATGAGAAGAAAAGCAATGGAAAATTTGTGACAATTGGAGAGATAAGTGGGAGGCAGACAGTGAAATTATGTTGGACGGAATATCATCAATGAAATTCATCCAGACACTAGGGTCGGAGATCTGTGTAGATGCACGACTGCCTATCCTAGCTAGCAGGGCACGTGATAATGACAACATTGACATTTGACCTCATCAGATAGATGATGGAATATAAAACAACAGTTGCCACACTGACCCTTCCAAAATACAATATACCTCAGGCAACAGATTTAAAAAAGAAATATTATTCATTGTAACCTCCAGTATATATACACATCACTAGACAACACATCACTAGAAAGCATACCACGCCAAACACCTATAGTGAACACAATTTGATAAGTGACTAAACATTCACCAACAAGAAAAGGCGATAGTGCTCAATGATCACAATGAAAATCCCTTTTGACACCAATGTATCCATGTGATTAACAGAAAAAGTGATGATGATTTACCAAGCAATATAAGTAATTAGTATAAAGAGACTGCTATAGACGTGTGAAGCAAAAACCCTACAAGTATACTAAATCATGACATTATGAACTGGTCTGATCATCGCCTTCCAAGCAAAAACCCTAACAGTGATTTTATCAGAATAGGTCAAATCAAAAGTCCTATGCATTAAAAACTTCCATCGGAATTGAAATGACTAGATACCAAAATACATGACACTACACAACCATCGCAGGTGGCTGAGGGGGTAGTGATGTGTACAGTTTCATAGTCTCCAACATAGCCAGTCAAGGGTTCGAAATTAGCTGCAGGCAATGTGTAAGCAGACTGCTTTGTGGTGATTCTGCTGGTATGAGGCGTTAGCCGTTCAGAAAGCAATGGCAAACTACTGAACTAAAATTATCTAGTAAATCACAAACAGCTAATAAATTCTGGGGTAGAAATGCAACATCCTGTAAAGGACATGCAACTAACTTTAACACCTGAATCAGGATAGCTCCTGAACCAGGCTGTCCTGAGGGTTACAAATTCAAGCAGCCAGTCTTAAGCCAAGACAGATGACCTGTTAGAACAGCTAGGATGAATTACATTCTGTGAGTTCAGATGACAGGCGACGTTGGATGCTGACCTGTGAATGGGACATCAGCCGCCACGTATTGGTCCTGCGTGAGCATATATGGTCCCTGGGTGATGGCATTTGGGCTGGTCATCTCTGAAGGAAAATTAATATAACAACCAAGCACACACTTAAAAGTCATGCACTAGAATCAGAATGTTCCAACAGACCTCACTCACATCTGCACCTCTCAATAACACTCAACCAGCACAATGACATGGATTTCACAAAGAAACTCAACCAGCACACTGACATGGATTTCACAAAGAAACTCAACCAGCACACTGACATGGATGTCACAAAGACACTCTTCCAGCACATAGTCCAGATATCTTTAGACATGAGGGGAACACATAGACAAGGGAGCAGTGGCAGAGTAATTCATGCACTTGCCTGCCGAGACAGTGGTTCGGGTTGAAATATCAGCAGGTGGGATTGGGGTTGTTTGTCCAACAAGTGGGATCATTTGTCCAACAAGTGGGACTATTTGTCCAACAAGTGAAATTATTTGTCCAACAAGTGAAATTATTTGTCCAACAAGTGGGATTATTTGTCCAACAAGTGATGTTATTTGTCCAACAAGCAGTTCTAGGATTCAGCCAGTCTCATAAAATAAGATATCAGTTCCCTTTCTTGTCACTTTTCCATCCTAGATAATATTTTTTTAAATATTCACACTTATCCTGTATTTCTTCTTACAGTGCAAGCTTGACCCCCGACTGCTCAACGGGTCAGGAAAGACACATAGCAGAATTATCTTCATTGTCCTTTACATCCTGTTCATGTAAGTTTTGTGCAAAATTATGTTCGCACTGTTCATTTTGCACACTGAATTCAGGGAAGTCAGGGAAGACACATCCTGCCAGTACTGGTGACTGAGAACCCAGCCTACTGTCTTGAAAAGCAAGCACACCAATCCCCGTGGCTCACAGGGTATGCGAGGAAAAGTTCAAGGAGCAACAAACTCATCATCCCCCCTAGCAAACAAATCTTCAGGAAACCTACGGGACATATTTCAGTAAAGAGATGCAGACCTAGCGCCACAACAGGCAGCAATATGGACAATAAATGTACAGATAGTGATTGGCAATCACAGAATACACAAATGGAGTAGAAATCACGGGACTCACTTCTTCCTCTGTCCTTCCTCTCCCAAGAGAGCACGGGGCCTCAACCAACCCACGCCAGGCTTCCTCCTCTGTAAACGTGTTGGTTGGATTTTGCAGTGAAAGTTTTAAGACAGGGCAACACTAGGCAACAGAACAACTGAAAGCTACACCCACACCAGGAAATGAACCTTATCTGCCGAGTCTGCATCAGCATGTAACAATGTGGACAGAAACACTTGCCTGCACACTGTAGTCTACAAGTTCAAATGTAATAAAGTACTGTTTTGCCAACATCAGCCTTAAAAAGTGCGTCTACTGTGACACATACAAAGTACAACTAAGCCAAACAGATGGAATGGCTATAGCTACTGACACAGACACAGTACAACCAAGCCAAACAATAGGAACAACTACAGCTATATTATGTGTGATTGATAACAACCAAGTTCCCAAACATCACTGAAACTTGCAAGCAGCATATACACAAATGACAACAATTACAGGTTTCATTAAACAGTCCCTGCAGTAAAGTCAATATCAAAAGCTCCCACATAGGTACAAGTTTACAGGCAACATTAAGGCACATTAAAAACAATAAAATATTTAAAGACATTTTCCACACACACAAATGTCCTATGCTAGTACTACTTGTGAAAACTTTCTAATTACATGTACTGTAAACACCCGCATTGACACCCATAATTTCTTCTAGGAGTTTCCAGTCTTTATTAATAACATAAGGATGTTACGCTGACAACAGCATGAGTGTGGTCAGACAAACGAGCCAATGTCAGCTCTCGACATTCACTATTCCACCGTACACAACTACAAAATGTCATCATCTTAACACTTCACACACCCCCAACAGTTACCTGCTAATAAACTTCCTTTTTTTTTCTTTAAGAAATAGTTTTTGTTTTTTTTAAATCTTGCTAATGTTAATGATAATTAAAATATTTAAGCAATGTAATATTGAACTCAAAATTTACATTAGTATAGATAAGTGTATCATGTTTTTATGTACCTAAATTTTTTAGTTTCTATTTCATATATTAGTGTAGCGCTATACTATTTCACATTGTGTAGGTTATACAGTACTGTTATTTGTACTTTACAATTTACATCATTTAATTAAATGACATAAAATTATGAGTGTTTTACTTGACAATAGTTCTATTTAGGAATTTTTGTTCTTGTGATTTACTGTTTAATCCTGGCTACAACTCTCTAGGGCTGTATACCTTTAACATGTTTTCCATTGTAACATGTTTTCCATTGTGATGGGTAATTTACCTGATTAATAATTGCACACAAAAACAAGTTAAACAGAACTATCACACAGTTATAAGTTTTAACATTGCATGCTTTACTGAAAATACAAATTATAAACAAACAAAACATAATTAAGTAATGAATTACAAATGAAATACAATTAGTTCAAGAATCTTTCAGGATTTAAAGATAAACAATTTGATCAAAGTTATTCAATAAGCGAAAATATGAAACTGGTTTCCATTAGTATTTAGCCCAAGATATCCTCATGACAGAGCCAACAGTCAAAGATATCCCTATGACTGAGACAACTCTGTCAAATATACCCCCACGACAGATACAACTCAGTCAAAGATATGACAGATACAACTCAGTCAAAGATATCCTCATGACAGATACAACTCAGTCAAAGATATCCTCATGTCAGATACAACTCAGTCGAAGATATCCCCACGACAGTTGCTACTCAGATGATCACATCCCCTCACAAATACATTCCCTGCGTTCTTGAAATCTGACCACTGATCACCTATTGTGACATTTTGCCAAGGCATTCAGTATTTTCCCCTGTGTCAACATCTGTCTGAAACATCCCAATCTTTCAGGTTGTCACAACCGTAACCAGATCCCCTTATCTCAAAACATGGCCACACAATGGCACATGTCTTGCCCTGATGTAACAGATCATCTATCTCTGTGAGTGGGTCTCTTGCAGTACTTGGATACTGGTCTTCTTAGATGTCCATGGGATTCTTAGCACAATTCAGATATAAAGCATATTTATAGCACATAAATCTCTTATATGGAAGGTGTGGAATTGAAGGCACAGAAAACCAAGGGAAACCACATTTTCCCAAAAATTAATCTGGGGACAATCACTAGCTAGATTTAAGGTTAACAAGTTAGTTGTATCTCCTTTACAGGAGGTCACAATCAACCCCAGCATTTTATGATTCACTAAGCAATTTTTACGTTCAGTAATTTCAGATTGGGGTTGGGGTTGGGGTTGGGGGGAGGGGGGGGGGGGGGGGGGGGGGAAGAGGAGGAGAGGATATAAATCCTATCCTGTTTGTATACTGAATTGCCTGACCTAATATACACACATACATAACATGTGTCTCATTCAGTTAAAGTATGTCACTTCAAAGGGTTGGGACAAGCTTATGAGATTAACTCCTCAGTTACCTTGCACGCAAACAACGAACAGAAAAAGACCAGGCAAGAAACACCTGTATAAATCTGATGTACAGGGCCAAAATGTGACTAAACAACTTAGTAAAGTAATTCAAATTAGGACGGTATTTAATGATGAGTGAAGATGGAAGCAAATTTGCTTTACTAAACAAACAGAACTGTACAAACATAATTAAAGGTGCGTGTAAAGATCATGGCCTCCACCATATAAAGAGACACAGCTCCTATTTAAAGGATGTGCTGGGGGGAAGAGTGGAGGGGAAGCATGCAAGAAGACAATGCTACACATGGGTGGACAACGTCAAAGGATGGACTAGAAAATGAGTACACCATGAAAATGCACAACAGAGCACGTTGGTGACTCATTTCAGCTAACCTTTAATGCAAGTGGCTCTTGATGACAACGGATAAAAAAAAGTTTTCAAAATAAAACCAAACTGACCAACAGTAAAAACAAGGAAAGAAAATGGTAAAAAACGACAGATGATAAATGTAAATTTCTTACCTAACGACTGCTGTCCGGAAAGGGTGTAAGGCTGTTGAGGAGTCAGCATGGCGACTTGTGTCTGCTGTTGCTGCAACAGCTAAGAATGGAAGGTGAAAAAGGTTAGGATGAACTCATCATAACCACTTCATTAAACTTATGTGACAATGTGGTTTTAACAAGCCTTTATCATAATAGCTGGCTCTGTGGCGAAGGAGTTAAGGACGCAGTTCATAATCACACCTACAGTGTTCAAAACACAGCTGCGGACAATTTGACAGCAGACTGCTTTGCGTTGGATTTTTTATAAAATGGTATGGGTGTCTGTCTTTCAGAAAGCAATGGCAAACTACTAAACATAAACTTGCCAAGAGATCACAAACAGCCAAAAAATGTTGGGGCTGACTGCAACGTCCTGTAAGGGCTATGCAATTAACTTTTCTATTGTAATAACATGTATGAGCTACAGTAGCATAGTGATTATGGTACTTATCTGCCAAGACATATGTCCAGTATCAATCCCCCACACAGGCAGGATTATTTCTGTTTTTCCCTCCCCCCGACCAGCTCCAGGTTCAACCCAGGCTCATAAAAATGGCTACCAGACAATTATCAGAATGAGACTGATGGTATTCTAACTCTGCTACTCTCCCCACAACACTTATTTCTTCCCAGAAAAATTCACCGGCTAACGAAACATTACAGCACAGACGCTTACCTGATTGTAGTCCATGTTATAGCTGTTGGGACTTTCAACACCCTGAATCATCTGCCTGCCAAAATCCCCACCGTACTGTAGGGGGTCCAGACCAAACTGCTGGTAGGGCTGCTGGTGGGAGTCTAGATATGTCAGAGGGTGCTGCCCGTTGTTCAAGAAGTCTCCGGCATCCCGAAGGTGGTGCTTCTGGTGCTCTATGGACATCCCAAAGTGACTATGTCTGTCTTCATCTGCTGGGGGTGTATGCTTGCTTCCTCTGGGATTGACAAAACAAATACAGGAGTAGAAATGTCATGATAAATGCACATTATCCAGAATCTACTTTGCAGGTCTCCTGGTCACAGTATCAGAAGGTCTCTTTTATAGCTTAATGGTAACATTTAAGCACACTATGTTTCATTTTGTACTGATTCATAAAGTAGCAGAACCTCACTCATATCATGTAGCAGAACCTCACCCATATCATGTAGCAGAACATCACCCTCATCATGTTGCATAACCTAAACCTCATCATGTAGCACAACCTCATCCTCATCATGTGGCAGAGCCTCACCCTCATCATGCAGGAGAACCTCATCATGCAGCAGAACCTGACCCTCATCATGTAGCACAACCTCATCCTCATTATGTAGCAGAACCTCACCCTCCTCATGTTGGTCGAGACCTGATCCTTAGCAGGAGCTATACAATTCATTTTTCTTTTCAAGCCACTGTAATTTTTGTTGTCCTGGTCATACTTTAAGATAATTTATATCTATAGAGTAACAACTTGCAAACAACCAACCATTCAACTGGAACATTGTTAAAAAAGATTACAACAAATTAAATGGTTTGGCCACCTCACGAAATTGCCAAGGTACCATCTGCAACAAAGAGCCACACTGAAGAAACATAATGGATACAGAGCAAGAGGAAGACCGTGTAAAGATTGTGTGATGGTATTGAAAACCTTAGACAAATGAATACCAACTTACAAAGAGCATTAGAATGAGCGCATAAAAGATATTTACATCTCCCCCCAACACTTCACTGAGGTAAATTAAGAAAGAAAAAAAGAAAGAGGGAAACAAGCTACAGCAAACATGGAAACATTGTTACGTCCTCTAAGAGTCAATGGTCACTTTCATGTAACAATTGTATTTACCTGTATCCACCATCATCTAAGACATTTGCCATGAATCCATTTGTCAGAATCTTCCCGTCATCCCCTGAACCATCCTCAAATGGAGGTGTCTTGCTTGCCTTATCTTCACCAATGTTTCCCTCTTGTGGTGACATCTGATGGGAGGTATAATGGGCCTTGGGAAACAAAAACACAAAATGCAGTTAATTCACACTTCAAAGGTATTAAGACAAACTCAGAAGTCAAGAGGATGACTGGACAAAGGAGTAGAAAACTAATTTCATAAATTCACAAACAGAAAACCTATTGGGAAAATGCACAGGTATAGAACATATTTTACTAACTTACTAATAGAAACATTCATTGACTTAAAAGCAAAGGCATGAAAGATGTTAGACATAAGAACATAAAACTTTTATGTAAATGTATTGGACAATCTTAAAATTAAAGAAGATAAACTTATAGACAGGAAAAATAAGCATAAATATCTATTTTACAATGCCAAAGCATACATAGCTTTTCAATTAATAATATCATAACTTTAAATGCACACTAACTAACTCTCTCTCTCTCTCTGTCTGACATTCAGTGAAAGTCACCCTCACACCCCCCCCCCCCCCCCACCCACACACACACACAAGCCAACAAACATCAAACAGACATTACATTACTTACAGGTATAATAGCACTTTCTTTCTAATTGTTGCGTATCCCTTACGGGACGTTGCAGTCAACACCAGCATTTTTCAGCTGCTGTTGATGTACTTGGCAAGTGTTACGTTCAGTAGTTTGCCATTGCTTTCTGAACGACAGCTTCCATACCAGCACGTTATAACACAACGCGACATGGTCTGCTGCACAAATCGGTCCCAAATCTGGTACTCAACTCACGAACCGCATTAGCAAGCCTTTAGCCACGGAGCATTAGCTTCAATATATTAGCAAAAAGGCATTTACTGAACTACGTTCAGTAGTTTGCCAAATTAGGAGAAAGACCAAAAAGAAGATAAAAGAAGAAACCAGATAGAATGGAATTATATGAGCAGGTGTTGGAACCATATCACAGGGAAGGCAAAGGTATAATGATAAGATCAGCACACCAATTGAAAACAACAAAATGACATGTTAAAATGAGAATTTATAAACTGCCTAACAAGCCAATGAATTTATTTACATAAGATTTCATTCTGTCCATTGCGGCTTGCTCCACTTTGTTGGGAGACCCTCCAAGAACATACTCCACCATGTTGAGACCAATCTGGTTGGATGTCTCTGATGAAAAATAAGAATAATTGAAAGACATTAGCATTAACAGAGGTTGTGGGTATGTGAAATATAAAGACTTTTGTAAATACTAGGTGATCACATCAAGAGGTAAGGTGAACAGTTACCTGTCATCATGTATCCTTCATTCAGCATTAAGTGCATGTTTTAATAATAAAACATATCATCATCAAGTGCCACGCTGGTATGGAAGTGGAATCACCACCCACACAATTCTCAGTCTGTTTTTTTTTTTTTTTTTAATTTTTCGATTAAACCATTTGACCAAGTCATTCAAGTATTTATCTGTTTTCTTGTGTTGTTCCAGAGTCAGGTTTTCCATATGTCACAATGTTTTCCAGATATCACATTGTTTTCCAGTAGTTTGACCTGACAACATCCCACACAAATCTAACCTGTCTGCATCTAATTTCACCAACAATTGTGCAATTGTCATTTATTTCTCAAAGTCTGGTTTATGCTCCACTGGGAGATGAAAGGCAGAAGGAAGAAGAAAATGAAGAAGACGAGAAAAAAGACAATTTCAACAATTCTTCTTTTGTTTGAAATAAATTGTCTACATCTGCAATGTTGTCTCGATTTTCCATTTCACTGTCCTCTTTAGTTCACTCGGTGGTCTGTACAGTTTAGCTTCTGCTGTTGTTTCTCTAGGACATAAGATTAGCGCTGATGTTGTATACAAAATGGTTGTACGTTAAGGTTGGCAGAAGCAATCACCATTGATTTACAGAAGCCAATTTTGTGCTAACAAACAGACATGATAATCAGTTTAAAATTACTGTGGTAGACAATTCAAATTACTATGTATGCTGTATATTCAAGGTTGAAGGATTTATCTAATTACTTTATGTTGTCTGATTTCTGCAGTATGTACTTGACGAGATGCAGCGAAATATGCCAGGTAATAAATCGTGCAATCTATTGTTTGGGTCTTCATTATTCAAATGGTGGGGGGGGGGGGGGGGGGGGAGAGAGAGGTTAGCTGGCTCCTGAATTATGCTTAGTCATTTCTATCCCTACTTTAACCCTTTACCGGATGTAATGTCCGAAAGCGGCTTTACCCATGACCCAGGCAAAACGTCAGAAAATGCCTGTGAATACTAAGCATCGTAAAAACGCGATCTCGCGGCTTTCTGAGACTTCCGATTGTCTACTTTCGGTTTCGCAGATATCTTGACAACGTGGCCGAAATTGGCACGCCTGTACTTTTAATTTGAACTGATTTTTTTATAGTTTTGGGGGGTTTTATGCTTTGTATTTTGAAATGGACTTCTGCGATTCTTCAAGTGATAGCAGAGATTTCTCTGGGTTCAATTTAAGTGACATTGAAGGGCATGAAGTTGACTATTAATCGGAGCTAGATATCAGTGATCAGTCGTAAGTCGGACTTTAAAGAAAGTGAGTCTAATTCTGAAAAATGTGTTTGTAAATTGCCGTATAAATGACTGACAATCACAAACAATATGTTGTATTTTGTAAATATTTGTGTTCATGTGTGGATTACCAGCAACATTGACAGAGTAAAATAATCTGCATGCTTTTTCTTTCATTTTGTTTTCTTATTTCACTAAAATCTGTTGACCAACACCTTATATGTGATATTTTTACTAACATAACCCAAAATTTTACCGAACCTGAAAAATCTTGCTCGTTTAGAGCTAAAACATGGACAAACGTCTGCCCTGTAAAGGGTTAAGCTATTTGGAAATAAGAACTGCGGGCAATGGTCAAGTTCACCATGAGAAAAAATGTGATGGTGAACATGAAAGACATGAAAACACACTGGAGAATAAATATCTAAGAATGAGAAACATGTACCTGATGAGCCACTATTCCAGGTGTCGTCTCTTGTGGTCCAGCCATGATGGAACATCACCCCAGACCGATCATCACTAGCTCTGTGCAGATCATCATCCCAAAATTTTTTGGCTTGCTGCCCCACCTGCAAAACATTACCAAATAAACATAGAAACACAGGTACTACAGCTAACACAGACAATACCCAGAAACACAGCTAACACACAGTATTGTTTTCAAATATTAAAAGATAATGTAAGCACTTTAATGCCTTCATTTAACAAGGTAACAAATGCTTTCATTAATAATCTCATCACTCTTGTACCTTGTGGTGTTGAGGTGAAGCATAAACAGCGGGAGAGTGCCCGTTTATGGGCTTCATATAAATATAGAGTCCCATGGACTGTTATTTCCTCTGTCCATCATTTATATGGTCAGCCTCTTCTGGTTCCTTTGGTCTGTACATCATTGCTTGTTGTGGTAAACTGTTAATTGGTAGCCAAGTTATATGGCTGAACCATTTAACTTGCTGTTTTATAATTAAATCTATGCTTTCATTGTCAAAGTTAAAAAAAAAAAAAAAAAACTGCCAATGATTATCAGTGTTTTCATTAGTTTTTTTTTTCTTGTTTTCTCTTATATCCAACATCCTATCTATATGAATGGTCAGGTGCCATGATAGAGTATTCCCCCCCCCCCTTCCCCGCATATCCTTTTACAGGACATTGCAGTCAACACTAGCATTTTTTAGCTGCTGTTGATATCTTGGCAAGTTTTACGTTCAGTAGTTTGCCAATGCTTACTGAACGACCAGCTCACAAACCTCCATAAGTAACCACCGCAACGTGATTCGCTGCTGAATCTCACGCAGTTGTGTTTCGTACGTGGGTATACGGGATTTCGGACGTCCTTAACCCTTTTGCCAGGGAGACCGGCATAATAGAGTATACATGCTGTAAATATGTGAAGTCACATTTTGTAGGCTTGAATGCACTGTAGAAAGGGTAGCCAGTCTTTCCCTCTCACGGCAGTGGACGAAAGCTGTCAACAAACCCTTATGACCATGTACATGCCATTATAACAATGTCCTAACCATTAAAGCAACAATCCCACTATACATGCTCACATTTGACCCTATTTAACAGTTCCGTCGAGCTAGAATGGAATCAGTTTACTTTTACATCTACAATGATGTTTACTTGTCTGTACCTTAGGTAGTGCTTTTGATAGTGTCATGATCTAACCAAGTGGTAAACAATGCTAATTTGCAGATTAATGAGTATTTTCTTCTCTCCTCAAATTGATACTTAGCAATGACACATGCATGGTTAAAGTGGTTAAGGATTCTTATTTTTCAAATCTTCCTCCGGACAGAGGGCCATGTCTGCTGACAATAGATTCTTCTTCTTCTTCTGCGTTCATCCGGATTTTTGTTTCCGGATGTGACTGCGTTGTGCCTGTTTACAGCAGAGCTGCGTTCTTGCGCCGTTAGGCCGACACATCCGACTTCTGCGGGCATTTGTTGACCGGGTTAACCTTCCCGGGGCAATAGATTCTAACACATTCTTGACTTGTTCTCTAAACGCAGCTGCTGCTGTGACCTTTGTAACCTTCACTGCCACCACTGAAAGCTCTGAGCACTGTATCTAACAGAAACAACTTTTTTTTTTCTTTTCCTTTTTGCGCTCGCTCGCTTTGAACTCAAGTGTAGTCCAAACACACTTCTTCTAGTAGTGCTGGACTGAATTTTGTGTGTGGATGAGCCTTCCCTATTGCCAGTGGTATCCCTCGCCATCAAGCGAACCCACTACAACTTCAGAGGTACTAGTAATTTACGTCCTCAAGCCTGGGCCGGGAGGTCAACATTATAGTCCAACTGTCCGCTGTAGAGGTTGAACCCCATACCTCAGCATCAGCAAACTGGATGTCTGAGCACGTGCATTCTTATCCATTTGGCCACACCGACCTCCAGATACATCTTTACTTACCTCAGGCCTGACTGAGGCTTGTGATTGCGATACTGCTAGCCCATGGAAGTGTCTCTCCAACTCCTGGACTGTGGTCACCTGCCGACTCTGTTAAAAAAGATAAAAAGGATAATTTCATGTTGCTTGCAATGAAAAAAAGTCTACAAAGATGTGTGCCAGGGAAAGGGGGGGGGGAGAGGAGGGGGAGAAGACAGCTATAGTTCAGAGGTTGCGGTTTCAGCCTCTGGCTGAGAAACTACAGGGCTCTACTGTAGCACCAGGCCGGACATTTTCCCAAGAACTATTGGTTTCTAATGACATCCCATGTCCCCCTGATCTCATGAGTGAAGAAACTGGATACATAGCTTTCTCTGAAAACTACAAAAAAAATAGGACATCCTGTGTGCAAATTAAGAATCTCATGGCAGTTGGAAATTGCAAAGAGCAGGCCATAGGTCACTATGTGGCAAAACTTGGGACCGACAACCTACCTACGGGTAGAGCCCATGACCTTGGACAGAACCTGTCTAGAGGAAGCAGACCTGACATAAACTCATGCCGAAGTCCAACCCACTGACCTTTGAGGTGCATTGGGGGGGGGGGGGGGGGGGGGGGGACCTCACTCCTTTCTAAAACAAAAAAGAACAATGTTCCATTATCACTATCAGGTTAACCCGTCTTTTAATTTTTATTTTTCGCTCGCTTGCTTTGAACTCAAGCTTAGTCCATACACACTATTTCTAGTTGTGCTAGACTGAATTTTGCCTGTGGATTAGCTTTCCTCGCGATTAGGCAAACCCATTCCAACTTCAGGGGTACTTGTAATTTACATCCCCAAGTCAAGGACGCTGGGTCAGCATTGTAGTCCAAATGTCTGGTGTAGGGGCTGAACCCCTTACCTCGGCATCAGCACACTGAATGTTTAAGAACATGTTCTTATCTATTCGGCCATGCTGACCTAGGGTTAACCCGTCTGAAGACAGGTGTTGAAGTCATCCGGCAGACTCTACTGTCTCTTGAGAAAATAATGTAAAACTGCAAACAAACAAGCCACAGACAACAGGTGACACGATATATGGAATAGATCAAGTCACAAGACTGCTGAACACAATATATGATACCGGAGAAATACCTTCTGAATTATATAATTCTGTGTTTATTGCAGTCCCAAGGAAATAAGAAGCCTTGGAATGTGATCAACATCGAACAATTAGTATAATGAGCCACATCACAAAGATTTTGCTACGAATTATCATGCAAAGAGCGAGGAAGAAAATACAACCTGAAATAGGAGAACAATGTAGGTTTGTAGAAGGAAAGTGTACAGTAAATGCTGCTTATATGCTGGGATCAGTTATTGAACGTTCTATAGAAGTAAACAAAGATATACATCTTTGCTTTACTGACTACACAAAGGCTTTCGATAGAGTAAGACATGTCAACATGGTGGATATGCTTGCAGATCTAAAAATTGATGGGAAAGACATTAGGCTTATAAAAAACATATATTGGAAACAACAAGCTGCCATAAGGATTGATAATGAAGTGGGACAATATCAGCCTATTAAGAGAGGTGTTAGGCAGGGATGTGTAATGTTTCCAGATCGTTTTCCCCTATACAGTGAAAATATTTTCAGAAATGTAGAAGATATAAATGGAATCAGCATTGGAGGACGAAACATCAATAACATTAGATATGCAGATGAAACAGTATTGATTGCAGACAATGAGCAGAATCTGCAACAATTAGTAGATGCAGTTGTTGTACACATTGAGCAACTGGGGATAGAATTAAATTGTAAAAAGACACAGATTATGGTCGTCACTAGGAAGAACGAAATACCACAATGTAATATAGAAGTAAATGGGAATATTCTTCAACAAGTGAATCGGTACAGTTATCTCGGAACAGTCATAACATCTGGTGGGAGATGCCTTGAAGAGATTAGAATAAGAATCGCCATGGCGAAAATAGCCATTAGCAAGATGTAAAACATTCTGACCAATAAAAAGATGTAAGTTGAAACGAGAAAAAGAGTGTTATGGGGATGGAAAAATGCACTCGTGAACCGAAAAGATAAATCAGTCCATTCAGCAACAGCCGGTAGTCATTGTTCTGAACATGCAGGTCACTGTACAAACATAGAGCCTGTTCTTTTGTATGGATGTGAAACTTGGACAATGTGCAGTCAAGCTGAAAAACATCTGATGGCTGCAGAAATGTGGTTTCTGAGGAAAATGCAAAGAATACCATGGACAGAGAGAAAAACCAATGACCAAGTACTACAGGAGACAAATGAAAATCGTAAACTGATTAGAGAAATTAGACGTAGACAGTCACATTTTTATGGGACATGTTATGAGAAGGAATGGATTGGAGAACTTAGTGACAACTGGCAAGATCGAAGGGAAGAGACCAAGGGGAAGACCAAGAAGTAAATGCCTGGGTGACTTGGCCACATGGTATGGTCGAGACGGGAACACTGAGCTGATCCACGACTCTAGTGATCGAGTGAAATGGTGAATCATGACTTCCACTAGTTAGTTAGTTAGTCGAGGTTCCAACTTCACGGCAACAGGTCGCCCCCATTATGCTCCGTTCCTGTGTCAGTGAATATCACACAAAATGCTCCCCACTGTCTGATGTGAAAAGTGGAAAAGACAGGAGTCTCAGCAATCCAACAACCCGCACAGGTACACTGTGCATTATGCCACCGCCAGAATGCCAACACAAAAGTCGTCCATGAAAACCACAATTCATCGTCAATGGAATCAGCAGTCACCAGAAAGACCTCATTGACCTGGATTTTCTCACATGGCTCTGTCTCTCTATCTGTAGGGCAACCCGCCGAAAGTGTTGCATTAAGCACAAACTCCGTAGCTCCAGCGCAGACTCCCAGGAGTCTCCTGAAAAATGCACTCGTGAACCGAAAAGATAAATCAGTCCATTCAGCAACAGCCGGTAGTCATTGTACCGAACATGCAGGTCACTGTACAAACAAAAGCAGACATGACTGGCCAAACATTATCTTTATTTGAAACTCAATAAACAAAATATAAGCGGAAGTAACTTGACGAATGGAAAGATACAAAGACCAAAGATACGTTGTGACTAAAGGTTTTTATTTTTTTTATGAACGAAAAAAAAACAAGAATACTTAGCAAGGACACTTACTTAAAATCACAGTCACGTAAATAATCCACATGTTATATGAATCGAAGTGATTATTCGCCCAGGCAGCAACGGCTTGATTGAGTGTCAGAATCGATGGATCCAATAGATGTCTTTGTTTAATGTGAAATTTATTTGCCAAATGAAATATCGCCCCTGAATCAGCATATCGCAACTAGCATAATCACCTAATTAGGCCCTGTAAATTAAAAGTTAATAATTGGGGATACCAATTCTGGAAAATTATTCTTGATATTTAAACATCCAGAAAGGACTAACGTAATGTAAAAATAAAACGGGATACCAGAAGAACGGACAAAGTAAGAAGAATGGGCGATACCTTGAAAATCACGGAGAATTCGGCAGAATTAAACTTGTAACAGTAAATGTTCCTATTTACATTAACCACCTTACTGGCTCAAACTAAAATTGACTAGTGAGCAGTCGTTGTGACATGTTTGTTAATCCCCGCAATTCGACTGCGAATAATGTATTATTCGCAAGTTAATTGCAAATAATGCCCAGTATTATTAAATTATTTGCAATTTGATAGCGAATAAAGTCTCATATGAAACGTGTGTAATTTTGTGCATGTATTTGTTGCCGTCCACCGGGCACTGGAACGCAAATTATTCCTCCCCACGACGCTTGATGGCAGAAGTGGAAGATGATGATGATGATGATGATTTGTTGAAAAGTGATTTAGTTACTTATTTGTGGTTATGGTATTTAAGTTGTCTTGCTAAGTAGTTATTTCTGCGAACGGTCTTATGCGAACGCGGTTCGTGAGCTGGGTACCAGGCGTTCGAAGACCATGTCGTGTTGTGTTATAACGTGCTGGTATGGGAGCCGGTCGTTTAGAAAGCAATGGCAAACTACTGAACGTAACACTTGCCTAGTAGTACATCAACAGCAGCAGAAAAATGCTGGTGCTGACTGCAACGTCCTGTAAGGGATCCGCAACAATATTAGCTAAGTAGTGTTTGTTGATAAATTAAAGAGTAAAGGCAAAGAAACAACCATTCACATCTGTGTGATTTTTTGTTTTTCAATCTTACATACACTGTTCACTGTCATACAGCTTCCCTGTTAAATTTTACATTTTGAATGATTCTGTTTCCTTATCATATTCTAGGCAGCAGTCACTCTCTTCTTCGACACCACTTTGTCTCCTTTATATAGACCTAATTTAAATTACTTTCCATGATCTTCATAATTGAATTACCAGCCTCACAAGTCACAAGCACTCACGTGGGCTTGTGTGACATGGTGAAAATGACAACTGAAAGTGAAACACGACAGCAGCAGAGGACGGGAGACAGAAATATTCAACAGTGGTCGAAGACTTAACTTATGGGCACATCAAAGCTGCGTAATTGGGTATATAATATAAGTATTTAATGCTGTAAAATAAGTAAAGATCACACATACCTGCTCTAGGATGATATCATCTCCGCCTGTCCATCGTTTATTATTAAAACCACCTCCTATAAGAGCATCACTGTGACTTCTTTGGTACAAATATCCAACATTAGCATCGTCTTGTGATCGAGCGCCTTGGTTTTGTCTTATTCCTGTCATATCACGCTGATTTTCCAAAGCCTGGCTGCCCTCCCAAGAAGATTGATTCATTGTTGGCACCGGCATCTAAAAACAGTCTCTGTGAATTACCAAAGACGCAATGACAAAGACGCAAAAATTACTTCACTTTGTAAAATGTTTCGGCATGCATTTCATTGCCTTGGCCAGGAACGAATATAAACGTTCATCAGTAAAAATTATTCCCAAAAATGTAATGTATTGTTAGAATATTTATAAAATATTAAATAAATCGCTATAAATTTGTGATAGACCTTTGCTTTTCGCTCAGATTGTTTTGGATTGTCTAAGTCACAAGATTGTTTACAAACATAAGACGGATACTGCCATTTTGAATTCGCTTGGCCTTGTGGGAAAGATATATGTTATCGTCCCTTGCATATCTAAAACATCTGAGGTGTGACAACTCAATATGAATTCGTTTTCATTATTTACGTATCTGTATTTACTGTAACATGATAAATAAATTCACAGATATTGATTTGCATTTGTCTAGAAAACAACTGATATTTCATATGTCTTATAAGTCCCAATCTGTGAGTTTTCCATGGCGGGGGTGACTAGGAGCTGACCGTGGATCTGAAGGGCGTGGGGAGTTAAAAGTTAGCTGCATATCCTTTACAGGACGTCGCAGTCAACTCCAGCATTTTTTGGCTGTTCGTGATTTCCTGGCAAGTTTACGTTCAGTTAT
This sequence comes from Cepaea hortensis, assembly GCA_963921405.1. Lineage (NCBI taxonomy): Eukaryota > Metazoa > Mollusca > Gastropoda > Stylommatophora > Helicidae > Cepaea > Cepaea hortensis. The sequence goes on along the minus strand of OY992887.1, from coordinate 24,303,862 downwards.
TTGCCATTGCTTTCTGAAAGAAAAAAAACAACGCAAGGCGGTCTGCTGCCAAATCGCATGCAGCTGTGTTTCGAATGCAGGTATGCGGGATTGCGAATTGCGTCCGTTATTACCTTCGCCGCGGAGCCGGCACCTCTCTTCTTACAGTTTCGCTTGCGACCTGACATTGTATTTCACTTCTCGTCGGCCAAACAGCTAACGCCGATTGAGCTGACAGTCCAGTATGAGTCAAATATCAAGGAACAACATACGTACAAGATGGAGAAGTACGGTGACATGGTCGCTAATCTGAGACAGGAAGAGTACACTGTCAGGCTATTCGCCGTAGAGGTGGGCGCAAGAGATCTTGTCTATCACTCCGTGTATGACCTGCATCAAAGGACAAGCGAGAACTCGGGCACAAAAACAACTGGGTGGGGCAGCCGAAAAGATCTCGTGCTGGCTGTGGAACTGCCGAAAGGTAGAATAGGACAAGTCTCGACAGTAATATGGTTAAAGTTTCTGTCTGTAACTGCAGGGCAACTAACATCGGGACCAATCTCTCAATTAGAGCTGGAACTTGCACTGTCTCGTATCGACTAAATAACCTTCGCTCCGAGCGAGGGCAGTGCATCTAAGGGCGGGGCTGTTGGGTGGGGAAAATCACCGCCGAAGTCCAACCTCCTTACCAGGGCGGTAATCGTCTTACGAAAGCCGCACTCTGCAGCAGAGACCAAGAGATGGGTCGGGGAACCCAGAAAAAGAGCCGACTTCCCAGAGTGCGGTGCCGTGAACAGGGCACGAAGAAGGAACATGGCAACGAAGACGAATGGAGGCGACAGAGGCCGTGGCTGGGGAAGAAGCTGGCTCCCCACGACCACAGGTGCTAGGATAGTGTAAGGGCACCAAGCACCGAGTGCGCAGGTTCTCCTCCCTGGGGGAGGGGAGGCTTGAGAGCAAACATGTTCGCAGATATGGGACAAGTACGAAACAACACAAGGACGAAACGCCTCGTACGGCAGGGGACAGAGGCCCGGAGGCATGACCCGGACGGGTCCGCCCCTAGAAAATGTTAAGAAGTGAAAGGGCTAAAACATTCGGGGAAGGGAAACACCTTCTGTCGATCAGAAGCTCCCTGCCGTGTTTGCTCCGTGGTGGAGTTTTTATCACTGTGAATTTATTTTTCATGTTTCAATCAATCAATCAGGTGCCGTCTCCACAATGAAGGTTGCTGCAATGGATCTCCAATACTGTCTGTCTCTCGCCCTGACTATACATTCTGTCAGGCTGATGTTCGTCCATCTCTTGATGTTATCTTCCACTTGTATCGTTGTCTACCTCTTGCTCGCTTACCCTCAATCTTGCCCTCCAGTATGGTTTTTATACGATTATCACGTCTTTTAACGTGGCCGAAATATTTCACTTGTTAATATATATTTCACATCTTTCACTGGTCCTCAAACTCAGAAGTTTCCTAGCTATTAATTTCTTTTAGATGTGCGTATATGATGATGATGATGATGATGATGATGATGATGATGATGATGATGATGATGATGATGATGATGATGATATATTACAAATAAACATTTTACAGAGTTAACATAAGGCTGTAATTAAAATGATCCAACTTTTAAACACCAATGGCAAAGATCTGAGAATAATAAATACCGTCTGTATTGTATTGTTTGCGAGCACCTGATGCTGTCAAACCGTCTCCCAGCTATTGTAGGCAAAATCTGAAGTAATATGTTTGCTATTGAAATGTGGAATGAAAGAACTCTCATTTAAGTTGATAAACTGGAATATATAATAGTCAAATGAAAAAAAATGAATTAAATATCTTAGGATTGCGAGAAACAAGGAAGGTTGGAGCCAGTGGCGTGCAGGGGGGGGGGGGGTGCGGAGGTGCTACGGCCCCGGGCATCCAGCCGGGAGGGGGCGGCATCCAGTTAGGGAGAGTGGGCAGCACAGTGCAGTCGGAGGGGAGGAGGATTGAATGAGGTAAAGAACAATTTAGGGGCATCCAATCAAAGGGTTGGCCCCTGGCATCAAAGAACCTCTGCATGCCACTGATTGGAGCAGAAGAATTGTATCTTTACGACTACAGAATAATTTAATCAGGACATAAACATAATCCAAGCCCAAAATACGACATATCTAGACAAACCTTCTGGTCTAGAGAAACAACAGTGGAAGATAAACACTATGGACCACTGAGTGAACTATATTTTTTTTTAAAAGACAGTTAAAGTAATACAATAGACTAAACCTAGTACATTAGCCCATATGGAAAGCAATCATCTTCGGATTAATAAGCCTGCGAGAGTAAACCCAGGACTATCATTCTGAACCGGTGATGGACCCTAATTATAACTTCTTGAAGTTGAAAAGGGTTGGGGTAATGGTAAAATCGAATCGAATACAATAAACACCGTTGCAGTTAAAGACAAATTTCAAGCGAACGAAAGAAGAAAACCGTGATATTGGACAGAGAATTAGTAAAAACAGTAAACAGATATATAACAATATAATATCGAGTTCGCAGGTGCGCATGGCCGAATGGATAAGAACGCGTGTTCTTAAACATCCGTTGTGCTAATGCCAAGGTTAGCGGTTCAGCCGCTACACCGGGCAGTCGGACTAAAATGTTGACCCGTCGCTCTTGACTTCGGGACGTAAATTACAAGTACCTATGAAGTCGGAGTGGGTTCGCCTGATGGCGGGGGACACTGTTAATAGGGAAAGCTAATCCACACGCAAAATTCAGTTCATTACTACTGTCATTTTACCAATTCCACAATTACATTCTTCAGAATCTCCTATTTTTAATTTATTGAGCAAGTAGTAAGTAGCATTTCGGCCTGTGGTGTCCTGAAGACCCGAAGATTGCTACTTGTTCACTTCGGTCGAGTTGATAATATGCATAATCTTTCTTGTGCCTTGGATTCTTCTTCTTCTGCTGCGTTCATCCGGAGTTTTTTTTTTTTTTTTTTTTTTTTTTTCGGACGTGATTGCGTTGTACCTGTTTACAGCAGAGCTGCGTTCTTGCGCCGTTAGGCCGACACATCCGACTTCTGCGGGCATTTGTTGACCGGGTTAACCTTCCCGGGTGTCTTGGATGAACCAGATCCCCATCTGGTTCTATAATTGTTTCTCATGGCTCTCTTAGCTTTATCACGGGTTATATGTATGTCAGGCTGAGGTAGTCGTCCACTATCTTTTGCCAGTCCTCTAACCTCCTAATTTCCAGGTATATTACAATGTGATGGGATCCATTGTATTACAGCTCTTTTGGATTTCTGACATCGTCCATGGAGTGCTACTCATAAGTCTGCTAATTCTGCACTGATTTTGCTCTGTGTTTTTTTTTTCTTTATTTTATCTTTCAACATTTCTGCTGTTAACATTGCATAGAAAATGAACATGGGGTTTATCGCAACGTCCTGGAAAATAATGCAACATTTCATCTCTACTCTGAAGTTATTTTAGAATGTTCAAGTTGCCATTGACTGTATTATGTACGTGTTCTTGACCATTTACTGGTATATTATGAATATAATGCTGGCCTTTGGGCGAAGCTGAGCAAACAATGTTCACAATCAAATTGATTACATATTTACAAGCCAACGAGTTGAAAACAGCTTACTGTCAGTGGAAATACGACCAGGAGCAGACCGCAATAGTAACCACTTGCCAGTAATCGAAAAGCAAAGAATATAATTGGAAAAAAGGATCCAATAAATACTAAGCTCAAATTACTAAATGAGTGAGACGTTCACTATTGAAAATATTAAACTAACGAAGAAGAAATTGTGGTAATCTTTCAGTCCAGTATGACGGATAGGCTGTTGAGCTGTTAAGGCCTCTGGCGTGTTTTAGCTTCTGATTACGGTTTGTTAACTCATTTGATTCATGTTGGACTGGTAGTAATGATTCCGTCACCCATCTACCGCCTTAAAAACCCTGGAGCGACACTGTGAGCTGTGGATTTTATGTGGAACGCCTCTTCATTTGTCCGCAGTTGCTTGTATTGTGAATTGCATGTTCAGAAAAATGGTTTAAGGCCTGTTGCTGAACTAGCTGGTTTTGCCTTATTCGGTAATGTGCATGCAGCTGCTTATTTTCTTGTGACTGTCGCTTCCATCGATGATGAACTGTACTTTTCAATGGCGGACTGTTGTGTTGGCATTCTGGCAACGGCCTTATGCATATATGCCTGTGCGTGCTATTGGCTTGTCGGGACTGCTGTCTATTATACTCTTCACATGAGACAGTGAGGAGCATTTTGTGTGATATTCACTGGCACAAGAACGAAGCATTAAGGGGTGGCCCTTTGCAATGAATTGGAACAGCGACTAACGACTAACAGGTGAGCCAATCACAGGATGGGGAAGGACATTATAGTATGAGAATGTTGATTTTGATATAGTCACGGGGGAAAAAAGGGAGCAGGTTTTCGGAAAACTTCAGACCTTTGACAGCATTGACAGTGAATCTTTTTAAATATTGATGAGCAGGAGAAGGCGAAAGATAGCAGGGATTAGCACGATATGAATAAGGGCATATGTTCCATTTGGGAATCAAGAACAGAAGAAGAATCCAGATAAGTCTATAGGTGAACGTATCACCATCTAAGAATGCCTTCGAGTATGTGCAGCCAGTTCTGTGTTGATTCGTCATTATTCTTGTGTCCTGTACACAGCCTTCAATTCTGTTGACTCAATTCTTGAAGTCAAAGTCTCCCACACTGAGCATGGCCATCGTTTTATCTCCTCCTTCACTACTTCATTCTCCTCTTCCTTCTTCTGTCCTTCTCCTCCCCCCCCCCATTCATCCTTTCCTTCGTCCGACCCCCCCCCCCTCCCCATCCTCCTTTCCCTCGTCCGACTCCTCCTTCTCCCTTTCCCCTTTTGTTGCGCTACTTCAACCTCTTCTCCTTCTCATTATCATATTCGTTTTCTTCTTCAAAATTCGTTTCATAATCATTTTTCTCTTTCACCCCTATTTCCCCTTCTTCTGAAATATCCTTTTCGTCGTCTTCGAACTCCTTTCCCCCTTTATTCGTGGTAACGAAACGACAAAGCAACCAGTAGTGATCGCCCCTAGTAGTGGCATACCCCACATATCTCGGATAGGCGGACTTTGTCCAGATAGTACCCTGAATATAGTTCACGCTTGTCATTTGAATGTTAATTGTTTGGGCCTAAGACCTAAGTGGATGTAAACAGATGTGCCTAATTGAAGTAATTGTCTCTATGGAGTCCACCTGGGCCCGTCATATAGGGATCCTTTATGTAACTCTTGGGCAAATTCGTCATATGATCGGTAAACAGTAAGTTCGGGAACCTTTTTGTGCGCCTAGAGGTGTATTGAGACTATGGTGCTAGCCACATTTTTTTTTCTACACCAATAGGCACTCATCGGATGATTTTGTTAATATCAAGCCGACTGCCTACATATTTTAGGCTGCTTGGGAGCCCATGACAATTAAAACAACCCGCCTTTAATATATATATATATATATATATATATATATATATATATATATATATATATATATATATATATTTGTTGTTGTAAAGTTAACAAATGTTTATTGGAGAGTTTATGCAGCCTGCACCCAGGCACCATCAACTTACCTTAATTCTCATTTCTGCAATTTTGCTGAAAAACTTGACAATAACTAACATCTCAAATAGGTCACATTTGATCAAAACCTGCAATAACCAGACTGAACAACATCGATGACCAACGCTTTCCTAGTCTGCTAGTTTAGTTTAGTTTAGTTTAGTCGATGGATCAACATCACGGCACACGGGTATAACCCATAAATGCTCCGTTCTCCTCCTAACTCAAACCTGAGTCTGGATAAACTAAGCTCAGTGCAAGAACTCCGTAGCACCTGTGAGGATCCTGAAATACTTTGGGTAGATTTTTAACTCGAAATTTTGCCCGGGCAGCGCCGTTAGGCTACTCTTTTTCGATTTCCAACTGCCAATGGACTTTTTACGTGCGCAACAATACACACGGGCGTCCGGTTTCACTACCCAGAGACCAGGGGAAATTTTATTACTCTTTAGAGTAATAATTTTTAGTATTACTCTTCTAATACTTTATTAGTCCACGTGAAAAAAATCCCAGTCCTCACCGGGGATTAACCCGGAACCTCCAGCACTCGAAGCGGACACCATACCTCGAGACCACGCAGTCCCCATGCTAGTTAAGGTATTTGACTAGTCTGCTAGTTAAGGTATTTGACTCTGGACTGTTCACTAAACAGTTCACATTAACAAGATGGGCATCTCTGTTAAAGACGTCAGTGCTTATGAGTTCAACAAAGCCTTTGGCTGATTTCTCGAAAAGGACTGACAAGGTCAAGGTCCCAAAGTGGGCTGATGTGATCAAACTGGGTCGATTCAGTGAACTAAGCAAGCACGATGAAGACTGGTTCTACATTAGAGCAGCTTCTATTTATGGCCTACGGTCGGTGATGTTGTGTTATTATAGTATGGTGGTTTGGTCGCGTCTGGCGTGTGCCGCGTGGTTTAGTGGTTACTCACGCGCCGGTGGTCCGATTTTGATCCTGGGTCCGGTCGAGGATGTGCACTACTGGCGAGCTTGGGCGAGAGCCAGGTTCGAGTTTGGCGCTTCCAAGTTGACATGGATAGGTTCGTACCGGAATGTGATCAGCCTTGCCGGTGGTGGATTGTGCTCAATGTTTAAAACCTATTCTGGCAATAAACGTAACGGCACAACATCCAGTCATCACTGCCGAGGTTCACGTAAGGTCCTGCAGATACTGAAGGCCCTCAAGCTGGTGAAACATGATGCCAACACTGATCACCGTGATTTGGACAGAATTGCCAGTCAAATCAACAGCGGTGACAAGAAGGCCCAGAAGTAAACTGACTCTTGCTGTTATATAAATAAAAGGACATAAACTTCTCATAAAAAATAAACACAAGAAATGATCCACACCTGGAGAGGCTAGTTCAGCGAGAATGAACAGAGGGTGTGCACGTACTCAACACGTATAGAAGAGAATGCAGTCGGACGTGCAGTCAGGCTGCCACTGGTATAATCAGCATGACAACTATTCGTTGGCTATTGAAGAAGATGACTGAGCACGTGTAGGAATGTCTCGAGTGCAGTGATGGTGATTCTTGATTTCATATTACAGTCACCACACCGTGGTCCACATTAAAGTTTGTTGTTGATGTTGTGGTTCAAACTCATATCTACATTGCCAAAGTAACCAGGATGGTGTTTGTTAAAGTTGATTCTGTGATGATGCCAATCACCATCGTTACCGCGGCTACGAGATGCGAATTTGAACTCTCTGGAATCCATTACAAGTGAAGTGTGATCTAAACATATGAACAAGATAATAATCCTTATCATCACCTTTGTCAGCTTTGTCAGCTGACGTAGACGTTCGTCTCTCCACAGATCGCGGTCCTTGGTGTTGAGGATGAATTCTGCTGATGACATTCTTTGTTGCCATCGTTTCAGTCTATCCAGCGTCAGTTTCCTCGGTCTGCCTCTGTCTCTTCTGTCACTGATATTTCCAGTTGTCAAGTGTTTGCCCGTGGCTCAGTTCTCATTATATGACCAAAGAATGCTGTTTCTGACATTTTGTCCCCATTTTTTAGTGATACTGATTTCTTACATAAGATACTTTTCATTTTCTGAAAAGGAGCTTTTTCTTGACCTATTCTGCTCTTAATCTGTCATTCATCTTCCATCTGGTATTATGATTGCCCCTAGGCGTTTAAAATTTTTATCAACGTGGTCAGGCATTTCCCCTTCCTTCGTTACATCACGTATTGATTACATTGTCCTTAACTTAAGAAGATTTGATACGAGAGCAAGAGGGCGCCCGAGAAGAAAACGAATTGAAGACCTCAAAGACACCCTACAGTCACACTGAATGATACTATCCAGTGCTACCTGACGAGAGCTGGAACGTCAACTATTCTTCCCCACATCTCATCTCATCATGTTCCTCGCGGTGCCGAGGTGAAGTTAGTTAGTTAGTTAGTCGACAGATCATCCTCATTGCACATCGAACCATTCAGTCCATAAGTGCTCGGATCCCCTCCTCAGCAAATCCCGCAGCGTGTAGCGGCTAACGACGCCAGTTCTGTGTTGGTTTATCAATCTTCTTTGGCTTCCTGCGTAGTGTTCTTGTTTGGCCACACCTCTTTTAATTTGCTGCTCTCGCAGTCTGGCCATTGTTGTAGATTCACAGTCATCACTTGGTTCTCGCAAAAGTCTTACTTCTCGTAGAGCATTCAGAATGTCAGCCTGGTCCATGGCGCGTCCGCCCTCCACAGTAGCCTCACCTGCGAGCTTGTCAGCCCGCTCATTTCCTTGTACTCCCGCATGCCCTGGCACGAAGATGAAACTAATCTTTGCCAGTCGAGACCGCTCCAGAGGCAGCAACCATTCTCTTCGGATCGACCCCTCTTCTATCCTCTTGATCATGTTCATTGAGTCGCTAAGGAAACAAGCCCTAGTGAATGTCTGTGTCTCGAGCCATGTTATTGATTTACTTACTGCCATGACTTCCATGGTCAGGCTACTTGTGGTTTCAGTAAAAGCACCAGAGTCCTCCTTCACAATTCTCCCTCCGGCCCGAGCTGTAAAGGCCCGTGAGCTTCTCACATGTCGGACGACCGACCCATCTGTGTAGATGACCGCGTCACAGTCTAGCTGAAGTATAAACAGCGGGAGAGTGTCCGCTTATAGGTTTCATATACCGATATTCCCACGGACTGCTATTCCCTCCGTTCAAAAAGTCTGTCGCTTAAAAGTCGACAGCGTCGACTTCATTGCTCCGGGTTTTATCCCATATGGCTCGGTCTCTTTCCGCAGCGTGGAAAGCGTCGCACCAAGCATGAACTCCGTAGCTCTAGCGACGACCCACAGGAGTCTCCGAAAAATTTAACTCGTGAACCGAAGGACTCGGCCCGGAATCGAACCCACAACCTTCAGAGCCCGAGTCAAACGGCTTGACCACTTCGCCACGGAGACTCCCTATTCACCCCATTCATCTTTTATGTGGTCGGCCTCTACCTCTGCTTCCATTTGGTCTGTACATCATTGCTTGTTCTGGTATACTGTTAGTTGGTAACTTACTTGCATGGCCAAACCATTTTACTTGCTGCCTTGTAATAAAATCGAGCGCTGCTATATCCCCAACTTTAGTCCTGATTTCTTCATTTCTGATCTTACCGATTCTTGATACATTGAGTATTCTTTTCAGGAATCTCATTTCTTTTGTTGTGATTTTTCTTTTCTCTTGTTCTGTCATTGTCCAGGTTTGGCATTGGTAGCATAGAGTTGGCAGGAAAATTGTGTTGTAAATTGCTTTCTTAGTAACTAATGATACATGTTTACTAAGAAACGTGGAAGAAGATGATCAAGATGACCTTTTCGTAGAAAGAATATGAAACACAAATTTCACGGCGGACGGATCTGCGCATACACATCGTGAAAGCCGCACCGAACTTCCTGTTTATGAAGCCCTTTCAACGGTTTTATACCTGCAAGTGTTTTGTATGATTTTACTTCATTGTGAAAAACAATACATCGACACAAAATGGCTAGCGTGTCGTATCATATTGCAAACTTGTTGGAAAAGGTAACGGAGGCAGCAATAATATCAGACATTAACTCTTATGCTTTGAGTTAAATGAGCCGTCAAAGAATCGGAATTGCATGATGATCTGCATTTTTCTCCCCTTTCATTTCATTCAGTCAGTTTCAATTGGATGAATGTTTTCTTCTGCCCTCTGTCCCAAACCCTACTTTCGTTTGCTATCTTCTGCACTAGCTCCCTCTGTGTCCTTTCCATATTCTTGTCTCAGATTCTCTTCGTGTGTTTTTTTTAAAAACTATTATTTTGATTTGAGTAGTTCTGGCACTTCTCTTCTATTTCATTGTATTGTCATTTGATTTGTATTGACTATTTCATTTATCCTGTTGGTTCCAATGTTGAGTGTAAGGAACTTCTAGTTACTGGAAGGCCCTGGGTTAACAGCAGGGATTACATTCTTGGATAACGCGATGTTAAGTGAAACGACATATAGCGAAACACTACTTCCCATAGAATGAAATACAGTGTATTGTGTACTACAGTAATGTTTATTGGCTAAATAGAGAAGGGTTGAAGGGCGAGTGGTAGAGTTATTGGGATGTAAATTCTGCCTCTTCATCTGAGGATGAAACTGTAATCTCTTCCTGCCTGGCTGTTCTTTGCTTGAACAAAAAATGTGTCAATGTGTCCAGTGTCTGCTGCACTGTAACCATCCTCAATCATGGCCTTTAACTCTGCAGGGAAACGCTCTGCAGCTGCAGTATCAGTCACCTGTTGTCTGAATGTTGTGCAGGTGTGAACACTTCTTAAAGCTCTCAAACCAACCACAACTTGCTCCAAAACTAACATCAGCACTACTAGTACTGCTCTCGCCCGCTTTCTTAGCTAGATCTTGATGGAGAGACTTTGCTTTCTCTTGGATAGCCATCTTGCTCACAGGCATATTCTGTTGGTTCTGGTCTTCAATCCAGATGACCAGTAGTGCTTCCATGTTCTCCATAAGAGTACTTCTGGTACGAGTGACCTTGGAAGCTCTCAAAGGGGTTACATTTTTAGCACCCTCTTTGATTTTGTCAGCACCTGCATGAATTGTCCCTACTGTGGTTGGAGGTAAACCATGGACTTTACCGATATCAACAGCCGGATCGCCAGCCTCAAAACGACGTTATGGCGAAACATAACGACGTAAAGTGAGTTAATCCCTTATGTGACAACAACGTTATAGTGAAACGATGTATATCGAAGCGACGTATAGCAGGGCCTTCAAGTATATTATTACTAGCAGGTTCCATCATGATTTTAAAATTAAGTATTTACTAATGAGACTGTCACATATAGATTGGCCTTGAGAAACCAAATCTAATGGTACCTCAATGATGCTTGTATGTCAGTTCTAATTCACATATGAGTATCGGTAAATCTGTATAAAAATTTGGCATAATTTTCCTAATTCCAGGAAAATGTGTGTCCACTTCTGGTCTATGCGAGATAGTCTCAAACGAGTCACAGACGGCTATGAAAACCGACTTCAAAAATATGTTCCGTTATGTTCAATGTTAAAAATCTAATAAAAGTATACAAATAAATTAATAATAATCTGTAAACTTGTATTTGCTTTAACTTTAGTAGTTCAAATTGCATGTTTTGAGCGTAGCCGATCGATATTCGTGTCGGCTGCCATCTTGAGTTTCCATTCACAAAGACGAAACATGTAAGAAGAAATAAGTTTTTTCTACCACCAATCATTGATGATCATCAATGAAACTTTCCACCTGTAACTCTTCGCTGGCTGTTGAACGAGGGGACTGAGCACGTATGGGAATGTCCTGAGTGCAGTGATGTCGATTCTTGACTCAACTCAACTTTCCACATGTAATGTAAAAATGGGTGCAGAATTCGAATATCAATCAGTCAATCATGTGCCATGCCGGAAAGCGTGGGCGGTCATTACTCCCCATTTCACTCGATTACTAGAGACGTAGATCAGCTCAGTGTTCCTGTCTCGACCATGCCATGTGGTCAAGCCATCCAGGTATTTACTTCTCGGTCTTCCCTTGGTCTGTTCTCTTCGATTTTGCCAGTTGTCACTAAGTTCTCCAATCCATTTCTTCTCATAACATCTCCAAACATATTTTACTGTCTACGTCTAATTTCTCTAATCAATTTACAGTTTTCATTTGTCTCCTGTAGTACTTGGTCATTGGTTTTTCTGTCTGTCTATGGTATTCTTTGCATTTTCCTTAGAAACCACATTTCTGTTTTTCAGCTTGACTGCTCATGGTCCAAGTTTCACATCCATACAAAAGAACAGGCTCTATGTAGCACCTCAACACTCTTTTTCTTGTTTCAATTAACATCTTTTTATTGGTCAGTATGTTTTTCATCTTGCTAAAGGCTACTTTTGCCATGGCGATTCTTGTTCTAATCTCTTCAAGGCATCTCCCATAAGATGGTATGACTGTTCCGAGATAATTGTACCGATTCACTTGTTGAAGAATATTCCCATTTACTTGTATATTACATTGGGGTATTTCGTTCTTCCTAGTGACGACCATAATCTGTCTTTTTACAATTTAATTCTAACCCCATTCGAATATACATCTCAAAATATCTGAGGACTTATGAGAACAGCATAGAAAATAAAATTAAGTACCGTATTATATATATATTTTAATTATATAAATGATAAAGGTAATTTCAACCAATCGCTGTGCACGGAATATTAGACTAATCTTTTCTGCAGAACCTAAGAAGGTGTCTGTTATTGTCACATGATATTTAAATGAATGAATGACATCGTAAGCATGAATGGTTTTTACAGCAGCCATTTTGGGGACACAATGGAAAATTCCGGGTGGGGCGGTATATCACTTCCGGTTTCATTTCGGGTCGCGGCATGGTTGAATTTGCTACTTAAAGTATTTCCTCTCCAGCACCCGTCTTTTCCTTGCCTCTTGATTCGTTGGAACCTATTTGATGTCTTTCCATAAGCTCTGCATTTAGTTTAGTGATTTTGTCATACCCTTTTAATCCAATTCTGAGCAGACACCCATTGATGAACGTTTGTAGTTTTATTAGGAATTGTTGTCACCCACATGATACTATGCCCCTTAAGGGAAGCAAAGAATAATAACACTAGCCTACCATGCCTATCGTAATAGTGACAAAGAAGGGTTGATCTTGGGGCTGGCTATCCCATCCTGTAGAAAAGTTTAGCTACAAAATCCAGCCAACCTTAAAAAGTCCAAAGATAAGAAGAAAGGAATAATCTGGCCAACCAAGAAGAAAAAAAGGCTTTAGAAAAAATATATGATGTGGAGAAAGCATCAAAGAGTCTAGCTCGACGACTTCTCTCTTAGAATGTTAGAACTATGTATGAATTGGGGAAAGATAGCACAAGTGGTAGAAGAATTGAAATGGAACCTATGGGGTAAACGAAATAGACGTAAAACACATGGAGAAGAGAACTAGAGACAGATGAATAATATGGGTAAGAACATGGAGATATCTGTAGGAGATAGCCCTATGCCACAATAGGGAATAAAGAACAACAAGAGAAGTAATAGTTTTAAATGAATGTTACCTTGTTGGTGTAATGGTTAGGAAGTTAGCTGACAAAGACATGAGAGCGGTCGAACAGAGGTTTTATATCAGCTCTTGATGTTCGCTATCGAAAGACTAGCCACCTATTCCTCGGTCTACTCAGGTTTACAAGATGTGGTGGCCCTAACATTTCAATACCCACAGTAGGTTCCTGCTCTAGGAATTGTGTTAACAAATTATTATTAATTAATAGGGGGTTTAAAGGCCAGAGGGTTGTTTCCGTTGCACTGGGTTTTATCCCATGTGGCTTAGTCTCTACTGCAAAGTGGCCTACTGAAAGCATCGCACAGAGCATGCACTCTGTAGCTTTAGCAATGACCCCCAGGAGTCTCAGAGGAAATTTCATCCATGAACCGAATAACAGTCTGGAAATGAATCCACAACCTTTCAGTGTGAGGCAGGCAGCTCAGCCTCTACACCACGACTAATATATAACTGGCTTGAGGATTATAGGAAGTCAATGAAGCAGCTAAAGTTGAAACTTTTTAACTCTTTCTGTCCCAAGTAGTTAATACTTTGGGGTCTTTAATTTTTTGTCTCACGTATTTATTCTTTAAACTTGTACATGTTGTTATGTGTGGGGTTAATGTAATAACTGATGTCAGGTCTTAGTCAGATATGACTGAGCTACCGTATGACAGTAGACAGTACTACTTGCTTCTGTTAGCGCCGAATGTTGGGCGGTGCTTACCAAACCCGACACCCCACATTGTGCCAATGGTTTTGGGCGGAAGAGCGCTATTGGGAGGGTACAAGCCTTATCCTGGTGTGAGGAAATACAACCTAAGGACTAAATGTCATGGCAGGGCAGACCAGGCCCTAAGCCTTGGTTGGTAACTGGTCTAGGATCGAAGCTCCGACAGGCGGACAGTTAGAGCACTGCTTTGCTGATCCGGCAGCTTCTGCAGCTTGTCTTGTTCCAGACGTATTGGTGTCACCTTTCCTTTGGAGTAAACTGGACAGGTCGAGAGAGGGATCACGCTGCATGGGCAACACATGGTCTGTAAATTCAGCCCAGGCTTTATGTTATGGAGAGATAACCCAATTTTACAAACTATCGTCTGTCAAGACGGCAAGGTGCCAGTCAGTCAATATAATAACAGCATGGGACAAATGTAGCTAGAGTAACAATTCAGATTGCATGAGTTATTGTAACAACTATCTGCATTTAAAAGTATTGTAGTATAAACTCCAGGGGTTGGTGTGGCCAATAGATTTTGTGTGCTGGCGCTAACTTTCTCTGCTGATGGTGGCATAGTTAGTTTATATCATACACTAGTCATTAGGACTTAAATGTTGACTTCTTGTTAAGAAAGCAATGGCAAACTACCGAAGGTAAATTTTGAAGTAAATCATGAACAGCCTAAAAAGGCTGGGGTAGACTGCAACATCCTATATAAAAGGACAGTGAAATATAAAAAAAAATAACTGATAAACTCCATGTTGGAGCAAGCACAACATGAGGCTTTTAATCTTCAGAAGTGGTAACCCCTCATACATAAATTAATCGATAAACAAATGGTGGGTTGTTTGGTATTGAAAAAGTTAAAGATACTAATTGAGTGTGTTTGATCTTTTACGTTACCTGTCAGTCTGCAATTTGGAAAACTTACTGATTAAAAGATATCATTTACAGTGAAGAAAAGTGTTAAAGTGCTATATGGAACCTATACCCCCTCTGCCGTGCGTCCACCTTGACGAGGTAGAGGGGCTTGAGCGTTCCAATGACTCCAAGAGCTATGCCGACGGTAGCACAGCTACTGGTAGGGTCACCCATGTCGGACAGGTCAAGGGAGAGGGACCAGACGAAGTGACGCACAAACCTGCTGCCTTGTAGGTAGACTGGGGACAGTCAAAGGCTAGGGAAAGCATCCCGAACAAATGCTTGTCGAAATCGGATGTACTGAGCCACAGGCTTGACAAAGAAGTGCAACGTAACTTTATCATTTCATGATGCCACAGATGAAAGTTAATCGTTATGGTGCTAATCCCGTGAAGTCCCATCAGGCGGTGATAGTGCCGGGCCCCCTGCCTCGAGGGGGTCCACCCATGACTACTGGTGGTCACCTTCCCCTGTGCTGTGGAGTCAAGGCACAGAGGAGTA
This sequence comes from Cepaea hortensis, assembly GCA_963921405.1. Classification (NCBI taxonomy): domain Eukaryota; kingdom Metazoa; phylum Mollusca; class Gastropoda; order Stylommatophora; family Helicidae; genus Cepaea; species Cepaea hortensis. The sequence goes on along the minus strand of OY992887.1, from coordinate 24,288,572 downwards.
GGTTAAGAGCTATTGACCAAACACCCCGGACACTCAACATACTACAATGGAATGCAGAAGGAGTTTATAACAAGAAAGCCTCCCTAACACAGCGTCTTCATAAAGATAGAATAGATGTGGCATGCATTCAAGAGACACACCTCAACGCCAATCGCACATTTTCAGTCGAGGGATATCAGGCCACACGTTTCGACCGCGAAGGACATAAAGGAGGAGTTGTAATACTTACACGAAATACAATACCTTGCAGCGAAGTATCTGTGATCTCTGACAACCAAACGGAAATTATAGGTGTTGATATAATGATAAAGGACGTGAAAATAAGAATTTACAATCTATATAGCCCGGCAGATAAGGATCTTACACTCTCAAACATGGAAATAACTGACACAAATTGCATTGTTGTCGGAGACTTTAATAGCCGTTCAGAAAGATGGGGATACCCAGATACTGACAAAAGAGGAGATGAAGTGGAGGACTGGGAAATAGACTCAAATCTCCATCTACTTAACAAAGCGGATGACACACCGAGCTTCTACTCCAGAAGATGGATTACCACTTCTACTCCAGACTTAGCTTTCTGCACAGGAGACATCCTCCACAAAATCGATCGCCATGTGCTGGACCAATTAGCAGGTAGTGACCACAGACCAATCAAGCTTGTAATAAATATGGAGTATGTTCCACAGGAGCAAAAGCCTTTGCCCCGTTGGAATTACAAACGAGCAGATTGGGACAGATTTGCCATACTAACAGACAAATATTGTGAAAACGTAAATACACGATATGGCAACATGAAGCAAATGGTGGAAAGTCTAAACAGAGCAATAATACAGGCAGCCACTGAGTCTATTCCAAGAGGAGCAAGGAAAAATTACAAACCATACTGGACTGAAGAACTACAATTTTTGGAGGACAAAGTTGAAGATGCTAGGAAGACCGCAGAGAGAGAACAAACAACTGAAGCGAACATCTCTCTCAAAGCCATCTCAGCAAAATATAAAAGAACAGTAAATCAAACAACAAGAGATTGTTGGAGGAAAAAAACAGAAAACCTGAATTTTGACAGGGATGGAAACAAACTATGGAAACTAGTGAAAGCCATGAACAATGAAGGACCTAGAAACAAACAAATAACAATTAAACAAGGAAATTCCTTGCTTACAGGAAAAAAGGCTGCAAATGCACTAATGGAACACTATGCCAGTGCAAACCACATTGATATTACAGCCGAACAGAAGAAAGCAATCAAAGATAAACAGATGCATCATACATATACAGAGACAGCAGCAGAATATATGATGGCAAATCTAACAATGGAAGAAATGGAACAGGCAATGAATACCCTAAAAAAGAAGACATCACCAGGAAAGGATGGAATCACAAATGAAATGCTAATATAATAGGACTAGGCACTAAGGCAAAAAAGAAACTACTAGCAGTCCTAAATTACAGCTGGAAGAGGGGAATAGTCCCACAGGCATGGAAGGAAGCTATACTAATACCAGTCCCAAAGAAAGGAAAAGACCTGGAAGAACCAAATGGCTATCGACCTATCAGTCTTCTTAGCTGTGTAGGAAAATTAATGGAACGAATTATCAATGGCAGGCTAACATGGCATCTGGAAGAAAACCAACTCTTAACACCTCACCAAGCAGGATTCAGAAAGTACAGATCTACTGAAGATCAAATAACCTATATAGCTCAGGAAATAGAGGATGCCTTCCAAGAGAAAAAGCACACACTAGCAGTCTGGATAGATTTAGAAAAAGCATTTGATAAAGTATGGAAGGAAGGACTGAAAGTAAAACTGCAAAAAATGCATGTTTGCGGGAAAATGTACAAATGGATCAGCCACTACCTTGAGAACAGAACTGCCAGGACAAAAGTACAAGGACAAACCAGCAAAATGATGCTGTTGGAGCAAGGTGTCCCCCAAGGAGGAGTTCTTTCACCAACATTATTCCTAGCATATATAAACGACATCAAGGAAAATTTTCCAGCCAGAGTACACACATCATCCTTTGCAGATGACCTAGCCATATGGACATCTGAAGAATATATTAGTACAGCTAACAGCAGAATACAGCAAGCCCTATTAGCGCTAGAGGACTGGTCAAAATCATGGCTAGTGAAGATAAGTGAGGAGAAAACAACATGCACAGTGTTCTCCCTCTCAACTAAAACTCAGCAACCTAAGCTGGTATTGAATGGAAAAATATTGCGCCATGAAGAAAATCCAAACTATCTAGGAGTCACCTTTGATCGTCGCCTGACATGGAAGACACAGGTTGAGAAAAATCGAACAAGAGCAAGGCAAAGAATGGCAATCATGAAAAAGCTTGCTGGTACAACATGGGGAGCAGATGAGAAAGTTCTCAAGAAGTTATATACTGGGCGGGTGAGGCCAGTACTGGAATATGGCATTGCAGCTTGGGCAACAGCAGCTAAGTCAAACTTTAACAAAATAAGTAGAGTCCAAAATCAAGGAATGCGAATCATAACTGGAAGCCTGAAGACAACGCCTATTAATGAATTAGAAAAGATCACTTGTTTACAACCAATGCAGGATAGAAGAGATAGCAGAGCCCAGCAACAAGCAGAAAAATTTAGAAGATTGACAGACCACCCTATGTACAACAGATTTAATGGTTTTGGAAAGGGAAGACTGAAGCGTAGCAACTTTGTAGAAACTGCAAAACGAAGGATTAGGTCAGATCCTATTCTTAACATATCAACAGTCAAGCCCATACACAATGCACACAAGTTCCCAGCTTGGAGACAGCAGCAACTGCCTGAGATGATAGAAAACATTCCTGGTATTGAGAAAAAGAACACTCAGCATGAAACCGAAAGAAGAGAAATAACCCTAAACTACATAAAAGAACATTACCCAAGCAGGAATTGGACCCATGCATATACAGATGGATCAGCCAAAAATTCAATAGAGAATGGAGGAGGAGGAATTCTCCTAAATTTAAAAAATGGAGCGAAAAAAACACATTCAATGGCAACTGGAAAATTTTCAAGTAACTTCAAAGCGGAGGTAGAGGCTCTGAAAACTGCAGCAGAAATGCTCCTGATGGAGGAAAATAAAGAGAAGCAAATAGCTATCTTCACAGATGCAAAGTCAGCTGTCTCAATACTGAAGAGCAATAACAGCACAGAACTAACTGACCTAAGAGCAGCACTCCATGGTCTATGCCAGAAATCCAAAAAAGTTGTAATACAGTGGATCCCATCACATTGCAGTATACCTGGAAACGAAGAGGCTGACAGACTGGCAAAAGAGGGCGGACGACTACCACAGCCTGACATAGACATAACCTATAATGAGGCAAAGAGGTTGATAAAAAGCACTTATAGAACCAAATGGGAATCAGAGCATCCAGGCCATCAGAAGGATGATGCATATTACAAACTCGACAGAAGAGAACAAGTAGCAATCTTCAGACTCCGCACAGGACACAACAGGCTGAAATACCACTTGTTCAATAAACTAAAGATAGGAGATACCGATGAATGTAATTGTAGAACTGGAAAAATGACAGCAAAACATTTGCTGCAGGATTGCCCAACGTATGCAGAACAGAGAAAGATATTTTGGCCCACACCTGCTTCATTTGAGGACAAGCTCTATGGAGATATCAACAAGCTAAAGTTGACCGCAGATTACTTTAACTATATACAGGTTGACATTTAAAGGTGCATGAAGACCCAGAGGCATGAAATGGAATATTGCTTGGATAGCAAATCCATTACGTGGAAAGTCCAAATCAAAAGCTCATTGTGTGGGCTTCATAAAAGGTGGAAAAGTGTCCTAGTGGCACGAAATGGAATATTGCTTGGATAGCAAATCCATTACGTGGAAAGTCCGAATCAAAAGCCCACTGTGTGGGCTTCATAAAAGGTGGAAAAGTGTCCTAGTGGCACGAAATGGAATATTGCTTGGATAGCAAATCCATTACGTGGAAAGTCTGAATCAAAAGCCCACTGTGTGGGCTTCATAAAAGGTGGAAAAGTGTCCTAGTGGCACGAAATGGAATATTGCTTGGCTAGCAAATCCATTACATGGAAAGTCCGAATCGAAAGCTCACTGTGTGGGTGTCATCTGCAGACTGCATACTTCTGGTTTCCGGAAGAACAGCCTATGGTGAACGGAAGGCCCAATATACGGAAGTGAGGCTAAGCAGCCATGTGCAGGACGTGACGATTCCTTGGGTGAGCCCAGTACCAGAGCGCTATGTATCGGCTCTGCAAGTATGGAAGCCTCCTTGGATGGCGGGGAATGCCCATGGTCTGCCCCTGCCTTCCCTTGAGGGCTGACCAGGATCTTTGGCTGTTCTATATGGACCAGCTGGGATGGGGGATAACACCACAACAGTGAGAGTCAAACGTCCTAAGAAACCCCCGGGAAGGTTAACCCGGTCAACAAATGCCCGCAGAAGTCGGATGTGTCGGCCTAACGGCGCAAGAACGCAGCTCTGCTGTAAACAGGCACAACGCAATCACATCCGAAAAAAAACTCCGGATGAACGAAGAAGAAGAAGAAGAACCTATACTATTGTATGTGAAACAAGGACAGTTAGCTGAGAAACTAATGGAAATGTGATTCTGAGGAAAATGCAAAGAATATCATGTGCATATGAAGATCATAAATTATTTCAGAAATGAGACCTAGACAGTCAATATTTTTTTTGAGCATATTATGGGGAGACATAAACTTGGGAACTTAGCGACAGCTGGCAAACTGAATGGGAAAAGAGCCAGGAGAAGATAGATAATTACCTGGCTGCTTTGTCAGATAGCATAATCAAAACAAGAACACAGGCCTGATCCTAGAATCTGGTAATCATGTGTGATAGCAAGCCACCACTCATGATGATTTTGTCATTCTGGTGAAATTAGTCTGTACAAAATGTACATTATAAATTGTATAAATTTTTCAAATATGATTTCTTGTAGTCAGTTTTGCTGTTTCCATTTCTCAAGGTTTGCAGCTAATTATCCAATCCAGAACAACTGCAGGCATGGTATTCTGCCTTTAAACTTCTTCTGTCCCAGTCAACACATCATGTGTGATCAGCTATTGTGTGTGTGTGTCAAACAATGCTGGCGTGTTATTTTATTTTTTACGTTTGGTTGTAACATCTTAAACAAATTTGGCTTGATATTTTAACACGCAATTTATGTTGCTTCATTGAAAGTACGTTACTTTTTTCATTGTGGTTATTGTCCCCTATGGACATTCACCACAACATATCTGGTAATGACATGAGTACAAGTTCAAGAATCAACATTATTGTATTTGGGACATTCCTACACATGGACCGTCCCTTCTTCTTTAGCAAATGAAGAGTTTTCACCACTGGTAGCCTGATTACAAGGTTGAGTGTTGTCCGGACCCTCTGCTCACTCCCCACAGAATCAGCCTTTCCAGGTATGGTTGCTCAGTCTGTTTTGCTGCACTTTCTACTTGATCCCAGAGAGCCTTTATCATGCCAGCCTTGTCCTAAAAGTAGCTCAACACAAAAAAGAAGCGGAAGCAGCCTACCAGCATGTTCATTTCCTCCCACATCCAAATGAGCGGCAGCAGCCTACCAGCATGTTCATTTCCTCCCACTCCCAAATGAGTGGCAGCAGCCTACCAGCATGTTCATTTCCTCCCACTCCCAAATGAGCGGCAGCAGCCTACCAGCATGTTCATTTCTTGGCACACCTGTGTGTTCTGTTCAGAAAATTCATGATGTGCTCTTGCCGTTCGTCTGGTGCTGAAAGAGTTAAAGGAAGGCTGAGGCAGCACATGGGCAGTTCGCCATATGCCAAGTGGTTCCCATTAATGCAGGGCCAGTACTCTGTTTGTGGGCTGACCCAATGAATTGTCTCAACTGCAAATGGCAGTTCAGCAATACTTCCTTTATTTCTCTATTGTCCTTATCTAATGGTCTCTTTAGACACCTTCACTTCAGTTATACAGTAAGGTAAATTGCCAGTATGTAATATCCTGAACCTTGTGTCATTTTAAATCAAAGGTGTATCTTGATTGATACATTTATGTGCGTGCTTGTTTGCTTTCATTTAGATGACTTCTACCGACAAAGACTTTCGTTTCATGGCCACAAATGACTTGATGGCTGAGCTGCAGAAGGATTCCATTAAGCTTGATGATGACAGTGAAAGAAAAGTAAGCAAGACATTATTTGTATTTGTGAATGCTTAGGTAACTGAATTGTTCTCATGATCTTGCTAAACTTGAGCACTTTGAAGGAGATCAACATTGTTGGATGGATAAGAGCGTTTGCTCTTAAACTTCTCTTGAGCTGATGCCGAGGTGGCATGTTCAACCCCTGCACCGGTCATCTGGACTAAAATGTTGTCTTCTCAACCTTGACTTGGGGATGTAAATTACAAGTAAATTTGAAGTCGGTGTGTATTCGCCAGATGGTGAGAGACATTGGTAATAGGGATAGCTAATCCACACACAAAAATCCATCCTGTGCGCTAGATGTAGTAACGCATATATGGACTTCATTTCAAAGGGAGCGAACAGGAATAAAAAAGAAGGCAACAAGGCATAATCTCATTAAACATGTGATACTCTAAGAGTTAATTTGTTGGTATCTGTGATGTTAATAACATTTTAAAAACATAAAGGTAGTATCATGCCAGAAACTGCTGTCTGTAGTCCTTTAAACTTTCTAGGTCACAGCATGGTGAGGTGGCCAGCGTCTTTCCTCATCAGCTTTCATTTCGAGACCATTATGAAAATTCACTGGTGACCCATTTTATAAGACTGGGTAACTCCAGAGACAAACTGGTCAGAAAAAAAGGATCCTGTCACAGCTGGGGCTTGAACCCAGACCACTTATCTGAGCAAGTGCACTATCCACAAGGCCACCATGATCATCAGGTACCTTGAAAAGAAGTGCAGACATGCATGTTTCTCCACAGATCTCTGTCCTTGGTATTCTGGATCAATTCTTCTTCTGCTGCGTTCATCCAGAGTGTTTTTCAGATGTAATTGTGTTGTGCCTATTTACAGCACAGAGCTGCTATACTTGCGCCTTTAGGGCCGACACATCCAACTTCAGCGGGCATTTGTTGACCGGGTTAACCTTCCTGCTTGTTTCGAAGGACATTCCACTCTCACTTGGACATTATTGTGTTGTGTCTGTTTACAGCAGAGCTGCGATACTTGCGCCTTTGGCAGACACCTGAGTTCTGCGGGCATTTGTTGACCGGGTTAACCTTCCCGGGTAGATCAGTTCTATTCATGACATTCCTCCCTGCCATCATCTTTGACCATCAGGTACCATTTCTCATAGTTTTAGTGGAAAGTCCGAATCGAAAGCTCACTGTGTGGGCTTTATAAAAAGGTGGAAAAAATGTCCTAGTGGCACGAAATGGAATATTGCTTGGATAGCAAATCCATTTGGGAAAGTCTGAATCGAAAGCTCACTGTGTTGTCATCTGCAGACTGCATTCTTCTGGTTTCCGGAAGAACAGCCTATGGTGGATGGAAGGCTCAATATACGGAAGTGAGGCAAAGCAGCCATGTGCAGGACGTGATGATTCCTTGGGTGAGCCCAGTACCAGAGTGCTGTTTGTCGGCTCTGCAATTTTGGAAGCCTCCTTGGATGGCGGGGAATGCCCATGGTCATCCCCTGACTTCCCTTGAGGGCTGACCAGGATGTCTTTGGCTGTTCTATATGGGCCAGCTGGGATGGGGGATAACACCACAACAGTGGGAGGCAAACGTCCTAAGAAACCCCCGGGAAGGTTAACCCGGTCAACAAATGCCTGTAGAAGTCGGATGTGTCAGCCTAACGGCGCAAGAATGCAGCTCTGCTGTAAAAAGGCACAACGCAATCACGTCCGAAAAAAATAACTCCGGATGAACGCAGAAGAAGAAGAAGATTTTTCATAGTCTGGTACCGCTGTCTCTAATCTCTGATGTTTTTTAGTAGTCACATGGTGTCCACACCTGTTTTAGCGGGCAAAAAGGAGTTAAAAATATGTGTATTATAAGCAGGATTTTACAGTACCTATAACTGAAATAGAAAATTGTGCCATATTTTAGGTAAAAATTGATGTTTAGACAGCTGTTATTTATCACTGTTTTTTCTTTTGTAATGAACTCTCTTGTGATTGAAGATTGAACATATTTTTATCAGCAGGTTCTGTTAAGGATAGTATCATTTGTAATCACATTATCATTTTCCAGGTTGTTAAAATGTTGCTGAAACTACTAGAGGATAAAAATGGGGAGGTCCAAAACTTGGCTGTTAAATGGTAAATTGTCTGCATATTCTGTGTTCAAGCAACATGTTTCAGTTGATACACAATGTACTTGGTGACACTTTTGTGACATTGACAAGATGTTCATTTAAAAAGACAACAATCTCGAGCATATGTGGGCACATTAGCATAGTTGATAGGGAGCTACACATAATGTCACGAGTGAGGTTGGACACGGGTGTGATGGCTGCGTTCGTCATCTTGCTAAATGTGGGAAATACTGGACACTTATTCCTGTGTAAATTCAGGCCTACATAATATGCCGGCCCCTATCACATCACTGACACCTACCAGGTTCCTACTTCGGGACATGTCACGTTAATCTCCAGCATAAACCTGTGAATATGAACAGTTTGTTCTGCCATAAATCATAAACACAATTTCTGGATTTTTTTTAGAGGCACATAATGCACAGACATGTACTCTGACATTGCTGGATAAGAAGAGTTAATCCTGTCTGTCAAAAGACACAGTGAAAATGAAAAACTACATGTCAACCGGAAATCACAATCAGTGGTGTTGAAATTGAAAATATCACAAACTTTCAAAAGAGTCAAGATATAACTATAGCAATGCAGACGTTAGAAAGTATTAAGAACCTATGGCATAACACCAGCAAACAATGGAAAGTAAATCTCTTGAGAAATAACATCTTTCCATCTTCTATGTCTGGCAATATGTGGATATGCGTCTTAGTCTATATGGCAATTGACTGGCACCTTGCCGTTCTTGACAGACGATAGTTTGTAAAATGGAGATATAGCTCTCTATAGCACACAGCCTGGGCTGAATTTAGAGACCATGTGTTGCCCATGCAGCATGATCCCTCTCTCGGCCTTCCTAGTTTACTCCAGAAGTAGGGTAACACCAATACATCTGGAACAAAACAAACTGCAGAAGCTGCCGGATCAACAAAGCAATGCTCAAACTGTCTGCTTGTTGGAGCTTCCATGCTAGACCAGTTGTTGACCAAGGTTTAGGGCCTGGTCTGCCCTGTCGTGACACTTAGTCTTTAGGTTGCATTTCCTCACACTGGGGTAAGGCCAGTCTCCCTGGCTAAGGGGTTAACGTCTTTCTCCGTAATCCCGTATATCCACGTAGGGTAACGCAGTTGTGTGAGATTTGGTAGCGGATCGTGTCGCCTTGTTATTTACGGGGTATATGAGCCGGTCGCTCAGAAAGCAAAAGCTAACTACTGAGCGTAATCTTGCCAAGAAATCAACAGCAGTGGTAAAATGCTGGGGTTGACAGTGATGTCCTGTAAATAGGATATGCAAAAAAAAAAGGGTAAGGCTTGTACCCTCCCAATTGTGCTTCCCTGCCTGAAGCCATTGGCACAATGTGGGGTGTCAGGTTTGGTAAGTGCTGCCCAACATTTGGCACTTACAGAAAGCAGGTAGTACCGTCTACCATCATATGGTAGCTGAGTTTATTAAGACCTGACTTTAAATTTGGCAATCACAAAAGAAGAAAATTTCGGCTTTTGAACCTAAATATTATATGATAATGATATCTGGCATATAATTTATATACATCATACAACATTTTAACTGCAGTGGTTTAGTACTTAGTATACTGGCTTACTTAGCCAGTTGTCAGGGATTTTAATCCCACATTAGTGACTGGAAAGTTTTCCTGTGTTTTATGTTCTTGTGAACGACACCCGTGTTCATATTGGGTATTCCCATTTTATTCCAATAGAATGGGTTTGTAGTTGATCCAGCCAGAAGATCCACACCCAGGGAGGTGATTCAGTGAACAGAGGTCATAGGACGACATGTAGACAGACTTTTAATCAGACTGCCACTGCTACCATCATCATGGGGATCCTTTGTTGGCTACTGAAGAAGGGGATTGAGCATGTGTGGAATGTCCTGAATACAGCGATGTTGATTCTTGAACTCATCTTGTACACCAGCCATCAGGGCACTGGACATTTCTCTTGGAAAGTAGAGATGGTTGGATGTTACTGGCCATTTCAGACCTTGTTTGCCAGTTGGTTATAGATAATAAGGCCTAAAGGTAGTCTCCATTGTGAAGTGGTTAAGCCACTTTGTGTGATTCATTCCCTGAACTATGTCATTCAGAGTAATTGTGCGATTTTTCCTGAGACTCATGGGGGTCATCGCTGGAGCTACAGAGTTAGTGCTTTGTTCGATGCTCCCAGCAAATGGCTTGATGTTCTGCACATAGAGAGACTGAGCTATATGGGGCAACACCTGGTGCAGTGAAGTTGAATCTCTTGACTGTAGTACATTGTTAGTAATATAGGCCTAACACCATAACCTCGTTATGTCTTATTGGCCTGTAAACAAGAATTGAATTTTAATACTTGATTTAATCATCACCATGTGTCATCTTCACATTGAAGGTCGGCTGCATGAGTCTCCAACCTTCTCTGTCCAGTGTCTTCACAATACACTCAAACAGGCTTATTCAGGTCCATCTCAGGCTGTTGTCTTCACACATGCAGGGTTGTCTTCTGTTTGCACGCTTGTCTTCCACTGTGTTCCCCAACACATTCTTTACAAAGTTTCTCTTTATATGGCCAAAGTATTTCAATTACCTGACTTGATACAGAACTCTTTTATTTTACTTACATGCCTCATGTAAAAATGAAAAGAAAACTAGTTTTGTTTTGACTGATAAAAAATCTGGCAGCTAGATGGAATGCAGAAGTCTGTGTGGTCGCGGGGCTGATTGCACTTGCACAGAAACTTTAGTGTGCTGATGGAGGGGTATGGGTTTAATTCCCTACACTGGTCAGTTAAGACTTTAATGTTGACTTCACCGAACGGAAATCAACCCGGGGTTGGAGATTGATTGCAGCAACCTGCAAAGTACATGCTACATTTTTTAAAGTTGGGAAGTTGTCTCTTTTAATAGTGAATAATACTTTGGTTTTCCACTTTCAGCTTGGGCCCTCTGGTAAGCAAAGTCAAAGAGTTTCAAGTGGAGACAATTGTTGATACTCTATGCAGTAATATGCTGTCTGACAAGGAACAGTTGAGAGACATCTCAAGCATTGGTAATTAATTTCAGAGTTTGTCTTACTGACATGCCCATGATTGTAGTTTTTGATATTTGCAAACATTTATGGTGTCATCATAAAACAAATTACATTGCACTGTTTTTGTCAGACTTGTGACCTAGTATATTGGATATACATGGTGACCCTTTAATTTCCTCCACTGTGGCCATCGTCTTTGTTCTGTTGTTTCACTGCACTAGCTATTGATCTAAGAAGCAACTGCAAAAATATCAAGTTTTGTGTCTGTATGGGCCTGATGACTGGAATAGGAAGTTATTGTAAATTTTATTAACTGTTATCTTATGTTATTGGGATTGAGCAACCCAGAAACCTTCTATGTACATATAATGAAACAGTCACTGAGCTATTGTAATCAAAAAGAAAAATCCACCATATGTTAATGATAATAGTGGGTATATGGAAAACAATTGTGCACATCTGAACATTTATGTCCACCTTTAAATTCAGTTGCTTCTGTGCACCGGCAGGTCTGAAGACAGTGATCAGTGAGCTGCCTCCATCATCCACTACTCTGGCAGCCAGCATCTGCAAGAAGATCACCACTCGCCTCACAAACGCCATCTCAAAGGTTAGTTGCTCTATCATTGTAAACACTGTAGAGGCCTCTTATATGTTGAGGCGTTTTGGGTATATAGTATGTAAAATATAATAGATGAATAATAGATGAATCTTATGGAAGTTTAGATGTATATTATGGAAGTTTAGATGTATCTTATGGGAATTTAGATGTATGTTATGGCAATTTAGATGTATCTTATGGCAGTTTAGATGTATCTTATGGAAGTTCAGAGGTTTCTTATGGTAGTTCAGAGATATCTTATGGTAGTTTAGAGATATCTTATGGAAGTTAAGATGTGTCTTATGGAAGTTTAGATGTATCTTATGGAAGTTTAGAGGTTTCTTATGCAAGTTTGGAGGTATCTTATGGAAGTTTGGAGGTATCTTATGGTAGTTTAGAGGTATCTTTTCATAGTTTAGATGTATCTTGTGCAACTATAGAGATATATTATGGAAGTTTAGAGGTACTTTTTGGCAGTTTAGAGAATCTTATGTTGTTAGAGGTATCTTATGGTAGTTTAAAGCTATCTTATGGAAGTTTAACATGAGAAAAATAAAGATAATGCATACAGATAAAACTACTATGGAGAAAGAAATATATGTTAATGAGGAAAGATTGGAGGTGGTGGAAAATTTTGAATATCTTGGGTCATTTATTACCAACAATGGTGACACAGTGAAAGAAATTAAACGACGACTATCAATTGCTCTTCAAAGACTAAAACAACTGAATAAATTATGGAGTGGGACAGATAGAACTACAAAAATTAGATTTTTAAGAGCATGCATCTTTCCTATTGCAACAAACGCCTGTGAGACCTGGACACTTATAAACAAGCTGAACAGCGCATAAATGCCTTTAAATACAAATGTTATAGACGGGTTCTAAGAATATCTTGGGTAAAAAAAAATAACAAATGCATCCATACTTCAAGAGCTAAATATTAAAGAGGGTTGGCTTTTAAAGACAATAAAACAAAGAAAATTGAAATATTTTGGTCACTTGAAATGTCATGAAAGTTTGGAGAGAACAATAATGGAGGGGTATATGCCTGGGAAGAGAGGAAGAGGAAGGCCAAAGAGAAGATGGATGCAGGATGTGGCAGATGGGTGTATCGAACGCGGGACATCTTGCTTGTGATCGAGAAGATTTCCGGAAGGTTGTAATGGGAGTGAGGAGTGAGGTTCTGCAAAGGACATGCTACTGAATGAATGAATATGGAAGTTTAGAGTTATATTATGGTAATTTAAATGTATCTTACAGACATTGGCGGTATGTTTTGTAGTTTAGAGATATTTTATTGAAGCTTAGAGCTATCATATGGAAATTTAGAGATATGTTATGGTAGTTTAGAGGTGTCTTATGGTATTTCATGCATACATAGTATATATTACAGGTTCAATTTTCATATCACCGCAATATGGTACTGATGAAACCACTTGATTTAGATGCTATTCTAGAAAGCGTCAGAAGAAGACATGTTATAAAAAATGGTAATCACGAATAATATGAAAACAGTATAGTATCTGCAGTATAGTATAACTATCTCGGAACAGTCGTAACATTTGATGGGAGATGCCATGAAGAGATTAGAACAAGAATTGCCATGGCGAAGGTAGCCTTTTGCAAGATGAAAAACATACATCAATTGAAACGAGAAAAAGAGTGTTGAAGTGCTACATAGAACCTGTACTTTTATATAGATGTGAGGCGTGGACAATGAGCAGACAAGCTGAAAAACATCTAATGGTTGTGGAAATGTGGTTTCTGAGGAAAATGCAAAGAATACCATTGACAGATAGAAAAACCAATGAACAAGTCCTTCAAGAAACAAATGAAGATCGTAAACTGATTGGAGACATTAGACGTGGACGGTCAAAATTGTTTGGACATGTTATGAGAAGAAATGAATTGGAGAACTTGGTGACAGCTAGCAAGATCGAAGGGAACAGACCAAGGGGAAGACCAAGAATTAAATACCTGGATGGCTTGGCCACGTGGCATGGTCGAGATAAAAACACGGAGCTGATCCACGACTCTGGTGATCGAGTGAGATGGCAGAACATGACCGCCCACGCTTATCGGCATGGCACATTGATGGATGGATAGTAGTATCTACAAATTAAGTGAAACTCATTGTTAATGATGCAAGTGAAATATGACCATAAGTTATCTATACACCGTGCAGTGTAAGAGAAGTGGAAAAAGAGAAACAATATTAGGATATGAATCTAAGAAAGAAATATCTCACGGAAACTATTATTTCTGATTTCAGCAAGAAGATGTCTCAGTGCAGCTTGAGGCATTAGATATTCTTGGAGATCTACTCAGTCGATTTGGAGGTGAGTCAGTGTATGTGATGACCGATGAGAAAAGTACCAAACTAATATTTGTATAGTCCATGCTGTTTGGCTATGCTCATTGTCTATGTCCGCAATCTCCTGTCTCACATACTGCTAAACATTTATGATACAGATGTTTTTTCAAGCCACAATATCTAGCATCTTCTCATGAGTTCTTCACTAGCACCTCTTCACCTCTAATTAATACCAGTAGAAAATTGCTTCAATGTCAGTTAAGGAAATGGTAACATGCTGGGTGTTGTCACAGAATCCTTAAGAAAACTGGCCAGAAGTGAATCCGAGCTGATACAGGAGCCCGAATAAAACTACAAAATTTGACTAGGAGAGGTTTTAGGGGTTAATGTAGGCAGACTTTGAATCAGACTGCCACTGGAACCATAAGCCTGAAAATTCTTTGTAGCATACGCTGGATATTGTCACAGAATCTTTAGGGGAAACTGACCAGAATAAGATAATCCAAAATGGTATAGAAAATGTGGGTATGCTGCAGCCGAGCTGATACAGAAAGCTGATTAAGACCACAAAATATGACTAGGAGAGGTCTTAGGGGGTAATGTAAGCGGAATTTTGATCAGATTACCACTGTTACGATAAGCCTGATTATTCTTCATTGGCTACTGAATGAGAAAATGGAGCATGTGTGGAATATCTCAAGTACAGTAATGATGATTCTTAAACTCATACTCCAGCCATCAGGGATTGGATATTTCTCTTGGAAAGTAAAGATGGCTGGATGATACTGGCCATTTCAGGCCTTGTTTGTCGGTTGGTCATAGATAATAAGGCTTAAAGGGGGTCTCAGTAGCAATGTAGTTAAGCCACTTTGAAAGTCGTGGTTCATTCCCTGGACTGGTCGTTCGGTTGAGACAATAGTAACAGGCTGGATATTGCCATAGAATCCTTAGGGGAAGCTGGCTAGAACAAGAGAATCCAACATGGTATAAAAAAAAAAGGGGGTACCCTTTTGCCAAGCTGATACAGAATTATGAATAAAACCACAAAATATAACTAGCAAGCTCGATGAATGGGGAAAACACTCAGAGATGAGGCAAACGTTTTGACCACATGTTTGGTAAAGTCACGTAAAAAATAAAACAATATTGATCTTACTGAATAACTATGACCTGTACAGGTGGCTATGCTTGTAAATACTTCAATACACCTGTTCTCTTGCTTCTGTCTTTACAGGTCTGCTTATCAGCTTCCACATCACAATCAAACAAGCCCTGCTTCCACAGCTGGCAAGCCCAAGGTTGGCTGTCAGGAAAAGGGCTATCATTGCCATAGGTAAGTCCACATTTCACCAGATAACAGTTTTACTACAATTCCTTTTTCTGGAACCCACAGGGAAAATGGAATAGAGCGAGACCTAAACAATTCTCCTTCTTCTTCTTTTGCCCTGAAAACTCCAATTGGTGTATAGTCTGACAACAGTGTATGCCAAATCCTGTTTAGGCTGGTTCATGCTTGGTTGGATGTTGGCTGAATGTTCTTCTAAAGTGTGCACTATACGCTTGTGAAAAATCTCTCTGTTGTCAGAAATTATAAAGGTCTGCTCATTTGTTACCAGGGCCCATAAGGGAGGCAAAGAAGAGTAATCCTATTCTACCTAACATGTGTGTCATAAGATTTAATTCAGGAGGGTTGAGATTGAGACTGGCTACCTTAATCTGTAGGTGCAAAATTTAACCAATCATGAACAAGCCTATAAAGAACTTAGCATGAGTTCATTAAGGGTCATTTCTCCATTAGGAGATTGAAGGCAGCAGCAGGAGATGATGAAGAAGAAGACCATTAAAGTCAGCCTTGTAAAATTAGGAAACCTACCCACATGAGAATATTTATAGTATGTATTGACGAGAGAAGGCAAATCCCGCCATAAGTCCTGCTGAAATCTGATGTGTAAAGGTGTAAGTATCTCAACCTCCCAGTAAAGTAGACACAGAGTTGCCAGTGTTCTTTTCAAGATGTTTCAAGTTTAGGAAATGACAGTATTGTACTTTAGACTGACCCATCATTTTACAAATTCAAATCCACCCCCCGGGAAGGTTAACCCGGTCAACAAATGCCCGCAGAAGTCAGATGTGTCGGCCTAACGGCGCAAGAACGCAGCTCTGCTGTAAACAGGCACAACGCAATCACGTCCGAAAAAAAAACTCCGGATGAACGAAGAAGAAGAAGAAGAAATCCACCCGTTGCAGAAGGAACCCATGATGATGCATCTTGCCACTACACTACTGAAATGGTAAAGTATGATGCTGTAAAATGTTACAGTGAAACAAGTAAATACAGCTACGATGTGTTGTGGCCACCTAGAGAAGTGTCATTTACATTAACAGATGAAATAACATATGTAAAGATGCTTGATTGTGAATTTAAGTGTTTCCAGCAAGCCAGGATGTATGAGTGGATGAATCCAACATGCCTACAACCAGTGTGGTCCTGTAACAATCAACTTTACCACATTTTCTGAGGGATAAATGCCTGTGGGTTTGCCTGGGATGATGTGATATTGATTATTAAAAACCCATAAACCAAGGCCAGCATCGTATTTCATGCACATAATGGAACGGTCACAGAGTTTACAGAAACAGTTAGTGTTAGAAATGTTTGTGAGTTGACTAGTGTGTTTCATTTGTGTGTTGTTGAATTTTGTGGTGGTGGTGAAGTCAGTGGATGTTGTTACTTTCAGGCCATCTGGTCATGAGCTGCAGTACATCACTGTTCCATGAACTGATTGAATTCTTGCTGACTGAGCTGACAAAGAACTCGTCTACTTCGACCACCCGCACATACATTCAGTGTGTTGGATCCATCAGGTCAGTTGCTGGGTTGAGAATACTCTAGAAGATTGTAAGCTTTAACTCTGAAGTCGATTGTTTTGTAACTCAGGTCTTGTGGGCCCTGAAAAGGACTTACATCTATTGGAAAAGCTCGTTTAGAGACTTTTCTTGTGACCTGGTACCAAAGTACCATCTCCATAGGGGAGTGCGTTACAGAGCTTTTCTTTCCCTTTCCGAGCCACTGGAGGGCATGTACCAGTGGATGTGCAAGACCAGTACCAGTGGATGTGGATGTGCAAGACCAGTACCAGTGGATGTGCAAGACCAGTACCAGTGGATGTGGATGTGCAAGACCAGTAGCAGTGGATGTGCAAGACCAGTACCAGTGGATGTGCAAGACCAGTACCAGTGGATGTGCAAGACCAGTACCAGTGGATGTGGATGTGCAAGACCAGTACCAGTGGATGTGCAAGACCAGTACCAGTGGATGTGCAAGACCAGTACCAGTGGATGTGCAAGACCAATAACAGTGGATGTGCAAGACCAGTAGCAGTGCTTT
Organism: Cepaea hortensis; assembly: GCA_963921405.1. Lineage (NCBI taxonomy): Eukaryota > Metazoa > Mollusca > Gastropoda > Stylommatophora > Helicidae > Cepaea > Cepaea hortensis. The sequence continues at coordinate 24,270,958 of OY992887.1, read as the reverse complement.
AATTTTGTGAAGAGACATTTTAGAATGTAACATTATCTTGATTTAGCATAGCATGTACAGACTGGCAAACAAAAATCAGGAGACCTAAAAACACGTGGAGAAGAGAATTACAGACATGGATCAATAAGATTGGGAGGATATGGAGGCAGCTGCAGGAGATAGCAAATGATAGGACTGCTTGGCATTGTTTGGTTGAAGGCCTAAGTCTCAATGGTGGTTAAAGGGCAGAAGAAGAAGAAGAGGAGAGTGGCTGGGATTATGCCTGGGATGGTCATGTTTCGTCCATGGGCTTCATAGGCTTTAACTGTCGTGGACCTCTTTATTATGGATCTTGAGTAATCTGATGTTGTTACTTGATGGCATAGGACAGAGTTGATGATTATTACAAACATGCTGGACAGCAATCTGGCTGTGACTTAAACAGTTTATTATAGTAGCAGCCCACTATAACATGTGTCCCAAATGCTGTTCGCCTGGACCACAACTGTAGGTCCTAATATAGCTTGTTGTCAACTGTGACGTCCCTTACAAAAAAATGGCACAAGGATCCCGTACATGAAGCTCTGTACATATATGGATGATGTGGTCAGTATCATGCCAGCTCCTTTATTACCTGGTGTATTTTCTTGTTCCCATCTTAGACTGGGTTGATCTGGGAGCCAGGCCAATTGAACAAAAAAATAGCCCCAGCCTTGAGGGAGATTTGAACACATGATTACCAGGCTGGCAGACAAGTCACAACTCAGATTGTTTGTTCACTTGTCTACTTTTTTCTCATTATCCTCTCCTCCTCTCTCACCCCCTCCCCGAAACTGCAAATCAGTATGTTTATTTATATATGGCTATATATTTATATATTGTGGTAATCTGTGATTTTTCACATTCTTGATTTAAGTCGCCAAGCTGGAGGACGTTTCGGAGAATACCTGGACAAGATGGTGCCGCTGATCGTGCACTTCTGTAAAACAGATGATGATGAACTGACAGAGTTTTGTCTTCAGGCGTTTGAGTCCTTTGTCAGACGATGCCCAAAGGAGGTGTCCTGCTTTATTCCAGATGTGAGTGAAAGAAAACAATGTTAATTGTGTTGTATGTTATTAAGATGTGTTCTTATGGATGGGCAATTCTGTCCCTAGCAGTAATAGTAATAAGTAAAATAAAAGACTCCTCTGTAAGGCTTGAGGCATGTTAAGCACATGGTGCTGACCCCATTTTTGTATTGCCCAATTGGTGCTGGATGGGTGGAGATGTGGTCAGTATCACGCCGACCACCTGTTCTTGCCAGGACATCTCCTGGCACTTGTTTCAGACTGGTCAGTCGACCTGGGAGCCCAGGTCAGTTAAAGAAGCTCTGCTTAGATGGGGGTTTGAACACAGGACCACCTGTCAGCAGACAGGTATGCTAGCCACTGTGCTAACTTTGCTTCCACAGCAGAAATAGTGAGTGTTACCTGCTTTATAGGTCATGAGATTACAGGAAGTTCTCCTGTACTGCCATAGAAAGCTGCTATTCGAAGGTGTTACAGTGGAGTTTAATTTTGTGATGGTTGTCTCTGATGATGCATACAGTTGGTTCATATTTGCCTATTGCTCTCACGTAGTCACATGTTATTTTTTACCATTCAGATCGCTTTATTATTTTCTTAATACTCATCACTTTTCTATTTTTTGGGCTTCTTCCATCAGGGACACTTTAAGTGTGTTTAGGCATGTTCAATATTTTTATTATAAAGGTGAATAAATGTAGAAGACTAGCTAAATGGACACTTGTGGAATAATGTACACAGTGGACTCGTACAGAAACTGTTCAGAAGTGTTTGAGTATCTGTGCTCCATGTATTCCTGTTGGAGTCTGTTTACATGGGGGATATTAAATGAAAACAGGTATGTGTGACTGCTGTGAAAAAATGAGAGATAATAGACAGACACATTCCAACGAATGCAAATCCGACACACGGAAATCACAGTAAAAATAACAACGATAATAATAATGCAATAGTAAACTAAAAATAAGTTACACCACAAAACAACAAATTGATGTTTCAGTCTTAGTGATTTTCATGAGGAACAACACAAACAGATCTAAAGAAGAACATTGAATTAGAAAATTTAATCAAACATTAATTGTAAAAGTATTGGCATAAAATGTTAGAAATTGTACATGCTCCGTTTCTAGGTTCAGTTGTGATATGTGGCAAATAAGAAAATGTGGAGCCGAAAGTGTACAAACAGTTAGATATGGATATAGAGGGGAGTCAGCAGTTTTCTTATGTCTTAGATGGGTGATATTTTCTTTGTTCAACACTTGTTTCTAGTGGCTGGAATCACATGTAAACAAATTTTGTTTTGTTTGTTTTGCTGTCGCTCGCATTTAACTCAAGCGTAGTCGATACACACTATATCTAGTAGTGCTGGACTGAATTTTGCGTGTGGATTAGCTTTCTCTATTAACCATTTACCTGGCAGACATTTGTCTGTTTTGTAGCCCTGAATGGGCAAGAAGAATTGTGGGTTACGTTAGTAAAAATATCACATATAAGTTGTTAGTCAACAGATTTTAGTCAAATTAACAGCAAAAGGAAGGGAAAAGCACGCAGAATGTTTTACTCACGTGAATGATGCTGCTAATCCACACATGAACACAAATATTTACAAAATACAACATATTGTTTGTGATTGTCAGTCATCTATACGGCAATTTACAAACACATTTTCAGAATCATAATCACTTTCTTTAAAGTCCGACTCATGACTGGTAATGCAAAGTAATGCTGATCACTGTTATCTAGCTCCGATTAATAGTCAATTTTGTGCCTTTCAATGTCACACTTAAATTGAACCCAGCGAAATCTCCGCTAGCACTTGAAGAATCAGCGAAATCCATTTTGAAACACAAAGCGTAAAACCCACAAAAACTATAAAAAAATCCATTCAAATTCAAAGTCCATGCTTGCAAATGGCAGCCTCGTTGTCAAGCTATCGACGAAACCGAAAGTAGACAATCGGAAGTCTCGGAAAGCCGAGAGATCGCGTTTTTACAATGCATAATAGTCACGGGTGCTTTCAGACGGTTTGCCCGTTCAAGGGTAGAAACGTTCCGGGACGCTTTGCCCGCTAAAGGGTTAACAATGTCCCTCGTCATCAGGTGAACCCACTCCAACTTCTGAAGTATTTGTAATTTATGTCCCCAAGTCAAGGACGATAGGTCAACATTTTAGTTCAACTCTCCGGTGTAGGGGTTGAACCCCTTACCACGGCATCAGCACACAGGATGTTTAAGAACACGCGTTCTTATTCATTTGGCCATGCTGACCTACATGTAAACAAATGAGAACATCATGAAATGCTAAAACTGTTCCCTAATATATAAATTCAATTGGAACAAATTTATACAAACAAAACATTCATTGTATGTGAATTTCTTGTACTGTGACTGACAGATTATATGAGTATCACCGAAGTGTCACTGGAAGTGCAATGTATAGATTGAAGAAACAAGACACAGTTTCAATTCTAAATGACAGGCTTCTGAGTATGATATGAATTTCTGTATTGTGTATGTGTGTTTGGCACTATGTATTTAGTAAAGTATGTGGGTGATTGAGTAACCAGAATACCAGCCCCTCATTCAGGAGACCTGAGTACTGGATGGGAGTCTGTAGATAATAAAATACCTCAAACCTGCGGGGGAAATATGATCAACATAGGCCTGTTTCCAGCCCGTTCGTATATGTCATGCTGAATCTTAACCTGGCTGCATCTTCACATGCCTCTCCACAGATGTGATGTTCCAGTTCCGGTCATCCACACCTTGCTGGTTTATGAGCTTGGAGAGGGGAAGGCGAGCTCTACAGCACACTTACTGTGGGGATGGTGCTGTGGTATCGGGTTGGGAGAAAAAGTCTGCGCCATCATGTCTCTGATACATGTAAGCCCATTTCAGGGCTGTGATGACCTGAGCACCAATGTATCACTGCTTGCTAGAGGATTCACGCTTGGAAACCAGTGAGGGGTGCATCACCAGTACTGGAACTTCACATCTATGGAGAGGCATGTTAGGATGTAACCAGGTCATGGTATGGACTGACTGGGATTAGGCCTACATTAGTAATGCTCCTCCTCCATGGCTTTTAGGTATTTCACTGATCAATCACAATAGAATAACTAAATACAAATGTGTCCTGAAGTAGTTTACTGCTATGGGTCTGAGATGTCATAGGGCCATCACATTCTGTAGGCTTGAATGCACGGAGGAACTAGTGGCCAACCTGCCTCTCTTTTATCGAAATTGATTTTGTTTGGTGGTTTCGGGATTTGAGGTTTGAAGATTGAGCACAACCCACTACAGGCAACGCCAATTACACTGCCAGTAGTGGGTTGTGCTCAATCTTTAAACTTATCGAAATGACGAAGGCAGGTATCGAACCCTCATTTTGACCACGGTCATGGCATTATCAGTGCAGTTTCCTATCAACTATGCTAATATGCCTGTTACATTATAAATACTTGACAAATAATTTTATTAGTGTAACATACCTGGAAGTACAATCCTATTTATGTTAAATGATACTGCACATTTATAAGGTGTTTTTGAGTACTTATGTTTGTCTTCTGCTTAGATCATAACTATCTGCCTTAAATACATATGCCACGATCCTAACTACAATTATGATGATGATGAAGATGAGCACATGGACACGGATACACAAGATGAAGATGATGATGAGTGAGTTGAATTTGATTGTTGTAGTTATTGATCCTTCATTGGACAAACAGTGGAACCAATAGATCTTCTACTTTTGTCCTGTATGCCCTATATGGGCATAGGTCCTCAAACAACTCATGTAAAGCTATCTTGTCTTTTGTCAACCCCTGCAGCTCCCCCCAATGTCCTCCCTATCTTGTTCATCTCTGTCTGTAATTCTCTTCTCCGTGTGTTTCTAGGTCTCCCACAAGTGTGTGTCTAGTTATACTATCTCAGACTTTCTCAGTGTGTGTCCTATCCAGCACCGTCGTCTCTACCTCACTTCTTGATTCACTGGAGTTTGTTTAGTTCTCTCCACAATCTCTACAAGGTTAATGATTTTTTAGTGATTCTTTTGGTTGTTCTCCATGCTTCCGATCTGTACAGTCGTACCAAGCTAACATTGGCGTTAAATATTCGAAGTTTGGTGTAAAGATTAATTTTCTTTGACGTATACAAATTTCATAGTGCTGTGAAAACTTGAGGATAGTATAAATAGAAATTAGACGAAAACACCCCCCAAAAATCCTATTACAGATGGGGATTCAACTGGGACTGCTGTCTTGGTTAGTGGCATTTGCACTAAGCTCTATACCATAATGCTTCAGGTGATAATACATATCTTATGCAATAAGTCACTATCATTGAATGTAAGAAAGAGAGTGCTGAAGTGCTATATAGAGCCTGTTTTTACTGCTGTATGTCAGTGAATCTTGGAATGAACACTTCAGGAAGAGATTGGAAGCAGCAGAGTTGTGGTTCCTGAGACGAATGTTGCGAATTCCTTGGACTGTCAGAGTAACTAACAATGATTGTGTGAAAGAGGCTAATGAAACTAGAGCATTATATACAACAATATGAAAGAGACAAACAGCTTTCTTTGGTCATGTAGTGGGAAGAGAGGCATTGAAGAAATCGTAACAACTGGAAACACCAATGGGAAAAGAGGGAGAGGCTGACCAAAAGAAATGTTGTTGGATGGACTGAGGCGGTGACATGGAGGAATATCAGCAGAGTTAATCCAGAACACCAAAGGTCGAGATCTGTGGAGCGACATGAGCTCCTACCCAGCTGGCATGGCACATGACCCCACCTAGTCTCTTCCCCGGTACCCACTCTACTATATTTATCTTGTTTTAAAAGTCCTTTTGCTTGCCCAAAATATTTCAAGTTTTATCTGTCTTAACAACCAATCTTTTTCAATATTGAGTTCTTTGTTGGATAAATCTGTTTGTTCTATTTTTGTTCAATGCATTTTTAATGCTCTTTTGCGGTATTCAAAATTCAATGAACAAAAAAAAAATAGAACAAACATCTATTTTTTTTTGTTCATTGAATTTGTAATACTCTTCTTCTTCTTCTTCTTCTTCTTCTTCTTCTTCTTCTTCTTCTTCTTCTTCTTATTCATCTTCTTCTTCTTCTTCTTCTTCTTCTTCTTCTTCTTCTTCTTCTTCTTCTTCTTCTTCTTCTTCCTCTTCTTCATTCTTCGTCTGAAATGTTTGGTTTGGATGTTAATGCATTGTGCCTGTTAACACCCATGCTGGTATATTTGCACCTTTCGGCAGAGAAATCCGACTTCTCCAGGCGTTTGTTGATCGGGATAACCTTCCCAGGTTTTAATACTTCATCATGGTTAAGGCATGTATGTGCTTGTCAGCTGATTTGTTAAATATTGTTGTATTATACAAAGTATATATATTTAGCTTTTTGCACAGTAGAACTCTTGAGATTTGGTTGGTGTCATTATTTCCCCTGATTGGACAACTGTCGAGACTGAAAGCATTAATTGTCTGATTGAAATATCTCACCTACATTATGTCGTATGAAGTTTAGCTGACTCTCTGATTTGATTGCTCAGAGAATCAGAAGATGAATACAGTGACGATGATGACATGAGCTGGAAGGTCCGAAGGTCGGCTGCAAAGTGCCTGGAGGCTGTCGTCAGTACCCGTCATGACATGCTGCCAGAGTTTTATAAGACTGTCTCTCCTGCTCTTATTATGAGGTTCAAAGGTCAGAATTATCTCTATACTGTGCATACAGAGTTTGTGTGCTGCATTTGTTGAACAAAAGTGGTAATAGTATAGTATAGTGTTTGTGTGTTCATATTGTACAGTGTTGTGGGACAAGGTGCAGAGTTTGGTGGTGATATAGCAGTGGTGAGTGTATAGTTTGCTACTGTATACTTTGCCCTGAATTTTTGGTTTTGGTAAAGGAGCATTTTCATTGCAAACATATCTCCATTAACTGCTCCAGTCCTCTTTCATATATCACCCAAGACAAATCTTACTCGCAGTGCACACATTGTAGCACAGGTGGGGGTCCAGTTATGTGCACACCGGAATCATACATGCTGTAAATACTTTTTTGTTTGTTGGAATTTAACGTGGACCTCTAGTAACAAAATTTCCCCTGATCTCTGGGTAGTGAGATCAGACGCTCGTGTGTATTGTTGCGCACGTAAAAAAATCCCTTGGCAGTTGGAAATCGAAAAAGAGTAGCCTAACAGTGCTTTGTTGTTGTTGTTGCATATCCTTTACAGGACATCGCTGTCAACACCAGCATCTTTCAGCTGTATGTTGATTTCTTGGCAAGATTACGCTCAGTAGTTTGACATTGCTTTCTGAGCGGCCGGCTCACATACCCCGTAAGTTACTGATGCGATTCGAACCACTGCTGATTCTCACCGTCATCACGTTACCGACGAGAGTATGCGAGATTACGGAGAAAAGTCATAACCTCTAAGCCACGAAGCCAGCCTAACAGCGCTGCCCATGCAAAATTTCGAGTTAAAAATCTACCCAATGTATTTCAGGATCCTCGCTGGTGCTACGGAGTTCGTGCACTAAGCTGAGATTCTCCGGACTCGGGCTTGAGTTAGGAGTAGAACGGAGCACTTATGGGTTACTCCTGTGTGCCGTGATATTGATCCGTCAACTAAACTAAACTTTTTTGTTTGTCAGTTTTCTCATTTGGAATTGTAGCTTAAGTAGCGGCCTACTTGGTCTGCTCGTTTTAATTTTCAACAGCTGGGCAATTTTTAACCTGCATCCTTGTTTGTCACCCTTGTCCGTGAAAACTAGATGTTTGATCAACTACCCAGGGAAGAACGGAATGAATGAACGAACGAACAGACTTTATTTTCAAAGATTAACAAATTGGGCACACAGGTCTGTCTTACATTCACTCATCTTTTGTTCATAAATAGTACATAATACATTCACATAGAAAGAAAAACATTGTGAAATGAATGTTGTAAACATAAACATTGCATATTACCATGTTATGAGACACATCCCCCATCCACCCACACATCCCCCATCCACCCACGCGTCCCCCACCCAACCACACACACAGCCCCAGGCAAACATAATTCCCCCACCCATCCCCCACCCACACATCCCACACCCACACACATCCCTCCACCTACACACATCTCCCACCCACCATGCATCTCCCCACACATCCCCCACCTGCCCACACACACACACCCCCAGGCACACATACATGCAGGATCAATGAGGAGCACACCGTCCTGCTTATGATTTTGTTGCTATGCAGTGCTAAGCTGTAATATATAATGTTGTGGTATTCTGTTCACAAAAATACTGTTGTGTGTTAATTGAACTTCCACAGAGAGGGAAGAGAATGTAAAGTCGGACATCTTCCACGCTTACATTGGTTTGTTGAAGCAAACAAAGCCTGTGGTGGTTGTTGGCAATGACAACATGGAAGACGAGGAAGGGTAAGTCTTGGGCACACGGACACATCTCCAGTTACCACCCATGTTTATGTTTTCCTAACAGGTGTATTCAGTGTTTGTTCTTTATTATTTGTTCTTAGTTATATGTGTATTCTTTGAAAGACCTGGGTAACTGGATAGGGGTATCTACTATCAAAGGAGAAGTAAAGTGCCTCCTTCCTTCTGCTAGCCTAAGGGACATCCTTGGGCAAGGTGGAGTACCCATTTAGTCTCCTGATCAGGGTTACGTGAATCCATGGGTGCAGGTGGTGGATGAGGTTGAAGAGCAGCCAACAGATAGTTGTAGGTCACGGTCTCAAGCTTCATGACGGTAGGCAGAGGATCTCTTTTTTGGGGGAGACAATGGCTACAGTTATTGACCAGTATGGTCACTGCTAAGAAGGAAAGCAATGGCAAACTACCTTCTTTACAGATGCCAAGAAAATGATGTGCGATATCAAGAAACAAACGAAGCCGTAAACTGATTAGAGAAATTAGACTTAGACAGTCTACATTTTTTGGTCACGCTATGAGAAGAAATAAATTAGAGAACTTGGTAACAACTGGCAAAATCGAGGGGAAGAGAACAAGAGGAGGGTAGAGTAGTAAATACCTGGATGGCTTGATCACGTTGTATGGTCGAGACAAGAACACTGAGCTGATCCACGATTCTGGTGATCGAGTGAGATGTCAAAACATGACCGCCCACGCTTATCGGTATGGCACATGATGATGATGGTGAAAGACCTGGCTTTAACGTTTAAATCGGATGCCTTAGCATTGAAGTAATTTGAGCCCTGGAAAGGGTTTGCATCTGTTGTAGTGAGGCTGGTATAGGGACTTCTCTCTAGGTACCAAAGTACCATCTCTGCGGGGATTATGTTACAGCCCTCTCCTTCCCCTCTCTAATCCCAGAAACCAGTGGGGTGTGCAGGACCAGTACCTGTAACTTCACATCCGCAGAAAGGCACCTCGGGGTGTACCCTGGCCATGATCCAGCACAGCTCACAGACTGCTTGGGATCAGGCTTATTTTGGTAATGTTTCTTTCATGGGCTGGCTCCGTGGCGAAGGAGTTACGGACGCAATTTGTAATCCTGCATGCCACGTTTAAAACACAGCTGCGAGCAATTTGGCAGCAGATTGCCTTGCATTGGTTTTCATAAAATGGTATAAATACCAGTTGTTCAGAAAGCAGTGGCAAACTACTGAATGTAAACTTGCCAAGAAATCACAAATAGACACAAAATGCTGGGGTTGACTGCGATGTCCTGTAAAGGATATGCAACTAACTTTTTTCCTCCACAGTTTTTAGGTATTTTGTTGTCAGCTATCTCCAACCAAATTCAGTATTTAAAATGTTGTATATAATGATGTGATATTAGTCGCAAGGACATAACAATCAACCTCAGCATTGTTTGGCTGTTTGTGATTTTACTAGGAATTGTTTACTTAGTTCAAGTTCAATAGTTTGCCATTGTTTTCTGAATGACAAATGCTCATACCATCGAAATCAACACACGGCAGTCTGTTCCAAATCGCTTGCGCCTGATTTTGAACCCACAACTCAGTATGTCGGGGAATTGTGAAACTGCATTCACTAACCCCTAAGCCGCAGGCACCTACATAGATTTGATAAAGAAACAGAAATGGAATCTCATCAAATGCTATATATTCACCACTGTTGTATGGAATGTACATAGGAGCCTTGATTACAATGATGGAGAATAAAATTGAGGCTTTTGAACTGGGAATCTTCAGAAGACTCGAGCAAGTTTCCTGGATGAATGAAAAAGACAAATTGGGAAGTTCAATAACAATTCTGTATAAAACTGGCTCTGCTAAATTTAGAATGGCAAGGTACTTTGACTACATCAAGCGACATAACAGTCTCCTGAAAAATATAATGAGGCAAGAGAGCTAGAGGTTGTCGAAGATACAAATGGACAGACAACATGAAGATATCAGAATACAGCCTAGCAGAATGTACATTAATCTGAGTGCAGAAATTGCTGGAGATCATTACTGCCAACCTTCACTGCGGAGATGGCCCTGAATGATGCTACAGATTTAACTCATCTCACTGGCCTGGGTTTGTTTGTTAAATAAATAGTTGACCAAGGATTGTTAGCGGGAGCCTGGCTGTCTCATCCAGTAAACAACTGTAGCTGTAAAATCAGTCCAACCAAACAACAAGTTTACAAAGGGCTGGGCATGAGTTGGTTGGGGGATCTGTGCTCCATTGAGAGATAAGATGCAGCAGAGGTAGAGACACCAATCAGTACCATGTAACATTTTTGAATATTTGAAATTTCAGTTACTAACATTGCAACAGTATACCTCAGAAGTTGGTGTGGGTTCACCTGATGGCCAGGGACTCTGGTAACAGGGAAAGCTAATCCACACGCAAAAATCAGTCCAGAACACTAGAAGTAGTAGCACGTGCATGGATTACACTTGACTTCAAAGCTAGCGAATGCAAAAAAAAAAAATGCAATAGTGTACAATTGTTGGGCCTATTTTCCATGGCATTGCTACAATAATTGGTTGTTAAGCATTTGTTAATTTATTTTTGACTATGGCCTTAAGGTATTCTGCACCTCAAAACAGGACACAATAGATTACGCAACCACGTGTATACACAATTCAAGATTGGTGAATCAGCCATGTGGATTGGCGTCACAGACATCAGATCACATACATCAGGACTGCCCAAAATACAACATACCCTGGCTAATCTTCTGGCCTAGAGAAATAACAGTGGAAGATAAACTCTTATGGCCCACTGAGTGAACTAAAATTAGACAGTGAAATCATACAAGAGACAACATAGTAGTTATAGACATATTTCAAGTGAACAAAAGAAGAAATTGACAGATATTTACTAGCTTATTCATGTAATTTTAGACTGAGAATATATTTCATTAATAATACCAGGAGATTTTCTTTCACTGCTAGCCCTCTGAAGATGCTTCAGATGCAGATTCCTGACATTGTTAAGGCTGTCCACCGGCAGCTGAAGGAAAAGAGCATCAAGACCAGGCAAGGCTGCTTCAGCCTGCTCACAGAACTGGTGTTGGTGCTGCCTGGTGCTCTAGATCAGCATCTGAGCAGCCTGATGCCTGGGATCCAGTACTCTCTAGGAGACAAGAACTCCAGCTCCAACATGAAGATTGATACTCTGGCCTTCCTGAGCACGCTGCTGTCTAACCATAACCACCAGGTCTTTCATCCTCACATCAAAGTGCTGGTCCCGGTAGGTTTTGCATGATCAACACCTTGTGTTTGTTTTCTTTACAGCATCCATACCATTTCTGGCCATTTAGAGCAATAAAATGAGTCAAACTCATTTGTACTAACTTTGAAGTCAATAAGATGTCTGCATTCATGCTTTTGCTATGGTTTGTTAAGTGCCCAATATAAAAAAAACAATGCACTCTAAAATAAGAAATACTGTATTGCTAAAAGATGTTATATTTATCATCTTGAGTTTTTAGTAATGTGTAATATTTTTGCTGAGAGAGACATTGCCTTGATGTTGACAGCCATTGATGGTACAAGATGCTGGTCAGAGAAAGTTGAGGTGGCTGTGGCAATTGATTAAAATAACAATCAAGTGTGCCACATTATTTGTCCAGAACATTCTCTTGTTGTTTCACTCTGCCTCTGTTTTGATTATATTAACCAGTTGTCACAGTAAGCTTACCTGGCAGAGCAGTGGCATTGTGGTTAGTGTGGTTGCCTGGCAAGCCTGGTCAGAGTTCAATCCCCAGCAGAGGCACAATTATTGTTTTCAACTCTCATGGCTCTTGAGTTGACCCAGTCTCATGAATTTTTTTTGAGACAATTAAAAAAAAATATTGCGTAAAATGTCTAGGAAGTAAAGAAGCGGCGGAAGGAAAGCCTAGAATGTGTGATGGCCAAAATATCTCTCACACCAATGGCAGAATCTACTGTGGGGGACTACCTTTTCCTTCTTTTACAGTATGCTCCATTTCTCTTCTCATTATGTGGCCAGAAAATAATGTTGATTGTCTGCTTCTAATGTCTTATTGTCAAATTCTGTTGGTCACGTTATGAGAAGAAATAAATTGGAGAACTTGGTAACAACTGACAAGATGGAGGGGAAGAGAACAAGGGGAAGGCAGAGAAGTAAATATCTGGATGGCTTGGCTATGTGGCATGTTCGAAACAGGAACACTGAGCTGATTCATGACTCTGGTCTTTGAGTGGGATGGCGAAACATGACCACCCATGCTTATCGGAATGGCTCATGGTGATGATGAATGTCTTATTATTATCTGCTTCTAATGTCTTTTTAGTTTCCTATGTGTCATGACCTCTTTCAAAATAACAAACATACTAGGCAGTAAAATGCAGAACTTGGAGCATACATCTGTATCTGGAGTGTGACAAGATCGCCTTGGGTAGTGAGAGTGAACCACACCCGAGGTGTCTCTAGCACTCCCGTGTATTCTAACCCCAGGGGTTGGATAGGCAGATACACCTTTTTACTCTGTGGCTGATCTCATATTAGTTACATTTGTCTACAAGCCCCTCCAGATTCTAGACCCCCACTAACTACCTACTCCTGTGGAACAATGAACACTTAGGCATCGTCCGAGACCACACTCAATCAGTATACAAAGAGCAAGTCAACTTACATAAAGTTTATTCTACCCTTGAGAATATAGAACTGAAATGAACATCCTGATAGAATAATCTATTTACACAAATAGAGGATAGAGTAGAGACAGAATCAGAGATATGGTTGTCATCATCAGGTTGAGAAGTAGATTGGATGCAGATGTCCCGTCCAGTCGGTCCGCCACTCACCCGGCTTCCTTCCAGTGAGATGACTAGAACCTTGGAGACCACCCCGTCCCCAGAGCGTGGATCCACAACAATAGAGTCACCGCTGGACCTCACTCAACTGGACCAACTGCATCTTTATCACTCCTACTAAGTCACTGTTAATACACAGTTCTTCATCAACACTGGCTGGGAGACACTCCTCCTGGATTTGACCCCAGTTATTCGTGACTTTGATGAATCTAAGTAGCTTCTGACCAATCTAATGGTCCCTCAGTAGTACATTACCCGTGGTTGGATAATAAGTCTATGACCAATTCAATGGTCCCGCACTCATAATACAGTAACACTGGTTGTAGAATAAGTCAATGAACAATCTAATGGTCCCATACTCTAACACAGTAACACTGGTTGTAGAATAAGTCAATGACCAATTCAATGGTCCCGTACTCATAACACAGTAACACTGATTGAAGAATCAGATAAGGCAACTGATATGTCACTGAGTCCTACACGAACACAGTTCAAAGTTTTCATACTCTTTCAGTACACTATTAGAATCAGACATCTACTTCCAAGGAAGACTATTCAGGTTGGACTATAATCTATTGTCCCTTCCACCTGGTAACACTTGCCACAAGTTACTATTAATAGCTGGTGTAGTTCTTCTCAAGACCTGCCACTAAAGCTGTCATAGGAACCATTCAAGTGTCTACATCACTTATTTCCGCGTTTAGGCGGAACCACCGTAATAGACGGTCAGGTGTTTCCTTTCTTTGAGCATGATTGCTCAAGTTACTGAAATGTTCCTGGCTGAAATAATCTTCTAATGCAGAAAAACAACACAAACCATCATGTCCCACACGTGCACCTTCAGGGCACCTGAATCACTGGATGCAAACCTTCACGCATGATGAATCACACTGGGTACATGGTGTGGTTGAGTCTGGCGTGATAAGTAAAGAATTGGACCCTTCGCTATGTTACATGAAGTGGTTTCCCGCCAACGACAAATATAGTTGACTGGTTCCTCAACAGGCAAACTCCTGAAAAGGAAGAGCGACCGGTGAGAGTATACTGGCCCAAACATTAGTCCACATGCATCCTACCAATGACTGCTCAACCCTCAGTCATGCTACTTAGTTATGCACATAACTAAAGCATTATCTCTATATGGAGAGTAGTACAGCATGGGTTCATTAATGTCAGCTGGCCTCAAAGATCAGCCCGTCAAACAGAGCAAGAAATCAGAATGACGAGTCTGATCGTGGGTCTCACCTATCCCTAATCATCTACCAGTCGTCGCTAACGTCACTAGTGATAGTACGCTGTTATCATAGTTCTAAAATTAATCAAACTAAACCTTAAGGTAAAGAGTCCCTGGACTCGTTCCTTACATTATCAATGTTCATTAGTAAACATAATACTGATCAATATACCATCCCTCGGGATATAGGAATAGTACATGATCACATCCAATATGTACACAGTCCTGTTTGCTGGTGGGACTACCTGCCCACGCCATAGCAAACTCTTCTTATCAGACTCTTCCTTAGAGTCACGAAGCCTTCTTGATAATACATGTTCCCCACATGTTCCAAGGGTGATGTTCCGGTTCAGCCCTCCCAAGTGGTTTAGCCTTGGCCTGGACCGAACGTCATAGTTGGCCTGGTCTGCCAACCTATACTTTCATAACTTGCTTTCAAATCCCCCATATCCTATATGTCCCCGTGTCTCTTCCAACCTCCTTGCATCCTTCCATACTTCCAGCACCTTAGCACTCACTCGCACTAGCGCCAGTATGAAAGAACAGGATAGCTAAGACAAGAATTCAGAATGCATATGTATATCGCAACGGCACGCATTGTTATCACGCGTCGACCTATTCGGCGTTCGGAATTACTCCAGGAAGTATCACATGCCATGACCTAATATATATACACAATGCCACATCATATATATATATCATCAATGCAGACTTACCTTCACACAGAAATCCCGTGTTCCACACAATGAATTCACTATTAAGTTGCCACACAATAGTTACATCATTCCTGGTGGCACGGAACTAAGTTCTATCTTTACTTAGTAACTAAGCACAGTTTTGTCTGAATCTCCACCTACCAACTTACCTGGTTTTCTAACCGTTCTCCTTGCTTCAGCAACTGACTGACACAAATCTAGGTTTCTATCAGGCACTAGTAACTATGTTGTATTCTAACACAGCAACCTAATAGATGCAACGATTTGCGATACATGGTAAATACAATTTAAACCCAAATTGCCCACATCGCATGCCTGCATTCCCAACAGCTGATTCACGAACACACGTTGGTAAACAAACACACGACCTAGCCTTCAGCAGCGCTATCGATCGGTTTGCTAATTAGTAATGCAAGGACATCCGCATATTTAATGAAGTTAGAACGATGGCGTTTTGTACACAGTTACAAAGTTAAATGACTTAAACAAATAAGTACCTGAATCTTCAGAACCAGACTCCAGTCAGCTTTCAGAACTGTTCAAGGGCTCCTCAGCCTCCTTTCTATAACAGTCAGCCGAAACATGGTTGAGGTGAGACGCAACACAAAATGGCTCAACACAGGCCTGCGTCTGCTCTCTTCGAGCATCATGAAGTGAATGAATGGTGTAGCCGCATTTCCCCACTCGTGCCAACTCATGCGCACGAGGAGCTAGTGCTTCTTGGGAAAAGACACTTTCTCGGGAAACAGTCATTCCCCGCCTAGAATTTCTAGATCTCTCTGCACGAGAATTTAGTGCTATACCCAGCCTCACGGGTCACTCAAATTCAGGTGCTCCGAGAAGATTCTAGACGGTAATTCCTCCATCGGCTTCCCTCAGTCTATTTATAGCTGGGAAAGTCCCCCGATGACGCGCCAAAATAGTGCGGGATCCTGACGACAACAGACAGATAATCGCGTTTCGTCACACTCGAGCAAGTAATTCAGATAACTAAACATGTACATAACAGCTGTGATGAGATGTGGCTGTGCCATAGGAAGAATAAACGGCTGGACATGTCATGTATTTTGTATAACAACTTGGATGAGGTGTGGCAGGGCTGACAAGAAGAAGTGAGACTACTGGACATGTCAAATTGTTTGTTGTGTGACTGATCAGACGAGCCATGGTGAGACAACAGTGGCTAGCATACTTCACCTGCAAGCCTGGCGGTCCTGTGTTTAAATCCCCATCAAGATGGAATTTGAAAAATTGACACAGGCTCCCAGATCAATCCAGTCTAAACTGGATGTCAGAAAATGTCCTGGGAAGTAAAAGACCACATCACTCATTGAGTTTCTGTTGGTGATTTTCTAGGCAATTTTACTTTCAGTAGGTTGCCATTGCTTTCTGAATGGCTGATGCTCATACCATTGTGAATATCAACACAAAGTGATTTGCTTCCAAATCCCCTGTGGCTAACTTTGAAGATGGTATGTCAATATAGTGAAACTGCATTCACTGCCTCTAAGCCGTGTCTGCTTCTGCAGAAATAGTGAGCATTGAATATACATTTGTTCCTGGTTCTGTTTCTTTTAGCCAATTGTAAATGCTGTCGGAGACCCCTTCTACAAGATCACTTCCGAGGCTCTTCTGGTCACACAACAGTTGGTCAAGGTGCTGAGGCCTCTAGGTAAGTAGTTGTTCCACTTCTGGTCACACAACAGTTAGTCAAGGTGCTGAGATCTCTAGGTAAATAGTTGATCCACTTCTGGTCACACAAAAGTTAGTCAAGGTGCTGAGATCTCTAGGTAAGTAGTTGTTCCACTTCTGGTCACACAACAGTTAGTCAAGGTGCTGAGATCTCTAGGTAAATAGTTGTTCCACTTCTGGTCACACAACAGTTAGTCAAGGTGCTGAGATCTCTAGGTAAATAGTTGTTCCACTTCTGGTCACACAACAGTTAGTCAAGGTGCTGAGATCTCTAGGTAAATAGTTGTTCCACTTCTGGTCACACAACAGTTAGTCAAGGTGCTGAGATCTCTAGGTAAGTAGTTGTTCCACTTCTGGTCACACAACAGTTAGTCAAGGTGCTGAGATCTCTAGGTAAGTAGTTGTTCCACTTCTGGTCACACAACAGTTAGTCAAGGTGCTGAGATCTCTAGGTAAATAGTTGTTCCACTTCTGGTCATGCAACATTTAGTAAGATGCTGAGGCCTCTAGGTAAATAGTTGTTCCACTTCTGGTCACAGAAGAGGTAGTCAAGGTGCTGAGGCCTCTAGGTTAGTAGACTTTTGTCACACAACAGTTGGGGTAGGTGCTACAGTCTGAATGTAAGCAGTAATTTTATTTCTTTTCACACAACGATTAGTCAAGGCACTGAGGACTTTAGGTTTGTAGTAGTTAGATTTCTGGTCACACAACAGTTACTCAAACTGTTGATACCTCTGGACAAGTAGTTATTCAAGGTGCCAAGGCCTTTATATATGTAGTAATTTGGCTTTTTGTACCTCAACACAATTGTGGATATCTAAATGTGGATGTCTAATCAATTGTATAAGGAAAAGTTACGTCAATAGTGTTGAGCATGAGGGTTGCCTTATACCAGTGGTTCTCAACCGGTGGGGAATTTTGGGGTTTCCAGGGGGTGGGGTGGGGGGGGGGGGGGGGTGTGGAAATGAAGATTATTTCAAGATCGCGTTAATACTTCTTCTTCTTCTTCGTTCATCCGGAGTTTTTTTTTCCGGATGTGATTGCGTTGTGCCTGTTTACAGCAGAGCTGCGCTCTTGCGCTGTTAGGCCGACACATCCGACTTCTGCGGAGATCGCGTTAATACAAGAACTGATTACTTGATCTTGTTTTTCCCTTCATACTTTATGGTTCTGTACGTCTCACCCTTCTAAAATTGATTTTATAAAGTAAGTAGAACTACAAATCACGTTTTATTTTGACGTCTAGACTTGTTTTAGTATGTGCTTCCATTATTACATATACTGTGTAGGGGGGGGGGGAGGAGGAATGTTTAGGTAGGAAATTCGAAAGGGGGGGGGGGGATGACGTTCTGAAAATATGGTGAAGTGGGGCACGGGCCAAATTTTTAGGTAGGAAATACGAAAGGGGGGGGGGGGGGGGGAAATGACTTTCTGAAAATATGGTGAAGGGAGGCACGGGCCAAAAAAGGTTGAGAACCACTGCCTTATACCTTCTTTGTGTGTGCCATCTAACAATTGTTTGTTTGTTTAGCCCCAGTTGGGGCTTTTCCCAGTCTAAATAACTGTTAAGCTTAGGGATGCAGATGTAGTTGTTTTGATTTTTGAAATTCAACCACATTTTTAAACATGGCTGTTTCATTTGTGTGACTTTTTTGTTGTTTATCTCACTATTCCACCATGATGATTTCTTAAAACCTGGCCTGGGAGATTCCTTGTCACAGATATATTATAGATTATTTATCATGAAGTTTTTGCAACTAGCTGTAAGGTGAAAATAGGAGAAGCTGTATATATTCTTGCTTTAGAACCTTACGCATGGCCTCTGTCATCCATCCACATGTTCATCCACATAAAGTCTATGTTATCTGTAAGTATAGATGTGAAAAAACAGAAAACAGGCGGCTTCCATTCTAATAAATTAGGCCAGCTAGCTTGCCTATTTGGCTGTTTAAAACAAAACTGTCATTAAAATCATTACAGGCATTCAGAATTGAAGAGTGGGACAGTTTATATATATATATATATATATATATATATATATATATATATATATATATATATATATATATATATATATATATATATATATTATATAAAAGCATGTATGCACACCTGCACAGGCACACACACACACAGACAGAGTTGACCTAAAAAACCTGTGTTATCTGTCCTCAGATGCAAATTCCACGTTTGACTATAAACCATATGTAAAGAGTTTATATGCCTGTACAGTTAAACGTTTGAAAGCCGCAGACATTGATCAAGAGGTGAAAGAGAGAGCCATAGCTTGCATGTAAGTGCCATACAAATATTATTGACTGTGTTTTCAAATCATCACATTTCCCCGGGATGGTTAACCCGGTCAACAAATGCCCGCAGAAGTCGGATGTGTCGGCCTAACAGCGCAAGAACGCAGCTTTGCTGTAAACAGGCACAACGCAATCACATCCGGAAAAAAAAAAAAACTCTGGATGAACGCAGAAGAAGAAGAAGAAATCATCACATTTTAATTGTTATGATATTATTTTGTTGATATCAGAATACTTATACTTTCCAGTATGGCAGTGATAAAAGATAGAAGAATCATGTCCAAGCCGATTAGGTATATTGCAGATATAGTCCCGTCATCTTCTGCCTTTCATATCCCACTGGTGCATGATAAGGCAGACGTCGGGGCACTTTGGGATCGTGTGTATAATGCATAATTAAATAGCATTGGGGTCACTCCTTCACGGTATTCGCTATTCTCCCTGCATGGCCCGATAACAGCACTGTTTCACCTGTTTAGAAGATTTTTTGCCTGCTCCCTTCCATCTTGTTTTGCATAATCCCAAAATGATAATGTTATAATATTTAATTTCCCTGACTACTTCAGCTGTTTTCCCAAATTCATACATGATCTAACACTTCAGGTGCCAGTTCTGGAGATTTTCCCTAGGAGAAAAATGTAAGTCAGAGGTCCTGACTCCTTGTGACTTTCTTCACATCACATCGTATTCTTCTTGGTGAAGAGCCTCCTGTCATCTTATTTCTCTGAGTTGTTTTTCCTTACTTTATAGACTTGTTCATGGTTGGTTAAAACTGAGAGGGAAGACCAGGAGAACTTTTAATCAGATAGCGGTGGGAACGATTAGTAGTGTGATTCTTTGCTAGCTGTTGAACGAGGGGACGGGGCACGTATGGAAATGTCCTGAGTGCAGTGATGTCGGTTCTTAACTCAACTCAACTCATGGTTGGTTGGGTTTTGCAGCTAAAGATTTCTATTGTCAGTCCTGTGCCAACCCTCCTTAGTTCTTCTTATGATGTGCATGGTATGTTACGGTGTTACTATTCTTTGCTTCTCTAATAGAATCTGGTAATACATGGGTATTTGTGTGTTCCTCGAGTCTAATTATTGCCAACTTGGATCAGGTATTTTAAGAAGTTATTTTAATTTTGCTGGCTCTCTGGCAAATGGGGTTTTGGACGCAATTTGTAATCCTGCATATGTGTTTGAAACACAGCTGTGGGCGATTTGGAAGCAGATCGTCTTATGTTAGTTTTTAATACAGTGGTATGTGTGCCGAGCGTTAAGAAAGCAATGGCAAACTACTGAACATAAACTTGCCAAGAAATTACAAACAGCCCCCCCCCAAAAAAAATGCTGGGGTTGACTGCAACATCCTGTAAAGAATTTGCAACTAACAAGTCATAATTTTGCTCTGTTTTACATTTTGTGAAAATAATTGTACATGGATGCTTGAAGATCTACAAATTGATGGAAAAGACCTTAGATTTGTAAAAAAACATATATTGGAAACAACAAGCTGCCATAAAAATTGATAATGAAGTAGGTCAATATCAGCCTATTAAGAGAGGTATGAGACTGGGATGTGTAATGTCTCCTGATCTTGTTTCCCTGTACAGTGAAAATATTTTCAGAAATATAGAAGTTAAGGAAAGAATCAACATTGGGGGACGGTACATCAATAACATTAGATATGCAGATGATACAGTCTTGATTGCAGACAATGAACAGGACCTGCAAAATTTAGTAGATGTGTTTGTTGCACACAGTGAACAACTAGGATTAGAATTGAATTGTAAGAAGACACAGATTATGGTCGTCACTAGGAAGGAAGAAATACCACAATGTAATATACAAGTAAATGGGCATATTCTTAAACAAGTGAATCTGTACAGCTATCTCGGATATCAGCTATAACACCTGATGGGAGATGCCTTGAAGAGATTAGAACAAGAATTGCCATAGCGAAGGTAGCCTTTTGCAAGATGAAAAACATACTGACCAATAAAAAGATATCAATTGATACGAGAAAAAGTGTGTTGACGTGCTACATAGAACCTGTACTTTTATATGGATGTGAGGCATGGACAATGGTGGACAAGCTGAAAAACATCTGATGGCTGTGGAAATGTGGTTTCTAAGGAAAATGCAAAGAATACCATGGACAGACAGAAAAACCAATGAACAAGTCCTACAAGAAATAAATGAAGATCGTAAACTGATTAGAGACATTAGACGTAGACAATCAAAATTTGTTGGGCATGTTATGAGAAGAAATTAATTGGAGAACTTGTTGACAACTGGCAAGATCGAAGGAAGGAGACAAAGGGAAGACCAAGATTTAAATACCTGGATGGCTTGGCCACGTGGCCAACGGAGCTGATCCACGACTCTGGTGATCGCTTGAGATGGCAAAACATGACCGCCCACGCTTATCAGCATGGCACATGATGGATGAATGGATGTGGGCATACCTGGGGTCTGGTTATTGCAATCTTGGTTTAGGAATTATAAGAAGGTTTTGTAAGTTGTCTCTCTTTTATATGTCTTGAAAATAATTGTACTCTTCTGTAGACATAGTGTACATTTAATTATAAATTGAGTTTGTTTCTTTTATCTTCCAGGGGTCAGATTATCGCCAATTTGGGTGATGATCTGCAGACCGAGCTGAAAGAATGCCTGCCCATTTTCCTGGAGCGACTGAAGAATGAGATAACTCGCCTGACGACAGTGAAAGCTTTAACACTGATTGCACAGTAAGATTACAACAGTTATTCTTCCTTGTAACCACCATTTGAAAATATGAAAATAAGTATATATCAGTGTAAGTTATACAATAAAGTGTGTACAGTTTTTCTCAAGTTTAAAACTATTCATTTTCTCTAAAAATTAATGTGGAGTTGTCACGGCTGGCTTACGTGCCGACAAGGCATCACAGTAAACAGTGTCGACACTGAACATGTCACATACTTTGAATATCTTGGCTCCAAAATAAAAAAAAAACAATGGGGATTTTTCAAAAGAAGTCAGTAGACTGGCCAAAGCAATACAGAGGTTAAACAGTATTGAGAACATAAGGCGCACCACCAGCACACAAATTACAGGAACATTTTTGACAAAATACGTCTTTGATGTGGCAATATATGGATGTGAATCATGGAAAATTACATAGTCACTACAGAAGAAAATCAAGGCTTTTGCTCCCAAAAAGTTCATAGAATATCATGGAGCAAGAATTAGAAATATGCACACATTCTACCAGATCTGCACATCGAGGTAAATTGCCTTAAAAACAGCATCATATCTCTATCACTGAAATATTTTTGGGCATATCAAATGTCACAGCGGCTTGGAAAGGACGGTGATAGATGGCAGGGTTCCTGGAAGAAGAGACAGTGGTCAACCAGCAGTGAAAATAAAGTTTCCTTGTTTTCTAGAGTCAAGTGGCTTAAAGGTTCAACATCCACCTCTAGCTAGAGTCACAGTGGCTTAAAGGTTCAACATCCACCTCTAGCTAGAGTCAAGTGGCTTAAAGGTTCAACATCCACCTCTAGCTAGAGTCAGGTGGCTTAAAGGTTCAACAGCCACCTCTTGCTAGAACAGGTTTGGTTCGTTTTGTTGTGCGATGTTTAGGTTTGTACAAAGTTAAAATAATGATGCTGTATTCTTTCTTGGTCCTCATATGGTCATTTGAACATTGAGCCTTCTTGGACAAGAGACAAAAACTCAGTTGATGTGTTTGTTGTACATGTTAGAAATCCTTCAGCAGTTGAAAATCCAATAGGGTGAACAAACGACCTTTTGTTTTCATAATGCTGGTCGATCTAATATTGTGCCCTTCTGATCTCTCTCCTTTTATTTATACACCTCTTATTAGATTCATCTTAAACAACAAATATTTCTGCCATGCTAAAAGACTTAACTCACTAAGCTTGTTTTCTGTATGTATGTTGTAAGCTTGGGACTGTGTAATATGTTTAGGTGTTTGCTGTGTCTTGTGTTATTTTTAGCCAATGTAATTTGAAGCGCTTTGAAAAAGGATTTTGGAATTAGTTTGGCCTTATTGAAAAGTAATGGTATTAGCTTAAACCATTTATATAGTTTTGACTTGTCACTTTCATGTTTACTATGTATTACCTACAGCCCGTTTTTGGAATGAGTAAAGTTGCTTGGTGAACATTTAAAGTGTTTACGTAATGGTATTAGCTTAAACCATTTATATAGTTTTGACTTTTCACTTTCATGTTTACTATGTATTACCTACAGCCCGTTTTTGGAATGAGTAAAGTTGCTTGGTGATTGAAGTCAACATACATGGAATATTGTGGAGCAATATACAATATGTCTGTATGTGGGAAATATAGAATCTCTTTCTTGTGTTTTCATCCTAGACATTTTTAACTTTAGCAACGTGGTAAACATTCTATGCTGTTGGTTGAATAAGTGCCTGAACAAGAGATTGAAAGGTTAGATTTCTGTCAGTGATATGGCTCAATGCTTTGAGTTCAGTCACTTTCTCCTGTTATGGACCTCTTACCAGTGTAGAGTTGAAAGGTTCTTTGTGAAATTGTGTGTTGTTTTTGTTTGGTTGCTAGTGACAGAACAGGCTAAATACATTGCTGACCAGGCTATATTTCACAGTTAGAAAACTTGCCCACCAAAGGATATTTATAGCATATGTGATTCTGGTACACACATTGAGATCCTAGGCAGTGCTAAGGAGTACATGCACTGTGCTGGGATTCTCCTTTTGTGATCTATAGAAGGAGACTAGAGCACCTGTGGGGATAAAGGTCCAAATGCAAGAGGATTGACTTCATCACATCAGGTGTTATCCCATTTGGCAGGGTGCAGCTTGCTGAAAGCATCACACAAAGCACGACCATGCATAGCCCCAGCGATGACCCCCACTAGTCTCTGGGAAAAAGCACCCATGAACTGAATGACGGAGCTCAGAATCAAACCCAGAACATTTGGAGTTTAAGGCAGGCAGTTTAACCACTTGGCCAAGGAGATCTCCACTTGTGGGGGATGTGGTCTACAATGAAAATGACCCTTTACACACACACACAAAAACAAACTACACCTTGGTAATATTTTTTATTCTTTCTATTTCACCAGATCTCCGTTGAACATCGACATCAGGTTTATTCTGGTGAGTATAAAGATTCATGAATTAAATTATGTGTCATAAGATTGTTTAGTAACTAAAGGTTATATCCTGTTCATTTCTTTTTGTTCATAATTGGAGTATAGAGTGTACATTATCATTTCAGAAAGTGGGTTTTGTTTCATAAAATTATAGTGTGTCTATTTTGTTCTCTAAAGTGTACTGAAAAATTGCTAATATTTTTGTACACTTAGTGCAAGCAAACATGCACTATTTACTTTGATGGACCAATGGTTGCATAGAGGACTAAACCTGATAATAGTTTAACTAGAAAGGCTTTTCACTGGAACCCACAAAATAAAGGGAAAGCGGAGGTCAGCATGGCTGAGTGGATAAGAGCGCTTACTCTGAACTTCCAGTGTGCTGATGGTGAGGTAGCGGGTTCAACCCCCACATGGGTCATGGACTAAAATGTTGACGTCTCTCCTTGACTTAGGGAGATAAATTACACATAGCTCAGAAGTCAGAGTGGGTTTGCCTGATGGCGAGGGACAGTGGTAATAGGGAAGGCTAGCTCTCTCACACACACACACACCTGCACTCGAGTTCACAGCTAGAGAATTAAACAAAAATAGGGAGAGCTGAAAACACATGAATAAAATATTTAGAGACAGAGAGAAATAAAGAGAAATAATACGGGAGGACATGGAGGCAGCTCAACTGATAGAATGGCTTGGCATGAGTTGGTTGAGAAAGTATGCTCCATTCAGGGAGAAAGGGCAGCAGGAGACAGTGAGTTAATGCTCTGGCATACTGATACAGTGGTTTGCAGTTCAATGCCCAGCGATATAAGGATGTCTACCCCTAGCCATTATAACTCTCAGGGTCGAGCCAGTCTTGAAAAATTAGTTCCAGACATTTCTCTTTGAAGAAACAACAGTGAGAGAGAGAGAGTGAGAGAGAGAGAGAGAGAGAGAGAGAGAGAGAGAGAGAGAGCTGGCCACTTCAGCAATACTAATGCACAACTTAGTATATGTTACAGCCAGTCAGTTCATGACAGTAAGTGCTGTGAGATGGTTCTCTCTTCTTATGTGGGCATGTCACCTTCATACAGGGAGTCTCCATGGCCAAGAGGTCAGAGCGCCTGCCTGGCGATCCTGAGGTTGTGGGTTCAATTCCAGACTTTGTCATTCGGTTCACGAATGCAATTTTTTTTGAGATTCCTGAAGTCATCACTGGAGCTGTGGAGTTTGTGCTCTGTGCGACGCTTTCGGCAGGACACCCTGCGGGAAGACACCAAGCCACACAGATAAAACCCAGTGCAATGAAGTGGATCCTCTAGTCTTTAAACCCATTTAAACCCCTCTAAACCTTCATACATTGACTGTCTCTGTTTTGTCACCAGGAGGAAGGCTTCCCAATTCTGGCTTCATTCCTAAGGAAGAACCAGCGAGCACTCAAGCTCAGCACTCTGCAGTGTCTTGATGTGATCGTGAAGAACTACGGTGAGTGTCTGCATTGTATGACAGTTTCAGAACGCGTGCACATATCTGTACTTATTCTATGAAGAAATAGCTCATTGTATGTGGAGCACCAAGTATTCTACCTGGACGGGCATTATGTTCATTGACCTGGGCTCCTGTACTGATTACATGGATATCAGAAAATTCGTTGGGAAGTAAAGGTGATTGGTGTGATATTGATCACATGATCCACCGAGTGCTGATAGGTCTAAAGAAATGGGGTCAGCACCATATACCCAATTTGCCTCCTGTTATGAAAATGGCTCCTCTGCTTACTTTACTATTTCCCCTGAGTAGTGGGTCTCAGTCTGTTGACAGTCATCATCATCATCTTCCACTTTTTGCCATCAAGCTTCATGGGGAGGAATAGTTGACGTCCCCGCACCTGATGGGTGGCACTGGATGGTGTGATTGTACAGCGTCTTTCATATTGTCAATCCATTTTCTTCTGTGACGTATTCTTGCTCTTGTATCAAATCTTTGATGTAGTACCAGTGCTGGTGGTTGATGGTGTTGCATTTTAATGAGATAACCGAGCCATTTGATCTTCAGTATATGTGGCACAAATTTTGATCCCACTGTCAGTCTTCTTCTTCTTCTTCTTCGTTCATCCGGAGTTTTTTTTCGGATGTGATTGCGTTGTGCCTGTTTACAGCAGAGCTGCGTTCTTGCGCCGTTAGGCCGACACATCCGACTTCTGCGGGCATTTGTTGACCGGGTTAACCTTCCCGGGGGTTTCTTAGGACGTTTGACTCTCACTGTTGTGGTGTTATCCCCCATCCCAGCTGGTCCATATAGAACAGCCAATGATCCCGGTCAGCGCTCAAGGGAAGGCAGGGGCAGACCATGGGCATTCCCCGCCATCCAAGGAGGCTTCCATACTTGCAGAGCCATCACATAGCGCTCTGGTACTGGGCTCACCCAAGGAATCGTCACGTCCTGCACATGGCTGCTTAGCCTCACTTCCGTATATTGGGCCTTCCGTTCACCATAGGCTGTTCTTCCGGAAACCAGAAGTATGCAGTCTGCAGATGACATCCACACAGTGAGCTTTCGATTCGGACTTTCCATGTAATGGATTTGCTATCCAAGCAATATTCCATTTCGTGCCACTAGGACACTTTTCCACCTTTTATGAAGCCCACACAGTGGGCTTTTGATTCAGACTTTCCACGTAATGGATTTGCTATCCAAGCAATATTCCATTTCGTGCCACTAGGACACTTTTCCACCTTTTATGAAGCCCACTGTTGGGCTTTTGATTCGGACTTTCCACGTAATGGATTTGCTATCCAAGCAATATTCCATTTCATGCCACTAGGACACTTTTCCACCTTTTATGAAGCCCACACTATGGGCTTTTGATTCAGACTTTCCACGTAATGGATTTGCTATCCAAGCAATATTCCATTTCGTGCCACTAGGACACTTTTCCACCTTTTATGAAGCCCACACAGCGAGCTTTCGATTTGGACTTTCCACATAATGGATTTGCTATCCAAGCAATATTCCATTTCATGCCTCTGGGTCTTTATGCACCTTTAAATGTCAACCTGTATGTAGTTAAAGTAAGCTGCGGTCAACTTGAGCTTGTTGATATCTCCATAGAGCTTGTCCTCAAATGAAGCAGGTGTGGGCCAAAATATCTTTCTCTGTTCTGCATACGTTGGGCAATCCTGCAGCAAATGTTTTGCTGTCATTTTTCCAGTTCTACAATTACATTCATCGGTATCTCCTATCTTTAGTTTATTGAACAAGTGGTATTTCAGCCTGTTATGTCCTGTGCGGAGTCTGAAGATTGCTACTTGTTCTCTTCGGTCGAGTTTGTAATATGCATCATCCTTCTGATGGCCTGGATGCTCTGATTCCCATTTGGTTCTATAAGTGCTTTTTATCAACCTCTTTGCCTCATTATAGGTTATGTCTATGTCAGGCTGTGGTAGTCGTCCGCCCTCTTTTGCCAGTCTGTCAGCCTCTTCGTTTCCAGGTATACTGCAATGTGATGGGATCCACTGTATTACAACTTTTTTGGATTTCTGACATAGACCATGGAGTGCTGCTCTTAGGTCAGTTAGTTCTGTGCTGTTATTGCTCTTCAGTATTGAGACAGCTGACTTTGCATCTGTGAAGATAGCTATTTGCTTCTCTTTATTTTCCTCCATCAGGAGCATTTCTGCTGCAGTTTTCAGAGCCTCTACCTCCGCTTTGAAGTTACTTGAAAATTTTCCAGTTGCCATTGAATGTGTTTTTTTCACTCCATTTTTTAAATTTAGGAGAATTCCTCCTCCTCCATTCTCTATTGAATTTTTGGCTGATCCATCTGTATATGCATGGGTCCAATTCCTGCTTGGGTAATGTTCTTTTATGTAGTTTAGGGTTATTTCTCTTCTTTCGGTTTCATGCTGAGTGTTCTTTTTCTCAATACCAGGAATGTTTTCTATCATCTCAGGCAGTTGCTGCTGTCTCCAAGCTGGGAACTTGTGTGCATTGTGTATGGGCTTGACTGTTGATATGTTAAGTATAGGATCTGCCCTAATCCTTCGTTTGGCAGTTTCTACAAAGTTGCTACGCTTCAGTCTTCCCTTTCCAAAACCATTAAATCTGTTGTACATAGGGTGGTCTGTCAATCTTCTAAATTTTTCTGCTTGTTGCTGGGCTCTGCTATCTCTTCTATCCTGCATTGGTTGTAACCAAGTGATCTTTTCTAGTTCATTAATAGGCGTTGTCTTCAGGCTTCCAGTTATGATTCGCATTCCTTGGTTTTGGACTCTACTTATTTTGTTAAAGTTTGACTTAGCTGCTGTTGCCCAAGCTGCAATGCCATATTCCAGTACTGGCCTCACCCGTCCAGTATATAACTTCTTGAGAACTTTCTCATCTGCTCCCCACGTTGTACCAGCAAGCTTTTTCATGATTGCCATTCTCTGCCTTGCTCTTGTTCGATTTGTCTCAACCTGTGTCTTCCATGTCAGGCGACGATCAAAAGTGACTCCTAGATAGTTTGGATTTTCTTCATGGCGCAATATTTTTCCATTCAATACCAGCTTAGGTTGCTGAGTTTTATTTGAGAGGGAGAACACTGTGCATGTTGTTTTCTCCTCACTTATCTTCACTAGCCATGATTTTGACCAGTCCTCTAGCGCTAATAAGGCTTGCTGTATTCTGCTGTTAGCTGTACTAATATATTCTTCAGATGTCCATATGGCTAGGTCATCTGCAAAGGAGGATGTGTGTACTCTGGCTGGAAAATTTTCTGTGATGTCATATATATGCTAGGAATAATGTTGGTGAAAGAACTCCTCCTTGGGGGACACCTTGCTCCAGCAGCATCATTTTGCTTGTTTGTCCTTGTACTTTTGTCCTGGCAGTTCTGTTCTCAAGGTAGTGGCTGATCCATTTGTACATTTTCCCACAAACATGCATGTTTTGCAGTTTTACTTTCAGTCCTTCCTTCCATACTTTATCAAATGCCTTTTCTAAATCTATCCAGACTGCTAGTGTGTGCGTTTTCTCTTGGAAGGCATCCTCTATTTCCTGAGCTATATAGGTTATTTGATCTTCAGTGGATCTGTACTTTCTGAATCCTGCTTGGTGTGGTGTTAAGAGTTTGTTTTCTTCCAGATGCCATGTTAGCCTGCCATTGATAATGCGTTCCATTAATTTTCCTACACAGCTAAGTAGACTGATAGGTCGATAGCCATTTGGTTCTTCCAGGTCTTTTCCTTTCTTTGGGACTGGTATTAGTATAGCTTCCTTCCATGCCTGTGGGACTATTCCTCTCTTCCAGCTGTTATTTAGGACTGCTAGTAGTTTCTTCTTTGCCTTGGTGCCTAGTCCTATTAGCATTTCATTTGTGATTCCATCCTTTCCTGGTGATTTCTTCTTTTTTAGGGTATTCATTGCCTGTTCCATTTCTTCTATTGTTAGATTTGCCATCATATATTCTGCTGCTGTCTCTGTATTTCTATGATGTATCTGTTTGTCTTTGATTGCTTTCTTCTGTTCGGTTGTAATATCAATGTGGTTTGCATTTGCATAGTGTTCCATTAGTGCATTTGCAGCCTTTTTTCCTGTAAGCAAGGCATTTCCTTGTTTAATTGTTATTTGTTTGTTTCTAGGTCCTTCATTGTTCATGGCTTTCACTAGTTTCCATAGTTTGTTTCCATCCCTGTCAAAATTCAGGTTTTCTGTTTTTTCCCTCCAACAATCTCTTGTTGTTTGATTTACTGTTCTTTTATATTTTGCTGAGATGGCTTTGAGAGAGATATTCGCTTCAATTGTTTGTTCTCTCTCTGCTGTCTTCCTGGCATCTTCAACTTTGTCCTCCAAACTTTGTAGTTCTTCAGTCCAGTATGGTTTGTAATTTTTCCTCACTCCTCTAGGAATAGACTCAGTGGCTGCCTGTATTATCGCTCTGTTTAGACTTTCCACCATTTACTTTATGTTGCCATATCGTGTATTTATGTTTTCACAATATGTGTCTGTTAGTATGGCAAATCTGTCCCAATCTGCTCGTTTGTAATTCCAGCGGGGCAAGGGCTTTTGCTCCTGTGGAACATACTCCATATTCATTACAAGCTTGATTGGTCTGTGGTCACTACCTGCTAATTGGTCCAGCACATGGCGATCGATTTTGTGGAGGATGTCTCCTGTGCAGAAAGCTAAGTCTGGAGTAGAAGTGGTAAGCCATCTTCTGGAGTAGAAGCTCGGTGTGTCATCCGCTTTGTTGAGTAGATGGAGATTTGAGTCTATTTCCCAGTCCTCCAATTCATCTCCTCTTTTGTCAGTATCTGGGTATCCCCATCTTTCTGAACGGCTATTAACCCTTTACAGGGCACAGGTTTTTCCAATTTCTAACTCTAAACGGGCAAGATTTTTGAGGGTTTTAGTCAGATTTTAGGTCATGTTAGTAAAAAGATCATAACTAAGTTGTTAGTGAATGGATTTTAGTGAAATAAAGAGCAAAATGAAAAGAAATGCATGCAGATTAATAATTGTACTCACATGTCATATGAATAATCCAGTCTTGTTGGTATAATCCACATATGAACACAAATATTTACAAAATATAACACATTATTTGTGAGTGTCAGTCATATATACACTATGTACAAACACTGCCAACTGCTCACTGGGCTCCAAGATGCTGGGGAAAACAAGTGTCCTTGCAGTAGTTCACTTGGCACACATCACAGCCATACGAACTTTCAATGGTTCGTCCTGCAGGGGTACGACGTTTGGCGTGACTGCACGCCACACAGGCTTTCTTCCTGCCCTCAAACCTCATGAGCTTGTGGTTGTGGACACTTTCTGGAGCTACTGCTTGGCCTTTCCTCTTTGCTGCAGCCCTCTTCCTGCTGGAGAATCCTGCGATTAGTTGCTTACACAAATCCAGACGGAAGTCCAGAAGGGCGTAGCGTTTGCTGGGCTTTGCTGTGGACTGCTCGAACAGGATGAATGCATTGTTTATGCATGAATCGAAGACAAAACTGACGAGGTAGCGCCAGTATTTTCTGCTCTTCTTCAGTGTAGAGTAATACCCCCTCATTTGATCTGCCTTGTCCACCCCTCCCATGCATTGGTTGTAGAGTTTGATGACAGCAGGGCAGGACACAGGCTTTCTGGTGCGAGTGTGCCGGTCCCATCGCTCAACAGTGGTCAATGTGTGTGAGGTATTGTTGGAGAGCATGAATACATCCCTTTTATCATGCCACACAGTAGCAAGCAGATCCTCTTTCTGGAAGACTTGATGGTCCCCTTGCGTCATTTTTCTTTTTCCTCTGAATGCCAGAGGCAGATCTTTCCGGTTCCTTCTTACTGTTGCTGCCGCATAAGTTTTCACTTGGAGAAGGTTAGTAAAAAGCGCAACTGACGAAAAAAAGTTATCAAAATAGAGGTGATGATACTTCCCCAAAAAGGGGGCAGCAAGCTGCATCACTACATCATGGCCCAGTCCATGCTGAATGGCACCATCTATTTTGCCACGGTAAACAGAAAACTGGAGGAGGTAACCAGTTGCTGACTCGCAAGCACACCAAACTTTCATTCCCCATTTTGTTGGCTTGGCTGGTAGATACTGTTTTAGTGCATTCCTGCCTTTGAATGGCACCATTGCCTCATCAATGGCAATTTCTTTCTTAGGTTTGTAATGTTGTAAGAAAGTCCTATTAGCCATGTCAATGAGAGGCCGAATTTTGTGGAGGCGGTCACTGGCGTCAGCTGTGTTGTTGTCAGCCACATGTAAATACTGCTCCAGCTTCTTGAATCTCTTCAGCGGCATCACATTCTTCACACCTTGCATTCCCAACATAATATCTGTAGACCAGCACAATTCCAAACGAGGAGGTTTGTAGATCCCCAATAAAATGAGCAGACCAAAATAGGCCTGTATTTCGATTGCATTGGTTGGAACCCAGCCTCGATCACCTACTTGCTCGATCTTTCGCCTAGCATACGTATTTGTTTGATCGGCAATCATTTGAAACGTTTGTTCCTCGAAGAGTTGAAGAAAGAATGCACGCTGAGAACGATCGTCAGTTGTTATTGATAAGTTGACGCCAGTTTCTTCACTAAATTCTTCGATATTCAGTGTTGTTGTTGTGTTGCTCCAACCGTTTGCGTCGCGAGACGGCCCCGCCCGACTTTCTTCAGCGACATTTTCTGAATCAGATTCACTTTCTTCAAAGTCCGAAAGATCTGAAGTGTGCACGCTACACACGCTGATATCACTGAGATCTAACTCCGATTCATCGTCACTTTCGTGCGTTTCAATGTCACTTAAATTGAACCCTTCGAACTCGCCGCTATCGCTTGAAGAATTGAGGAAATCCATTTTCATTAACAACGCACAAAAATCCCGAAAACTAATGAACAATCTGATCAAATTTAATGAAAACACTTGCAAACGTTACCCACGCTTTCACTCTATCAGCAAGACTGGTAGAAAGGAACAGGAAGTCTCGGAAATGCGCGAGATCGCGTTTTTAAAATGACTAGTATTCAAAGCCGGAATCGGACGCTATGAGCGTTTTATCACTCCGGCCGGAATCGGACGATGTGCCTTGTAAAGGGTTAAAGTCTCCGACAATAATGCAGTTTGTGTCAGTTATTTTCACTGTCAGTCTGATAACATAATTTCTTACTAAGGTCTCAGATAGTTAAGTTGCCAAGTCTTCTCAAGAATCTCATCTTGCAGGTGTTGATTTTGCGTGAGTGTGATTTCAATAATGTCCAAGTTTGACATTGGTAACACAGAGTTGGTGTGAATATGCTTTTTATTATCTGTCCTTTTGCGGACATGGGTATGTTTGGAAGTTTCATGTTTAGGGACATAGGTATATTTGGATATTTCATGTTTGTGGACATAGGTATGTTTAGATGTTTCAGATAAGTGACAATGAAATACCTAAAGCTCATGGAGGAAACATCATTCAGGCCCAATCCAAGCCAATCCATGTGCAGTGTAATGAATTATGCCCTGGTTACATCCTACAATCCTTCTTGGTAGACATGAAGTTCCTGTAACAATTTTGCACATGAGTTTTTAGATATGGCATTGCCAACAGTCTACACCTCAAGAGGGTCCAGAGGCAACAGAATGAATGTAAAACAGCATTTGAAACCTATTCACTTGGTTTTATTTACTGATAAATTCGTCTTGGGCGTTGCGTTGGGGTCTACTGACAATGGAATACCTCAAACCATTGAAAAAATATTGCCGATGTACACCTAGTCTCAGCCAGTCTGTATGTTAGTTAGTTAGTTGCGGTTCCAACTTCGGTGCAAAGGGTCACTCCCATAATGCTCCGTTTCAGTGCCAGTGAATATCACACAAAATGCTCCTCACCGCCCCATGTGAAAAGT
The DNA here is from genome assembly GCA_963921405.1 of Cepaea hortensis. Lineage (NCBI taxonomy): Eukaryota > Metazoa > Mollusca > Gastropoda > Stylommatophora > Helicidae > Cepaea > Cepaea hortensis. The sequence goes on along the minus strand of OY992887.1, from coordinate 24,237,203 downwards.
GGAACAAACAGCAGTACTGACAAACCAACAGCACGCACAGGCAAGTACATGCATAAGTCCGCTGTCAGAATGCCAATACAACAGTCCACCACGAAAATTAGTCTGTATGTACTGTGTTGAATCAAGACCTGGTAACATTCTAATACACCTCTCCACACAAGTGAAGTTTCAGTACCTGCTGGTTTCTGAGCTTGGAGAGGGGAAGGAGAGGTCTGCAGCACAGACTCCATATGGATGGTACATTGTTACCAGGTCAGGAGAAAAGTCTCTTCACTAACCTCGCTGTGACTGATGCATGCTTACTTCAGAATATCAAAATGACCTAATGTCAGTGCATCAGAATTAAAGAGTTAAAACTCAGCCTTCCCAAGGATTCCCCAACAAATATAAAGATGTGTAGAATGCCATTCTGGTGTGTAGAATATATTCACTCTCTGTGTCTTCTGTGTGTTCCAGGCAACGCTGTCAATGGGAACATGCTCACTGATGTCATGAAGGAGATGCCCCCTCTTATAAATGAAAATGATCTTCACATTTCTCAGGTAAGAACATCAGCAGTTTTTATATTTCGTTTTTTGTTTTTTCGCTCGAACATCATAATTTTAGTTCATCTGATTGGTGTAGGGGTTGAACATACTACCTTGGTATCAGCAAAGCTGAAATTTAAGAGTGAACGCTGTTATCCATTTGGCCATGCTGACCTTTGTCACCCTTCTGAGGTTTTGAGTTTGTTTCTGCTGGCTCTGTGGCGATGTGATTACGGATGCATTTCGTAATCCTGTATACCCATGTTCAAAGTACAGCTGTGGGCGATTTGGTTTTTTTATGAAGTGGTATGGGTGCCGTCGATCAGAAAGAAATGGCAAACTACTGAACGTAAACTTGCCCAGGAATCACGAACAGCCCAATAAATGTCATGTCCTGTAAAGGATATGCAACAAACTGCAAGCAGAATCTGTTTCCATTCCTTCATTGCACCTGACCTATTTTTAGTGTCAAGCTGGTTAAAAATACATTCTTTGTTGACATATGCATTCAGTCACAAACTATTTGAATACTGTCGTACATTAGACTACTTCATCTTATCATCCATACTGGAGGTGGTGGTTTAAACAAATAATTAACTTGGGCTCCCAGGCCAACTCAGCTTAAAATGAGTACCAGGATATGTTGTGGAAAGTAAAGGCAGCCGATGTGATGCTGACTATATTATCCATTGAGTACCTTGCAGAATACATTTGGTAAAGATTGTTCCTGCTAAACTGCAGACATTCTTGGTAAGGGAAAAGCTACTGCCAAGAGTGCTGGGGAGCCAAGAAAAGAAACATGGTCAATTGAGGTCTGGACATTAATGAGGGGTTCCAGAATAGACAACTATTGAAGCAGTACCACCTGTTAGGGTATTGATGCATGACAAGGCAAATGTGGTCTTTGACCCATCATGTGTATAGTGCAGGAGGACAGTGAGATCATCATGGCTTGGAGGAATGGCGCTGCAGGGAGTGAGCAGAAGAAAACTGAGGAAAGGCCAGACGGACATATAATTAGACTGCTACTGGTGTCATTAGTATTGGGACTCTTTGCTGGCTGTTGCAGATGGCCGAGCTTGTATGGGAATGTTCAGAGTGTTGTGATGTCAGTTCTTGACTTAGCTCAACTCAGCTCAGCTCAGCTCAACTCAACTCAACTCAACTCAACCCATTGGGTTCTGAGGGGCCTGTAATAATATGGAACTAGAGCCATAACCCAATAGATCTCTTGGTGTAAAAAAGGATCTGTTACTGTTACTCTGTTTATGTCTTTAAACCAGAAGGTATATAATTTATTTCTTGTCCCCAGTTGACATTGAATTTGCTGACAACAATCTCTAGAGGCCATAAACACTCAATCTCGAACATACATTCAGAAATACTGCCACAAATTTTGATCCTTGTGCAGTCTCCGCTGCTCCAAGGGGGCGCTCTGAATGCTGTGTTGGAGTTTTTCCGAGCACTTATTGCTTTGTCTTTACCTAAGTTGGGCTTCAGAGATTTATTACAGGTAAGCGATGCTGTTTTGTTTGTGTTTTGAGCAGACATAATGAGGCAGTATATGAAGGCTATTAAGAACATCATAGAATTAAAAAAAATTAATGTATATTGATATTCATTTGTGGTTTTATGTACTCCATATCAGCAGATTAGATCTCATTTTATGAGTTTTATATGATATATTATTGCATGTTATGGTCTGCTCTTTTTCCCCCAGTCGTTTAACTGATCAAGTCTCAGGCTTAGTCATGATATCATAGATGTAGCCATAGTTTCCACTGTACATTCACATATGTAATGTTAATTTCCACTGTAGATTCACCAGTGTGGTCTTGATTTTTCACTGTGGATTCACCACTGTGGTCTTGATTTTTCACTGTAGATTCACTAGTGTAGTCTGGATTTTTCACTGTAGATTCACCAGTGTAGTCTGGATTTTTCACTGTAGATTCACCAGTGTAGTCTTGATTTTTCGTTGTAGATTCACCAGTGTAGTCTTGAATTTTCACTGTAGATTCACCAGTGTAGTCTTGATTTTTCACTGTAGATTGACCAGTGTCTTGATTTTTTTTACTGTCAATTCGCCAGTGTAGGCTTGATTTTTCACTGTTAATTCACCAGTGTAGTCTTGATTTTTCACTGTAATTTAACCATTGTAGTCCTTCTTTACAATGTAAATTCACCAGTGTAGTTCCAGTTTACACTGTAAATTCACCGGTGTAGCCCCAGTTTACACTGTAAATTCACCAGTGTAGTCCTATTTTACACTGTAGATTCACCAGTGTACTCTTTTTTTGTAGTCTTAGTTGTTTACTCTTCACTACAGTGTCATTTGGGTTTAAATGTTGACTTCTCGTTCAGAAAGCAGTGGCAAACTACTGAATGCAAAATTTCTAGTAAATTACAAAGCGTCTGTATGGGCCTGAGGTGACCGCAATCAACGCTGTAGATTCACTAGTGTAGTCATGATTTTTCACTGTAGATTGACCAGTGTGGTCTTAATTTTTCACTGTAAATTCGCAAGTGTAGTCTTGGTTTTCACTGTAAATTCACCAGTGTAGTCTTGATTTTACACTGTAGATTCACCAGTATAGTCTTTGATTTTTCACTGTAGATTGACCTGTGTAGTCTTGATTTTTCACTGTAGATTTACCAGTGTGGTCTTAATTTTTCACTGTAAATTCGCCAGTTTAGTCTTGATTTTTCACTGTAATTTAACCATTGCAGTCCTTGTTTACACTGTAAATTCACCAGTGTAGTCCTATTTTTACACTGTAGATTCACCAGTGTACTCTTGATTTCTTCTGTAAATTCACCAGTGTAGCAGTTTACACTGTAGATTCACCAGTGTAGTCTTAATTTCTTTTGAAAATTCACCAGTGCAGTTGTGCAGTCTTAATTTGTATCATAAGTGAAGAAAAGTAAAGAACCTTTTCCCAAGCCTGAAGACAATGTGAGTATAAAATGCTGGCCTTGTAGTTTTATAGTCTGATTGGCACTAGATGCATAAGTCGTCAGTATATTGCCTGTCACCTGTACTTTCAAGACAATGTTCTGGTACTCATTTTTAGGCTGTCAACCTGAATCAGGGTCAATTGAAAAAAAAAGACCTGTAGTTTTAATCATAATTTAATGTATTTTAGTTTTCATCGTGATACCAGTGTTCTCTAAATTTTCACTGTACACTCACCATTTATTTTCATTGTTGATTCACCAGTGATTTCAGTTTTTACTATGTTGTCTTAGTTTCCAGTGTAAATATGTCAGTACATTCCTAGATTTAACAGTGCTATAGCTTTAGAACAGATAATTCTGTTTGTTAAAAGACATGGTGAAGAACAAAACTGTTTTCTGACAATACAGAAGTAAACAGAAAATTGCACATCAAGCAAATATTACTTTGAGTTGAATACCTAGCCTCCAGGAGGTTTCGTGGCCGAATGGATAAGAGTTATGGCACTTAAAACTTCTGGTGTGCTGATGCCGAGGTGGCGGGTTCAACCCCTACACGGGTCAGTTGGACTCAAATGTTGATTTCTCATTCTTGACTTGGGGATGTAAATTACAAGTACCTGTGAAGTTGGAGTGGGTTTACCTTATGGCGAGGGATACTGGTAATAGGGAAAGTTAATTCATACACAAACATCGCTCCAGTGCATTCATGACTAGTGGCAGCTACTTGAGGTATGGGCTATGCGAGAGTTAAAAGTAAGTGAACTCAAAAAAAAAACACCTTGTCTCCATAATTAACAACATTGGGAATTGTTTAAAAAAAAGACAGAAGAAGACTGGCAATAGCAGTGCAAAGAATAAGCAGCATTAAGAGTCTGTGCCACAACACAGCAAATGAATACAAGCACACATGATGAGAACACGTATCTTTCCTGTGGCAACATACAGAGGGAAATCATGTGCCATGTTGCAGTCTCTACAGAAGAAAGTCCAGGTGTTTGAACTGAAATACTCAAGAGAAATTCTAAGAGTACAGTGGGTTACATAGAAGGAATATATGGCCATTTTACGAGGTCTGAATGTTGTAGAAATCTGACTGATAAATAGTATCAAGTCTTGGGAACTGAAACACTTAGGTCATATATTAAACATCGCAGTGGCTTACAGTAGTTATAGAAGGCATGGTTTCTAGACGAAGAGACAAGGGTCGACCAACACGAAGATGGACACAGGGCATTTATGACACAGCGAGCATGAACATGCATGAATTATGGCGATTGGTCAAAGCTGGAGAATCTATCTGGTGGGGTGTGATAATTGTGTCATTCTACAAATGACTTGCGACATGATGGTGACGATTGTGATGATTTTTGCAAAATATCAGTCAATTCACTTGTGTAGTCTTACAGTTTGCTATTCACTGATCATAGTTGTTATTAAAAGTTTGCCAATTTAGTCTTTTTTGTTTCCGCTATAAATCATCAATGCAGTGTTAGATTTGACTATTATTTCATCATTGTTTTCTTAGTTTTCATTGTAAATTAATCGCTGTAGCCATGGTTTCCATGCTAAATTTATGAGTGTGGTCTTTTTTCACTGTAAATTTGCCACCCACTTAGTTGTCAACATAAATTTACCTTTGTGGCTTTAGTTTTGACAATATATTGTTGTTTTTTTTTCACTGCAACCAGTATAGTCTCATTTCTTCTTCTTCTTCTTCTTCGTTCATCCGGATTTTTTTTTCAGACGTGATTGCGTTGTGCCTGTTTACAGCAGAGCTGCGTTCTTGCGCCGTTAGGCCGACACATCCGACTTCTGCGGGCATTTGTTGACCGGGTTAACCTTCCCGGGGGTATAGTCTCATTTGAAAACAGTGTATTCAGAAAGGAAGATGACATAATTAGGTGGAAATGATGCCAGATACACTTAATGAATTAAGGTAGAACTTAATATAAAGGTAGAATTTACTGTAAGAATTTCAAAGATAGGATTAACAGCTGTTGATTTGTTTGGCCAGTAAATAGATTGTTTTCTGTTGACAGATGCTGATCATGCCAGTCTACGACACTCGTCCATCCAGTGGGTCTATCCACAGACAGGTAACCTTACGGCTTCGTCTGATTGAATGCATAGTTTTAGTAATGTTCATGTAGACATTTGTTCTCAATGTTGTGTTAGCTTAAATATTGACTTCTCTTTCAGAAAGCAGTGGCAAACTGCTGAACGCAAAACTTCCTAGTAAGTCACAAATGGCCAGTATGGACCGGGGGTGACCTCAACATCCTGCAAGGACAATCAATTTTTTAAAAGTGTCCTTTAGAAACATTTCATGCCATGGCTAATACTGTCATTGGGGTGTGAAGTGTTAGGTCCTCACATATTCTAGCTCATGATTTGAGGTGGGGTGTCCAGTTCTCTTCCTTGCTGCGTTTCCTTCCCAGGCATATCACTGAAAATTATCATGTAAACCATTTTATAGAACATTATATGCAACAATAAGAAATAGACAACAGCTTTTTTTTGGTCATGTGATGAGAAGAGAGGCATTGGAGAACATCTTGACAACTGGAAAGATCGAGGGGAAGAGAGAGAAAGGCAGACCAAGAGACATGATGCTGGATGGACTGAGATGGTGGCATGGAGGAATATCATCACTAGAGTTGATTCAGAGCACCAGTGACAGATCTGTGGAAAAACAGCAGCATCTACGCCAGCTGGCAGGGCTCATGATGATGATGAACCATTTTATGAGGCTGTGTTGACACCAGGGGTGCACTTGTCTAAAATTGAAGTATTCTATCACTGCAGAGGATTAACTCTGGACCTGTGTCTTGGTAAGCAAACTAACCAACCAATATGCTGTTGCAGCATCTTGTGCTATCTTATTTCACTTTTTGTTAATGTTTTGTAGTCTGTTGTTTTGCTGATTGTAATTTACTTTTAGTTTTTAGAGTTACCTGCCCTTAGGGTAGGAGCCAGTCCTAATACTAGGCATGTAGCCCCCCCCCCCCCCCCCCCCCCCCCACCCCCACCCCGGGATAGCTGATGGTGTCGTGGCCTCTGGATGTGGCGGCTAGCCATGAATATGTTGGATAAGTGACCATGGACCAACGCATGCGGTGGTCAGTGAGAGGAGGCGAGTTAGTTGGTGGTGCTGCTCTCTCTCTAGAGTACCTCAGAACTCAGAACATTTCAGAATGTGTCTCACATTATTTTGTAGGCTTGAATGCATGGAATGGCCAGTCGTTTCCTCAATTTCACAAGCGATAAGCCCTGGCGTCTGTCTGTGCTGATAACATTACCAGCACAGTTCACCATCAACTTTGCCAATGTGCCTGCTCTTTTTTTCATGAAGTGTAAAATATGATAGTTGCGACATAATTTTTTGATACACGGTTTATGTAAAATATCTGGCAAGACACTCTTTGCTGGTTGTTGAACGAAGGGGCGGAGCACATATGGGAATGTCCTGAGTGCAGTGATATCGTTTCTTACCTCAACTCAATCTGGGAAGGTTTATTATATATTTGAAAGTTGTCATTTAAGACCACTTTCCAGTAACTGTTATAGTTCTCTGCATTTGCTGAGAATACTGATTGCTTCTGTAGGCAGTTATGTCAGCATGTTGTTTGAGGCAACTTCTTCTACTCTTATGACATTTTTATATTAAGAAACAGTGTCCTCCATGTTTAATGTATCCATGCATATTATTTTGCCTTCCATTGTGAATATAATAGATTCAAAATACCCATCTGTTAACTTTGTAGGCTTATCACTCCATAGCCAGATGTGTTGCTGCCCTAACAGAAATGAGTCCGCTGGAAGCTTCCAGCATTGTTTCTCAGTTTGTCAGTGATATCAAGAACACCAAATCCACAGAACATATTGTGTTGTTTTCTCTCTTAGCCCTCGGAGAGATTGGCAAAAACATGTGAGTTTTTAAACTAGATATGTTATGTGTTTGTTCATTGTCTTGTCTGAATTAGAGGATGAAGAAACATGACTGTCTACTAGCAATGTATAGTTTGCATATAGTTTTCAGTGGTTTAACTTTAGTGTCCTGTTTTGGGTCACTCCTAACTCCTTTAAAAATTAACTTATGCTTATGCTATAAAGAGGAGTAGGTACCACTGAAACGTAGTGTCCACATGCATGCCTGTCGGCTCGGTGACCACTGGTTAAGACCCTCACTGGGGCAGATTTTTAAAATTAACCTGCTCTCCCAGGTCAACCCATTCTAAAATTGGTACTAGGAAATTGTTTAGAAGTAAAGGCAGCCAATGTGATACTGACAGTGTTACCCACAAGTGCTGATGTGTCTATAGACATGTGGGTCTAACACCATATGCCCAGAGCTCTTGAAGGCATGTTAAAGTGTCCTTGACTTACTTATAGAGAAGAGCCATGTGAGAGGGCACAGTGTCGCTGAGAGGGTTTGATGGCTACCTCAGACTCACAGGTTTCGATCCCATCATAGGATCCCAGTTGTACAACAAGCATTGCTTTCTATTTCCTTAGATCTCTGGGCTATCGAGGCTGGATACCAAGCCTTCTTGGATAAGGCCAAAAAACAGGAGGCGCAGTGTGCAGGTTGCATACATTAAAATGTGCCGTCAGAAATTGCAAAAAGTAGGCCATTAGGCCACCATCCAGGCAGAATTGTATGGAAATAACACTTATCCATGGTTAAATAGATCTCATTTCCTTTGATGCAATCTGTCAGGAGGAAATAGACTACACAAATGCTTACCGAAGTCAAACATGCTGACCTGTGAACTAGAGAGTTATGTGACTAAGTGTGACATGTGCCTTGAAAGAAGAATGATGAAACTAAGGAGCCATGCAGTACAGCTGCTAATGTACTTATATTTACCTGCTGGCTTAGAGGTCTTGGGTTGAAACCCTCATTGAGGGGGGATTTTGTGTTTGACCACATAGCTGTAGTGCAGTGGCTATTGTGCTTGCCTTTCGACCCAGTGATCATGTGTTTGAATCTCAATTGAGACAGATTGTAAAATTTACCTGGGGTACCTCGTCAACCTAGCCTACAATGGATACCAGGAGATATCCTGGAAAGTAACCTGGAGCTGTGCTGGGAAGTTTAGTTAATTAATTAAGTTTTTTATTTTTTATTAAAAAAAAATTTTTTGTGCTCGCTCTGTGCTTTGAACTCAAGCGTAGTCCATACACATTATTTATAGTAGTGATGGATTGAATTTTGTGTGTAGATTAGCTTTACCTATTAACAGTGTCCCTCGCCATCAGGCGAACCCACTCCAACTTCAGAGGTGCTTGTAATTTACGTCCCTAAGTCAAGAACGAGAGGTCAATGTTTTAGTCCAGCTTCCGGTGTAGAGGTTGAACCCCTTACCTCGGCATCAGCACACAGAATACATGTTCTTATCCATTCGGCCATGCTGACCTAGGTGGCCAGTGTGATGTTGACCACAGCACTCATGGAGTGTCAGTTGGTTTATGACAATGTGGAACCAGCACTGAGACCCAATATACCTCCAGGTGTGTGAACGGGTCAAGGTTCCTCTTTCTCTTGTTACTTTTACATGGCTCAGAAGTCAACTCAGAAGTCAATTCAGCCTCGTTAAAAGGGTACTAGAAAATGTCCCGAGAGGCAAGGTGGCTGGAGTGATACTGAAAATAGAGACATAGCGTTATATTCCCAATGTAGTATAATAATGTAATAATGTCAGTCTGTGTGGCTGCAGGAGGTTAAAACGCCTATGCTTGAACTTTTGGTGCACTGATAGTGGGGTAGGGTATCTTTCCCTGCACCAGTCAATTGGACTTCAACATTAACTGTTCAGAAAGCTATGCCAAACTGCCAAATGTAAACTTGCCTAGAATCAACTTTAGATTGGGGTTAATTGCAAAGGACCTGCAACTTGTGTTTGTAAAGCACAATAACAGGGAAAAGAGGGTCCTTCATGTTTAGCATTATGCTGTCATTTCTTCTAGTCCATGCCATGTGGCGTTGGTGATCACATCTGTTCACAGCCTTCTGTCTCATGTGCTGCCAGTCATTTCTGATACTGATGTTCATACGTACAGCATCTTCTCTCTTGGTCTCCCTCTTCTTCTTCTCCCCTCCAATTTTCCAGTCCAATTTTCCAGTTGGGATGAGGTTCTTCAGCATGCCATGACTATGCGTATCAAATACAGTATTTCTCCAGGAAGCTGCAGTGGCATAGTGGTTAGTGCACTTGATTACCACAACAATGGTCTGGGTTCGATCATGAGCAGTGGGAGGATTAATCTTTCTGATCAGTGCAGACCCATGGTTGCCTCAAATTCATAAAATGTGTACCAGATAATTTTCATAACTTTTTAGGAATTGTCGGGTTTAAAATGGCGAGAAAGGAAACCAGCAATGTCTTCTTATGTTGCCTTGATTAAGTTAATGATTTTCAAGTCCACATGCACTTCATTGATATTGTTGTAAAATGTCATCCATACAGCGACCTCAGTCCCCATGGGGATATTCAGAGTGTGATTCTCGAGTGTTTCTCTTCTCCAAATGAAGAGGTCAAGTCTGCAGCATCTTATGCACTAGGTATTGACTTTACGATTTACCTTTACACTAGTGGTGTGCTGCTGTTTCAATTTTTATGTGAATGGGCTTCAGTGTGATTGTATGAAGATCTGATTGTATGAAGATCTGATTGTATGAAGATCTGACTGAGTTGTTTTGAACATCCACTGAGAAAACAAAACGAGCAAGACATATTGTCATTGAGTACTTTCTTATTCTGATACTGACTATGCCTGCTTGCTTCTGTCTGTCTGCCCTTTTGAATATCATTTGTAAGAAAACCTTTTACCTAAAATAATTACACAACGACACACTGCTCTTCTGTTATACACTCCAGAGCACAGTTGCTATTTTTATCTGCATTGTGTGTATGCAAGCATCACCTAGCAATCTGCTAACTAAACTTATAAAGTTGGATGATGCTGCCACCAAATGACACTTAAAAACTTCCAGCTACCATGTCTGTCTTCCCTTATCAGTTTGTAGCATACCAAACTGTCTTGGCTTCATTTGATAATGCTGAAAGATCACAGGTTAGTGATATGTTTAATATCTTTTGGTATACATTGATCATTCACCAGGAATATCTAGCCTCTGCTGTCTTTCTGAGAGCCATGGAAGCGCAGTGGCTAGTATCCTGGCCTGCCAACCCTGTGCTGTCTTTCTGGGAGCTATGGTAGCGCTCTGACTAGCATGCTGGCCTGCCAACCCTGTGCTGTTTTTCTGGGAGCTATGGTAGCGCAGTGGCTAGTATCCTGGCCTGCCAACCCTGTGCTGTCTTTCTGGGAGCTATGGTAGCGCTATGACTAGCATGCTGGCCTGCCAACCCTGTGCTGTCTTTCTGAGAGCCATGGTAGCGCTCTGACTAGCATGCTGGCCTGCCAACCCTGTGCTGTCTTTCTGAGACCCATGGTAGCGCAGTGGCTAGTATCCTGGCCTCCCAACCCTGTGCTGTCTTTCTGGGAGCTATGGTAGCGCAGTGGCTAGCGCCCTGGCCTGCCAACCCTGTGCTGTCTTTCTGAAAGCCATGCTCTGACTAGCATGCTGGCCTGGTAACCCTGTGGTTATATGTTCAAATCCACGTCAAGGCAGATTTTCTGTGGTGACCTGGGCTCCCTGGTTGAGCCGGCCTAAAGCGGGTACCATGAATTGTTCTGGGAAGCGAAGATGACCAGTGTGCCATAGACTGCATCACCCACTGAGTGCTGGTTGGTCTGTATAGATGTGGGTCTGGCACATGTCCAATACACTTCAGTCATGCAGAAGGGTCAAAGTTTTCACTTAATCTGACTTTCTTTGTCTCTGTAATGCTTTACAGCATCGCATTGAGAAGAGCTTTCTGGGTGTGCTTTTGTATGGGCTGCGTGCGTTGTTCATTGCCTCTACTGCTTTGCTTCTGTCTTTGGCTGTTTGCACAGTATCTAGATAGCAGTAATACTGTGTATGTGGGTTGTCAAGTTATGTGAATGTACTTAAGTCAAGGTAATAAAATGATGGCTTCACAATATTGAGATACAGTTGTGACACTTGTTTTATGGTAGCATGTAAAGTATTTTTTGTTCTTGTTAATATGATCTGTTAGCCTGTCTTTAATAGTTATTTGTTCCTTTCTTTCACCCAGGAAATGTCAGTGTGGGAAACCTGCCAAAGTTTTTGCCATTTGTCCTTCAGGAGATTGAGAATCAACCAAAACGTCAATATCTTCTATTACATTCTCTGAAAGAGGTATCTATTTACATAGTGTATCTTTTCCTCTCGTATCATTACAGCATTGAGTGAGGAGTGGCTGAGAGCATTTACAGTGTCCATCTTATGCTCAGAAGTTTTCAGGTTTGAATCCCGGTTTAGGGCTGGGAAATGTTACAAAAACCATTTGTCTAATGATATCACACATCACCCTGATCTCTTGGGTAGTGAGACCGGATACCGAGCCTTCTTGGATAAGGGTGAAAAACTGGAGGTGCTTTGTGCAAGTTGTGCATATTAAAAATCCCACAGCAGTTGGCAATTACAAAGGGCAGGCCACATGGCCATTGCCTTAGCAAAATTCCTAAGAAAGAACACCCACCCATGGGTAGATGGAGCCCATTACCCTGGATGGAATCTGTCACAGAGCAAACAAGACAGGAGGCTTCTGATCATCAGAAGGAGTCCTCAGTTGAATGTTTCGGCCACTTTACCTTCTTTACATAAACGTGTGCTGAAGTTGAACACACTGAGCTCAGAGGTGCACAACTATGAGTGAAGAGCATGCGCGCACCCATACACACATACGCATGTGTGCGTGTGCGAGAGAGAGAGAGAGAATAAAGAACAGGACATCGCTGTCAACACCAGCATTTTACCGCTGTCGTTGATTTCTTGGCAAGATTACGCTCAGTAGTTTGCTTTCTGAGCGGCCGGCTCACTTATCCCGTTAGTTACCAACGTGGCGAGAACCACTTCCAATTCTTGCGCGCTATGTTACCCTACATGGATAAACGGGATTACGGAGGGAGTCATTTAACTCCTAGGCCAGGGAGACGGCGTTGCAAGTATTAGCTGGCAAATTTTTTTTTAGGGCTGAGGTTTAAACATAAATATATATCTGGAGATCTGAAAAAGGAAGAAAACTCGCTCACAAACACCGTCAAGCAAGTGAAATACTTTGGCCATAAAAGCGTCACAAAGAACTGTGATGTAGGGCAACAAAGAACTTGATGGAGGACAAGGTCCCTGGAACAAGAGGCAGGGGTCAGTCAGCACAACGGTGGACACAGGACACTATAGATACTCTGGGCTGACAATGCATGAGGCAGCAGAGCTAGCGGAGGAGCGAGGGTCTTTCCGCCAGTTTATGATAAAAGTGATGCTTCACTATAAGTTTGTTATATGATAAATGAATATAAGTTGGCCATAATACTTTTTCTTGCCATATTCCTTGGTGTTTTTAAGACATCCCAAATAGCCATGTAATTGCACATGTTATTGGTTTATTTTTAATCTCTAAAATGTTTTCTCTGAATGATTTTTCACCGCTAACAGATCATCAATTGTGAATCCAGCTCGACAACTGGCTTGGAAATACTGAAATCATATGTTAAAACTATCTGGTACGTTGTTCTCTGTGTGAGATTGATTTGTTTGTTTTACAGCTTAAAGCTGATTATTTTCTCTTTGTGATTCTTCTGTTCTAACTAATTTCTTGTCTTCTTTTTGTCTTCTTCCTTCTCCTCATGAGTGTTCTCATTTGTCTCTGTCTTTTTCTTTCACTATTGCTCTTAATTGTCTTGTTTAAAATCAAAACATGTTCTCACCATTGAACAGAAGAAGAGGTACTCTTTTTCTTTTCTCCTCCTTCGCTTTCTTTTTGGTCTGTCTTACTTTTCCGTATTCTTATTCAGAAGTAAATTGTGCATGGAGTGGCACAGTTCAGAAAGCACTTTAAACAAAAATTCTAAGCATAGTCCATGCACATGTTACTACTTCTAGTTCACTGGACTGAATTTTGCCTGTGGATTAGCTTTCCCTATTACCAGTGTCTGTCACCATCAGGTGAACATACTCCGGCTTCTGAGGTACTTGTAATTTATGTCCCCAAATCAAGGACGAGAAGTCAACATTTCAGTCCAGCTGACCGGTATAGGGATTGAACCCGCTACTTTGGCATCAGCACACTGAAAGTTTTAAGAGTGAGTGCTCTAATCCATTCTGCCAAATTTACCTCCACAGAAAGCAATGACAGAAAAACACTATCTTATGTTCAGTTGTGTTCATGTGAATGATAAATATCCACTATAATCATGTGTGCCATTTGTTAGGTACAGCCTTACGCTGCCACAGTCGCATAGTGGGTAGCACACTTGCCTTCCATGACAGTGGTTCCATCCTCAGAAGTGACAGAATTCTTTTCTCGCTTTCGGCCCAGTAGTATAAAATGGCTACTGATTAATTGTCTGAATTTTCTGGGAAAGACAAATGGTGAAGAAGGGCACTGGCCACTAAACCTCATATAGTGTGGCCTAGAATATGTGAAGGCCTAGTGCTCCACACAGATCCTAGTGAAGTGGAAATGGGCAGAGTGATTTAGCCAAATCACTGGAGTGCTGAAAAAGTATAGGGTTAACACCATATACCTGGTTCACCCGGAGGCAGTTAAAAGAGTCCTTTTACCTGAGCAACAGCAACATAAGTGGTTCCTCCACCAGCATTGTGGTCTGGAGTTGAATCCTCAGCTGTGTCAGGATTTCTTCTTCTTCTTCTTCGTTCATCCAGAGTTTTTTTTCGGACGTGATTGCGTTGTGCCTGTTTACAGCAGAGCTGCGTTCTTGCGCCGTTAGGCCGACACATCCGACTTCTGCGGGCATTTGTTGACCGGGTTAACCTTCCCGGGTGTCAGGATTTGACTTGTTTCCCCACCAGCATGGTCAAGGGTGGACCTAGCCTCATATTGTTGGTACTAGATTCTGATTGCATATGCAAGCCTATGTCCCTAAACTGCACTGCACAACCTTCAGATTTCAGTTGTGACTGCAAGAAGTCTGGAAACTGTTGGCTCCAGAACAGGATCTGCAGTGGACAGCATGCTTTTCTATTCAGAAAATAGAAATCTGAGGTTAGAAACCAAGGAACATGGAAGAAGGTAGCAGATACCACTCAACATTTTCTTTAAATAAACAAACAGTAATGAGGAAAGGAACTGGTTAACTCACCTTGTAACCTGATTTATGTGATATGAAAGTCTAACACTTGATACCCTCTCTGCAATAGCTGCCATAGATTTACCATTAACCATAAAATCCTCCCTTCTCTTCTTCCTTTTCTGCTCTATATCCCTTATTGGGACATACTCTCAACCAACTCACGCTAAGCCGACCTGTGTTTTGCTGTCTCCTGCTGATTGCACCATGCCCTCCCCATATTATTCATCTCTGTTTCTATTTCACTTCTCTGTGTGTTTTTAGGTTTTCCTCTGTTTCATTTGCCCTGTGTGTTTCAATAAAAGGACATTCTAGTGGATTTTCTCAATGTCTTTCTCACACTTCTTGATTCACTGGAGTTTGTTTATTACATAAGCCCTACAGTAGTAGTCATTCATATAGTCAGGTCTTAGTCAGATATGACTGAGCTATTGTATGACAGTAGACAGTACAACCTGCTTTCTGTCAGTGCCGATTGTTGGGCGGCAATCACCAAACCCGACACCCTACATTGTGCTTCAGCAGGGGAGCGCAATTGGGAGGGTACAAGCTTTACACTAGTGCGAGGAAATGCAACCTAAAGACTAAATGCCATGGCAGGGCAGACCAGGCCCTAAACTTGTCAGCAACTGGTCTAGGGTGAAAGCTCCGACAGGTGGACAGTTAGATCATTGTTTTGCTGATCCAGCAGCTTCTGCAGCTTGTCTTGTTCCAGACATAATGATGTCACCTTTCCTCTGGAGTAAACTAGGCAGAGCGGGATCATACTGCATTGGTAACACATGGTCTCTAAATTCAGCCCAGACTTTGTGCTATGGCGTGGTATAACTTCGTTTTTACAAACTGTCGTCTATCATGACGGCAAGGTGCCAGTCAGTCAGTAGTCATTGAGTAATACCATTTTAGTCCAATCCTGCACAGAAACCTGATACTGAATGTTTGTAATTTATTTGTAATTGTAAAATTATCCCTACTGCAGAACTACCGAAGCTCCCGTTGTTTCATTGAATGAGCTTCATGTTCTGTTTGCCGACAGGACAATGCTGTTCCACAACTGTGAATGTCCAGAAGAAGGAACTCGCAATGTCGTCTCTGAATGTATGGGCAAGCTGACTCTTGTTGACCCCCATAATTTAATTGGTAGCCTGCGGCAGCACCTGAATGACTCATCCCCTCTAGCTCGGAGCACAGTGGTAACGGCTATCAAATTTACCATATCTGACCAGGTAGGTTTTTGCCATGTCCATTTCAGTCACTGTTGATTTGAAGCCATGTCTCTATAAAGTTTTGTGAAAAATGTGTATTTATCAGTACTTTTAGTGCCTCTTGTGTGTCATTTTAATGCACTGGATCATGCATTCCTTGCAGCACAATTTGACATGTGGAAAACAATTAGCTTGTTTAGTTTTGGTTAGATTATTTGCATTTTGATAGGTAGACCTTGAGATCAGCTCAAATTGTGTGCATTGCCACAATTCAGTATGAAACTGATTTGTTGGAGGAAAAAAAACAACACTTTTTTTCACACCATGACATATATTTGTAATATGGTTAGTAACAAAAGTAAAGGACCAAGTTTACAGCCCTTGTTGCATATTGTACATATGGTGCTGGGCTCATATTATTATGGATCAATTGACAGCCAATGCGTGGTGAGCTCAATATTACACCAGTCGCCTTTGTTTCCAAGGACATTTCCTGGTAGCTATTTTAGGCTGGGGGGAGCCCGGGTCAGTTTATTAATACACACCTGGATGGGAATTCAAACATGTGACAACCATACCAGCAGGCAGACGTGCCAACCAAAGCACTACCACAGCTCTCAGTTTGTTGGATGTCACATGTCTGTGTATCGTTGGATGTCACATGTCTGTGTATCGTTGCATGTCACATGTCTGTATATTGTTGGATGTCACATGTCTGTATATTGTTCGGTTATGAAATAGAACCAGTGATTATTGCCAAATTCATAGATGGGTGCAATCCTCCTTTGATTTGTAAATATCATGCATGGCATTGATTTTTAAATAATAGGCTACCTGAGGATGATATACTCTCCCCTGATCTTCAGATAATGGATCAGATATATGGTTGTGAGTTTAATTCCAAGCCACCTCGTTCAGTTCATGAGTGCAGTTTTCTCAGACTCCTGGGGATCATCGCTGGAACTACAGAATTTGTGCTTTGTATGGTGCTTTCGGCAGGCCGCCCTGCGGAAAGAGGCTGAGCCATATAGGATAAAAACCCGGTGTAATTAAGTCTTGCCTTTTAATCCCTTTTAAACATCTAGCCTTCTTAGATAAGGGCAAAAAATGAGTCAGATCTATGTGCATATTGCTGATGTTAATCCCTCACCATATGTAAAAATAAAAGAGCAGGCCAAATAGGCTGCAGAACATACACACACACACAAAAGCAGTATCTAAGGTATGTGTGCTACTGGGAAGGTTAACCCGGTTAACAAATGCCCGCAGAAGTCGGATGTGTCGGCCTAATGGCGCAAGAACGCAGCTCTGCTGTAAACATGCACAACTCAATCACGTTCGAAAAAAACAACTCCGGATGAACACAGAAGAAGAAGAAGTATGTGTGCTACAGGTGTGCACATATTTGGATTGTTTCTAGTGCTGGGGAGTTGGTGCACTGTGCTGAAATTCACCTTGTGTTATTTATAAGAGGATGCAGGAGACCTCCATGTGCAAGGAAATGATGTTTTCAAAACAAACATAACATTATTTGGGCTGCTGTTTTGTGTTTTGGATTTCCCTGACTTCTTCACATGTTTTGTTGGATTGTCACATTAATTTCCTTCAAGTGATCTGTCTGGTGTGTGAAATGTGACTTATCCTTGTGTCTTGTTGCAGTGTGAAATGCGACTTTCTCTTGTGATTTGTTGTATTGTAAAATGTGACTTCTTCTTCTTCTTCGTTCATCCGGAGATTTTTTTCGGATGTGATTGCGTTGTGCCTGTTTACAGCAGAGCTGCGTTCTTGCGCCGTTAGGCCGACTTCTGCGGGCATTTGTTGACCGGGTTAACCTTCCCGGGGAAATGTGACTTATTCTTGTGATTTGTTTCATTCTGAAATCTTGCGATTTATATATTGAATTGTGGAACAAGTCAACTCTTGTAATTCATTGGATTATGAAATGTGACTGAACTCTTTGTGATTTTTTTTTTGGTTTTTGATTGTGAAATATAACTTTTTTGATTTGTTTGTTGAATTGTGAAATATAACTTACTAATGTGATTTGTTGGGTTTGTTACTTTAGTCTAGTGATTTATATGTACGTGTTTGTTAAATTGTGAAATGTTACTTTTGTGATTTGTTTGTTGAATTGTGAAATGTGACTTACTAATGTGATTTGTTGGATTTTACAATGTTACTGAACTCTCTTGGATTGTGAAACATAACTCTTGTCTGTGATAGTCAAATATATCTTCTTTAAATAAGTCATCTGGCTTCCCTCATCATCCACCGACTGAAAACAGTAGGTATACTTTAGGTATCTGTTTGTTTCAGCCACAACCAATCGACCCATTACTGAAGATGTGCATCGGTGACTTCCTAAGCACCCTGCAGGATGAAGACCTAACAGTGCGACGGGTAGCCTTGGTTACATTCAACTCTGCTGCTCACAACAAGCCTTCGCTCATCAGGGACTTGCTGGAGACTGTTCTACCACACTTGTATAACGAAACCAAAGTTAGGGTAAGCTAGAGTGTTATGCTGTTATCTATGAATCATCAGGGACTTGCTGGAGACTGTTCTACCACACTTGTATAACGAAACCAAAGTTAGGGTAAGCTAGAGTGTTATGCTGTTATCTATGAATCATCAGGGACTTGCTGGAGACTGTTCTACCACACTTGTATAACGAAACCAAAGTTAGGGTAAGCTAGAGTGTTATGCTGTTATCTATGAATCATCAGGGACTTGCTGGAGACTGTTCTACCACACTTGTATAACGAAACCAAAGTTAGGGTAAGCTAGAGTGTTATGCTGTTATCTATGAATCATCAGGGACTTGCTGGAGACTGTTCTACCACACTTGTATAACGAAACCAAAGTTAGGGTAAGCTAGAGTGTTATGCTGTTATCTATGAATCATCAGGGACTTGCTGGAGACTGTTCTACCACACTTGTATAACGAAACCAAAGTTAGGGTAAGCTAGAGTGTTATACTGTTATCTATGAATCATCAGGGACTTGCTGGAGACTGTTCTACCACACTTGTATAACGAAACCAAAGTTAGGGTAAGCTAGAGTGTTATGCTGTTATCTATGAATCATCAGGGACTTGCTGGAGACTGTTCTACCACACTTGTATAACGAAACCAAAGTTAGGGTAAGCTAGAGTGTTATACTGTTATCTATGAATCATCAGGGACTTGCTGGAGACTGTTCTACCACACTTGTATAACGAAACCAAAGTTAGGGTAAGCTAGAGTGTTATACTGTTATCTATGAATCATCAGGGACTTGCTGGAGACTGTTCTACCACACTTGTATAACGAAACCAAAGTTAGGGTAAGCTAGAGTGTTATGCTGTTATCTATGAATCATCAGGGACTTGCTGGAGACTGTTCTACCACACTTGTATAACGAAACCAAAGTTAGGGTAAGCTAGAGTGTTATGCTGTTATCTATGAATCATCAGGGACTTGCTGGAGACTGTTCTACCACACTTGTATAACGAAACCAAAGTTAGGGTAAGCTAGAGTGTTATACTGTTATCTATGAATCATCAGGGACTTGCTGGAGACTGTTCTACCACACTTGTATAACGAAACCAAAGTTAGGGTAAGCTAGAGTGTTATACTGTTATCTATGAATCATCAGGGACTTGCTGGAGACTGTTCTACCACACTTGTATAACGAAACCAAAGTTAGGGTAAGCTAGAGTGTTATGCTGTTATCTATGAATCATCAGGGACTTGCTGGAGACTGTTCTACCACACTTGTATAACGAAACCAAAGTTAGGGTAAGCTAGAGTGTTATACTGTTATCTATGAATCATCAGGGACTTGCTGGAGACTGTTCTACCACACTTGTATAACGAAACCAAAGTTAGGGTAAGCTAGAGTGTTATACTGTTATCTATGAATCATCAGGGACTTGCTGGAGACTGTTCTACCACACTTGTATAACGAAACCAAAGTTAGGGTAAGCTAGAGTGTTATGCTGTTATCTATGAATCATCAGGGACTTGCTGGAGACTGTTCTACCACACTTGTATAACGAAACCAAAGTTAGGGTAAGCTAGAGTGTTATACTGTTATCTATGAATCATCAGGGACTTGCTGGAGACTGTTCTACCACACTTGTATAACGAAACCAAAGTTAGGGTAAGCTAGAGTGTTATGCTGTTATCTATGAATCATCAGCAGACATTTTTCTCACCTTTATTCCTTCCTGGACAGTTTTCAGATTGATAGGTACCATTTAATGAGGATTGGCTCATCCCAGAGCCACTACTATCTGAAGGAGGCAGCCAGTGTAAGGTCACCATACAGTGGATAGTATCTTGCTGTGGAGCACCTGGGAACGAGAGAGCTGATTTACTAGCTAAGGAAGAAGCAATAGAAGATCAACCTGATGTGCCTGTTAACATACTACCAAAAGAAAAGAGATGATTCTCACTTAAGGCGATGTGCGGCAGTAAAAACATCGATTTTTGGTTAACTTAGCTATTTTTGGAATAGTTCATTTTTAGACACCTTATCATGTCTTCTATCAGATTCTGTACTTGTTTTTGTTTAAAAACTGTTATTTTTATGCAATATTCATAATTTACTGAACCAACCCTCTGTGTCAAATTGTCTAATTATTGACAATTGTTGCAAAATTGACGGTTTTCAAATCCTAGCAACGATATCTCAGGAAAACACGACACGCGCGTGTAAGGTATCCCTGGAAAGGTCGTGAACTTCCGTAACTGTTCGTGATACTCCGTGTTCGTCTAATCGGAAGCTCTTCTGTGTACATCGGGTTTATTCGTGTCTATCATCTTCCGGAAACTTCCATATATGGAACATCGTAAGCAATCCGCGTTCGCCGATGGCTGAAATTGATCACGTGGGTTTCCAAAATGGCGGCTTTGTGTTGTTTACACCTGGCGACGTGCTGAAAGTTCATTGTTGACGACAAACTGACACGCATTGAAATATGCCTCGTTCTAAGAAATTTAACATCCAGTCGTCTAGTCAACGTAAGTAATCTCTCAGACTACACCTCGCAAATGCTCGTAAGCAGCGAAAAGCCTATCAGAACGTCGTAAACGATACAGATAATTCTGAAACTACTGAAAGTAAGCGACCCATGCCACTTCTTCCAAATCCAAGTGTTTTGACAGTGAATCTGAATGAATCAGTGCTATCGTGTTCTTCTCAAAGTTGTGGAAGTGATTCTTTTATTACCCGAAGCCAATTTAAAAGAGATACGTATAAATACACAACATCCACTAGCAGCAAGTATGATTCTGGTGATGACAATGGATATCAAAAACGGGAACACAGAGTAATCAGAGTTCATTGTTCAGAAATTGAGGCAATAATCAAATTGTTATGTTGTCCAGTTTGTAAAAATGATAGTCTTATTTTGAAAACTGACAGCAAGAAAGCCAAGGGATTAGCTGTGTATGCAGAGGTTTACTGCTCTTGTTGTGAAGAAGTAGTGTGTGGAAGATACCTATCTGAAAAAAGTAATGGATCTTTTGCTGTCAACAGCCAGTCAGTATATTCAGCATTAGTTTGTGGGATGGGTGCAACAACATTTAATAATTTTGTGATGTCGGTTCCTAAATCAATCAATCAATCAATCATTTAATAATTTTTGTGAAAATATGAACCTGCAAGGTATTCATCACAAAACATTTCACAGTAAAGCGAATAAACTATATTCAAAGATAGAAGATCTGGAGGACACTGTTTTTTCTCAAACCGTAAAGTATGTTCGACAGGCTCATGCACAACAGTCAGGCATAACTCTACATGACAATGATGTGCTAGATATTAGTGTCAGCTTTGATGGCACTTGGCTGACTAGAGGCCACACATCCCACATTGGAGTTGGCTGTGCAGTGGATGTTCTTACAGGAGTTTGCATAGATGCCCATGTTATGTCCACATATTGCCAGGTGTGTGAAACCACTGGTAAGACACTTTCCAGGGACAAACCAGATGAATTTGCAGCATGGAAGGCAGAACATCTTCTAAACTGTGACAACAATTTCAAAGGATCTGCTGGAATGATGGAGGTGAAGGGTGCTGTGGCGACGGTCTATGGCCCGTCATAAACTTCGCTACACGTCAATACTTTCTGATGGTGACATAAAAACATTTGCGGAACTTACCAAGATCAAACCATATGGGGATGACATTCAGATAGACAAAGAGGAGTGTATCAACCATGTCAGTAAACGCCTTGGAACAGCACTGCGCAAACTAAACTAAACTACTTAGTAGATGTGTGTCAGGACAAACTCAGAATTCAAATGAGTGTTTACACAGCTTGATATGGGCTCGATGTACTAAAGACAACTTTGCCTCACTCAAGCGCGTTCAGTTTGCAGTTGTAACTGCAGCAAGAGAGTTCAACTTTGGAGCTGCTGCTGCCCAAGACACTGCCCAGTTTTATGGACTTTCTACAGGCCTGCATATGCAGAGACTAGGAACATTTAGGATGCAGAAGCAAGTAAGAAATAGTCTGAAGTACAAGAAGGACAAACAAACTAAAGAGACAAGGTGAGCTGCATGCTCTGGAGGGAGGTCCTGCATATTCAGCAGGACAATTTTAACACTCAAGGTTCAGTTTAACACTTTTTTTCTCCGTAAAAGAGTGCATTAGTAATAAAAAACAAAAAAATAATTAGTTTTTCCCCGTTTTCTCATTTCGCCAGTTTTTTTATACATAAGTACAATTGTTTTAAATACTATTCGTTAGATTTCACTCAAACTTTGCAGAGATATTCTTTATTATATCACTTACATTGTGAGTAGATTAATCTTGAAAATTACATTTTAGTTTTTGTGCTACACTAAAAAAAAAAAAAATGTCATGAAAAATGTCATTACCATTTTCACATTTTGAAAAAAAAAAACTGCAAAGAGATATCATTAACATTTTCTACTCAACTTGTAAAGGGTCTATTTATTTACACATAAAACAAAGAATTTAGCCTGTACATTAAAAAATAAATGTTTTAGAGGTACATTAAGAAATTCAAGATGGCCACTGTTTATCTTGGTTTCCATAGCAATCGTTAAGTGCAAAGTCAATTTAACAATATTTTATCGATCAGCAGTCTTTAATATCAAACCCTATCCCATAAAAGAACATAGAAATTAAGTATTATGGAATTAAATTTTTTAAGGTTACCATTGCCTTAAATGACAGACCAGACAAATAATTATTCTGCGCCTGAGAACAGGATGAAATATATTACACAACCACTTATGTACATAATTCGATTGGTAAATCAGCCAATTGAACTTGTGGATTGGCACCGTAGAAAGCAAATCACATGCTCCAAGATTCTATGGGCCTGTGCGTAAACTAAAAAAAGACAGTGAAGTTCATACAAGAGACAACATTGCAGACATAGACACATTTCATACAAGAGACAACATTGCAGATATAGGCACATTTCATACAAGAGACAACATTGCAGATATAGACACATTTCATACAAGAGACAACATTGCAGATATAGACACATTTCATACAAGAGACAACATTGCAGATATAGACACATTTAATACAAGAGACAACATTGCAGATATAGACACATTTAATACAAGAGACAACATTGCAGACATAGACACATTTCATACAAGAGACAGCAAAATACCAATGGCAGCCTCTCACAATGGTCTGGGGAACTTTGGCTGGAACAGTTGCTGTAGTGAGGAATGGCTGGCCCTGAGGCTAGAATGCTGGGTTCTCTTTTGGGAGAGACAGGTTCGAATCCTCGGTAAGGTGATGTACTTCTTCTTCTTCTGCGTTCATCTGGAGTTTTTTTTTCCGGACATGATTGCGTTGTGCCTGTTTACAGCAGAGCTGCGTTCTTTGCATCGTTTGGCAGACACATCCGACTTCTGTGGGCATTTGTTGACCGGGTTAACCTTCCCGGGCACCGCAAGGTACTATAGGCAGTAGATAACAGTGACATGACCGTGAAAATGGCCTCTGAAGTCTGTACGCATGTCTTGGAGACATCATTGTAATTTAGCTTAACAGGCCTAGTGTGTTGGCCAAATATGCACTGACTAAAGAAATGTG
This sequence comes from Cepaea hortensis, assembly GCA_963921405.1. Lineage (NCBI taxonomy): Eukaryota > Metazoa > Mollusca > Gastropoda > Stylommatophora > Helicidae > Cepaea > Cepaea hortensis. The sequence goes on along the minus strand of OY992887.1, from coordinate 24,213,213 downwards.
ACAATTCTTGTGTCCTGATGAATTAGGTTATAGAGATGGGGTGTCTGATTGAAATCAAATGCAACTCATTGAGACATCTTATTGGCCTTTTTTGAGAAATCAGAGCCATGTTTATGACATTATGCCAGAATACACAATACCGTGAGGCACCTCTACATCGAATGGTAGAAGAGGAAAGTCTGTGAATGAATTAAAAGTAATTGAATGGGCGTTTGGCTTTTCTAAAGACATAAAGTACAACAATTCATGACAAGAATAGGAGCTATTTGTGTCACATAGAACATGAGTAAGTTCTCTCATTGCATGTGTGTTTGTTTATTCTGCAGAAAGAATTGATTCGAGAAGTGGAAATGGGGCCCTTCAAGCACACACTAGATGATGGTTTGGATATTAGAAAGGTATGGTTTCTCCTGTTGAAAATAACTGCAGCTCGACATGAAAACCATTTACCCTTGTTGAGTTGAATCAATAACCGACATCATAGCACTCGAGACATTCTCATATGCGCTCCATCCGCATCTACAACAGCCAGCGAAAAGTTCCAATAGTAATGGTACCAGTAGCAGTCAGATTATGTGTCCACCTGGCCTTTTCCTTTAAGTCCTGAGTGTCGGTCAGATCCTCTTGATCCTAGCCAGAACCATTTACCCTGTATACTTATACTTTTTAAGGACATTTATTTAAGATATATGAAAAGGGCAGTGAGGTCTCCATGACGTAGAGGTCAAGCTGCTTGCCTTGTGCTCTGAATGTTGTGTATTTGTTTGCTTCTGGACTGTCATTTGGTCCATGTCATTCTGTTCATGAGTGCAGTTTTTTCAGCTACCCCTGGGGGTCTCTGCTGGAGCTACAGAGTTTGTATTCTGTCCAATGCTTTTGGGAGGTCACTCTGTGGAAAGAGACTGAGATATATCAGATAAAACCTAGTGCAATGAAGTCTATCCTTTTGCCTTTAATCTCTATACCAAAAGGTTTGTGTTCTGAGTTATAATTTAAATGATAGTCTGAGGCTGATTGTGTCAACCATGTGTCTGTGTCATGAGTGTGTACAGTTTGCCAGCTGAGATGTCACTGGAGGGACAGCATTGATCAGTCACTAAGAGACTAAGAGAATAATTCAGTATCATAAAGGGTGCTGCTGAAGGAGATATAAACACGAAAGACAAGGTACTTTGCTTGCATCAAACAGTATAGCAGTCTGCTGAATAGTATCATGGAGGGAAAAAGTTGAGGGCAAAAGAGCTCAAGGGTGTCAAAGATAAATGGACAGACACCATCAAGATATGGTCAGAATACAGCCTAGTAGAATGAATAAGGCGGAGGACAGAAACTGCTGGAGATCTGTAAACATCAACCTTCATTGGCACTAGATGATGATGATGAGGGACCAGGCACTCAACCTGAAGCAGTTTCATAGAAAGTTGTAGATAACTGGAAAATACTGTCTACTTTTCTTCTCCCTCATTTGTCCAGAGAAAAGATGTTGGGTTGTATTGTTTTAATTTACATTAGTGCTGCAATATTTCAACCATTGAGAGGAAACATGCGTCTACATACATTGGAGTACTTTCTGGGGCTGAGTTTGTCTTTCTTCTGTGATCCCTGTCTCTCAGCAAGACTGCAGTAATGCCAGTCTGTTTCCTGACTACCAATGGAGGTGTAACAGCAGCTTTGTTAGCTCTGGTTTTGCACACCAACAGTCAAGCCATGAGTTTCTGACTGCATTTTTCTCTTTTGCTGTGTTGCTGTTCCCAAGTTATGACCTTCACCTTATGTTATGAGCTTGTATGACCTTCACCCCAGGGTAGAAGAGTGATGCAGTAAGTAAAGTAGTTTTCTGAGTTATTTTCTGGTTGATAAGATGATTTGGTTCTAGTAATAAAGATTACTGTCATTGTACATGGATACCTCCATAAGTGCTGCAATCTCCTCCCATGGACTGTCCTAGGAAAGTCTTAACACAGTGCACAAAGGAAGTAAGTATTCTAATTTGAAATCTTGCCTGGCAAGTGGCCTATTCATTTCAATTTCCAACTGCTGGGAGATTTTTAATATACTAAACCTGTGCAGGGTCTTATAGTTTTTAAAACTCATCTGAGAAGACTAGACATCTGATACCCTACCCTAGTCTGACATATGATATGACAATTACCAGCTTGAGAACGGATGTAGAGGCTGCAATGCTGTCTTTCTGATGACTGAAGAATAGTACAGCATGACATGTTTGTAACAGACTAGCAGAGTTTGCTTGGCAAAATAGAATATATATATATATATTCTGTGAAAAGACGAGGGTCACAAGCATATTATAGATTTTCTGCCCAGGACATGCGAGTGTGTTGTGAAGAAATGAACAGGTGGATAGACTGGCTACTGCTGTTCCTTTGAGAGGTAAGCTTTACTTTATGATAAAGCTGATGTGGTGAAGGCTTTTTGGGACTAAGTGGAGAGTGCAGCCAAACGGACAGAGGAGAGACATGGAGAGGCTGATGCAGCCCGGAGTGGGCATTGGCTCTGATGACACTTAGGATGTAGGGACAAATGTAGGCAGACTTGTAATCAAACTGTCACTGGTACCATCAGCCTGAGAACACTGTTAACTACTGAAGGAGGGGACAGTGAGCATATGGGAATGTCTTGAGTGCATTTATGTTGATGTCTCATATAAATGGGTAGCAGACAATTTTCTGAGATTTGTGTGGAAAGTCAAGGCAGTAAGGAAGGAAGCCGGCCACCCCACCTCATATGCCGAGACCTAGAATATGTGAAGGCCTGGTACTTGACACTTGTGGCAGTCGTTGTTATGGGACTACCTTTACTGTTAGCTTTTACTAGCTATAGGTAACTGGTGACTTGGTTATGGTTATATACTAGCTAATGATAGATGGCTGACAGTTGATTGATGACACACAGTTGATGTACAAGCGTGTTAACTACAGGGATTTGAAATGATACATGGCTGAAAGTTGATCGATGACACACGAGTTGATGTACAAGCGTGTTAACTACAGGGATTTGAAATGATAGATGGCTGACAGTTGATTGATGACACACAAGTTGATGTACAAGCGTGTTAACTACAGGGATTTGAAATGATACATGGCTGAAAGTTGATCGATGACACGAGTTGATGTACAAGCGTGTTAACTACAGGGATTTGAAATGATACATGGCTTACAGTTGATTGATGACACACGAGTTGATGTACAAGCGTGTTAACTACAGGGATGTGAAATGATACATGGCTGAAAGTTGATCGATGACACACAAGTTGATGTACAAGTGTGTTAACTACAGGGATTTGAAATGATAGATGGCTGAAAGTTGATCGATGACACACGAGTTGATGTACAAGCATGTTAACTACAGGGATTTGAAATGATACATGGCAGGCAGTTGATCGATGCCACGCGAGTTGATGTACAAGCGTGTTAACTACAAGGATTTGAAATGATACATGGCTTACAGTTGATTGATGACACACGAGTTGATGTACAAACATGTTAACTACAGGGATTTGAAATGATACATGGCTGACAGTTGATCGATGACACACGAGTTGATGTACAAACATGTTAACTACAGGAATTTGAAATGATACATGGCTTACAGTTGATTGATGACACATGAGTTGATGTACAAGCGTGTTAACTACAGGGATTTGAAATGATACATGGCTTACAGTTGATTGATGACACACGAGTTGATGTACAAACATGTTAACTACAGGGATTTGAAATGATACATGGCTGACAGTTGATCGATGACACACAAGTTGATGTACAAGCGTGTTAACTACAGGAATTTGAAATGATACATGGCTTACAGTTGATTGATGACACACGAGTTGATGTACAAGCGTGTTAACTACAGGGATTTGAAATGATAGATGGCTGACAGTTGATCGATACCACGCGAGTTGATGTACAAGCATGTTAACTACAAGGATTTGAAATGATACATGGCTTACAGTTGATTGATGACACACGAGTTGATGTACAAGCATGTTAACTACAGGGATTTGAAATGATACATGGCTTACAGTTGATTGATGACACACGAGTTGATGTACAAGCGTGTTAACTACAGGGATTTGAAATGATACATGGCTTACAGTTGATTGATGACACACGAGTTGATGTACAAGCGTGTTAACTACAGGGATTTGAAATGATACATGGCAGACAGTTGATTGATGACACACGAGTTGATGTACAAGCGTGTTAACTACAGGGATTGAAATGATACATGGCTGACAGTTGATCGATGACACACGAGTTGATGTACAAGCGTGTTAACTACAGGGATTTGAAATGATACATGGCAGACAGTTGATTGATGACACGCGAGTTGATGTACAAGCGTGTTAACTACAAGGATTTGAAATGATACATGGCTTACAGTTGATTGATGACACACGAGTTGATGTACAAGTGTGTTAACTACAGGGATTGAAATGATACATGGCAGACAGTTGATTGATGACACACGAGTTGATGTACAAACATGTTAACTACAGGGATTTGAAATGATACATGGCAGACAGTTGATTGATGACACATGAGTTGATGTACAAGCGTGTTAACTACAGGAATTTGAAATGATACATGGCTGACAGTTGATCGATGACACACGAGTTGATGTACAAACGTGTTAACTACAGGGATTTGAAATGATACATGGTAGGGTAAGTCCGTGGTATCTGCTGGTACATGACTGTGACTGGGTCAACCTTCATATATATACTAAGTCGCTACACCAAGAGGCGAGATGGCCAGGACTCTTCCTCGCTGCCATTAAATTCCAGACAATTCCTACTTGTCAAAACTAGATAGACAAAAAGAGTTCTACTATTTAAAGGAAAACCCAAATCTGGTTGAATATGTTAATAGATGAAATGAGTGCAGCAAAGTTTGGCCAGGTGGCATTCATTTTTCTATTATGGAAAAATATCTACATACCCTTAAATGTGCATTAAGAGACTGAACACAAATGTTTGTCTTGAGTGCACAAATATTTGTTTTGTTAGCATATAGCCTGCAGTCATAGATATGTATGTGTGTGCATGATTGCATGTTTTGCGTGTGTTATTATATGTAGCATACTGTTATGATTTTGCAGGCTGCGTTTGAGTGCATGTACACTCTTCTGGACTCATGTCTCGATCGGTTGGATATCTTTGAATTTTTGAACCATGTGGAGGATGGGCTCAAAGACCATTACGACATCAAAATGTTGACCTATCTGATGCTGGTTAGGCTGTCAAATTTGTGCCCCTTGGCTGTGTTGCAGCGTAAGTATAATATCCTAGTTGTTCGTAATATGTGTCTTTGTTTTGTCATTGCATGTTAATCAATGTGTGGCCTGTAAGATATAATTTGATTTGTTGTCAGTAAAAAAAAAAAAAAAAAAAAGGTCAAGGGCCCTTTTTACGTGCTTTGAGATGTATTGGGCACATGTTGATAGTCCCATTTTTGTATAGATCAATTGATAGTCCCATATTTGTATAGATCAATTGGCACTGCAGGGGTGATGTGATCAGTATCATGATGGCCGCCTTTACTTCCCAAGACACTTCGTCCCAAGACACTTCGTCCCAAGACACTTCCTGGGGACATTTTTAGCTCTGTCAGCCTGAGAGCCAGGTCAGTGAGAAGATTGCTTCAGAGAAATTTCAAACCTATGACCACTGGGTCGGAGGGCAAATGTGCTAGCCACTGCATTATTATGGCTCCCTCTAACCTTTGTAAAATACTGTAACTCTGTTCTGTTTTCTTCAGTGAAAAGTTAGTTGCATATCCTTTACAGGACGTTGCAGTCAACATCAGCATTTTTTGCTGTTGTGATCTCTTGGCAAGTTTACGTTCAGTAGTTTGCCATTTTCATTTAACCTGAGAAAAATTAGCTAGACAGAGAAAGAGAGTGATATTAGCAAAGAGAGACCATCTTGAAATATGTCTGTCACTATTTAACCAGCAGCAACTACCACTGGACATGGAAGTACCTGAAACCTGTGGAGGAAACGGGATCAGCACAGACCTAACCCTAGCCAACTCTTATGTGCTGTGCAGGATTCTGACCTGATATAGTTTAGTTTAGTCTAGTCGATGGATCAACATCACGGCACACGGGTGTAGCCCATAAGTGCTCCGTTCTCCTCCTAACTCACACCTGAGTCTGGAGAAACTCAGCTCAGTACACGAACTCCGTAGCACCAGCAAGGAATGTATGCTTCTGATAGTCTTGTACACCCCCCTCTGCAGTGAGTCTTTGATTTTATTACTTGGAGAAGGAAAGGAGATCATTGCAACACAGACTCTGTGGATATGGCACTTTGGCGCTTTGGTCTCTACATTCCAATAGATGCAAGTCTTTTGAGGGCTTAGTTTAGTTGATGGATGAACATCACAGCACACGGGTATAACCCATAAGTGCTCCGTTCTACTCCTAACTCAAGCCTGAGCCCGGAGAATCTCAGCTCAGTGCATGAACCCCATAGCACCGGCGAGGATCCTGAAATATTTTGGGTGGGTTTTTAACTCAGAATTATGCCCGTGCAGTGCCGTTAGGCTACTCTTTTTCGATTTCCAACTGCCAGGGAATATTGTACGTGCGCAACAATACACAAGGGCGTCCGATCTCACTAACCAGAGACCAGGGGAAATTTTGTTATTACAAGTCCACGTGAAAAAATCCCACCGGGGATTGAACCTCCAGCACTTGAGGCGGACACCATACCTTGAGACCACTCAACCTTAGATGAGGGCTTAGATGACTCAACCACAGATGCATCACTCTTTACTTAAGAGTTAGAAGCCTTCTTGGGGATTCACCAACTAACCATCTAGTAATGATCTATTCTCTTACAGGTCTTGATCGATTGGTGGAGCCTATAAGAGCCACTTGTACTACCAAAGTCAAAGCCCATTCAGTGAAACAAGAGTATGAGAAGCAGGAGGAGCTAAAGAGGTCTGCCTTGAGGGCAGTTGTAGCATTACTGAACATTACAGATGCAGGTAAGACTGGGGAGTCTTTGCTACCATATAGTGAAGCATGTTGCATTGTATCCATTAAGACAGTGCACCCAGTTACAACAGACACTCTCTGTGGGATCTGCCATCTCTAGCCCTTGGCAGCTCATTATCTATTGCCAGACAAATGGTGTGGGTCTCTCTTGGTTTGGTTCCTACCCACTCACTGTTTGGCTTAAAGAATCCCTGCCTGTAGTTTACTGTTACTGGAACAGCTTCCAGGGGACGTCGGGACATGCATGCTTCTCCGGGACATGGTAGAGGTGGTTATAGAACTTTATTTCCCGGGAAGATTAACCCGGTCAACAAATGCCCGCAGAAGTCGGATGTGTCGGCCTAACAGCGCAAGAACGCAGCTCTGTTGTAAACGGGCACAACGCAATCATGTCCGGAAAAAAAACTCCGGATGAATGCAGAAGAAGAAGAACTTTATTTCTTCTTTGTCTACTCTTGAACACTGTCTTGTTTACTTGTACTCTTATGCCCTGTCTTGTCTGTCTTGTCTACTCTTATACTCTGTCTTGTCTACTCTTATACTCTGCCTTGTCTACTCTTATACCCTGTCTTGTCTACTCTTATACCCTGCCTTGTCTACTCTTATACCCTGTCTTGTCTACTCTTATACTCTGCCATGTCTATTCTTATACTCTGCCTTGTCTATTCTTATACCCTGCCTTGTCTACTCTTATACCCTGCCTTGTCTACTCTTATACCCTGCCTTGTCTACTCTTATACCCTGCCTTGTCTACTCTTATACCCTGCCTTGTCTACTCTTATACCCTGCCTTGTCTACTCTTATACCCTGTCTTGTCTACTCTTATACTCTGCCTTGTCTACTATTATACCCTGCCTTGTCTACTCTTATACCCTGCCTTGTCTACTCTTTTACCCTGCCTTGTCTACTCTTATACTCTGCCTTGTCTACTCTTATACCCTGTCTTGTCTACTCTTATACCCTGCCTTGTCTACTCTTATACCCTGCCTTGTCTACTCTTATACCCTGCCTTGTCTACTCTTATACCCTGTCTTGTCTACTCTTATACCCTGCCTTGTCTACTCTTATACCCTGTCTTGTCTACTCTTATACTCTGCCTTGTCTACTATTATACTCTGCCTTGTCTACTCTTATACCCTGTCTTGTCTACTCTTATACCCTGCCTTGTCTACTCTTATACCCTGTCTTGTCTACTCTTATACTCTGCCTTGTCTACTCTTATACCCTGTCTTGTCTACTCTTATACCCTGTCTTGTCTACTCTTATACTCTGCCTTGTCTACTCTTATACCCTGTCTTGTCTACTCTTATACCCTGCCTTGTCTACTCTTATACCCTGTCTTGTCTACTCTTATACTCTGCCTTGTCTACTCTTATACCCTGTCTTGTCTACTCTTATACCCTGTCTTGTCTACTCTTATACCCTGTCTTGTCTACTCTTATACCCTGCCTTGTCTACTCTTATACCCTGTCTTGTCTACTCTTATACCCTGTCTTGTCTACTCTTATACTCTGTCTTGTCTACTCTTATACTCTGCCTTGTCTACTCTTATACCCTGTCTTGTCTACTCTTATACTCTGTCTTGTCTACTCTTATACTCTGTCTTGTCTACTCTTATACCCTGCCTTGTCTACTCTTATACTCTGCCTTGTCTACTCTTATACTCTGCCTTGTCTACTCTTATACTCTGCCTTGTCTACTCATATGTCATGCCTTATCTACTCATGAACCATGTCTTGTCTACTTGTACTCGTATACCCTGTTTTGTCTACTCATATACCCTATCTACTCTTATATAATTCTTGTCTACTCATATATCCTGTCTTGTCTACTCATATATCCTGTCTTGTCTACTCATATATCCTGTCTGGTCTACTTGTATACTCAGTCTTGCCTACTCTTGTACCATCTTGCCTACTCATGCACCCAGTCTAGGCTACAAATTTACCTTGTCATGCCTACCCACATACCCTGTCTTATCTTCTCACCAGACAAAAGCCCACAGATGAACGAGTTCCTAACCCACATCAAGGCAACCCCAGAACTGGCGGCCATGTATGATAGCATCCAAAAGGACGCAGTGACTACCGGCCAGGAAATTATTTCCATGGACACTAGTTAGATTAGTGGAGTGTTGTATATTGAATGCATCTGTTTAATCATAGAGCATTACGTGTATTCAGTCACAGATGCTGAGTCAGTATAAAAGAGTTTTTGTTCTTTGTTTATGCTCTGGCCTTTAATTTTCCCCCCAATTTTGTTTGCGTTGAACTTCAAGTTTGCAACCAAAAGAAAAAAAAAAGAAGAAGAAAAAAAAAACAGCAAGGAGATAGTTTATTGTCTGCTCTAATATTGTGTAAATTACAGGTTCAGCCTTTACTGTTTTTGTTCATGTAATTGAGTTTTCTGTTGTGAAATTAATGTCTGGTTATAAATTTGGCATTGAAAGGCGTTTGGAGAGCTGCTAGTGGGTTTGTGTGGCACATATACAAGAAGATGACAGAGATCTAGATTGGTGCCAGATTATGATAAGATGTGGGCTGGTAGGAGATTTCAGTCAGGTAGCAGCTGGTAAGAGGTCGAGAGCCTCTGTAGCGTAGTGGCTAGACCCTCGCTTGTTAACCTAGTTGTCATGGGTTGGATTCACAGCTGGGAAAATTTGGATTTAAAAAAAAATTACCTGAGCTGTCTGGCCGACTTGACCTAAACTGGATACCAAGGATGTCTTGGGAAGTAGAGGCAGTTGGTGTGATGCTGGTCACATCACCCAGCGAGTGCTGATTGGTTTATACAGTTATCTGTCCAGCACCATATGTCTGATGGTAAAATGGTTCTTGACTTACTAGTAATAGATCAGTATAAGATATGGACTGGTAATAGATCAGTATAAGTTATGGGCTGGTAATAGATCAGTATAAGTTATGGGCTGGTAATAGATCAGTATAAGTTATGGGCTGGTAATAGATCAGTAAGTTATGGGCTGGTAATAGATCAGTATAAGTTATGGGCTGGTAATAGATCAGTATAAGTTATGGGCTGGTAATAGATCAGTATAAGTTACGGGCTGGTAATAGATCAGTATAAGTTACGGGCTGGTAATAGATCAGTATAAGTTACGGGCTGGTAATAGATCAGTATAAGTTATGGGCTGGTAAGAGATCAGTATAAGTTATGGGCTGGTAATAGATCAGTATAAGTTATGGGCTGGTAATAGATCAGTATAAGTTATGGGCTGGTAATAGATCAGTATAAGTTATGGGCTGGTAAGAGATCAGTATAAGTTATGGGCTGGTAAGAGATCAGTATAAGTTATGGGCTGGTAATAAATCAGTATAAGTTATGGGCTGGTAATAGATCTGTATAAGTTATGGACTGGTAATAGATCAGTATAAGATATGGAATGATAAGAGATCAGTATAAGATATGGTATATAAGATACGCCGGTCTCCATGGCAATGGTGTTGCGGATGAGATTCATAATGCCGCTTACCCACGTTCGAAACACAGCGCCGTGTCGCACTGGTTTTAATATGCTGGTGTGGGAGCCGGTCGTTCAGAAAGCAATGGCAAACTACTGAATGTAAAACTTGCCAAGACATCAATAACAGTAGTAAAATGCTGGTGTAGACTGCAACGTCCAGTAAAGGATGTGCAACTTTAAAAAAAAAGATATGGATCAGTGTAAGATATGGATTGATAAGAGATTAGTGAATAATCTATCTCTTACTAGTAAGAGATTAGTGTAAGATATGGGCTGGTAAGAGATTAGTGTAAGATATTGGCTGGTAAGAGATTAGTGTAAGATATGGACTGGTAAGAGATTAGTGTAAGATATGGACTGGTAAGAGATTAGTGTAAGATATGGACTGGTAAGAGATTAGTGTAAGATATGGACTGGTAAGAGATTAGTGTAAGATATGGACTGGTAAGAGATTAGTGTAAGATATGGACTGGTAAGAGATTAGTGCAAGATATGGACTGGTAAGAGATTAGTGTAAGATATGGACTGGTAAGAGGTTAGTGTAAGATATGATCTCTTATTAGTAATAGATCAGTATAAGATATGAACTGGTAAGAGATTAGTATAAGTATGATCAGGGCTAATGTAGCACTCTAGTATAAGTTTTAGAGGACAGCATGGCATGGCTGAGATGTTTAACAAGCCTACACTTTCTCATCTCAGGGCGGCATAGTGGGTTAGTTCCAGGTGCTGGTCTGTTGGACCTCAATGCTGACTTCTTGTTTAGAAAGTAAACTAAATCTTGCAGAAAATAAACTAAATCTTGCCTGTCCTTCGCAGGACATTGCGGTCAACCAAGGTGGATTTGTTAGGCAAGTTTATGTTCAGTAGTTTGCTATTGCTTTCTGAACATGGGGTCCGTGTTTAAGTCCAACTGATTAATGTTGGATATGAACCCACCGTTAAGGAACAGGAAGTGTACGAACGCGTGCACTTAATTTTTCAGTCATGCTGACCTCTGATAGCAGACCACTCAATGTAAACTTGCCGAGTAAATTACAAATAGCCAATAGGGATTGGGGTTGACTGCAGTGTCCTGCAGTTTTTTGTGTGGGTATATGTATTACAAGGGCTGAAGGAGGAAACTGGCATAAGTCTCCTAAGGGCTAATTTTGGACAGTAGTATAAATATTGTATGGACTGATAGAGGAGACTACCAACGGTATGATAAGGACTAATTTTTGACAGTAGTATAAATATTGTATGGACTGATAGAGGAGACTACCAACGGTATGATAAGGACTAATTTTTGACAGTAGTATAAATATTGTATGGACTGATAGAGGAGACTACCAACGGTATAATAAGGACTAATTTTTAACAGTAGTATAAATATTGTATGGACTGATAGAGGAGACTACCAAGGGTATGATAAGTACTAATTTTGGACAGTAATATAAATATTGTATGGACTGATAGAGGAGACTACTAACGGTATGATAAGGACTAATTATGGACAGTAGTATAAATATTGTATGGACTGATAGAGGAGACTAGCATAAGTATGATAAAGGGCATTCTAGCACACTTGTATGAATGAATATCCTGTGAACTGAAAGAGAAGACTAGAATAGTAACAGTGTGGGCTTTAGAGGGGATTAGTATATGAATGATGTGGGCGAATAAGAGACTATCTGAGGCATGGTCTGGACAGACAAAGCAATTTGAATGATGTGGGATTGTACAGAAGGCCCACATGTTATTAGCTGAAAAGATATGCTGATTGTTATGCAGTGAAGATTTAATAAATTGCTCCAGAATGCATAACTTACAGTAAAGATACATTTTAAAACATTAAAGTATTACACACATGAGTTAATACAGGCTTTATTTTTCTTTATAAGAAAAGTATATACCACTTAGTTGCATATCCTTTACAGGATGTAGCAGTTAACTCCAGCATTGTTTGGCTGCTTGTGATTCCTGGGCAAATGTATGCTCAGTAGTTTATCATTGCTTTCTGAACAACCAGCACTCATTGTATGGAAACCAACTCAAGATTGAAGATGGTCTGCTTCCAAATCGCCCAGAGCTGTGTTTCGAATGTGGTATGCAGGATTATGAATTGCATTCGCAACCCTATCGTCACAAAGCCAGCATAACACAGTACTGAACTATTCATTGAAGGCCGTTGTTTCTTTAAAACAATCAGTTTGTGGGCCAGATGGAGTAAAATCAGTTTCTTCACACTTCTCCCAGCGGTTCTGACAGTGTTGGAAGCATTGCAGGAAGGCTTCTCTGGACTGGAGTACAGCATGGCAATTGTCTTCCGCATGATGTCTTCTTAAGACTCAAATTGGGTCCCTCTCAGTGGCATTTTGAGCATGGAGAACAGCCAGAAATAACAAGCAGCCATGTCTATAGTGTAAGAAGCCATACAAACCAGAGGAATATTGTGTTTGGCCAAGAAAATGAACGAACGAACAAACTTTATTTTTAAAGGGTTAAGAATTGGGCACGCAGGCCCGTCTAACATTCTGCCCTTCTATCACTCTCTTTCATACATTATTTCATTCACACATCATTCAAGGCTATCAGAGAACAGCAACAATATAAAAGATATGCATTATAAAGGCATGGGCAAAATGCGAACATCAATACTATACGACTTAGTAATATTAGCTGATGGTGTGACACTTGTTATTAGCCAAGAAAGTCTGAATGAGATGTGAAGAATGGGTGGGTGTGTTGTCATGATGGAGCTGCCAATGTTCCCATCATCCACAGATCTGTTTGTCCACATTCTTTGCATCTGACTAGTTCCTATTATCCACAGATCTGTTTGTTCTCATGCTTTGTATCTGACTAGTTCCCATCATCCACAGATCTGTTTGCCTGCATTCTTTGTATCTGACTAGTTCCTATTATTCACAGATCTGTTTGTCCTCATTCTTTGCATCTGACTAGTTCCCATTATTCACAGATCTGTTTGCCTGCATTCTTTGTATCTGACTAGTTCCTATTATTCACAGATCTGTTTGCCTGCATTCTTTGTATCTGACTAGTTCCTATTATTCACAGATCTGTTTGCCTGCATTCTTTGCATCTGACTAGTTCCCTTTATTCACAGATCTGTTTGCCTGCATTCTTTGTATCTGACTAGTTCCTATTATTCACAGATCTGTTTGCCTGCATTCTTTGTATCTGACTAGTTCCTATTATTCACAGATCTGTTTGCCTGCATTCTTTGCATCTGACTAGTTCCTATTATTCACAGATCTGTTTGCCTGCATTCTTTGTATCTGACTAGTTCCTATTATTCACAGATCTGTTTGCCTGCATTCTTTGCATCTGACTAGTTCCCATCATCCACAGATCTGTTTGCCTGCATTCTTTGTATCTGACTAGTTCCTATTATTCACAGATCTGTTTGCCTGCATTCTTTGTATCTGACTAGTTCCTATTATTCACAGATCTGTTTGTCCTCATTCTTTGCATCTGACTAGTTCCCATTATTCACAGATCTGTTTGCCTGCATTCTTTGTATCTGACTAGTTCCTATTATTCACAGATCTGTTTGCCTGCATTCTTTGTATCTGACTAGTTCCTATTATTCACAGATCTGTTTGCCTGCATTCTTTGCATCTGACTAGTTCCCATTATTCACAGATCTGTTTGCCTGCATTCTTTGTATCTGACTAGTTCCTATTATTCACAGATCTGTTTGCCTGCATTCTTTGTATCTGACTAGTTCCTATTATTCACAGATCTGTTTGCCTGCATTCTTTGCATCTGACTAGTTCCTATTATTCACAGATCTGTTTGTTCTCATTCTTTGCATCTGACTAGTTCCCATTATTCACAGATCTGTTTGCCTGCATTCTTTGCATCTGACTAGCTCCTATTATTCACAGATCTGTTTGTCCTCATTCTTTGCATCTGACTAGTTCCCATTATTCACAGATCTGTTTGCCTGCATTCTTTGCATCTGACTAGTTCCTATTATTCACAGATCTGTTTGCCTGCATTCTTTGCATCTGACTAGTTCCTATTATTCACAGATCTGTTTGTCCGCATTCTTTGCATCTGACTAGTTCCTATTATTCACAGATCTGTTTGTCCACATTCTTTGTATCTGACTAGTTCCCATTATTCACAGATCTGTTTGTCTGCATTCTTTGCATCTGACTAGTTCCCATTATTCACAGATCTGTTTGCCTGCATTCTTTGTATCTGACTAGTTCCCATTATTCACAGATCTGTTTGCCTGCATTCTTTGCATCTGACTAGTTCCTATTATTCACAGATCTGTTTGTTCTCATTCTTTGTATCTGACTAGTTCCTATTATTCACAGATCTGTTTGTCCACATTCTTTGCATCTGACTAGTTCCTATTATTCACAGATCTGTTTGTTCTCATTCTTTGTATCTGACTAGTTCCTATTATTCACAGATCTGTTTGTCCACATTCTTTGTATCTGACTAGTTCCCATTATTCACAGATCTGTTTGCCTGCATTCTTTGTATCTGACTAGTTCCCATTATTCACAGATCTGTTTGCCTGCATTCTTTGCATCTGATTAAAATCCCATTATCCACAGATCTGTCTGTTCACATTCTTTGCATGTGATTAAAGTTCCCAATATCCACAGATCTGTTCAAATTCTTTTCATCTGATTATTTCCCATTATCCACAGATCTGTTTGTTCACATTCTTCACACCTGATTAAAATTCCCATTATCCACAGATCTGTTCAAATTCTTTTCATCTGATTATTTCCCATTATCCACAGATCTGTTTGTTCACATTTTTCGCACCCGATTAAGACTTTGGTGGCCAAACACAATATTTCTCTGGTTCATCAGGGTCCCTATTCTGCCTTTCATCTCCCAGTGAAACAGTCTTCCAACCAACCCAAGTCAAGCTCTCCTTTGTAAACCTGTTCATGACTGGTTCAAGTTTGCCACTAAAGCTTTCTACGGGATGAGATAGCCAGTCCCACGCCAACCCTCCTTAGATGCTTCTTATGGCATGTTTGGTAGGTTACAAATAGTTGTAGGTTATGGTCTCCACCTTCACGATGGTAGGCAGAGAATCTCTTTTTTGAGGAGGCAATGGCTACGGTCACTGACCAGTATGGTCACTGCTAGGAAGGAAAGCAATGGCAAACTACCTTCTTTACAGATGCCAAGCAAATCATGTTGTGTGGACTCATCGATAATCAGATGTTATGAGAAGAAATGATTTGGAGAACTTGGTGACAACTGGCAAGACCGAGGGGAACAGACCAAGGGGAAGACCTAGAAGCAAGTACCTGGATGGCTTGGCCTTGTGGCATGCTCGAGACAGAAACACGGAGGTGATCTACGACTGATCCACGACAGTACTACTGTTCAGTGCTTCATTTAAGAGCCCTGGTAACATGCAAGCCATTCTACAAGAAACATTCCTTTCTCCACCTTACTAAGAATACTCCATGAGTCTGTAATGAGTACAATGTGTGTTGCAGCGATTTCTTCCATCGGAAGGCTGCTTTTATTGCTTCCACCTTCAATTCTCATGCTGGAGGTTGCAGTCTCATATGCCAGACTCTCCTTTTTCAAGCATCGTTTATTAGTCTTCGCAGTGAAACCCCAGCCACTATGTCTGTTTCTCACCACTGATCCATCGGTGTAGACCACTATGTGACCTTGATATGTGTTGCCCCGGGTCAGTTGTTGCACCTCAAACTCTATGCAGCCTGCTGCTTTTCTCTGCACTAACAACTCAGTGTTACTATTACCTTGTGCGTGTCCGACATGTCTTCCAGTACTTTTACAAGCAAGCAGATAATACTGTGGGTTTGGATTCAGTTGGGAGCGGATGAGTAATGGACCAGGCTGACATCCTGAACAATATCGCCCTCAGGAAGGCAGGACAAGTCAATGTCTCGAGGGACGGAGGTGATTCTGTAACTTTGACTAGACTACAAGAGCAAGTCAAACGGGTGTGAAGCTAGACACAGACTGCAAGAACATCAAGTCAAATGGGGTGAAGCTAGACAGCGCCATGCTGGGAGCCAAAGAAGAATAGTCACCCAACACAGTACTGGTGTCATCAGTAGCTATACACAGAGAGAGAGAAACTGAGGTGGGCATCTGAGCATTTATGGAATGTTTGATGTTCAATGAAGATGATCTGTTGACTAACTAATATCTTTCAGTCTTGACCAGCAATTACTTTAAAAATGTCCATCTCGCTAAGCTCTACTTGAAAGTAGTTTGGGTTTGGAGAAGTGAACATTTTAACGTCATGGAATAGAAGAGTTTAATCTAACAATTTGAGTTGAAAGAGTTAATTTAACAACTGTCTGTGTTAGAAGAAAGTCAGAATAGGTGGCTTCACTTACACTAATGGCTTGCTTCGTTTCAGAGGTCACAGATTGTGAGAATTGTAAGGATTTTCTGCCCTGGTCATGCGGGAGTGTGGGGACTTGAACAGACTGATGGATAGGAAATGCACCACTCGGTGGTAGATTACCTATGGACAAGGTAGAAGTGGTCGTGTGTCTATTGGACCAGGTGGAGAAAGCGTGGGAACAGACTCAGAACCTGTATGGGGAGAGAATGATATGGTGGGGGACCCGGCAGGGGTTCTGGATGAATCTCGAAACTGAGAGGGAAGACCAGGAGAACTTTCAATCAGATGGCATTATGGTTCTTCGCCGACTGTTGAACCTGGGGACGGAGCGTGCCTGGGAACGTCCTGGGTGCGGTAATGTAAGTTTTAGCTCAACTCAATCCTTATACACCGCCTGCCCGGGCACATAAACATTGACACACATACAGGGTATATTTTTTGTGACTGCAGTTTTTGAAAATATTTCCGTTCCAAGTTTTGTATTATTATATTGCATTTATGTTGTATGAACTCCAAAATAGATAAATACAAAACTTCGAACGGCAATATTTTCAAAAACTGCACAGTCATTAAAAATACACTCTATATTAGCCAATGTTGGCCTCCTGAGAGATTCAACACTTTGCCTTGTAGCCCAGCAAATCTGGACCGTCCTTAGCATATCCATAGACTCACTTAGAAAACATGGGCATATATGTGAATGTTTGATCCTACAACTAACTTCCTTGATTAGACTGCACATAATAACGGAAAATCTCCGCTGCCTTCCTTAAGAGTTCTCCCTCCAGCCTGGGTCGTGACAACTCATGAAAGATTAAGTCAATTAAATAGCCAGTAAATAAACATTTAACAATGAAATTCACGCTGTTTCAAACAATCAGAAGAACATTGCGAGAGAGAAGAGAGAGAGAGAGAGAGCATGCGTGCGCGCATGCGCTTCGTTCTTGCTAATTGAAAACAAAGTCAATGAGACACAGAAATAACACGGTAAATACATTTATAGGTAATCATCACTGGAAAACAGTAACGGAAGAGGTCACTTTTGGCAGCAGGATTAAATGCGCCTGAGCTTAAACTGCCTATGCGCTGACGCAGGCTAGAAGATTCAGTCCCTACAATGGTCAGTTGGGATTCATCGTTGATTTTTCGTTCAGAAAGCAGCGGGAAGCTCAATCAAACAATCGGATGACGTCTCCACAATAAAGGTTGGCTGCAATGGATCTCCAACACTGTCTCTCGTCCTGACTGTATATTCTGTCAGATTGATGTTCGTCTATCTCTGTATGTTATCTTCCCACTTGTATCGTTGTCTACTTCTTGCTCGCTTGCCTTCAACCCTGCCCTCCGGTATGGTTTTTATAAGAGTGTTATGTCTTTTAACGTGGGTGAAATATTTCAGTTGCCTCTTTTTTTTTTTATTTCTCTCAACGGCTCTCTTTTCATTCCCAGTTTTTCTAGAACCTCTGTACTTGATTGTTTTTTTCCCCATGAAATACGACATATTCTTCTGTATATCCACATCTCCAGGGCCTTTATTCGACTTTCTAGTTGCTTATTCAATGTCCAGGCTTCTACGCCATATAGTAGAGTTGAATATACGTAACCTTTCACATTTCAAATATTTAATGCGTTCTTAATCTCATTAGATGTTAATACTGATTTCATGCTGATGAAAGCATTTTTGGCCTTTCCTACTCTCTTTTTGATTTTTATTTCACTTCTGCCATTATATGTTATTACATGTCCAAGATAGGAGAAACGCGTTACTTGTTCTAGTATCTTCCAGTTTACTGTAATGTTCATTGACGACCTTTCCTTTCCACTGCTAATTATCAAGGATGTTAATATCTAAGCCACATTCTGCACTATGCCTGTTTACTTGTTCCACTAGGTCTTGTAACGCTTGATCGCTACGGTTCAGCATACCTAAGATTGTTTATGATTCTTCCATTGATGTTAAGACCAGGCAGTTGGACACGTTTAAAAATTCGTTCCGTGTATAGGTTGAAGCTCCCCCGATGGTGTTTCCACCTTGTCGTGGTGGGGGAGCTTGAGTTTCTCAATGACCCTGAGAGCTATGCCGGCGGTAGCGTAGCTACCAGCAGGGCCTCCCAAGCCGGACAGGTCAAAGGGTAGAGAACAGACAAAGAGAAACACCCTGGTCCTCCAGGTTGGGGGTTGAAGCGTGGGGTTAACATCCCCACCTTTGTAAAAACCTTTCTTTGTTACGAAACAAATACATGAGCCTCGATATCGGACTGACTTATCTGGACAACGACCTTGGAACGTTAAAGGACTTTTGAGATTTGGAACATGGAATGTACGGACACTATATCGAGCTGGAGCGGCCGAAGAACTTACCCGGGAGCTGGGTGAATATCAAATGGATATAACAGCAATTCAAGAAATAAGGTGGCCAGGAGAGGGTACTTTAGAGCAAAATGGAATGATTATAATATATGGAGGAAACACCCAAAATAAACATGAATTAGGAACAGGATTTGTCATCAAAAAAGAGTTATGGGGGAACGTTTTAAACTTTAAAGCTTTTAATGGCAGGATTAGTAAATTACGAATAAAAGGTAAATGGAAAAATATAACGATGATTAATGTACATGCACCTACTGAAGAGAAAGAAGATGATATTAAAGAAGACTTTTATAATGATCTGGAAGATGTCATAGAAGAAACCCCCAAACAGGACATCCTGATTGTGCTGGGAGACTTCAATGCAAAAATAGGTAGAGAGCAAACTAATAAAAAAAGTGGCCGGTATGGAAAGCCTACATACAACTTCAAATGATAATGGATGGAGAGTCATCAACCTGGCAGAAGCCAAAGGACTGCAGATTAGCAGTACCAGACTACAAAGAAAGGATATACACAAACAAACTTGGAAATCATGTGACAAGAGAACCTATAATCAAATAGATCACATTTTAATTAACAACAGAAATGCATCAAACATACAGCAAGTCAGAAGTTATAGAGGAGCTGAGTGCCACAGTGACCACTTCCTCGTTGGAGCAAAATTTAAAATAAAACTTAAGAGAGCTTTCTATACTAAATTACAAAGATTACACCCAACATATAACAGAGAAAAACTGCAAGACATTACAGTCAAAGAGAAATTTACAGATGAAATAAAATGTAAACTTGAAACTCTGCAAAACCCTTTGGAGGAAAGCGTTGACCAAACTTGGTTGAACATCAAGAATACAATTCAATCTACCGCAGAAGAATGTCTCGGTGTGTTAACCACGCATAGAAAGAACAGATGGTTCAATCAAAAATGTGAAGAAGCAGTCATTAGGAAGAAGAATGCCAGACATGTATGGCTAAATGACATCAATAACATCCAAAAGGAAGAGCATTATAGAAATGAATGTAAAGAGGCTACAAAAATAGTCAGACAGCAGAAGCGAGAATATATGAGTAATATAATCAAAGATATGGAAACTAATCACCAGAAAAATGAATCCAGAAAATTTTTTAAAGAACTGAAGTCAATGAAACGAGGGCACCAACAAAACACATATGGTTTAAAAGACAAAAATGGGAATATGATAAATACCAATGAGGAAATGTGCAACACATGGAAAGAATATTTTATTGAATTACTAAATTGTGAAGCTCCAAGTCACATTTTCCCACAGGAAGAGGTTCTAACATGCGAACCACAAATTGAAGAACCTACATTTGAAGAAATCCTATATGTAATCACACGACTTAAAAACAATAAGGCAACTGGGACTGATGGAATTGCTGCTGAATTTATAAAGGCAGGTGGCCATGCATTACATCTAAAGCTATACGAACTAATAATAAAAATCTGGAGGACAGAAGAATTACCCCATGACTGGAAAGAGTCATTATTGATACCTATCTTTAAGAAAGGAGACAAGTTCCAATGTGGAAATTATAGAGGAATATCACTACTGTCCACAAGCTATAAGATACTATCCGCAGTATTACTAAATAGACTAAAACCATATTCAGAAGACATATTAGGTGACTACCAGGCGGGTTTTAGACAAAACAGATCAACAATAGATCAGATATTTATCTTACGACAAATAGCCGAGAAACATTGGGAATATAAAAGAGATCTCCATAACATTTTTGTTGATTTTAAAAAGGCTTATGATAGTGTCCATAGGAATAGTCTATGGAATGCTATGCAGGAATTTGGAATACCAAGGAAGTTAATCAACATGACCAGACTATGCATGGAAGATACTTATAATATAGTAACATATAAAGGCAGGAAATCAGACCCCTTCCAAATAACATCTGGCTTGAAACAGGGTGATGCACTATCGCCGCTACTCTTCAATCTAGCTCTAGAGAAAGTTGTAAGGAAGGTAAAGGAGGAATGTGATATTGGAGGAACATCCAAGCTGCTTGGTTATGCAGATGATATAGATATTATAGGGCAAAGTGAACAAAAGACATTGGAAATATTGACTCACTTAAAGGGAAAAGCCCAACAGATGGGGCTGGTTATCAACCAAGATAAGACAGAATATATGGTAATTTCAAGAGACGGAATGGCTAGAAACTCTGGCCACATACAAATAGATAATATGACCATTAAAAGAACGGAAACATACAAATACCTGGGTACAATCTTCAACTGCTCCAACATCATAAGGGAAGAAATACAAACTAGAATCAACTCTGGAAATAAGATATACTATGCACTACAACATCTACTAAAATCAAAGGCGCTATCTCGTAACACCAAAATCACAATATACAAAACACTGATCAGACCAGTTGTGCTGTATGGCTCTGAAACATGGAGTACAACGAAAGGAGACGAAGCCTTGTTACAAACCTTTGAGAACAAAATTTTAAGACGCATCTTTGGACCCATTAGGGATACACAAAGTGGAGAGTGGAAAAGAAGAAGTAACAAAGACATTTATGATCTGTTTAAGTCCCCGCTAATCACTGGTATCATGAAGGCTAATAGACTACAATGGCTGGGGCATATAGAAAGAATGGAAGATAATAGGGAAACAAAACTCGCTTACACTCAGGAAATAAATGACCGTAGACCCCGAGGTAGACCAAGAAGGCGGTGGAGAGATAATACATATACAGACTTACAAGCACTTGGAATCAACGACTGGCAAGAGAAGGTCCACCAGAGAGACGAATGGAGACGGATTGTATTTGCAGCAAAGAACCTCAATGGCTCGGAACGCTGAAGAAGAAGAAGAAGTATAGGTTGAAGAGGCTTGGGGACATCACGCATCCCTGCCGTACTCCTCTTTTTATCTCTATGGGCGACGAATAAATATTTCCGTATCTCTAACTGACACCCTTGTTCCCAGGACAGGTTACTAATAAGTTTGATGTCCTTTCCGTCTACTCCTATATCTACGGTATTCTACTAAACGTAAAATTGTCTAGAAAATGAACCGGAGGTTGAGGTTTAATCGCACCGTCCTGCAAAGCAAATGCAACATTAAAAAGGTTGCATCGGGCATTATGAGCTAGACCCATAAATGTATAAGAATAAACTACTAGCTGACCCGGCCCGGCTTCGCCCAGTCCCTGGTGGGGAGCATCTCATTTAATTCATATAAGTAGTCATAAAAGTTCCCGTTCCCGACTGTCTGTCTGTCTGTCTATCTGTCTGTCTATCTGTCTGTCTGTCTGACCCGGCCCGGCATCGCCCAGCTCCTGGTGTGGAGCATCTCATTTAATTCATATAAGTAGTCATAAAAGTTCCCGTTCCCGACTGTCTGTCTGTCTGTCTATCTGTCTGCCTGACCCTGCCCGGCTTCGCCCAGCCCCTGATGGGGAGCATCTCATTTAATTCATATAAGTAGTCATATAAGTTCCCGTCTGTCTGTCTGTCTGTCTGTCTGTCTGTCTGTCTGTCTGTCTGTCTCTCCCTCCCTCTCTGTCTGTCTGTCTGCCTGTCTGTCTAATCATTTATTGGTTGCAGTTAGAACAACCTTAGATAAACGAAGATCAACTTACAAAAAGCATTAGAAAGAGCACTTGAAAGATCTTTACATCTTCCCCAACAATTAACTTGGGTAAATGGAGCGGCGGCAGCTGCAGCAGCAGAAGAAGAAAAAGGAGGAGTAGGAGCTGGGAGGAGGAAGAGGGAGGAGGAGGGAGGAAGAGATAGGCGGAGAGAGGAGGAGGGAAGAGGAGGGAGGAGTAGGAGTAGGGAGGAATAGGAGGGAGGAGGAGGGATTAAGAGGAGGAGAGAGGAGGAGGAGGGAGGAGGAGGGAGGAGGTAGAAGGAGGAGGAGGAGAGAGGAGGAGGAGAGAAGAAGAGGAGGGAGGAGAAGGAGGGAGGAGGAGGGGGAGAAGGGAGGAGGAGGGAGGAAGAGGGAGGAGGAGGTAGGAAGGATGGAGGAGGGAGGAGGAGGAAGAAGAGAGGAGTAGAAGGGAGGAGGAGGGAGGAGGAGGGAGGGAGGAGGGGAGGAGGAGTAGGGAGGAGGAGGAAGAGGGATGAAGAGGGAGGAGGAAGAGGGAGGAGGAAGGAGAAGGAGGAGGGAGCATGAGGGAGGAGAAGAACGCAGGATGAGGGGGAGGAGAAGGAGGGAGGAGGAGAGGGAGGAGGAGGGAGATAGAGGAGGAGGGAGGAGGAGGAGGAGAGAGGAGGAGAGAGGAGGAGGCGGAGGTAGGAGGAGGAGGGAGGAGAAGGAGGGGGAGGAGGAGGGAGGATGAGGAGGGAGGAGGAGGAAGAGGGAGGAGGAGGAGGGATGTGGAGGGAGGAGGAGGAGGGAGGAGGAGGGAGGAGGTAGAGGGAGGAGGAGGAGGGAGGAGGGAGGAGGAGAAGGATGAGGAGGGAGGAGGAGAGGGAGGAGGAGGAGGTAGGTGGAGGAGGGAGACAAAGGGAGGAGAAGGAGGGGGAGGGATGAGGGGGAGGACGTAGGAGGAGGAGGAGGGAGGACAAGGAGAAGGGAGGAGGAAGGAAGCGGAGTGATTAGGAGGAGGGAGAAGGGCGAGGAGGTAGGAGGAGGAAGGAGGAGGAAGGAGAAGGAGGAGAAGGAGGGAGGAGGAGGGAGGAGGAGGAAGAGGGAGGAGGAGGAGGGATGTGGAGGGAGGAGGTAGAGGGAGGAGGAGGGAGGAGGAGAGAGGGTGAGGAGGGAAGAGGAGAAGGGAGGAGGAGGGATGAGGAGGAGGGAAGAGGAGAGGGAGGAGGAGGAGGGAGGAAGGGGAGGAGGGAGGAGGGGGAGGACGTAGAATTAGAAGGAGGAAGGAGGAGGGAGTGGGAGGAGAGAGGAGGAGAAGGGAGGAGGAAGGAAGAGGAGTGATTAGGAGGAGGGCGAGGAGGTAGGAGGAAGAGGGAGGAGGAGGGAGGAGGAGGAGGAGGAAGGAGGAGGAGGAGAAAGAGGGAGGAGGAGGAGGGAGAGGGAGGAGGGGGAGGGGAAGAGGAAGAGAGTAGAAGGAGGAGGAGGGGAGAGGAGGAGGAGGAGGATTTTAACGCATATGCCTGTACATAACTGCAGCGAAAAGGTGGGTCTGTCTATCTATCTGACCCGGCGTGGCTTCGCCCAGCTCCAGGCGGGTAGCGTCTCATTAAATTCATACAACAAAAAAAAAGTAACTTAAAAGAATGTCCTTCCACACACCATCCATTATTTTTAATGAAAACTCTTTCTAATCACCTGCATGACTACAGTAACTTCTTAAGCATAAAAAGATGAGTTACAATGTTATGCATTGTGCATTATTTTTATGAAAACTTTGAAAATGCCTTAAAGATTGTATCATTATTTATTATAACTCATATGCCGGTACATAACTATGGACAACGAGTTTATAAATCTTTGAAAACGATGCAACAATATGACTATAAGTTGTACAGAAAAGTTATGCCCCTTGAAATAACTTTTACAGAGTTAGGTCCCCTGAGATATATGAAATTATGATGAAAAATGAAAAATGAAATAATACTGAGTAAGCAGGCGATTTCACACTAACAAAATATGACAGTTGGCAGCTCTGGAATGAAAGGAAGGCGTGTAGAAAATTTCATCTCAATCGGATGGGCCGTTCGCGAACGTATAAAGGACATACAGAGATACATACATTTGGACGGAGATCCTTTTTTATATATAAGACTAGCTGACCCTGCCCGACATCGCCCAGCTCCTGGTGGGAAGCATCTCATTTAATTTATATAAGTAGTCATATAAGTTCCTGTTCCCGACTGTCTATCTGTCTGTCTGTCTGTCTATCTGTCTGCCTGACCCTGTCCGGCTTCATTAAATTCATACAACAACAAAAAAATGTAACTTAAAAGAACGTTCTACCACACACCATCCATTATTTTTAATGAAAACTCTTTCTAATCACCTGCATGACTACAGTAACTTCTTAAGCAAAAAAAGATGAGTTACAATGTTATGCATTGTGCATCATTTTTATGAAAACTTTGAAAATGCCTTACAGATTGTATCATTATTTATTATAACTCATATGCCGGTACATAACTATGGACAAAGAGTTTATAAATCTTTGAAAATGATGCCACAATATGACTATAAGTTATACAGAAAAGTTATGCCCCTTGAAATAACTTTTACAGAGTTAGGTCCCCTGAGATATATGAAATTATGATGAAAAATGAAAAATGAAATAATACTGAGTAAGCAGGCGATTTCACACTAACAAAATATCACAGTTGTCAGCGCTGGATTGAAAGGAAGGCGTGTAGAAAATTTCATCTCAATCGGATGGGCCGTTCGCGAACAAATAAAGGCCATACATACAGACAGAGATACATAAATACATACAGAGATACGCACATCCTAATTTATATATAAGACTAGCTGACCCTGCCCGGCTTCGCCCAGTCCCTGGTGGGAAGCATCTCATTTAATTCATATAAGTAGTCATATAAGTTCCCGTTCCCGTTACCGACTGACTGACTGTCTGACTGTCTGTCTGTCTGTCTGACCCGGCCCGACATCGCCCAGCTCCTGGTGTGAAGCATCTCATTTAATTTATATAAGTAGTCATATAAGTTCCTGTTCCCGACTGTCTATCTGTCTGTCTGTCTGTCTATCTGTCTGCCTGACCCTGTCCGGCTTCATTAAATTCATACAACAAAAAAAAATGTAACTTAAAAGAACGTTCTACCACACACCATCCATTATTTTTAATGAAAACTCTTTCTAATCACCTGCATGACTACAGTAACTTCTTAAGCAAAAAAAGATGAGTTACAATGTTATGCATTGTGCATCATTTTTATGAAAACTTTGAAAATGCCTTACAGATTGTATCATTATTTATTATAACTCATATGCCGGTATATAACTATGGACAAAGAGTTTATAAATCTTTGAAAACGATGCCACAATATGACTATAAGTTATACAGAAAAGTTATGCCCCTTGAAATAACTTTTACAGAGTTAGGTCCCCTGAGATATATGAAATTATGATGAAAAATGAAAAATGAAATAATACTGAGTAAGCAGGCGATTTCACACTAACAAAATATCACAGTTGTCAGCGCTGGATTGAAAGGAAGGCGTATAGAAAATTTCATCTCAATCGGATGGGCCGTTCGCGAACAAATGAAGGCCATACATACATACAGAGATACATAAATACATACAGAGATACGCACATCCTAATTTATATATAAGATGTATAGACTCAACCGGTCGTTCAGAAAGCAGTGGCGAAATACTGAACGTAAATCTCGTAAAACGTAAAAGTACACCAACAGCGGCTGAGAAATGCTGGTGTTGACTGCAACATCCTGTAAGGGATATGCAACATTATATATATATATATATATACTAGCTGACCCGGCCCGGCTTCGCCCAGGCCCTGGAGGGGATCTATCTATCTATCAGTCTGTCTGTCTGCTTGTTTGTCTGTCTGTCTGTCTGTCTGCTTGTTTGTCTGTCTGTCTGTCTGTCTGGCTGACCCGGCCCGGCTTCACCCAGTCCCTGGTGGGGAGCATCTCATTTAATTAATATAAGTAGTCATATAAGCTCTCCCGTTCCCGACTATCTGTCTGTCTGTCTGTCTGTCTGTCTGACCCTGCCCTGCATCGCCTGGCTCCTGGTGTGGAGCATCTCATTTAATTCATATAAGCTCCCGTTCCCGTCGTGTGTGTGTGTGCGGAGATTCGCACTGCGAGCGCTAACAAGTCAAGTCGCATTATTCTGTCAAGAAGCCTGATCAGGGGGAAAATGTCACGTGGAAAATCCAACAAGAAACACGCTGTTGCCAAGATGTGCAGCGTGGGAGCCGACAAGAAGAAGAAGGACGTCGAGAGCCCACCTGCTAGCTGCATCAAAGAGCCTGATACTACAGCTATTACTGAAGCTACTACGAGGGAGAAGATTGACAGCCCAACACAGTCAAGAACTAAGACAGCAGAGAAGGAGGAGAAAGACACCAGAGTCGGAAACACCGACTCAAAGACAGTCAGATGGGTTGTCAAGCGGATTCCTGTGGAGCTGACAGATGAAGAAATCCTGAAGCAGCTACGTGAAGAGAATCTTCACATCCGAGTCTTGAAGGCGGAGCGGCTTCTCACTTACTCCAAGATACCTACAACCCTGGCAGTGGTGACATCGGAGGGCAGCGAAATGCCGACCACAGCATCACTCAACAAGAGACTGCAGCAACCAGAGAGATTCATACCAAGAATCACGCAATGTTCAAAATGCCAGAGGGCCGGCCACAGCAGAGCAACGAGTCGCAGAAAGACGGAAATCTGTCGATACTGCGCCGATCACCACGCCTTCAAGGAGTGTCCGCTGGCCAAGCTGGACACGGACTTCCGAGCTCCTAACAACAGAAGAAAGTGCGCCAACTGTCTGGGCAAACACGGAGCAAGATACCTGGGCTGTCCGTACCTGCAGAGACACAGAGACGTCTTAAAGATCGCCATCATCACAAAGACACCATTCAAGGAAGCAATGCAGAGGGGTGAGACAGCCACGGGTATAGCACAAGCTGAAAGAGATCAACTTCAA